>CM026399.1:62181872-62302918 GCA_014843695.1 Archivesica marissinica | reverse complement strand
GTGTATGCTTCATTATGCCATGTCCCCCCTCGCTAGGGGAGTGTGTATGTATGCTTCATTATGCCATGTCCCCCCTCACTAGGGGAGTGTGTATGCTTCATTATGCCATGTCCCCCCTCGCTAGGGGAGTGTGTATGCTTCATTATGCCATGTCCCCCCTCTCTAGGGGAGTGTGTATGCTTCATTATGCCATGTCCCCCCTCTCTAGGGGAGTGTGTATGCTTCATTATGCCATGTCCCCCCTCGCTAGGGGAGTGTGTATGCTTCATTATGCCATGTCCCCCCTCTCTAGGGGAGTGTGTATGCTTCATTATGCCATGTCCCCCCTCTCTAGGGGAGTGTGTATGCTTCATTATGCCATGTCCCCCCTCTCTAGGGGAGTGTGTATGCTTCATTATGCCATGTCCCCCCTCACTAGGGGAGTGTGTATGCTTCATTATGCCATGTCCCCCCTCGCTAGGGGAGTGTGTATGCTTCATTATGCCATGTCCCCCCTCGCTAGGGGAGTGTGTATGCTTCATTATGCAAGTCCCCCGCGGAGTGTAGCTTCTATGCCATGTCCCCCCTCACTAGGGGATGAGTGTGTATGCTTCATTATGCCATGTCCCCCCTCACTAGGGGAGTGTGTATGCTTCATTATGCCATGTCCCCCCTCGCTAGGGGAGTGAGTGTGTATGCTTCATTATGCCATGTCCCCCCTCGCTAGGGGAGTGAGTGTGTATGCTTCATTATGCCATGTCCCCCCTCGCTAGGGGAGTGAGTGTGTATGCTTCATTATGCCATGTCCCCCCTCGCTAGGGGAGTGAGTGGTTGCTTCATTATGCCATGTCCCCCCTCGCTAGGGGAGTGAGTGTGTATGCTTCATTATGCCATGTCCCCCCCTCCTAGGGGAGTGAGTGTGTATGCTTCATTATGCCATGTCCCCCTCTCTAGGGAGTGGTGTGTATGCTTCATTATGCCATGTCCCCCCTCCTAAAAGTATCATATGCCATGTCCCCCTCGCTAGGGGAGTGTGTATGCTTCATTATGCCATGTCCCCCCTCTCTAGGGGAGTGTGTATGCTTCATTATGCCATGTCCCCCCTCGCTAGGGGAGTGTGTATGCTTCATTATGCCATGTCCCCCCTCGCTAGGGGAGTGTGTATGCTTCATTATGCCATGTCCCCCCTCTCTAGGGGAGTGTGTATGCTTCATTATGCCATGTCCCCCCCTCTCTAGGGGAGTGTGTATGTATGCTTCATTATGCCATGTCCCCCCTCTCTAATGCCGTCCAGTTTTACCGATTCTGCACTTCATCTTCAAACCCCTTGTTTGTTCACCAAACTCTGCCGAGGGAAGCATCAGTATTATGTCTAGTTGCACATATTGTAATCCCGTTCTCGTTTGATGATTTTTGACGGATTTATGGCCCTTTGAACATTTTTATATCACAAACCTTTCCGTTCTTCAAAAACCCTTGTTGGAGTTTCACTAAGCCTGGCCCGGGAGAGTGGAGGGCATACATATGACTTATGCATACACCCTTTCCAATCCTGGGAAATGGGGAGGGCATACATATGACTTATGCATACACCCTTTCCTTGCCCGGGAGAGGGGAGAGCATACATATTACTTATGCATACACCCTTTCCATGCCTGGGAAATGGGGAGGGCATACATATGACTTATGCATACACCCTTTCCTTGCCTGGGAAATGGGGGGGCATACATATGACTTATGCATACACCCTTTCCATGCCTGGGAAATGGGGAGGGCATACATATGACTTATGCATACACCCTTTCCATGCCCGGGAGAGGGGAGGGCATACAAATGACTTATGCATACACCCTTTCCATGCCCGGGAGAGGGGTAGAGGATGCAAATGATTCATGCATAAAATGTACTTCTAATGGATGCTGAGGTCAATGTATATCTGGTGACCACTATCCAGTATCAGATACTGGCAAACCCTGCACCTCATTAACTCATTGCCTGCTGAGCAAATAAAATCACATTTGCAAACAACACAGATCCAGATCAGCCACGGCATAATGCCGAGTCTGATCAGGATCTATGTTGTTTGCTATTCAGCCACGTGTTTTAGCTCCACTATCCGAACAGCATAGAGCCTGATCAGATGTTCTGTGCCATCTGATTTGGCACTATGCTGTTTGCAAAAGTGATTTTATCTGCCACTGGCGTGCATTAGACAGTTTTTACTTTTAATCTCAAGGCAAGAGTAAAAATGAATGCATTATTTGTGCTCACATGGTAATATTTGATGAAAAATCTTCTTCATTCTTTGCAAAATAATCAGATTTCCTCACTACTCCCAAATTATAAAGTGATGTACCGTTATAGAATAGTATTGATATTGTGTTTGTTCTGTGGCAATGAATCATATAGATGGGAGATGATAGTTCACCAGCAAATGAACTGAATTCTCCAATTGTTAATGATTTGCAATAAATCATGGCGGAGGATGGTTTTGTGAGCACTGTCGATATTCATAGAACTGTTTCTATGGAAATTCTTTAGGTTAATAAATTCAAATATGGGGAATGAATGGAGACTGGTGTTTTATAACTTGCTCTGCTCCTGGTTGTGGCCATACATTTGTGTGATATTGTACAGCGAGTACAAGACCCGGCCTGGAGGTTATAAACTTTCTCAAGCTCAGTCTTATCTCTTTGCATGCTGGGTAAAATAAAGGCTATAAATAGTTCAAATAAATGTTTCAGATCAACAATGCATTAATGTGTTTTTCTGGAAATATATCATGGAATTTCATTAGAATTGTGTCATTATGACCAATATTACACAATTCTAATGCAAGTCCATGACATATTTAGCTATGTCATTACTACACAATTCTAATGAAATTCCATGACATATTTAGCTAAGTCATTACTACACAATTCTAATGAAATTCCATGACATATTTAACTATGTCATTACTACACAATTCTAATGAAATTCCATGACATATTTAGCTAAGTCATTACTACACAATTCTAATGAAATTCCATGACATATTTAACTAAGTCATTACTACACAATTCTAATGAAATTCCATGACATATTTAGCTAAGTCATTACTACACAATTCTAATGAAATTCCATGAGACATTTAACTAAGTCATTACTACACAATTCTAATGAAATTCCATGAGACATTTAACTAAGTCATTACTACACAATTCTAATGAAATTCCATGACATATTTAACTGTGTCATTACTACACAATTCTAATGAAATTCCATGACATATTTAACTAAGTCATTACTACACAATTCTAATGAAATTCCATGACATATTTAGCTGTCATTGCTACACAATTCTAATGAAATTCCATGACATATTTAGCTAAGTCATTACTACACAATTCTAATGAAATTCCATGACATATTTCACTATTAATTTTTGCCACTAGCTTGCAATGAGTTAAGCATTCTGATTAGTTAAGCCAAGAGCACATCTCAATCAATTATCTTGTGTCTGAGATTTGAGAAAAAGATTATAATCTTATGTTTCATAAAACAGAAGTTCCCAGATGTGATTTTGAACACAATTAACCCTTGCGTACTTAGTAAAAATCACATTTGCAAACAACATGGATCCATATCAGACGCGGCGTAACACCGCATCTGATCAGGATCAATGTTATTTACTATTCAGCCAAATGTTTTAGCTCCACTATCCGAATAGCCAACAGCACAGAGCCTGGCATTATGCTGTTTGCAAACGTTATTTTATCTGCCGCTAGCATACAAAGGGTTAAAACAGGTTGATGTTGTAGGTTTAACATATAAACGTCTCCTTGGCCTAGTGGTTAAGTTGTCCGCCTACGTAGCGGGGTGTCGAAGGTTCGAACCTCATCAGGGGTTCATTCTGATATGGTCGGTTGGTCAGCCGCCAGCTAGTTAAATAATGGTTACCGATTGCCTACCAGCCTGGCGCCTGGCATACAAGCATACTGTGAGAGATCAAACGTAGATATTCACAAACAGAATGCATGACCGTTACATGTATGACCGTTACATGTATGTAATAGACACAGTATTATTGAATGCTGTGAAAAATGTATGTTATGCATATATATCTCTACAGTCAAACCTGTCTTAAGCAGCCACTCAAGGGAACTGAATGTTCACACATTTTGCATAACATATGGCCGTCTAATGCAGTAGGAATATGGCATTTGGGATGAAATATACCGGCCGCTGGCCACAGACACCAGGTTGCAGCTAATACCAGGTGTAATATAGAGTAATTTTCATTGGGGGGGGGTTCAAACTCGCCGTTGCCACCAGGTGACCACTCTTTCCAGGTGATCGTTGCAGTTTTGACCTTATAATCCAATAATTATTGTCTTAACCCGCATTGTATGGATTTCTTTTGAGTTCACTGAAGCAAAATGTCAGATTTCAGAGCCATATGCAATAGCACTTTGAGAGATTATTGCTGGAGTAATTCCGCTGGCTGATATTGTCTATACACCCACTCAAACAACCCACGATTAGTGTAGTCTACAGCTTACAATCCCATCATGCATGGCGACATTCCCTGTCAAAAGTTATAACGTTTAACTAGAGGATATAGCACTTGGAGAGATCCGAACCCGCGTGCTGGTATTATACTCCAGAACAATTAATGCTTGATTTTACAGTGTTATATAGTAGGGCTGTCCCGATATACCGATCCTGGTATACCAGTGCATAATACCAGTATACCCGTCCCGGTATACCAGTGCATAATACCGGTATACCCATCCCGGTATACCAGTGCATAATACCCGTATACCCATCCCGGTATACCAGTGCATAATACCCGTATACCCATCCCGGTATACCAGTGCATAATACCCATATACCCATCCCGGTATACCAGTGCATAATACCGGTATACCCATCCCGGTATACCAGTGCATAATACCCGTATACCCATCCCGGTATACCAGTGCATAATACCCGTATACCCATCCCGGTATACCAGTGCATAATACCCGTATACCCATCCCAGTATACCAGTGCATAATACCCGTATACCCATCCCGGTATACCAGTGCATAATACCCGTATACCCATCCCGGTATACCAGTGCATAATACCCATCCCGGTATACCAGTGCATAATACCCATATACCCATCCCGGTATACCAGTGCATAATACCGATATACCCATCCCGGTATACCAGTGCATAATACCCGTATACCCATCCCGGTATACCAGTGCATAATACCCGTATACCCATCCTGGTATACCAGTGCATAATACCCGTATACCCATCCCGGTATACCAGTGCATAATACCCGTATACCCATCCCGGTATACCAGTGCATAATACCCGTATACCCATCCCGGTATACCAGTGCATAATACCCATCCCGGTATACCAGTGCATAATACCCGTATACCCGTCTCGGTATACCAGTGCATAATACCGGTATACCCATCCCGGTATACCAGTGCATAATACCCATATACCCATCCCGGTATACCAGTGCATAATACCCGTATACCCATCCCGGTATACCAGTGCATAATACCCGTATACCCATCCCGGTATACCAGTGCATAATACCGGTATACCCATCCCGGTATACCAGTGCATAATACCCGTATACCCATCCCGGTATACCAGTGCATAATACCGGTATACCCATCCCGGTATACCAGTGCATAATACCCATATGCCCATCCCGGTATACCAGTGCATAATACCAGTATACCCATCTCGGTATACCAGTGCATAATACCGGTATACCCATCTCGGTATACCAGTGCATAATACCGGTATACCCATCCCGGTATACCAGTGCATAATACCTGTATACCCGTCCCTGTATACCAGTGCATAATACCCATCCCGGTATACCAGTGCATAATACCCATCCCGGTATACCAGTGCATAATACCCGTATACCCATCCCGGTATACCAGTGCATAATACCCGTATACCCATCCCGGTATACCAGTGCATAATACCTGTATACCTGTCCCGGTATACCAGTGCATAATACTGGTATACCCGTCTCGGTATACCAGCGCATAATACCCATATACCCGTCCCAGTATACCAGTGCATAATACCGGTATACCCGTCCCGGTATACCAGTGCATAATACCCGTATACCCATCCCGGTATACCAGTGCATAATACCCATCCCGGTATATCAGTGCATAATACCCATACCGGTATACCAGTGCATAATACCCATCCCGGTATACCAGTGCATAATACCCATCCCGGTATACCAGTGCATAATACCCATACCGGTATACCAGTGCATAATACCCGTATACCCATCCCGGTATACCAGTGCATAATACCCGTATACCCATCCCGGTATACCAGTGCATAATACCCATCCCGGTATACCAGTGCATAATACCCCGTATACCCATCCCGGTATACCAGTGCATAATACCCGTATACCCATCCCGGTATACCAGTGCATAATACCCATCCCGGTATACCAGTGCATAATACCCGTATACCCATCCCGGTATACCAGTGCATAATACCTGTATACCCATCCCGGTATACCAGTGCATACTACCCATCCCGGTATACCAGTGCATAATACCCATCCCGGTATACCAGTGCATAATACCCGTATACCCATCCCGGTATACCAGTGCATAATACCGGTATACCCATCCGGTATACCAGTGCATAATACCCATCCCGGTATACCAGTGCATAATACCCGTATACCCATACCGGTATACCAGTGCATAATACCCGTATACCCATCCCGGTATACCAGTGCATAATACCCGTATACCCATCCCGGTATACCAGTGCATAATACCCGTATACCCATCCCGGTATACCAGTGCATAATACCCATCCCGGTATACCAGTGCATAATACCCGTATACCCATCCCGGTATACCAGTGCATAATACCCGTATACCCATCCCGGTATACCAGTGCATAATACCCATCCCGGTATACCAGTGCATAATACCCATCCCGGTATACCAGTGCATAATACCCATCCCGGTATACCAGTGCATAATACCCGTATACCCATCCCGGTATACCAGTGCATAATACCCATCCCGGTATACCAGTGCATAAACCCGTATACCCATCCCGGTATACCAGTGCATAATACCCATCCCGGTATACTAGTGCATAATACCCATCCCGGTATACCAGTGCATAATACCCGTATACCCATCCCGGTATACCAGTGCATAATACCGGTATACCCATCCCGGTATACCAGTGCATAATACCCATCCCGGTATACCAGTGCATAATACCCGTATACCCATCCCGGTATACCAGTGCATAATACCGGTATACCCATCCCGGTATACCAGTGCATAATACCCGTCCCGGTATACCAGTGCATAATACCCATATACCCGTCCCGGTATACTAGTGCATAATACCGGTATACCCGTCTCGGTATACCAGTGCATAATACCGGTATACCCATCCCGGTATACCAGTGCATAATACCCATATACCCATCCCGGTATACCAGTGCATAATACCGGTATACCCATCCTGGTATACCAGTGCATAATACCTGTATGCCCGTCCTGGTATACCAGTGCATAATACCGGTATACCCATCCCGGTATACCAGTGCATAATACCTGTCCCGGTATACAAGTGCATAATACCGGTATACCCGTCTCTGTATACCAGTGCATAATACCCGTCCTGGTATACCAGTGCATAATACCGGTATACCCGTCTCTGTATACCAGTGCATAATACCCGTCCTGGTATACCAGTGCATAATACCGGTATACCCATCTCGGTATACCAGTGCATAATACCCGTATACCCGTCTCGGTATACCAGTGCATAATACCGGTATACCCATCCCGGTATACCAGTGCATAATACCCATATACCCATCCCAGTATACCAGTGCATAATACCGGTATACCCGTCTCGGTATACCAGTGCATAATACCGGTATACCCATCCTGGTATACCAGTGCATAATACTTGTATGCCCGTCCTGGTATACCAGTGCATAATACCGGTATACCCATCCCGGTATACCAGTGCATAATACCTGTCCCGGTATACAAGTGCATAATACCGGTATACCCGTCTCTGTATACCAGTGCATAATACCCATCCTGGTATACCAGTGCATAATACCGGTATACCCATCTCGGTATACCAGTGCATAATACCCGTATACCCGTCTCGTTATACCAGTGCATAATACCGGTATATCCATCCCGGTATACCAGTGCATAATACCCGTATACATGTCCCGGTATACCAGTGCATAATACTGGTATACCCGTCTCGGTATACCAGTGCATAATACCCATATACCCGTCCCAGTATACCAGTGCATAATACCGGTATACCCGTCCCGGTATACCAGTGCATAATACCCGTCCCAGTATACCAGTGCATAATACCCGTCCCGGTATACCAGTGCATAATACCCGTCCCGGTATACAAGTGCATAATACCGGTATACCCGTCTCTGTATACCAGTGCATAATACCCATCCTGGTATACCAGTGCATAATACCGGTATACCCATCTCGGTATACCAGTGCATAATACCCGTATACCCGTCTCGTTATACCAGTGCATAATACCGGTATATCCATCCCGGTATACCAGTGCATAATACCCGTATACATGTCCCGGTATACCAGTGCATAATACTGGTATACCCGTCTCGGTATACCAGTGCATAATACCCATATACCCGTCCCAGTATACCAGTGCATAATACCGGTATACCCGTCCCGGTATACCAGTGCATAATACCCGTCCCGGTATACAAGTGCATAATACCGGTATACCCGTCTCTGTATACCAGTGCATAATACCCATCCTGGTATACCAGTGCATAATACCGGTATACCCATCTCGGTATACCAGTGCATAATACCCGTATACCCGTCTCGTTATACCAGTGCATAATACCGGTATATCCATCCCGGTATACCAGTGCATAATACCCGTATACATGTCCCGGTATACCAGTGCATAATACTGGTATACCCGTCTCGGTATACCAGTGCATAATACCCATATACCCGTCCCAGTATACCAGTGCATAATACCGGTATACCCGTCCCGGTATACCAGTGCATAATACCCGTCCCAGTATACCAGTGCATAATACCCGTCCCGGTATACCAGTGCATAATACCCATCCCGGTATACCAGTGCATAATACCGGTATACCCGTCCCGGTATACCAGTGCATAATACTCGTCTCGGTATACCAGTGCATAATACCCATATACCCGTCCCAGTATACCAGTGCATAATACCGGTATACCCGTCCCGGTATACCAGTGCATAATACCCATCCCGGTATACCAGTGCATAATACCCGTCCCGGTATACTAGTGCATAATACTCGTCCCGGTATACCAGTGCATAATACTGGTATACCCGTCTCGGTATACCAGTGCATAATACCCATATACCCGTCCCAGTATACCAGTGCATAATACCGGTATACCCGTCCCGGTATACCAGTGCATAATACCCGTCCCGGTATACCAGTGCATAATACCCGTCCCGGTATACCAGTGCATAATACCCATATACCTGTCCCAGTATACCAGTGCATAATACCTGTATACCCGTACCGGTATACCAGTGCATAATACCTGTATACCCATCCCAGTATACCAGTGCATAATACCCGTATACCCATCCCAGTATACCAATGCATAATACCGGTATACCCATCCCGGTATACCAGTGCATAATACCTGTATACCCATCCTGGTATACCAGTGCATAATACCGGTATACCCATCCCAGTATACCAGTGCATAATACCGGTATTCCCATCCTGGTATACCAGTGCATAATCCCCGTATACCCGTCTCGGTATACCAGTGCATAATACCCGTATACCCATCCCGGTATACCAGTGCATAATGCCCGTATACCCGTCTCGGTATACCAGTGCATAATACCCGTATACCCATCCCGGTATACCAGTGCATAATACCCATCCCGGTATACCAGTGCATAATACCCGTCTCGGTATACCAGTGCATAATACCCGTCTCGGTATACCAGTGCATAATACCCGTCCCAGTATACCAGTGCATAATACCGGTATACCCGTCTCAGTATACCAGTGCATAATACCTGTCTTGGTATACCAGTGCATAATACCGGTATACCCGTCTCGGTATACCAGTGCATAATACCGGTATACCCGTCTCGGTATACCAGTGCATAATACCGGTATATTGCCATACTGATCAGAAATACATGTATATCGCACCACGATACAGACACAAACCAGTTTTTGCGCGATAATTTCGTAGGTTCATTTTTTATCATTCTCTTTCTGCAATTCTGCTCTTTGGATTACAAAAATGTGTTGTTATTTGGACTCCAAGAATGTGTTGTTATTTGGACTCCAAGAATGTGTTGTTATTTGGACTCCAAGAATGTGTTGTTATTTGAACTCCAAGAATGTGTTGTTATTTGGACTCCCGGAATGTGTTGTTATTTGGACTCCCGGAATGTGTTGTTATTTGGACTCCCGGAATGTGTTGTTATTTGGACTCCCGGAATGTGTTGTTAATTATTTGGACTCCCGGAATGTGTTGTTATTTGGACTCCCGGAATGTGTTGTTATTTGGACTCCCGGAATGTGTTGTTAGTTATTTGGACTTCCGGAATGTGTTGTTATTTGGACTCCCAGAATGTGTTGTTATTGGGACTCCCAGAATGTGTTGTTATTTGGACTCTCGGAATGTGTTGTTATTTGGATTCCCAGAATGTGTTTTTATTTGGACTCCCAGAATGTGTTGTTAGTTATTTGGACTCCCGGAATGTGTTGTTATTTGGACTCCCGGAATGTGTTGTTAGTTATTTGGACTCTCGGAATGTGTTGTTATTTGGACTCCCAGAATGTGTTGTTATTTGGACTCCCAGAATGTGTTGTTATTTGGACTCCCAGAATGTGTTGTTATTTGGACTCCCGGAATGTGTTGTTATTTGGACTCTCGGAATGTGTTGTTATTCGGACTCTCGGAATGTGTTGTTATTTGGACTCCCGGAATGTGTTGTTATTCGGACTCTCGGAATGTGTTGTTATTCGGACTCCCGGAATGTGTTGTTATTTGGACTCCCAGAATGTGTTGTTATTTGGACTCCCGGAATGTGTTGTTATTTGGACTCCCGGAATGTGTTGTTATTTGGACTCCCGGAATGTGTTGTTATTTGGACTCCTGGAATGTGTTGTTAGTTATTTGGACTCTCAGATTGTGTTGTTATTTGGACTCCCGGAATGTGTTGTTAGTTATTTGGACTCCCGAATGTGTTGTTATTTGGACTCCCGGAATGTGTTGTTATTTGGACTCCCGGAATGTGTTGTTATTTGGACTCCCAGAATGTGTTGTTAGTTATTTGGACTCCCGAAATGTGTTGTTATTTGGACTCCCGGAATGTGTTGTTATTTGGACTCCCGGAATGTGTTGTTATTTGGACTCCCGGAATGTGTTGTTATTTGGACTCCCGGAATGTGTTGTTATTTGGACTCCCAGAATGTGTTGTTATTCGGACTCTCGGAATGTGTTGTTATTTGGACTCCCGGAATGTGTTGTTATTTGGACTCCCAGAATGTGTTGTTAGTTATTTGGACTCCCGGAATGTGTTGATATTTGGACTCCCGGAATGTGTTGTTAGTTATTTGGACTCCCGGAATGTGTTGTTATTTAGACTCCCAGAATGTGTTGTTATTTGGACTCCCGGAATGTGTTGTTATTCGGACTCTCGGAATGTGTTGTTATTTGGACTCCCGGAATGTGTTGTTATTTGGACTCCCAGAATGTGTTGTTAGTTATTTGGACTCCCAGAATGTGTTGTTAGTTATTTGGACTCCCAGAATGTGTTGTTAGTTATTTGGACTCCCAGAATGTGTTGATATTTGGACTCCGGGAATGTGTTGTTAGTTATTTGGACTCCCGGAATGTGTTGTTATTTAGACTCCCAGAATGTGTTGTTATTTGGACTCCCGGAATGTGTTGTTAGTTATTTGGACTCCCGGAATGTGTTGTTATTTGGACTCCCGGAATGTGTTGTTAGTTATTTGGACTCCCGGAATGTGTTGTTATTTTGACTCCCGGAATGTGTTGTTAGTTATTTGGACTCCCGGAATGTGTTGTTATTTGGACTCCCGGAATGTGTTGTTAGTTATTTGGACTCCCGGAATGTGTTGTTATTTGGACTCCCAGAATGTGTTGTTATTTGGACTCCCAGAATGTGTTGTTATTTGGACTCGCGGAATGTGTTGTTATTTGGTCTCTCGGAATGTGTTGTTACATGTATTTGGCATCTTGTCGAAATCGTTCTGGGTCAATTGTGCAAAATTCATCTCTGTCAGCTTTGTTTTTGTTTACTAACTTTATATGACGCTTTGTATCCGGTCAAATCATACTCAAGTCATCTCATCTTGTAGTCGATGTATTTGTCAATCTACTCATTTCTTCTTCATAGTTCATTCAATACAAAACTGAAATTGATTAAATGTTCACAAAACTGATCTCTTGTTGGAAACTTCTACACATAAACATCCACAAGTGAAGCGCTATATATATATTGTGGTGCGTATCACGTGTTTCGTGTATTACAATCGTGGCACACTTCAGGTGTATCGTGACAGCCCTAAGTCTGGTATCAGGAACAGGGCTCATTCTAGAGGGCGATGTGGGCGAAATAGTCGCCCTAGGGACCCTGACTGTCCTCTGGGGGCCACACCTCTCCTTACAATTTACATACAGAATTGTGTCCAGTAAGATACCCATCATAAAGCACTCCTTCTGTTCAAATGTTGTATTTAATGGTCATACTTGGCATTTTAACCATATTTTGTTGAAATGTATTAAAAAACACAAGGACACAATCACGTGCTTTCTCACTTCTTCCAAATATTCTGACCTAGAATGAGCCCTGATGTTTGTATGTTTGTAAATTCTGGTATGTAGCATCCTGCATCCTTACCCTCTTTAATTTTAATGTTTGCTCAGCTGGAGTATACATCAGCTGCATGTAGACCTTTAAATTACGTTATCATAATTGTTGAAGAATGCAAGGAACATAGGGACTCGTGTATCAGGGAATTCATGTTTGGCTGCAGCTGCACTAGTACTTTAAGTCAAGGAACACAGGGACTTGTGTATCACATTTATCACGAATTCATGTTTGGCTGCAGCTGCACTAGTACTTAATCAAGGAACACAGGGATTTGTGTATCACATGTATCACGGAATTCATGTTTAGCTGCAGCTGCACTAGTACTTAGTCAAGGAACACAGGGACTCGTGTATCACATGTATCACAGAATTCATGTTTGGCTGCAGCTGCACTAGTACTTAGTCAAGGAACACAGGGACTTGTGTATCACGGAATTCATGTTTGGCTGCAGCTGCACTAGTACTTAGTCAAGGAACACAGGGACTCGTGTATCAAGGAACACAGGGACTTGTGTATCACATGTATCACAGAATTCATGTTTGGCTGCAGCTGCACTAGTACTTAGTCAAGGAACACAGGGACTCGTGTATCACGGAATTCATGTTTGGCTGCAGCTGCACTAGTACTTAGTCAAGGAACACAGGGACTTGTGTATCACGGAATTCATGTTTGGCTGCAGCTGCACTAGTACTTAGTCAAGGAACACAGGGACTCGTGTATCAAGGAACACAGGGACTTGTGTATCACGGAATTCATGTTTGGCTGCAGCTGCACTAGTACTTAGTCAAGGAACACAGGGACTCATGTATCACGGAATTCATGTTTGGCTGCAGCTGCACTAGTACTTAGTCAAGGAACACAGGGACTTGTGTATTACATGTATCACGGAATTCATGTTTAGCTGCAGCTGCACTAGTACTTAGTCAAGGAACACAGGGACTTGTGTATTACATGTATCACGGAATTCATGTTTGGCTGCAGCTGCACTAGTACTTAGTCAAGGAACACAGGGACTTGTGTATTACATATATCACGGAATTCATGTTTGGCTGCAGCTGCACTAGTACTTAGTCAAGGAACACAGGGACTTATGTATTACATGTATCACGGAATTCATGTTTGGCTGCAGCTGCACTAGTACTTAATCCTTTCCTATTCTCAGTCATAGCAAGTCTGTGCAATTTATTCTACGATTTATATAATTCTATTACTAGTCAATCCTCTCCAGAGCAAACACCATCCGGATACACCCAGATTGGTTGTTCTAGAGAGGTTGTTGTTGTTCTAGAGAGGTTCAACTTTTGGAAGTTTGGAAATTCGAGAATAGTCAGTTTTGTCAGTTATGATTGCTCATACTGATTTGAATATAGAGTATACAGAATGGGGGTATTACTTTCATTATACGATAGATTGAACTAACATTGAATATCTGAGGATGCAATGTGTTAAAATTGCCAGATTATGCTAATTTATGACAATTGTTTACATTAATGTTTTTTCAATACATCAAAGTCAAAAAGTCTGATGTATTACGCATTTGATATCAAAATCAACGAGTAGCAATTTTGATACTCGAGTACTCGGACACAGTTCCGATCAAGTACAAGACTGCTTGGAAAAGATCATTTGATTTTTAGGATTGTATGTTTGATTTAATTTCGGATATTTGGTAAGTATTTCGGACGATATGTGTCCGAAAACTCATGCTAAATTATCTTATTACGTACGGTATGTGATAAAAACATTGCATTGTAATAAAGCTAAACCCGGGGAAATGAAATATACTTTAGTCATTTTAATGAGATAATTATTTAATCAAACATATAAAGTTTATAGACAGTCACCTCTGTTGACAGACGAGGCATGTCCTTATACGGTATGCACCTGCAAAATTCCTTTTTTCTTCATCTTAAGCCATGAAAAGAGGTAAAACAACCTGCCAATCATGTCAAGTTGTTTATTGAAAGAATACCCGTAAACAATGATTGTTTTCACACTTACATGTACGGTCCAGCCCATTATTGGACCCCGGATATGGTCTTAGATTAAGGTAATTACTGAAACTTGAAAGGAACAATTGGCGATTATTTGCGTCTGATGACACATACATGTACAGTTTCTTTTTTCAGCCAAATAGTTGTCTGTTCTTGGAAGGTTTTCTGCATCGCTGGGTGGGAAATTGACTGTCATTGTGTGTTGTTGAGAGGTGTCGTTCATGAGAGGTGAAATTGTATTAAAACACAACGGGTGGGAATACAGGTGACATTATAAAGAGGTTGTCGCTCATGGGAGGTGATGTTTGAGGAGGTGGGACTGTATATTACCTTTATTTTTGTTTTTCCAATTTTATTTCCCTTTCAACATTAACAGCATAGTACATTATGTGTATGTATGTTCCATTAATGTCAAACTCCTTGTGTGGAGGGGACATAGACATGTTTTCCTACGCAGGCTTAGCCGACATAAGCAGTTACCAGTACTAAGCAATGTGTGTGAGCTTGCTTAATGACACTACATATGTGGGCCTGACTGAGTATCGAACCCAGGACCATTCGATTCCAAATCCGATGCTCTACCCCTCGACCACGGGCTCCACATATACGACTAATAATGCACATTTTGCAACCAGACAGGATAAGGAAAGAATATCATTATTTAAGTGTACAATTATTTGCAACTACTTTCTCTCCCTGCAACAGGTTTCTATTTCTCCACCAACAAGAAGCATAAATTCTTATCCTATTGTAAATGTAATTGTTTATCTAGTAGAGGAAATGATGATGTATAAGCTTCATTAAGACTTCTGTCATTCAACTCATTTCTTCCTTTCTTCTGTTTATACCACACACCCAAACTCGATCATGTTTTATCTCATCTGAGTAAAATTAAGGACCTGATTTTGGTAATTTGGGACATTCAGAAGCCATGATCTAATACTGAGTGGGTAGAGTAGACAAATGTCCTAATTAGTAACACACACATAGACACAACAACTGCCATTCTGTTTGCTAAACTGCACATTATGTAGGCGTAGTTGAGGATGAAATTAATTATACGTTTTCCTGGCTTGCACATATTTGCAGTTAAAGTAAATAAAGTTTAAGCTATGTAGGCGTATTTAAGGATGAAATTATTATATGTTTTCCTGGCTTGTACATATTTGCAGGTAAAGTCTTTCTTACCTTAATGGCTCTGGTTTCGACATCCATGTAAAATATGGCTCGGGATAATGCCACTCCAGTAATGACATTTTGACAAAAGTAGTTTGTGTATGTCGGCTGAAAACATTGTTTGTAAAGTGTCTAAAATAGTTGCCAGAATTACATAAAAGCAACACCTCAGGAGATTAGCAGAAACTTTTATTAATTAGGAACCGAGAATTAAAATAGTAAAAGATAACGGAACAAAGACATCAAACATCTTCTGTCTGATTAGAACAGTGGTTAGCACATTGGCATCTCACCAATGCAACCAGGTTTCGATCCCCGGACTAGGAAGTATGTGAGAGTATGGTCGCCAGATTGGACAGATGTGTTTTCTCTTCATGAATGACCACATATACGCTTCCTTCCTCTGTCAACAATTACATATATATAAATACTTTCAAATGTAATGTTTTGATAACTCGCATACTGTTTCTAGGGGTTGATCCCTCCCCACCCTAACAAGACCCAACCACCAACAGTGACTGGGAACCTGAATTTTAGCCAAATTATTTTGCGATTTCAGAAATTATTTATGCGTAAAAAAAGGTCAAAACATTATCATTTCTCAAAAACGTCGAAGTCATGCTTTGAAACTTTGCTTATACATCCGATGGGTAATTCTCTAGTACACCCACAGTAAGTCACCACCCTACCAGTGACCTTGTACTTGAGAAATGTGGCCAAAAATAATCCGATTTCAGAAATTATTTATTGTCAAACAATGCATTCACATCCGAAGAATAATTCTCTACACCCACAGTAAGTCCCCATCCTACCAGTGACCTTGAACTTGAAATTTGGCCAAAAATAAATTGATTTCAAAAATTATTTATACATCAATGATTCAAACATTATTAATTCTCAAAAAATGTCAAAGATATTGCTTTCAAATCTCAATTCACATTCGAGGACTAATTCTCAACACCAACAGTAAGTCCCCACCCTATCGCTGACTGACCTTGAATTTGAAATTTGTTGAAAAGCATAAAAGACAATTTTATTTGGTTGAACCATCAATCGATTGTGGCGAGACACCTCCGGAAGCTGTGGCCTTGTTTGTTATGTTCATGAAGTTGATTGCTATCAACAAAATGTCGACAGTATAACAAACTGGTCTTAAATTAATAAGATAAGCATTTAGTACAACAAAGGAAGAAAGATTTGTTTGACATTGATGTTATCCAGACTGGTTCTCAGCATGGGTATCTGCAACTCTATGGCTATAGGAATGCTGGGAAACCAATCTACAAATGTCAAGATAAAGTGATTCTAGCACCTCCAAGAGTTGCATATAAGGAAATCCCACCCGAGGGCTGAAGATGCGTGCAAAGTACTTGGCAGAGCCCGAGGGAGGGATTGCCTTATCTGCAACTCTATGGCGGTACTAGATTTATTTTCTCACCTTTCTTTATTCTGTTTATGCAATTTAGTTTATACAAATTTATTTTAGCTCGATTGTGAAACAAGTTCTTATAACTTATACTAATCACTCTCGAGACCTCATTCCTGATGGAATCCATCGCCACGAGGGAGAGAGAAGAGACATGTGGAATTTAAATGCCTTGCCTAAGGACACAATCGTAACGGCTCCAGCGGGGCTCGAACTCCGGGCCTTTCGCACGTGAAGCGAACGCGCTACTACTGAGCTATCATGCACTTTACGCCAGCCTATATACACACACACAAGTCATTGCAACAATGACATATGAATTTACTATAAAGTGATGAGGTCATTGGAATGTGACAGTTTACTCACATTGATGTTGATTTCACTTGATGTACATGTTAAATTAAATGGTTTAATTTCTTTAATGCTAAACCTTTAAATCCAACAAGGATAAAGATTCAAATAATCTATAACTTTAACCATCATAATAAAAGGAAATAATAAATAACAAACAGCTGTTGCATTGTGATTAAATTAATGTGTACACAGACATAAATTAATAAGAAATAGTTCTGGCTAGTATTGAAGTTAGTTTCTGTTTGCTGTCAAAATTAAAAACTAACAAGTGGCTGCTTAGCACAGGTGGCTGCTTAATAGAGGTCAAATGTATAGCAAAACAACATATTGGGAATCTGGAAACTGGCTGCTTAATAGAGGTGACAACTAACACAGGTTTGACTGTATATTGCTCTATAATTAATTGTTCATGATAGTCAGAAAATAGCTAACATACAAAAGTACATCTAACCGCGCAGGAATACGAAACCAGTGGCAAAGAAAATGCCATCTTTCACTGTTTGAAAACAGAAAACTATCATTCATTGGAAAGCATAACAGAAATTGTGTTCTTTGTGAATCTCAAGCATAAGATCGAGTGTTGGTTTTATTGTGAATCTTGGGCATTATATATTAAATTAAGATTGGATCAACATTCAAGTGTGTTCACTCAGGGACGAAGGTCTATGTCACTAAGTCTTAATAAAGTCTACAACACTGATATCATCTAAGCATTTCTACTGAACAAATGGCATGAATGTTACCACTTAAAAAATCCACTTTGTTCATTTTTCATTGCCACATTACCTCTCTCTCTCTCTCTCTCTCTCCCCCTCAAGGTGATAGATTCCATCAGGAATGAGGTCTGGATATCGAGTATCTAAATCTGTAAGACTTGTTTTGCAAACCATTAAATTAAATCTGTATAAGCTACCAGGCAGGGTTATAGATGTAAAACATGAACAACACTGTGAGTTCCCAGAAACAATAGAAACTTAACACTTGCTTTCTTATTTCCTGGAAGTTCAAGTAGACTTGAAAGTTCAATGTACATTGTGCTACTGAAGCGTATATAATATACAGTATATAAATTATAAACACATTGATATCGCTTATTTACTTTGTTTTACCACTTAGGTTTACATTCTTGCTTCACAGCGATTCCCGATTCCCGTATAAATCGTGATTACTCAGGCACCCGGCTATAATATCAGGGAACCAGCTATCCCAAAATCGTGGGGAGAAGCCTAGAAGCAGTTAACTTGTTTAACATTGACAATGTTTATTGTGATCTTTTAATAACTATTTTGTCATTTTCTAAAGGCTGCTACAATGTGACTACGAAATTCATCATCATCGATTTATATTGATTTTAAGGCAGTTGCGTAACATGTATTGGGTTGCCTGCATGTTACATTGTGGCATCTATTGAACATATTCTGCATTGAAATTGTGATGTGAAAATATTGATTAGTGACCCTTCTCTAGACAAAAAGTGATTTGAAATCTGGACTCAAGAGAATTGTTTGCAGAAAACATGACGTTTTTTCTATGTTCATCAATTTTGATTATAACTAGTATTACAAATTGTTTGTGGTAAGAGGTGATAGGATGGAGGTGGGTGATGGGATGGAGGTGGGTGATAGGATGGAGGCGGGTGATAGGATGGAGGCGGGTGATGGGATGGAGACGGGTGATAGGATGGAGGCGGGTGATGGGATGGAGGCGGGTGATGGGATGGAGGCGGGTGATGGGATGGAGGTGGGTGATGGGATGGAGGCAGGTGATGGGATGGAGGTGGGTGATGGGATGGAGGCGGGTGATAGGATGGAGGCGGATGATGGGATGGAGGTCGGTGATAGGATGGAGGCGGGTGATGGTGTGTGATGGGATGGAGGCGGGTGATGGGATGGAGAGGTGGTGATGGGATGGAGGCGGTGATGGGATGGAGGTGGGTGATGGATGGAGGCGGGTGATGGGATGGAGGCAGGTGATGGGATGGAGGCGGGTGATAGGATGGAGGTGGGTGATAGGATGGAGGCGGGTTATGGATGGAGGCGGGTGATGGGATCGAGGCGGGTGATGGGATGGAGGTGGGTGATGGGATGGAGGCAGGTGATGGGATGGAGGTGGGTGATGGGATGGAGGCGGGTGATAGGATGGAGGCGGATGATGGGATGGAGGCCGGTGATAGGATGGAGGCGTGTGATGGTGTGTGATGGGATGGAGGCGGGTGATGGATGGAGAGGTGGGTGATGGGATGGAGGCGGGTGAGGGATGGAGGTGGGTGATGGGATGGAGGCGGTGATAGGATGGAGGCGGTGATAGGATGGAGAGGTGGGTGATGGGATGGAAGCGGGTGATGGGATGGAGGCGGGTGATGGGATGGAGGCGGGTGATGGTGTGTGATGGGATGGAGGCGGGTGATGGGATGGAGAGGTGGGTGATGGGATGGAGGCGGGTGATGGGTTGGGGTGGGTGATGGGATGGAGAGGTTGGTGATGGGATGGAGAGGCGGTTGATGGGATGGAGATTGGGTGATGGGATGGAGTCGGGTGATGGTGTGTGATGGGATGGAGGCGGGTGGTGGGATGGAGAGGTGGGTGATGGGATGGAGGCGGGTGATGGGATGGAGGGGTGGGATGGGATGGGTGAGAGGTGGGTGATGGATGGAGGGTGGTGATGGGATGGAGATGGGATGGAGAGGTGGGTGATGGGATGGAGAGGTGGGTGATGGGAAGGAGGCGGGTGATGGGATGGAGAGGTGGGTGATGGGAAGGAGGCGGTGATGGGATGGAGAGGTGGGTGATGGGATGGAGGCGGTGATGGGATGGAGAGGCGGGTGATGGGATGGAGGCGGGTGATGGGATGGAGGCGGGTGATGGGATGGAGGTGGTGATAGGATGGAGGTGGGTGATGGATGGAGACGGGTCATGGGATGGAGGCAGGTGATGGGATGAGGCGGGTCATGGGATGGAGGTGGGTCATGGGATGGAGGCAGGTGATGGGATGGAGGCAGGTGATGTGATGGAGGCAGGTGATGGGATGGAGGTGGGAGATAGGATGGAGGCGGGTGATAGGATGGAGGCGGGTGATGGGATGGAGGCGGGTGATAGGATGGAGACAGGTGATGGGATGGAGAGGTGGTGATGGGATGGAGGCAGGTGATGGGATGAGGTGGGTGATGGGATGGAGAGGTGGGTGATGGGATGGAGGCGGGTGATGGGATGGAGGCAGGTGATGGGATGAGGGTGGGTGATGGGATGATGGTGTGTTGATGGATGGAGGCGGATCATGGATGGAGGCGGGTGATGGATGGAGGCGGATCATGGATGAAGGCGGGTGATGGATGGAGGCGGGTGATGGATGGAGGTGGGTGATGGGATGGAGGCGGGTGATGGATGGAGGTGGGTGATGGGATGGAGGCGGGTGATGGATGGAGGCGGATCATAGATGGAGGCGGGTGATGGGATGAAGGTGGGTTTGCCAGTTGTTATGCTATCCCGCTGCATGGAACGATTGAAGTTATGTATCCATTCTGATTGGCTGTGTAAAATTTGTGTGGCATCATTGACGTGACCATTATTGTAACAGTATCCCCGAAGATGACTTGACCATTGATGACTTGACCATTATTGTAACAGTATCCCCCGAAGATGACTTGACCATTATTGTAACAGTATCCCCAAAGATGACTTGACCATTATTGTAACAGTATCCCCAAAGATGACTTGACCATTGATGACTTGACCATTATTGTAACAGTATCCCCCGAAGATGACTTGACCATTGATGACTTGACCATTATTGTAACAGTATCCCCGAAGATGACTTGACCATTATTGTAACAGTATCCCCAACGATGACTTGACCATTGATGACTTGACCATTATTGTAACAGTATCCCCCGAAGATGACTTGACCATTATTGTAACAGTATCCCCCGAAGATGACTTGACCATTATTGTAACAGTATCCCCAAAGATGACTTGACCATTATTGTAACAGTATCCCCCCCCCCCAAAGATGACTTGACCATTATTGTAACAGTATCCCCAAGATGACTTGACCATTATTGTAACAGTATCCCCCGAAGATGACTTGACCATTATTGTAACAGTATCCCCAAAGATGACTTGACCATTATTGTAACAGTATCCCCCCCCCAAAGATGACTTGACCATTGATGACTTGACCATTATTGTAGCAAATTGTCCTGGCTCTACAGATGATATCATTAGTATATATAAAGCAGAAATGTTGCTGTTGTTAGTTAGGTTAGATAATATTAGAGTTGATCTAATATATATGGCAGCTTTGCTAGCACAATCAATACAAAGTGATTTGCTTGCCATTACAGCATTCCCCCAGATACTCAGTGGTGGATATTGTATATTTAACTCTTGTCATAATGACCAAGGAAACTACTGCAGGCAAATTACAGTTTATTATTGTCATTATTCTGTGATATTGTGCAGTTTCTGGGAAAGAGTCTTAGTGGCCTGGGCCTGAGGGTTGTGGTTGAAGCTCAATGATGTCATATGCTAAGCTAATGAGAACATCGTTTCAGAGGAGAATAAATATCTAAAATATGCTTAGGAACAATCGTTGTAAAAAACAACAACAATCAAATGGTAATACCGTAGTACCATTGCTCCCAAATGTATCCCAATACAAAACATCTACACCCTAATGTATCCAGATACAAAACATCTACACCCTAATGTATCCAGATACAAAACATCTACACCCTAATGTATCCAGATACAAAACATCTACACCCTAATGTATCCAGATACAAAACATCTACACCCTAATGTATCCCACTGCAAAACATCTACACCCTAATGTATCCCACTGCAAAACATCTACACCCTAATGTATCCCACTGCAAAACATCTACACCCTAATGTATCCCGATACAAAACATCTACACCCTAATGTATCCCACTGCAAAATATCTACACCCTAATGTATCCCGATACAAAACATCTACTCCCTAATGTATCCCACTGCAAAACATTACACCCTAATGTATCCTGATACAAAACATCTACACCCTAATGTATCCCACTGCAAAACATCTACACCCTAATGTATCCCACTGCAAAACATTACACCCTAATGTATCCTGATACAAAACATCTACACCCTAATGTATCCCACTGCAAAACATCTACACCCTAATGTATCCCGATACAAAACATCTACACCCTAATGTATCCCGATACAAAACATCTACACCCTAATGTATCCCAATACAAAACATCTACACCCTAATGTATCCCACTGCAAAACATCTACACACTAATGTATCCAGATACAAAACATCTACACCCTAATGTATCCCACTGCAAAACATTACACCCTAATGTATCCCGATACAAAACATCTACACCCTAATGTATCCCACTGCAAAACATCTACACCCTAATGTATCCTGATACAAAACATCTACTCCCTAATGTATCCCGATACAAAACATCTACACCCTAATGTATCCCACTGCAAAACATCTACACCCTAATGTATCCCACTGCAAAACATCTACACCCTAATGTATCCTGATACAAAACATCTACACCCTAATGTATCCCGATACAAAACATTACACCCTAATGTATCCCGATACAAAACATCTACAACCTAATGTATCCCAATACAAAACATCTACACCCTAATGTATCCCGATACAAAACATCTACAACCTAATGTATCCCAATACAAAACATCTACACCCTAATGTATCCCGATACAAAACATCTACACCCTAATGTATCCCAATACAAAACATCTACACCCTAATGTATCCCGATACAAAACATCTACACCCTAATGTATCCCACTGCAAAACATCTACACCCTAATGTATCCCAATACAAAACATCTACACCCTAATGTATCCCACTGCAAAACATCTACACCCTAATGTATCCCACTGCAAAACATCTACACCCTAATGTATCCTGATACAAAACATCTACACCCTAATGTATCCCACTGCAAAACATCTACACCCTAATGTATCCCGATACAAAACATCTACACCCTAATGTATCCCACTGCAAAACATCTACACCCTAATGTATCCCACTGCAAAACATCTACACCCTAATGTATCCCACTGCAAAACATCTACACCCTAATGTATCCCACTGCAAAACATCTACACCCTAATGTATCCCGATACAAAACATCTACACCCTAATGTATCCCACTGCAAAACATCTACACCCTAATGTATCCTGATACAAATATCTACACCCTAATGTATCCTGATACAAAACATCTACACCCTAATGTATCCCACTGCAAAACATCTACACCCTAATGTATCCTGATACAAAACATCTACTCCCTAATGTATCCCGATACAAACATCTACTCTCTCATGCAATCCGATACAAAACTCGTCTTTTCTGTGAATGTTGATGAATGAAACCCGATCAATTCTCCTTCAAGTAACTTTCAAAAATGAAATAATTAATATGAGAGCTATTGAAATTAAACTACAACTTGCATCCAGTGAAGGCCTTAACTTGCCTTCATTGAGAGTCTTAACTTGCCTTCATTGAGGGCCTTAACTTGCTGTCAGTGAGGCCTAAACTTGCTTTCATTGAGGGCCTTAATGTACCTTCATTGAGGGCCTTAATTTCCCTTCAGTGAGGGCCTTAAATTGCCTTCAGTGAGGGCCTCAACTTGTCTTCAGTGATGACCTTAACTTTCCTTCATTGAGGGCCTTAACTTACCTTCAGTGAGGGCCTTAACTTGCCTTCATTGAGGGCCTTAAATTGCCTTCAGTGAGGGCCTCAACTTGCCTTCATTGAGGGCCTTAACTTGCCTTCATTGAGGGCCTTAAATTGCCTTCAGTGAGGGCCACAACTTGCCTTTAGTGATGGCCTTAACTTACCTTCATTGAGGGCCTCAACTTGCCTTCAGTGAGGGCCTCAATTTGCCTTCAGTGAGGGCCTCAACTTACCTTCAGTGAGGGCCTTAACTTACCTTCAGTGACAGCCTCAACTTGCCTTCAGTGACGGCCTCAATATGCCTTCAGTGAGGGCCTCAACTTGCCTTCAGTGACAGCCTCAACTTGCCTTCAGTGACGGCCTCAACTTGCCTTCAGTGACGGCCTCAACTTGCCTTCAGTGACGGCCTCAATATGCCTTCAGTGAGGGCCTCAATTTGCCTTCAGTGACGGCCTCAATATGCCTTCAGTGAGGGCCTCAACTTGCCTTCAGTGACGGCCTCAACTTGCCTTCAGTGAGGGCCTCAACTTGCCTTCAGTGACAGCCTCAACTTGCCTTCAGTGACAGCCTCAACTTGCCTTCAGTGAGGGCCTCAACTTGCCTTCAGTGACAGCCTCAACTTGTCTTCAGTGACGGCCTCAACTTGTCTCCAGTGAGGGCCTCAACTTGCCTTCAGTGAGGGCCTTAACTTACCTTCAGTGAGGGCCTCAACTTGCCTTCAGTGACGGCCTCAACTTGCCTTCAGTGAGGGCCTTAACTTACCTTCAGTGAGGGCATCAACTTGCCTTCAGTGACGGCTTCAACTTGCCTTCAGTGACGGCCTCAACTTGTCTCCAGATTCACTTTCTAAGCTGATTGAGTCACCCTCTAAAAATAAAGTGTTTCATTCATTCAGTTGAATTTGGTGAGAATTGATGTGGCCATTGATGACCTAACACATTGACAGTGCAGTCTGGCACTTGTTTGCACAGGCCAGTAGTGGCCAAGTACAACCCACTGCTGTAGGTTTGAATCCCACTGGGGGTGTCAAATTCTTTTATGTGAGGAACTTTCCAGCTGGCTTGTGGAAGATTGCTGGTCCTACTTGGGTGCATTCCTGTGCATGAAATACAGCTCCCATGGACCTCGGATATTTTCCCACCAATATAACACAGAAATAAATAAGATTAATCAAAGCACATGTAATGGTTTCATTAACCAACAGTGCAGCCATTAATTATAATTTGAAATCCAAATTCACCAGATTTAGACAATAAAATACACAGCTGCTTTCATCCAAATTTACCCCATTTTAAGAAGATAACTTGGAGGTCACGCAACAATGGGAGTGCAAACATTGTTTCCTCACTTACATTGCCTACTGGCGGGCAGACCTAAATAACCCGAAACCCAACAGGCCCGCACAAAACAACAATTTATAATGCATAGACCCACTAGTGAGAATCATATTTTTCTTCTTTGGACCCGGAGTTCGAGCCCCACTGGAGCCGCTACATTGTTTCCTTAGACAAGGCACTTAAAATTCCACGTTGCCTCGTCTCTCTCCCTCGTGGCGATGGATTCCATCAGGAATGAGGTTTCGAGAGTGATTAATATAAGTTGTAAGAATTTGTTTCACAATCGAGCTGAAATAAATTTGTATAAACTAATTCTATTTTGACAACATTAAAAAGAATAATGAGAAATTTAAACATGAATGTTTGCTTCATGTACTGGTATCTGAGAAGTTAATTCCACTATCTGTGCAGATTGAGAAGATAATGGGTCAGTGGCCAATCATATTTCTTCTTTGTTTATTTTTCATCTGCCTGCAATAATGGGATATTCTTACAATACTCTACTTAATGTCCTCGATACTTTGTGAGATGGTACGGTGGTCGCCAGATCGGACAGGTGTCTTTTCTCCGGATTCTCCGGTTTCCACACAAATGACAATTATTCATATATATTGTTTCATCCTCGCCAACGAGAATGATTAATATAAGTTGTTAAAGCTTGTTTTGCAATCATTGTAAAATAAATAACGTTTATACTTGATACGTTGGCTCGATACTAAGCTGATTGCAAATATTATATTGTCATATATAATAATATCATTTGAGGCCCCTAGGGGGCGAAGTTAGGGTCCCTAGGGTGGCTATTTCGCCCACATCGCCCTCTAGAATGATCCCTAATATGTCATGGAATTTCTTTAGAATTGTGTCGTTCCATGACATATTTGACTGTTATTTTCATCGCTAGCATGCAAAAAGTTGAAGGATTGTATATAGGAGATACCAATTTTATACTGGTGCGGACCGTTATCTAATGTTGTCAAAACTTGTGGCCCAAACCATTTGCATATCTAATGTTGTCAAAACTTGTGGCCCAAACTATTTGCATTTTCATACTGTGTATTGTATCGTTCTGTACATAACATTTGATTACTATTGATTTGCAATTACTATTGATTTATGACGCTATTCAAATCTATACAATAAACTATCCTACAAAAATGTTCATTGTGTTAGCCAACCACAACAAACCCAAACACAACACACCCAAACACAACAAACCCAACAAACCCAAACACAACAAACCCAACAAACCCAAACACAACAAACCCAACAAACCCAAACACAACAAACCCAAACACAACAAACCCAAACACAACAAACCCAAACACAACAAACCCAAACACAACAAACCCAAACACAACAAACATTGGAAGATAATGGAACTCGCCTTTCAATCCGTCTTTGTGTTTTGTTAGTTTATACAAATTTATTTTGCGAAACAAGTTCTTTCAACTTATATTAATCATTCTCGAGACCTCATTCCTGATGGAAGCCATCGCCACGAGGGAGAGAGAAGAGGCAATGTGGAATTTAAATGCACGTATGGTGTCTTTGTGTTTTGTTGCATCAGCTATTCACAGTGAAGATGGTTTGTTGTATCGGGCTGCATACAGTGGCTTATATAGAGTTTTACAGTGGTTTAAGCAGTAGTATAGAGGTGTCTAAACTCTTCCAGGGCTGCTAAATCACACAGAGTTCTTGTTAGAGCTGTGATACATAAATGTGCACTGTCGGAACTTATGATACGTAAATGTGCACTGTCGGAACTTATGATACGTAAATGTGCACTGTTAGAACTTATGATACGTAAATGTGCACTGTCGGAACTTATGATACGTAAATGTGCACTGTCAGAACTTATGATACGTAAATGTGCACTGTCAGAACTTATGATACGTAAATGTGCACTGTCGGAACTTATGATACGTAAATGTGCACTGTCGGAACTTATGATACGTAAATGTGCACTGTTAGAACTTATGATACGTAAATGTGCACTGTCAGAACTTATGATACGTAAATGTGCACTGTTAGAACTTATGATACGTAAATGTGCACTGTCGGAACTTATGATACGTAAATGTGCACTGTCGGAACTTATGATACGTAAATGTGCACTGTCGGAACTTATGATACGTAAATGTGCACTGTCGGAACTTATGATACGTAAATGTGCACTGTCGGAACTTATGATACGTAAATGTGCACTGTCGGAACTTATGATACGTAAATGTGCACTGTCGGAACTTATGATACGTAAATGTGCACTGTCGGAACTTATGATACGTAAATGTGCACTGTCAGAACTTATGATACGTAAATGTGCACTGTCAGAACTTATGATACGTAAATGTGCACTGTCAGAACTTATGATACGTAAATGTGCACTGTCAGAACTTATGATACGTAAATGTGCACTGTCAGAACTTATGATACGTAAATGTGCACTGTCGGAACTTATGATACGTAAATGTGCACTGTCGGAACTTATGATACGTAAATGTGCACTGTCGGAACTTATGATACGTAAATGTGCACTGTCGGAACTTATGATACGTAAATGTGCACTGTCGGAACTTATGATACGTAAATGTGCACTGTCGGAACTTATGATACGTAAATGTGCACTGTTGGAACTTATGATACGTAAATGTGCACTGTCGGAACTTATGATACGTAAATGTGCACTGTTGGAACTTATGATACGTAAATGTGCACTGTCGGAACTTATGATACGTAAATGTGCACTGTCGGAACTTATGATACGTAAATGTGCACTGTCGGAACTTATGATACGTAAATGTGCACTGTCGGAACTTCCGATGTCAGGGTTCCCTTTGTCTGAATTTTTGTCTGCGCCACTTTTGTTGCCAATTGAAAAATACTGGAGCCAATTTGATAAACTTGGAGCCACAACTAAGAGCCATATAGTTCACAGATAAATAGTTGAAGCCATGTATTTGACAAAACACATATGCCCAAAATCTTTTTAAAAAAGAACAAAAAATACATTGTTGCCCCAAATAGCGATAATCAAAACCAAAACAAGAGGTGATTGACAGCATTTAAATACAATAACTTTTATGTTTTTAGTCACCATAAGTATTAGAAATCAACTACTGTTATTCGATGTAGGAATGTGTATGAAGTTTACTGACAGTATGTCTTGTTCCCTTAATTATTTAGATGGGGCAATGTGAACAAGTGCATCAATATTAGCAGAGTTCTTGGTCATTTTGTCCAATTAGTTAAATTATCTCTATAGTTGTATAAATATGTTGGACAACAATGTTAGCAGGAAAAGATGGGATTATTACCAATTTTCCATAAGAGACAGCTCTATCTCAAAGGATGTAGCTCTATCACAAAGGTTGTAGCTCTATCACAATGGTTGTAGCTCTATCACAAAGGTTGTAGCTCTATCACAGTGGTTGTAGCTCTATCACAATGGTTGTAGCTCTATCACAGTGGTTGTAGCTCTGTCACAAAGGTTGTAGCTCTGTCACAAAGGTTGTAGCTCTATCACAAAGGTTGTAGCTCTATCACAATGGTTGTAGCTATATCACAGTGGTTGTAGCTCTGTCACAAAGGTTGTAGCTCTGTCACAAAGGTTGTAGCTCTGTCACAAAGGTTGTAGCTCTGTCACAATGGTTGTAGCTCTATCACAAAGGTTGTAGCTCTTGTCACAGTGGTTGTAGCTCTATCACAAAGGTTGTAGCTCTGTCACAATGGTTGTAGCTCTGTCACAGAGGTTGTAGCTCTGTCACAAAGGTTGTAGCTATGTCACAGTGGTTGTAGCTCTATCACAAAGGTTGTAGCTCTGTCACAAAGGTTGTAGCTCTGTCACAATGGTTGTAGCTCTATCACAAAGGTTGTAGCTCTGTCACAGTGGTTGTAGCTCTATCACAAAGGTTGTAGCTCTGTCACAATGGTTGTAGCTCTGTCACAAAGGTTGTAGCTCTGTCACAGTGGTTGTAGCTCTATCACAAAGGTTGTAGCTCTGTCACAAAGGTTGTAGCTCTGTCACAAAGGTTGTAGCTCTGTCACAGTGGTTGTAGCTCTATCACAAAGGTTGTAGCTCTGTCACAATGGTTGTAGCTCTATCACAAAGGTTGTAGCTCTGTCACAGTGGTTGTAGCTCTATCACAAAGGTTGTAGCTCTGTCACAGTGGTTGTAGCTCTGTCACAAAGGTTGTAGCTCTGTCACACATGTTGTAGCTCTATCACAGTGGTTGTAGCTCTGTCACAAAGGTTGTAGCTCTGTCACAAAGGTTGTAGCTCTGTCACAAAGGTTGTAGCTCTATCACAATGGTTGTAGCTCTGTCACAAAGGTTGTAGCTCTGTCACAAAGGTTGTAGCTCTGTCACAAAGGTTGTAGCTCTGTCACAAAGGTTGTAGCTCTACCACAGTGGTTGTAGCTCTGTCACAGTGGTTGTAGCTCTGTCACAGTGGTTGTAGCTCTATTACAGCAGTGGTTGTAGCTCTGTCACAAAGGATGTAGCTCTGTCACAAAGGTTGTCGCTCTGTCACAAAGGTTGCAGCTCTGTCACAAAGGTTGTAGCTCTGTCACAAAGGTTGTAGCTCTGTCACAATGGATGTAGCTCTGTCACAAAGGTTGTAGCTCTGTCACAAAGGTTGCAGCTCTGTCACAAAGGTTGTAGCTCTGTCACAAAGGTTGTAGCTCTGACACAATGGATGTAGCTCTGTCACAAAGGTTGTAGCTCTGTCACAAAGGTTGTAGCTCTGTCACAAAGGATGTAGCTCTATCACAGTGGTTGTAGCTCTATCACAACGGTTGTAGCTCTGTCACAAAGGTTGTAGCTCTGTCACAAAGGATGTAGCTCTATCACAGTGGTTGTAGCTCTATCACAATGGTTGTAGCTCTATCACTTGTAGCTCTGTCACAAAGTTGTAGCTCTGTCACAATGGATGTAGCTCTGTCACAAAGGTTGTAGCTCTGTCACAAAGGTTGTAGCTCTGTCACAAAGGTTGTAGCTCTATCACAGTGGTTGTAGCTCTATCACAGTGGTTGTAGCTCTGTCACAAAGGTTGTAGCTCTGTCACAAAGGATGTAGCTCTGTCACAAAGGTTGTAACTCTATCACAATGGTTGTAGCTCTGTCACAAAGGTTGTAGCTCTATCACAATGGTTGTAGCTCTGTCACAAAGGTTGTAGCTCTGTCACAAAGGTTGTAGCTCTGTCACAAAGGTTGTAGCTCTGTCACAAAGGTTGTAGCTCTATCACAGTGGTTGTAGCTCTGTCACAATGGTTGTAGCTCTGTCACAATGGTTGTAACTCTGTCACAGTGGTTGTAGCTCTATCACAGTGGTTGTAGCTCTGTCACAAAGGATGTAGCTCTGTCACAAAGGTTGTAACTCTGGCACATTGGTTGTAGCTCTATCACAGTGGTTGTAGCTCTGTCACAAAGGATGTAGCTCTGTCACAAAGGTTGTAGCTCTGTCACAATGTTGGTAGCTTTAAATTGTCACAAAGGGGGTTACTAAGCTTTGTCACTAAGTAGATAGTTCTGTCTCTAAGTAGATGGTTCTGTCACTAAGTAGATGGTTCTGTCTCTAAGTAGATGGTTCTGTCACTAAGTAGATGGTTCTGTCACTAAGTAGATGGTTCTATCACTAAGTAGATGGTTATGTCACTAAGTAGATGGTTCTGTCACTAAGTAGATGGTTCTGTCACTAAGTAGATGGTTCTGTCACTAAGTAGATGGTTCTGTCACTAAGTAGATGGTTCTGTCACTAAGTAGATGGTTCTGTCACTACGTAGATAGTTCTATCACTAAGTAGATGGTTCTGTCACTAAGTAGATGGTTCTGTCACTAAGTAGATGGTTCTGTCACTACGTAGATAGTTCTATCACTAAGTAGATGGTTCTGTCACTAAGTAGATGGTTCTGTCACTAAGTAGATGGTGCTGTCACTAAGTAGATGGTTCTATCACTAAGTGGATGGTTCTGTCACTAAGTAGATGGTTCTGTCACTAAGTAGATGGTTCTGTCATTAAGTAGATGGTTCTGTCACTAAGTAGATGGTTCTGTCACTAAGTAGATGATGCTGTCACTAAGTAGATGGTGCTGTCACTAAGTAGATGGTTCTGTCACTAAGTAGATGGTTCTGTCACTAAGTAGATGGTTCTGTCACTAAGTAGATGGTTCTGTCACTAAGTAGATGGTTCTGTCACTAAGTAGATGATGCTGTCACTAAGTAGATGGTGCTGTCACTAAGTAGATGGTTCTGTCACTAAGTAGATGGTTCTGTCACTACGTAGATGGTGCGTCTGAAACCATTCAAGTTTACGTTATCCAATAAATATTTTTATTTATACTCGCCACCGCCGAGGAATCTCGAGAAGTTAATGTGGAATCTATGTAGCTTGGTAGACATCAGGAGGCGGCATCTTCTCTCTGCAGGATGACACGCCCTGTAGTACTTCTTTCTAAACGGTCCCCCCTCACTGTTGTCATCTCGCAGCAGCATGCAGTTAGACATGAGCATGTTGCATGGTGCTTCCCGGTCTGCACGTGTTCATCTTCTTGACTGCACGACAATACTGAGTAAAGGCTGTGAGTACTCGTAAACTCCAGCAAGGTCAAGTAGAAAAGACGGTGCATGCGTGCATACACCGGAAGAGAGTGCGACACGCTGAAGATCCATATGTCCTAGGCTGCTGCTGCAAGATGTGCTGCGAGCGTGACGTGCACACCGTGAGGAGATCGGCCGGGTGTAAAACAGTAATAAGATGTGTTAGTATAAATACTCCTTCCAACCAGTCAGCTAAACACATCTTATGTTACTGATAAACTTCTAGTTTGCCTAGATATAAATAACACACTTTATTTTAACACGTTGCACGCTAGCGGCAGATAAAATCACATTTACAAACAACATAGATCTAGATCAGCTGCGGCGTAACACCGCATCTGATCAGGATCTATGTTGTTTGCTATTCAGCCATGTGTTTAGCTCCACTATCTGAATAGCAAACAGCATAGAGCCTGATCAGATGTCACGTTCTGTGGTGTCTGATCAGACGGCATGTTCTGTGTCGTCTGATCTGGCTCTATGCTGTTTGCAAAAGTGATTTTATCTGCCGCTAGCGTGCAACGTGTTAAAATAAAGTGTGTTATTTATATAGGTTCAATTCCTATCCCTGCATTCAGGGTGTTAGCCAGGAAAATATTAACCGAATAACTGAATCGGCAATCGGAATCGGCCGATTGTTGTACAATCGAAAAATATTGGCATTGGTAGTTTCGCCGGTTAACATCGGTTCACCGATTGTTGGGAAAACATAAGTCCTGTTAATTCCTTTTGAACCTTTGAACATTACAAAATATTTTGTACATACTAAGTCACAGAAATGTTGATATTTATAACCATACGTACCAATAAAATGTGTTTTTGTGTAGTTGGGCATTGTAGTTTCCGCCTTTCCGCTTAAATTGCGGGCCCGTTTGCCCCAATATTACAGTCTGGCGTTTGTTTATCGGTAATGGTTGTTCTGTGTAAAACTTATTATTATTATAAACCAATCAACATCGTTAAACAGTAAACACACACCCAACGGCAATGCAAGACCGCAAATAGAAATTATGTACAGCCGATTTCGTCATGCAGCATTTGTCTTTGATGTTCTGAGGGCACCCCCACAAATATTAAGTATAGAACTTTCGATATGCAATGTCATTTTGACAGTAATTGACACACAGCAATTGTCTTTGATCATTGATGTTGGTTGGCACCTTGGCTATTTAAACACACACAAGTTTGTTGTTTTGTGTCTAGCCTAATTGATGTGAATGTGGCCCCAATATGTACCATAATGTCACGCACGAAAATACAAGGAATATTTATGGGACCAGATGTTCAGAATTTCAATGCCAGATGCAAATTTTATTTAGAGTCGGTAAACTGGGTATGTATATATAACATTACTTGTCATTGGGAATCATTCCTCCAGGCATGTGTCCTTGATACTGAGATCGGTGTGCGGTCGTTATATAATCAATTGCTATGCCTAAGACGCTTACCAATGTAGGATCACTAACAATCACTAACTGCTGGCGTGAACATTACCCTCGCGCTAGGCAAGCCGACGATGTGACCGAGGATGCGTAGTATGCTTAAAATTGGTAAAAATGGCGGCGCCCATGGACAAATTACGTGTTTTAATCACTTTCACTGCACGTTGAGCTTGAATTTATTTCATTTTTACGGAGACAAAATTTAGGCCGTCCAGACACCGTCGCATCTATTTTCAACCGTCTCATTTGAGAATAGGCCGTCCAAAAGAGGTCTGCATTATTCCCAGACAGATTATCATATTTTCTTATTGGAGATGAGTTTGTGTATTATGTCATTTTCATCTCGGAGAATAGAAGACTTAATGTGACTGTCTGGCAGACATTGATCCATATCTCCTTAGCAACTAATTGTGGAAGTCATATTCATGTCCGTACAGATCATTTTGTTGCATTCTTTTTTTTTTAAAGGGCCTAGCCACTTTAAATATAATCAGCATTTTATGTGTATACATCAATAGAAATCTGCTGCCATTGTGTGTTAGGGCAACCGGTAGCGACAATAAAGAAACACAAATAAACATTCTGGCAGAGGGAAACCCCACTTCAGACAAATCTGTATGTCCGCCTCCGTTGTCGAGTGGGTAAGGTCGCTGACACTTATATACCATTGTAACCTATCATCACTGATGTCACTGGTTCGAGCCCTGCTGACCGGATCTGTTTATATGAAAATGTTGGCAGTTTCAGGGCTCATTCTAGAGGGCGATGTGGGCGAAATAGTCGCCCTAGCGACCCTGACTTCTCCCTCTGGGGCCTCAATTCTTCCTAAAAAAAAAATGTTGTATTTAATGGTCATACTGTTAGGGAAACTGCCTGCTGGCTACATGTATATAGCCCAAAATGGTGCTGATACAGGCACAAATCTCAAACAAACAAGCAAAGCTGTATGGATCCCTGGGTAAGTGTGAGCTGGAAAGAACAATACAGTACATGCACGATGTGGGACTACAGGTGTGTCGTTCTAACTGTGGTTTAATACAACACTTATGTCACCCTATGTAACCCACTACAACAAATTGTCTTTATGTGAAAAGCTTTATAATACAACTAAACATGAAAATCGATGACGGCAAAGTTGTGCTTGTTTCAATTATGTTCGTGTTTCATTGTAACAACTTTGAACAGAAATACCATGTGATGCCGCCATCTTGTTTGTCAAATTGTATACTGTCTCTGTGGACTAGTTTTAAGGCGTCCACCTACGGAGTGGGAGGTCGAAGGTTTGAACCTTGTCACCAGCAGATGGAACTGCTCCTAGATAACACATGGCCAGCAGATGGAACTGCTCCTAGATAACACATAGCCAGCAGATGGAACTGTGCATAGATAACTCGTAGCCAGCAGATGGAACTGTGCATAGATTACTCATAGCCAGCAGATGGAACTGCTCCTAGATAACACATGGCCAGCAGATGGAACTGCTCATAGATAACACATAGCCAGCAGATGGAACTGCTCATAGATAACACATAGCCAGCAGATGGAACTGCTCATAGATAACACATGGCCAGCAGATGGAACTGTGCATAGATAACTCATAGCCAGCAGATGGAACTGTGCATAGATAACTCATAGCCAGCAGATGGAACTGCGCATAGATAACACATAGCCAGCAGATGGAACTGTGCATAGATAACTCATAGCCAGCAGATGGAATTGTGCATAGATAACTCATAGCCAGCAGATGGAACTGCTCATAGATAACTCATAGCCAGCAGATGGAACTGCGCATAGATAACACATAGCCAGCAGATGGAACTGTGCATAGATAACTCATAGCCAGCAGATGGAACTGTGCATAGATAACACATAGCCAGCAGATGGAACTGTGCATAGATAACTCATAGCCAGCAGATGGAACTGTGCATAGATAACTCATAGCCAGCAGATGGAACTGTGCATAGATAACACATAGCCAGCAGATGGAACTGTGCATAGATAACTCATAGCCAGCAGATGGAACTGTGCATAGATAACTCATAGCCAGCAGATGGAACTGTGCATAGATAACACATAGCCAGCAGATGGAACTGTGCATAGATAACTCATAGCCAGCAGATGGAACTGTGCATAGATAACTCATAGCCAGCAGATGGAACTGTGCATAGATAACACATAGCCAGCAGATGGAACTGTGCATAGATAACTCATAGCCAGCAGATGGAACTGTGCATAGATAACTCATAGCCAGCAGATGGAACTGTGCATAGATAACACATAGCCAGCAGATGGAACTGTGCATAGATAACTCATAGCCAGCAGATGGAACTGGTTCCTAGATAACACATAGCCAGATATCACATAACCAGCAGATGGAACTGTTCCTAGATAACACATAGCCAGATACCACATAGCCAGCAGATGGATTTACCCAGCTAAACACAAGAAGTGTAATTACCAGAACTGGGCCAGATACTGAATTGCCAGTCATGTTAATTAAACAATATTACGTTGACAGAAGTATAATTGAATTACAATGGAAGTTTTAACAGTGCAATCATGTGCCCTCCTAATTGTTTATTCATTGTACTGTCTTTTCCTGGAAATATTCTCTACAGATAAAGTGAAGTGGATGTTATAATCCATCCTTACAATTCTGAGCATAGGAACATGCTTCAAGAAAGGTTCTAAGATTAGAGACAACACATTAAACAGACATTAATAAACACCCACCAATGTTCACGACACATGATTGATATACTATAACAGATACATGCATTTATTCAAACAAAGATAATACTAAACATGCTACTCACACTGTCTCATCTTTCTTTATATTTAACACACATACCATTTAACATAAACATATGTACTGTACAATATGAATAGGATAGATCATGAATTGGCCCGGCTCAACGAAATATATTTTGTTAACCCTTTCAACCCCACAGGCCTCTAAATAGGCTTATGAAAAGTGTAGATCCAGATGAGCCGGCTCGTGACGAGCCGTCTCATCAGGATCTGCACTTTTTGCCAGTAATATTACTAATTTTAGACAAAATTACCCATCTTGATAAATGAACTGGTCCGAATGTAATTTTCTTATTCATTTATTGGTCTAAGAATATCATGGACCAGTCCATGTCAGTTACTTGGTGTTGAATGGGTTAAGATGGGCCAATGAGTTGATCTATCTGATTTAGACAACGTACATAAGTAGGTCGCGTCTATACGATTTAGAAGCGAGAAATGTGGCTTTTTCATTGGACCATGTGACTTAGTCGTTGTCGAAGTGTAAATATATAGTGGAAGTCGTGATTGCGCTGTGGTAGCATGTTCGCTTCAGGTGTGAAAGGTCCGGAGTTTGAGTCCCACTGGAGCCGTTACGATTGTGCCCTTAGGCAAGGCATTTAATTTCCATGTTGTCTCTTCTCTCTCCCTCATGGCGATGGATTCCATCAGGAATGAGATCTCGAGAGTGAGTAATTTAAGTTGTAAGAACTTGTTTCGCAATCGAGCTAAAATAAATTTGTATAAACTAAATATATACAGACTTTGCAAGGTTGTAACTCGCGCGTACATGCTATTATTATTAACATTTTATACAGCTACCTAACATGCTGTGCCAAGTACACCACCAGATGTACAACAACATTTGATTAGATTAATTTCAATTTAATCTGCTCTACATAAAATTAACTTAAAATGGAGATGCTGAGATAATTCCTATCTAATATCTGTAATAACACTCTCACATTGGAAACATTTTAAACACATGTATATCTACCATCAGTCTAACACATGTATATCTACCATCAGTCTAACACTCTCACATTGGAAACACATGTATATCTACCATCAGTCTAACACTCTCACATTGGAAACACATGTATATCTACCATCAGTCTAACACTCTCACATTGGAAACACATGTATATCTACCATCAGTCTAACACTCTCACATTGGAAACACATGTATATCTACCATCAGTCTAACACTCTCACATTGGAAACACATGTATATCTACCATCAGTCTAACACATGTATATCTACCATCAGTCTAACACATGTATATCTACCATCAGTCTAACACATGTATATCTACCATCAGTCTAACACATGTATATCTACCATCAGTCTAACACATGTATATCTACCATCAGTCTAACACTCTCACATTGGAAACACATGTATATCTACCATCAGTCTAACACATGTATATCTACCATCAGTCTAACACATGTATATCTACCATCAGTCTAACACATGTATATCTACCATCAGTCTAACACATGTATATCTACCATCAGTCTAACACATGTATATCTACCATCAGTCTAACACATGTATATCTACCATCAGTCTAACACTCTCACATTGGAAACACATGTATATCTACCATCAGTCTAACACATGTATATCTACCATCAGTCTAACACATGTATATCTACCATCAGTCTAACACATGTATATCTACCATCAGTCTAACACATGTATATCTACCATCAGTCTAACACATGTATATCTACCATCAGTCTAACACATGTATATCTACCATCAGTCTAACACATGTATATCTACCATCAGTCTAACACATGTATATCTACCATCAGTCTAACACTCTAACATCAGAAACACATGTATACCTACCATCAGTCTAACACTCTCACATTGGAAACACATGTATACCTACCATCAGTCTAACACTCTCACATTGGAAACACATGTATATCTACCATCAGTCTAACACTCTCACATTGGAAACACATGTATATCTACCATCAGTCTAACACTCTCACATTGGAAACACATGTATATCTACCATCAGTCTAACACTCTCACATTGGAAACATTTTAATCAACATGTATATCTACCATCAGTCTAACACTCTCACATTGGAAACATTTTAATCAACATGTATATCTACCATCAGTCTAACACTCTCACATTGGAAACATTTTAATCAACATGTATATCTACCATCAGTCTAACACTCTCACATTGGAACATTTTAAACACATGTATATCTACCATCAGTCTAACACTCTCACATTGGAAACATTTTAAACACATGTACATCTACCATCAGTCTAACACTCTCACATTGGAAACATTTTAATCAACATGTATATCTACCATCAGTCTAACACTCTCACATTGGAAACATTTTAATCAACATGTATAAAATATAGAGCCTGATCAGAATGTGCACAGAATGTGCCGGCTGATCAGCCTCTATGCTGTTTCTTATTCAGATGGTGGAACTAACTCAGATGGGGCGTTATGCAGCGGCTGGCTGATCTAGATCTATGTTGTTTGCACATTTCTTCTGATTTATTTGAACAGCATTTTAAGGGTTAATGTCATATACTTGTTCAAAATAACTGACTTTCCAAAAACAAGGTTACCATATAATTGCATTTGTTATAAATTCGGTGCTACACAAGTGGTTCTGTCAAAAAATTTAACCTGTTTCACAATTAAATATAGATCTACTTGAAAATATATAATCTTATTTTGATAATATTATATAGGTTACACTTATTTTCCGGCTTCCACGCACTTTTAGTCACACTCAATGTAGTTCATACCCCAATAGAAACTATTAACCTGCAATTCATTCTTTAAATGTAAAATGTGCTGTGTAGTTTTAGTTGTGAAGTTGACTTTTTTCTCATTAACAACAATCCGATAAGTGACTAAAATGATGAACATTGGCGTTTTGCCAATTTCGACATTTTAAAAGTCAATTTTAATCACTATCTTCTTACTAAAGCTGTTGTATTTAGGATGTATCTAACAAGCTAACATTTGTTTTGTTGCCAGCAGCAGGAACTTCATCAATCCTAGCTCTCTATTGTGAATTTTGTAGCAATATAAAGTAAAAAAAAAAAAAAAGAAGGTCAAAATTTCCAAAAGCTATATAATAAATAAAAAATATACGGTATTCACTCCAACAATCTCAGTATTACAAACTAGAAGATAAGAAATATCTTTTATGCTTTCCAATGTATGATAGTATGATAGAGCTTTCTCAGTGAAAGAAAACTCCATCTTACACCGTTTTGAAACAGTGAAACCTTTAAAAATTGTGTTAACACGTAATTTTTATATCTGTAAATATACAAACCAGTAATCGCCATAACCAGTGCTAGCAACTCGCTTGCCCAACAGATATACCGAAAATTTGCTAAAAGCCCCATACTGATCGATAACAATACGTTTCCGTAACAAGGCCGCCATTGATAAACATCATGTGACCGGAACTATAAGCAAGCGCTTGTCGGACCAAGATCACTTCCTCTTTCCGAGGGTCATGTCTAATACATGGACATAGCGGCCTAGTGGGGTGGGAATTTAGTTTATGGCGATATCTGGTTTGTATATTTACAGATATAAAAATTACGTGTTAACACAATTTTTAAAAATCTGTTACATATCAACCAGATATCGCCATAACCAGTGCTGACTATAACTGAATGAGGTGGGACGAAATACGGACAAGAAACGAACCTACATAGCTGAAGCGTGATATAGGAACTATAACTCGCCCGCTAAACGTCAGCTAACGGTCATCAACAGGGCTTATTAGCGTGAAGGCCCCGGACGACTGGTCAATTAACGTACTTCCAGTTAACCAGACGGTACAAGAAGCCAGAACATTACCTAGGACGTAAGTCCCTTGGCACAGCCAAAACGTTTGTAAGCAAAACGTACGACCGAACGGCGAACGTGAATACATACAATAAGCTGAAGCACATAATGTTAGGCTACATAACGAATTAACGGTTAAAATAGAGAACACGCACCTAATCGGACGAAACTGAACGAGAGGTGATAACAGACTGGGCAGCCACTATGGGACCCAAGGCAAACAAACCACGTGCATGTGGCAGTGTGTTCCGTAAATAAAACCGTATAAACGAGCTCTCTGAACTCCAATAACCTGCCCTTAAAACCTTCTCTAAGGGGACATTATTGAGCCATGCCCATGACGTAGACAGAGCCCTAACTTCATGGGCATTGACATGGTCAGGACATGATTCCTGCTCCCATCGGAGAGACTGTAGGCGAACTTAATTGTCTCTACAATCCAACGGGAAATAGTAGACGCCGACACCTCCTTTGTCCAGTTATGACGAAAGGAGATGAATAGTCTATGGCGACCCTTCCATATGTGAGACACCCTCTTAAGATATGCTTTGAGGGCTCTGACAGGACAAAGCTGAACGGCACTGTCGTCAGTATCACGGGGAAGGGCTGGTATAGTAATACTGGTGTGAGCCACAGACGGAAGTTGATTCTTAGCAAGAAACCCCGGATAGGTATGCAGCTCAACAGCCGACTCGTCGTGTGTGAAATTAACACATGCTTCGTCGGCTGATAAAGCGTGAATCTCACTCCGCCTGCGACCAGACGCTAAGGCAATAAGAAATACTGTCTTAAAAGTCAGAAACTTTAACGAACAAGAAGTTAAAATTTCAAAGGGAGGTTTGGTCAAGACACCCAGAACCAATGGAAGATTCCATTTCGGAACTGGAGAAGAAACCTTAGGTTTCTCCAGTTCCAAACTCCTGATAACATTAGATATTACAGGCTGGTTACTGTAGTTAATGTCCGAGAAATGCCTAAGCGTAGTAGCAATAGCCGACCTATAGCCTTTAATTGCTACTGGCGTAAGATTCCTCACCTCAAATAAATATATGAGAAATTCAGCAAGTAAGTTTACTGAAGGACTGAAGGGATCCACTTGCCGTCCGACACACCAATCCAGCCACACTTTCCACCTATACCCATAAACTGAGTTGGTGGAGGTGCGTTTGGATGAATAGACTCGCTTGGCAACCTGTTCAGAAAAGCCCTTCTCTTGCATGCATCGTTGCATAGAACGAATGCGTGCAGATGGAGCATGGCCGGATTGGCATGGTACAACCGAGACCGAGGTTGACACAATAGGTCGCTCCTGTGTGGAAGACAGATGGGGATTTCCACCAGAAGTGACAACAGAAGACTGAACCACGGCTGGCCCGGCCAAAGTGGAGCAATTAATAACACCAGACACAACTCTGTGTTGATCTTGAGTATCACCCGAGACAGCAGCGGAAAAGGGGGGAATGCGTAAGCGTGCATGCCCTCCCAAGTCATGCTCAAAGAGTCTACCCCCAGAGCCAACGAGTCGGGAACTGGGGAGACGTACGTCGGAAGCTGGTGGTTCAACCTGGTGGCGAACAGGTCGACATGCGGTGTCCCCAAGCAACTGAAAACGTGTTTGAGAACGCCCGCATGCAGAGTCCATTCCGTATGCACTATCCCGCCCTGGCGCGAGAGACTGTCTGCGAGAATGTTCAGTTTCCCCGGAAGGAAACAAGCTCTCAGTGTGACAGAGTGATTGGCACACCAGGTCAAGATCTTGATCGTCAGAAGACAAAGTTTCCTGGACCGTGATCCCCCCTCCTTGTTCACATATGACGCCACTGTGGTATTGTCCGTTGCTACAAGCACACATCGGCCTTCTACCACACTGACAAACTGTTTCAGCGCCAGAAACACTGCTCGTAGTTCGAGTGTATTGATATGGCAATGGCGCCAATACACCGACCATTTTCTGGACGCCACCTGGTCTTCCAGGTGGGCTCCCCAACCGATGAGGCTGGCATCCGTAAACAGATGGATGTCCGGAACTGGTGGATGGAGGGGAACCATGGAGTACAGAAACTCCTGATCCAGCCACTGAGAGACCGCAGACCGGAACCATTGACCTAATGCAATTGTTCGGTCCCACGAATCTGACTCCTGTGACCACCGGGACTTGGTCTCCCATTGCAGGAGGCGTTTCCGCGCACGTCCCTGTGGCATAAGTCGTGCCAGAGACTCCATCTGACCTAGAAGGCCGTGTAATGTCCGTGCTGAAGCAACATGTGCTTGTTGCATTGACATTATCGAACCTCGGATCTGTGCAATACGATCCAAGGACGGCCCTATCAACCCCTGAGAGAGGTTGAACCGAGCTCCCAGGAACACAAATACCTGTGTCGGTTCCAGCTCTGACTTTTCCCAATTGGGAATGAACCCCATGCGAAGAGTATGTGACATGACTATTCGCATGTGGGTTGTAGCCAATTCCTTGGAGTTGGCAGGCTGAAGCCAATCGTCCAGGTAAGCATGCAGCCGAATGCCCCACAGATGAATAAAGCGGAGCATGGCCTTCACTACTCGAGTGAACACATAGGGAGCCGTACAAAGGCCGAATGGAAGAGCCCGAAACTGGTACACCACCCCTTGAAACGCAAATCGAAGGTAGCGTCTGGACCTGGGGTGGATAGCTATATGGAAGTAGGCATCCTTCAGGTCCAAAGACGTGACCCAGTCTCCCTGGTTCAAAGATAGTCTGACTTTTTCTAAAGTCTCCATCTTGAAGTGTGGGGACAATATCGACCTGTTCAATTGGGAAAGGTCGATAATGGGTCGCCAACCTCCCTTCTTCTTGCGAACAAGAAATAGCCTGCTGAAAAAGGTTGTGCCGACGGTTACCCGTTCTATGGCTTGTTTCCGAAGCATGGCCTTTATCTCGTTCTGGAGAACCCGAAGCTTCTCCTGGTTCGACGGGGTGGTTTCCATATGACTCAGGGGTAGTCTTCGAAGTCTGGGACGGACACGAAACTGAATTCGATACCCACTCCGGATCACTGAACGTGTCCATGCATCCGAAGTTATTTTCTCCCAGGCCTTGGAGAAAAACCGAAGCCTTCCACCAGTGGGAATTTCCGGTTTTGGAATGGGCAACCTGATGCCATTGAGTATGGTCAAAGGTTGCACTGAGGCCTGGGAGACGGAGTGGGCATCCCTATCTCTGACTACCCTTCCGCCCACGCTTCGCCTGGCTAGTCTTCTTTTTAAAAGTAGGCTTAGATACAGCCAGACTTGGCAAAGGAGGGACACTGCCCGTGGGCAGTGTGACGGACGATACCTTGGCCACAGGGTGAATAGAAGGATTAACCTTGGACTTAGACACCCTTGGCTTAGGTACCGGCGCAGCAGCTGCCCTCTGCAATGACTTGTGCGCAATGTCGTCCTTGTAAGACTGAACAGCGCCAAGTAATTGCGGCCCAAATAGAGTGTGACACTCAATGGGCTGCACACACAGGGAGGATTTGACCGACTCGTCTAAACAAGATTTAGACAAATACGCATCTCTCCTAGCGAGAGTGGGTCCAGCTGCAAGCCGGGTCAGTATCTCCAAGGTGTGGGACTGGGCAGTTGCCATCACCTGTAGATACTTAGTAATCTCTCGTTGCCTTTCCTCTGAAGGAGGCTCAGAGAGAGCAGACAAAACCCCGCACAGAAACAGTTCTGAATGCGAGACTGTCTGAATCCCAGCTCGTGCCAATCGCTCCCATCCCTCAAGTGTCGAAAAGGTGACTACCTGAGAAGTAGGAAGAGAGCTACCCTGCTTCACTACTTCTCGGAAAGAAGGATTGATGGGAGGAGGCTCGATCACAAGCAGAGGTTCTTGGACCTCATACGAATGAGGTTGAAAAACCTTTGGTTTGCTAAGTGATGGAAATTTCCCGACTGGTAAGGCTTTTGGGAGAAAAGGCAAGGCCTTGCCTTGCACTACTCCCTCACCCTGAATTCTGGAAGTAAGATCTTCCAGACATGTCTGCACTCTCCTACACTGAGGGAGCGCTGACGCAGGTGGTGACGGCTGGTTGGCCTTGAAAAAGTCCAAGGCAGAGGCGCCAACTTTGACCCTTGGAATAGGCAAAGGAGGGCAGATGGTAGTGCCAAGCCGGTCTCGAAGCATACCAATGGCTTCGTCATAGGTGGGTGGAAGTTTGTTCTCTTCCACCTCATCCACCTCGGAATCATTACCAATAGTCTCCCCAGGGTCGGGGTGAATGGTAATAGAATCCATCGTGCCGTGGTCTAGCATTGTCCCATGGTCAACTGTGGTAGCCATGGGGCCATGGCTAGCCATGGAGCCAAGGCTAGCCATGGAGCCCAAGGCCCCCTGGCTAGTCACATAGACCGATGGGCCATGGGTATCCCTAGCTTCCTGAGAAGCCAAGGGACCCAAGCCTAGCTTAACCGTGGGGTATGATTCTGACACCTCTACGTCGTAGGGATCAGGATCAGGGACCATGGCGGAGACAACAGAAGGTCTGGTTTGCAATACCTCTGATGTGTCACTGTTGGCATGAACCAACCCGATCAACTGAGACAAAGTCGTCAGTTGATCACTGTTCAGCCCGCGCAGATCTGGAACTCTTCTATCCTTGTCTACAGCCGAAAACCCTGAAAAGGGAGTGCTAGACGGTGAAGACGTATGTCCTCTAGGATAGTGAGTCCTAGACCTGCTGCGAGATCTAGAACGGCCAATAGAATGATCATGTCGATGCCTGTGGCGATACGACGAGTCATCCCTATGGCCATGTGTAGGTCGATGGCTTGACCTATGGCGTCTATCACGCTCGTGAGAACGTGAACGACGACCATGGCTACGGTAGCAAGAGACCCTTCAGTAACGTATACAAACTTCCCAGACGTGAAAACACGTGTTGTTCATACAATGTACCGAAGAAAAGAGGAAGTGATCTTGGTCCGACAAGCGCTTGCTTATAGTTCCGGTCACATGATGTTTATCAATGGCGGCCTTGTTACGGAAACGTATTGTTATCGATCAGTATGGGGCTTTTAGCAAATTTTCGGTATATCTGTTGGGCAAGCGAGTTGCTAGCACTGGTTATGGCGATATCTGGTTGATATGTAACAGATATGGCATTGTCTCTGCCACCAGTTGCATTTCGTATTCTTCTGCGGTTAAATGTACTTTTGTATTTTAGCTATTTTCTGACTATCATGAACAGTTAATTATTAAATATTCTAAATAATTTGTTTTGTCATTTTAATTTTGACAATAACAGAAACTAACTTGAAAATTATACAGGAAATATTTCTTATTAAGTGGTTGTGTGGTTGTGTCACGTAGTGCAATGAGGCTCCAGGCAGGGCATTTAAAATGAATAAAATTTGAAAGCAAATATTATATTAGCCAAAGTCTTGGAAATCGTAAAAGTAAAAGATTTGTGTTTATTTGTGTAAGATAGGAATTTATTTCATCTCGTGATCAACGGAATAGATTCTACTCTATATTACTGTAATCATCAGATTTCCTGGAACATGTCTCAATAATGTAATCATTAGGCAGATTTCCTGGAACTTGTCTCAATAATGTAATCATCAGGCAGATTTCCTGGAACTTGTCTCAATAATGTAATCATCAGGCAGATTTCCTGGAACTTGTCTCAATAATGTAATCATCAGGCAGATTTCCGGGAACTTGTCTCAATAATGTAATCATCAGGTAGATATCCGTGAAGTGTTTTACGTTTATTTATCATCGCTACCGGTTGCCATATGAGCGACGCCTCCTGAAGAGATTAGTCATTTCAGATTTCTTGAGAATGATTTTCCCGGAACTTGTCTCAATAATGTAATCATCCAGCAGATTTCCGGGAACTTGTCTCAATAAAGAAGCAGAACTATATTCTGTAGTTTGACAATAACAGAGAAAGATAAACCATGAGCCTGATTAGGAGATTGATTGGCTGGCTTTCTGATTGATGTATATTGTCTCATACCAATGACCTCTACTGTGTAATCTGACACCCAACTTGTCGCATAGGCAGAGATAGATTGCCAGTCTTGTGTTGTACTTTAATGAGGGATCTTACAATTAATGTTTCTTCAGTTGGACATGTTAAAGACATTATGGTTGTAATTAGGCACTGTAAATTGTTGAATCTTTAGATTGTCCATATTGATTTGATACTGTACAGTTGTTGAATGTTAATATAACCCCTACAACTTGTGCTGTTGAAATGTGTGTTTTAGGACAATACAGCAGCTTGTATTGCTGGTTGAACCAGCAATAACATATAAATGACATTAAGAAACCAAGTGATTATAAAATGAGCTAATTCTAATCTGACTTTTATAAAATTATTCTACAGTCAAACCTGTGTTAGTGGTCATTTCTACAGTTAAATCTGTGTTAGTGGTCATTTCTACAGTCAAACCTGTGTTAGTGGTCATCTCTACAGTCAAACCTGTGTTAGTGGTCATTTCTACAGTTAAATCTGTGTTAGTGGTCATTTCTACAGTCAAACCTGTGTTAGTGGTCATCTCTACAGTTAAACCTGTGTTAGTGGCCATCTCTACAGTCAAACCTGTGTTAGTGGTCACCTCTATCATACAGTCAAACCTGTGTTAGTGGTCATCTCTACAGTCAAACCTGTGTTAGTGGTCACCTCTATTATATAGTCAAACCTGTGTTAGTGGTCACCTCTATCATATAGTCAAACCTGTGTTAGTGGTCATCTCTACAGTCAAACCTGTGTTAGTGGTCATCTCTACAGTCAAACCTGTGTTAGTGGTCATCTCTACAGTCAAACCTGTGTTAGTGGTCATCTCTACAGTCAAACCTGTGTTAGTGGTCATCTCTACAGTCAAACCTGTGTTAGTGGTCACCTCTACAGTCAAACCTGTGTTAGTGGTCATCTCTACAGTCAAACCTGTGTTAGTGGTCACCTCTACAGTCAAACCTGTGTTAGTGGTCATCTCTACAGTCAAACCTGTGTTAGTGGTCATCTCTACAGTCAAACCTGTGTTAGTGGTCATCTCTACAGTCAAACCTATGTTAGTGGTCATCTCTACAGTCAAACCTGTGTTAGTGGTCATCTCTACAGTCAAACCTGTGTTAGTGGTCATCTCTACAGTCAAACCTGTGTTAGTGGTCATCTCTACAGTCAAACCTATGTTAGTGGTCATCTCTACAGTCAAACCTGTGTTAGTGGTAATCTCTACAGTCAAACCTATGTTAGTGGTCACCTCTACAGTCAAACCTATGTTAGTGGTCATCTCTACAGTCACATCTGTGTTAGTGGTCACCTCTACAGTCAACCCTGTGTTAGTGGTCACCTCTACAGTCAAACCTGTGTTAGTGATCACCTCTATCATACAGTCAACCCTGTGTTAGTGGTCACCTCTATCATATAGTCAAACCTGTGTTAGTGGTCACATCTATTATACAGTCACACCTGTGTTAGTGGTCACCTCTATCATATAGTCAAACCTGTGTTAGTGGTCACCTCTATCATATAGTCTAACCTGTGTTAGTGGTCACCTCTATCATACAGTCAAACCTGTGTTAGTGGTCACCTCTATTATACAGTCACACCTGTGTTAGTGGTCACCTCTATCATATAGTCAAACCTGTGTTAGTGGTCACTTCTATTATACAGTCTAACCTGTGTTAGTGGTCACCTCTATCATACAGTCAAACCTGTGTTAGTGGTCACCTCTATTATACAGTCAAACCTGTGTTAGTGGTCACCTCTATTATACAGTCAAACCTGTGTTAGTGGTCACCTCTACAGTCAAACCTGTGTTAGTGGTCACCTCTATCATATAGTCAAACCTGTGTTAGTGGTCACCTCTATTATACAGTCAAACCTGTGTTAGTGGTCACCTCTATTATACAGTCTAACCTGTGTTAGTGGTCACCTCTATCATACAGTCAAACCTGTGTTAGTGGTCACCTCTATTATACAGTCACACCTGTGTTAGTGGTCACCTCTATTATACAGTCACACCTGTGTTAGTGGTCACCTCTATTATACAGTCTAACCTGTGTTAGTGGTCACCTCTATCATACAGTCAAACCTGTGTTAGTGGTCACCTCTATTATACAGTCAAACCTGTGTTAGTGGTCACCTCTATTATACAGTCAAACCTGTGTTAGTGGTCACCTCTACAGTCAAACCTGTGTTAGTGGTCACCTCTATTATACAGTCACACCTGTGTTAGTGGTCACCTCTATTATACAGTCACACCTGTGTTAGTGGTCACCTCTATTATACAGTCACACCTGTATTAGTGGTCACCTCTATTATACAGTCACACCTGTGTTAGTGGTCACCTCTATTATACAGTCAACCCCGTGTTAGTGGTCGCCTCTATTATACAGTCAAACCTGTGTTAGTGGTCACCTCTACAGTCAAACCTGTGTTAGTGGTCACCTCTACAGTCAAACCTGTGTTAGTGGTCACCTCTATGATACAGTCAAACCTGTGTTGGTGGTCATCTCTATTATAAAGTCACATCTGTGTTAGTGGTCACCTATTAAGCAGCCAGTTTACAGATTCTCAATATGTTGTTTTATTATACATTTGACCTCTATTAAGCAGTGATTCCGTTGCCTGGCTGCGCAGAACATGTTTGACTGTATACGTAAATATTGCCAGGCTGCGCAGAACACGTTTGACTGTATACGTAAATATTGCCTGGCTGCGCAGAACACGTTTGACTGTATACATAAATATTGCCAGGCTGCGCAGACCACGTTTGACTGTATACATAAATATTGCCTGGCTGCGCAGAACACGTTTGACTGTATACGTAAATATTGCCAGGCTGCGCAGAACACGTTTGACTGTATATGTAAATATTTCCAGGCTGGATAGGGAGGGGGGATGAATTGTAGGAATGGTCCGAAAACAATTTTTGATTTTTTTTTTTTAAATGACATGGTATAAAATTATACCAAGTAACTGACATGGACTGGTGCATGATATTTTAGACCAATAAATTAATAAGAAAATTACATTTGGACCAGTTTGTTTATCAAAATGGGTAATTTTGTCTAAAAATAGTAATATTACTTGCAAAAAGTGCAGACCCTGATGTGATATTGGTAATGTATGCGATACATTACCAATACCACATACATTACAAATACCACATACATTACGAATACCACATACATTACGAATACCACATACATTACCAATACTACATACATTACCAATACCACATACATTACCAATACCACATACATTACCAATACTACATACATTACCAATACTACATACATTACCAATACCACATACATTACCAATACCACATACATTACCAATACCACATACATTACCAATACCACATACATAACCAACACCACATACATTACCAATACCACATACATTACCAATACTACATACATTACCAATACCACATACATTACCAATACTACATACATTACCAATACTACATACATTACCAATACTACATACATTACCAATACTACATACATTACCAATACCACATACATTACCAATACTACATACATTACCAATAATACATACATTACCAATACCACATACATTACCAATACCTCATACATTACCAATGCCACATACATTATCAATACCTCATACATTACCAATACCACATACATTATCAATACCTCATACATTACCAATACCACATACATTATCAATACCTCATACATTACCAATACCACATACATTATCAATACCACATACATTACCAATACCACATACATTACCAATACTACATACATTACCAATAATACATACATTACCAATACCACATACATTACCAATACCACATACATTACCAATACTACATACATTACCAATAATACATACATTACCAATACCACATACATTACCAATACCACATACATTATCAATACCTCATACATTACCAATACCTCATACATTACCAATACCTCATACATTACCAATACCTCATACATTACCAATACCTCATACATTACCAATACCTCATACATTACCAATACCACATACATTACCAATACCACATACATTACCAATAATACATACATTACCAATACCACATACATTACCAATAATACATACATTACCAATACCACATACATTACCAATAATACATACATTACCAATACCACATACATTACCAATAATACATACATTACCAATACCACATACATTACCAATACCACATACATTACCAATACCACATACATTACCAATACCACATACATTACCAATACTACATACATTACCAATACCACATACATTACCAATACCTTATACATTACCAATACTACATACATTACCAATACCACATACATTACCAATACTACATACATTACCAATACCACATACATTACCAATACCTCATACATTATCAATACCTCATACATTACCAATACCTCATACATTATCAATACCTCATACATTACCAATACTACATACATTACCAATACTACATACATTACCAATACCACATACATTACCAATACCACATACATTACCAATAATACATACATTACCAATACTACATACATTACCAATACCACATACATTACCAATACCTCATACATTACCAATACCACATACATTACCAATACCGCATACATTACCAATACCACATACATTACCAATACCTCATACATTACCAATACCACATACATTACCAATACCTCATACATTACCAATACCACATACATTACCAATACCTCATACATTACCAATACCACATACATTACCAATACCTCATACATTACCAATACCACATACATTACCAATACCGCATACATTACCAATACCACATACATTACCAATACCTCATACATTACCAATACCACATACATTACCAATACCTCATACATTACCAATACCACATACATTACCAATACCTCATACATTACCAATACCACATACATTACCAATACCACATACATTACCAATAATACATACATTACCAATACCGCATACATTACCAATACCACATACATTACCAATACCTCATACATTACCAATACCACATACATTACCAATGCCTCATACATTACCAATACTACATACATTACCAATACTACATACATTACCAATACCGCATACATTACCAATACCACATACATTACCAATACCACATACATTACCAATACCTCATACATTACCAATACCTCATACATTACCAATACCTCATACATTACCAATACCACATACATTACCAATACCACATACATTGGCACTGCAGTATCCAAACCAACATTCATAATAATAAAGGTAATCTCATATATTCCCAGTAATAACTATGAAAGTGAGTGTAGATAAGCTGATAATATTAACATAAATCTCTATGTTAGAATGGGTTAAACCTTCTAAAATTACCATGTTTGCTTACTGATATACCAAGAATATTGACTGAACCAGTTGTAAAATTGCTCTAAATTGTACCATTGTATAATGAAGAAATGATCTGTGAAATTAAAGTGCTTTATGAAGGGTACTGTGTATATACTTTACCAGAACCAGACATAGTAAGTCTAAGTGAAATACCTAGGACTGGCCTTATCTTCTTATTTATATGTATGTCTCTGTGTCTAGCTTACCGTATATAACCACGTATATAACCACGTATATAACCACGTATATAGCGGAGAATTGGAAGGTTTTTTATAATTGGTGCATTATGTTATACAGCTTCATGGACATTTTAAGCTTATTTATTGGAAAGATACAGTCAAACTGTGCCACTGTATTTATTGTATGTCAGACATTCTAGCTGTTTCTGATTGCTCTAGCGGTATCTGTATTTGAATCGTTACTACTGTTTGAATCGGTATCTGTATTTGAATCGTTACTACTGTTTGAATCGGTATCTGTATTTGAATCGTTACTACTGTTTGAATCGGTATCTGTATTTGAATCGTTACTACTGTTTGAATCGGTATCTGTATTTGAATCGTTACTACTGTTTGAATCAGTATCTGTATTTGAATCGTTACTACTGTTTGAATCGGTATCTGTATTTGAATCGTTACTACTGTTTGAATCGGTATTTGAATTGTTACTACTGTTTGAATCTTTATCTGTATTTGAATCATTACTCAGGGTTCCTTCTGTCTGAATCGTTGTCTGCGCCACTTCTGTTGCCAATTGAAAAACACTAGAGCCAATTAAAAAAACTTGGAGCCAACTAAGGGCCATATAGTTCACAAATAAATATTTGAAGCCATGTATTTGACAAAAAATGTGCCAAAAAACAAAAACAAATCAAAAACAAAAGTTGAACCAAATATTTTCGCCAATTCACAAAATTTAGCGCTAATATTTGTTCTTTGTCGCAATTGGCGCCATTGGCGACCGATAGCAGGAATCTTTACTACTGAGTTTGAATCTTTACCACTGTGTTTGAATCTTTACTACTGAGTTTGAATCTCTACTACTGAGTTTGAATCTTTACTACTGAGTTTGAATCTCTACTACTGAGTGAATCTTTACTTCTGAGTTTGAATCTTTACTACTGAGTTTGAAAGACAATTTTTGTGGCTTTAACTTTAATTTAACCCTTTCAACACCACATAAATAGGCTTACAAAAAGTGTAGATCAAGATGAGCCATCTCATCAGGATCTGCACTTTTTGCCAGCTATACAATTTTTATTATTTTTTCAGTCATGAAAATACACAGATGATATTGTATATTTCAGTGTCGTTCTATGGCGAGAGTTACATTCACATCCCGGTTAATGATGCATTCCGTGAGACAGATCTTGAGCTGCGATTTAAAGCCTCCCGACCACACGGAGTTCTCATCCTGCTCGCAGGGGATGCCGACTACTTCCTCTTACAATTGCATGCTGGTACACTCCAGCTTAAGGTGAATAATATAAATGCAATCGGTCTTCAGGACGGGATGATGAACTATATTTTACTTGATGAATTTTGTAAGCCCTCGATTGTCCTGTATAACCCTCGACTGTGCTGTATAACCCATCACTGTGCTGTATAGCCCATCACTGTGCGGTATAGCCCTCCACTGTGCTGTATAGCCCTCCACTGCTGTATAGCCCTCGACTGTAATGTATAGCCCTCGACTGTGCTGTATAGTCCTCAACTGTGCTGTATAGCCCTCCACTGTACTGTATAGCCCTCCACTGTACTGTATAGCCCTCCACTGTACTGTATAGCCCTCCACTGTACTGTATAGTCCTCAACTGTGCTGTATAGCCCTCCACTGTAATGTATAGCCCTCCACTGTACTGTATAGTCCTCAACTGTGCTGTATAGCCCTCGACTGTGCTGTATATCCCTCAACTGTGCTGTATAGTCCTCGACTGTGCTGTATAGCCCTCCACTCTAATGTATAGCCCTTGACTGTGCTGTATATTCCTCAACTGTGCTGTATAGCCCTCCACTGTAATGTATAGCCCTCGACTGTGCTGTATAGCCCTCAACTGTGCTGTATCGCCCTCAACTGTGCTGTATCGCCCTCAACTGTACTGTATAGCCCTCGACTGTGGTTTATAGCCCTCGACTGTGCTGTATAGCCTCCACTGTAATGTATAGCCCTCAACTGTGCTGTATAGTCCTCAACTGTGCTGTATAGCCCTCCACTGTAATGTATAGCCCTCGACTGTACTGTATAGTCCTCAACTGTGCTGTATAGCCCTCGACTGTGCTGTATATCCCTCAACTGTGCTGTATTGCCCTCAACTGTGCTGTATCGCCCTCAACTGTACTGTATAGCCCTCGAATGTGGTTTATAGCCCTCGACTGTGCTATATAACCCTCGACTGTATATCCCTCAACTGAAATGTATAGCCCTCGACTGTACTGTGTAGCTGTCGACTGTACTGTATAGCCCTCGACTGTGCTGTATAGCCCTCAACTGTGATGTATAGCCCTTGACTGCTGTATAGCCCTCAACTGTGCTGTATAGCCCTCAACTATTGTGTATAGTCATTGACTGTGCTGTATATCCCTCGACTGTGATGTATAGCCCTTGACTGCTGTATAGCCCTCGACTGTACTGAATAGCCATCGACTGCTATATGAGTATATATGCACTGCATAAAATTGGCGCCTTTGTCTCCATGTTGCTGAAGAGAGACATTGAAATCAGGTCAATGAACCAATGAACCCTCAACTGTACTGTATAGCCCTCGACTGTGGTTTATAGCCCTCGACTGTGCTGTATAGCCTCCACTGTAATGTATAGCCCTCAACTGTGCTGTATAGTCCTCAACTGTGCTGTATAGCCCTCCACTGTAATGTATAGCCCTCGACTGTTCTGTATAGTCCTCAACTGTGCTGTATAGCCCTCGACTGTGCTGTATAGCCCTCAACTGTGCTGTATTGCCCTCAACTGTGCTGTATCGCCCTCAACTGTACTGTATAGCCCTCGAATGTGGTTTATAGCCCTCGACTGTGCTATATAACCCTCGACTGTATATCCCTCAACTGAAATGTATAGCCCTCGACTGTACTGTGTAGCTGTCGACTGTACTGTATAGCCCTCGACTGTGCTGTATAGCCCTCAACTGTGATGTATAGCCCTTGACTGCTGTATAGCCCTCAACTGTGCTGTATAGCCCTCAACTATTGTGTATAGTCATTGACTGTGCTGTATATCCCTCGACTGTGATGTATAGCCCTTGACTGCTGTATAGCCCTCGACTGTACTGAATAGCCATCGACTGCTATATGAGTATATATGCACTGCATAAAATTGGCGCCTTTGTCTCCATGTTGCTGAAGAGAGACATTGAAATCAGGTCAATGAACCAAATGAAATGTACTTTTAAGCCTTTTACCTTCAAATTATCAATTTTTCAAGTAAATTGTGTTATGCAATAAGTATTTGTTGTCTACTTTTATTTTACACTAAATTCTTACATTTTCCAGGTGAATTTTGGAAGTGAGGATACAATCCTTGACCTTGGTCGCCACAGATACGATGACCTTGAATGGCATGAGGTCAAAGTCACACAATCGGATAATATCATCGCCATGGTGATAGATGGATCTACAACAGCAAGACAGAAGATAAACGGAAAATATCGAGAACTCAACATTGATACTGGTGTATTCTTGGGTGGGATAGATTTGGAAACAAATAATCTGTTTGACAATGAATTGAAACATTTTAGAGGAACGTTTAGTAAAGTGATATTGAATGGTTTAGATCTGATATCCAAAGCTAGAGAGTTAACGGACCCTCGTCATGTTGTGGATGTTTCCTTCGATATTGATGACATTTTTAGTGCTACCCGAGACAGTCCCATATCATTTCAGTCAGAAACATCGTTTATTTCATACTCACATGTTCATCCTACAAATGACAGAACTGTTTCATTTTTATTCCAAACTGATACAGCAACGGCATTATTACTGTTCAGTTTTACACGTCATTCTACAGTTAAGCATTATATTGCATTGGAACTTGTTAATGGTAGATTGAAGTTGACTGGTGCCAAAGGTGAAGAGGCGATCAGTGTGATGTCAGATTCATTGATTGACAATAAATGGCACCAGGTTGATATAAGCGTAACTTCTGCAATGGTGGAATTGTCGCTAGATGGAGTACATAAATCGTGCAAGTTCCAGGATAAAAGCAGTGCTATATATGGAGGTTTAATCTACCTTGGAGGAGTCGATCACAAAGGACGTGCTGTCGTTATTCATGAAGGACTTGAATCTCTGCAAGGAGAGAATACTCTTAAAGGAGGTATAATCGGATGCATTAGAAATATTGTGATAAATTCCCGAGTGTACAATATACATGAGATACATGCAAGTAGATTAATTGGAGCTGAATGTGATATGGCGGACATATGTACGTCGCGTGACTGTGTTATTAGGGAAATGACCCCACATGCTGATTCAAACCATGATGAGTTTCAACTACTTTCTGTAAACCCGGTGATCGTTGATGAAGGTAACTCTATTGAAATTTCCACTGATAATATTGAAATTGTATACGACTTCAAAAAATTTGGTATACGCGAGTCAGGAATAATGATTTATGTTGTTAAGAAACCAAAGTATGGAGATATAGAAGTGGATCTTGGTCGGCGAAGAAACAGTGATGTTTTTACTTACCTTGATTTGGTACGGAAAAAAGTGATATATATACACGGTGGATCAGAACACATTTATGATGAGGTTTCAATGGGACTCGAAATCTATTCCAGTAGTAGAACAAATGAAGATGACATTCCTGAGAGATTACAGCAACGATATGCCTTTGTATTAGCAATAACCATTAAACCTATAAATGATGCTCCAAAAATAGTCTTGGCAAGTAGCGGTATTCTTAAAATCATTGAGAACACAAAGATTAAAATAACAAATGAAATAATTTATGCAGATGACCCGGACAGTCCTGCTAATGAGTTGACCTACATGGTAATAGAAGCACCGAGACAGGGCTACTTTGAGAGATCTGGAAAAAGTGGGGAACCAGCTACAGAATTTACACAGGCAGAGATCAACGATCGACAAATCTGGTTTCTACATCTAGGGTCTGGAGATTCACAAGTGGGACTTAAGTTGACAGACGGAAAGGCTTCTAGTGATCCAGTGACGCTTTCGATACACACCGTACAACTTCAGTTAACAGTACAGAGAAATACTGGGCTTGTTCTACCGCACGGATCTTTCACTGTTATATCAAACTCTAATCTGACAACTATGAGCAATGTGCCCACGCAGGAGTTGGAAATAAGGTACGATATTTTGCGCAAACCTCGGTATGGTGTCCTAGAAAGGCAACAGTATGCGAATGGGGAGTGGAAAGAAGTGCACACATTTGCACAGCGGCATGTTGATAGTGAGCATGTGAGATACAGACAGACAGATACATCGGAAACACCGGCCTCTGATCAGTTCAGCTTTAATGTGAAAGCAAAGAGCTACACAACACCCTACTATTTCTTTAGAATTCAGTTTGAACAGGTATATATAGAAGTTAAGGCCAATAATGAACTTAAGCTACTACACAAGCCGTATGGAGTGCTGTCATCAGATAATCTGCGGGCAGTTACAAATAATCCACATCTACATGAGAATAAAATCATGTTTGCCATAGTTAGAGCTCCAATACACGGACATTTCTTAAAAGTAGACCAACGATTTAGAGGTCACATGGATTTTTCGGAAGCTATAACTTTAGGCAAAGACAGTTCGTTTTCGCAGTATGACATTGACACGGGAAGTATTTATTACAAGTTAAAAAGTAACTCATTTGAGAAAGTTTCTGATTTCACTGATATGAGTGTCCAAACGGCTGGTACCACTGCTAAGAATCTTCGACTCTGGATTGAATTTGTTCCAATGAAAAGTGATGTGAGATTTGTCAATAATGGCTTGCAGAAAGTGATTGAGGGTGGACAGAAAGCTATTGACAGACATTGTTTATTCATCCAGACTGATGAGTTCAGGGCCTTTGAATTTGCTGTTATTTCAGAACCCAAACATGGAACCCTGCAAATGGTAGATCCAAGGTCATCAGCTGTCCTGTTGAACAATGTCAATGAATTCACAAGCAATGATATTAAAGATCTTAGATTGGTTTACAAACATGATGATTCTGAACATGATAAAGACTCCTTCACATTTACTGCAGTTCCAAATATACAAAGAACCAGCCTGACACAAAATATCCCAGAGTTCACTGGGACGTTTGAAATTCAAATGTTAATGAGAAATGACAACCCACCAGAACGAGTTGTTAATAAAGTATTTAAAGTTGTTACCAATGGTTATAAATTGATAACCATAAATGATTTAGCTTTCATGGACCCTGATATAGAGTATGACACTGATGAATTGCAGTATACACGTAGGGGAATACCAAACGGACAGATTATACATGCCAAAAATAAGACCCAGATTTATCGATTCAAGCAAAGGGATATAATAAATGAAGAAATACTGTTTAAACACGAAGGAAGTGAACATGACAGAGCAGCTATTTATGTAACAGACGGTCAGTTTTATGTTAATTGTTTATTAGAAATACAAGCGGGTGATCCATATGTAGATATTGTAAAAAACACCGGAGCAATTGTCAGAAGTAATAGTGAAATAGTTATATTGTCACAAAATCTTAGTGTTGAGACCAACTTAAATGTTGCAGATAAAGATGTTAGGTTTGTTCTAATAGAAGAACCAATGTATGGTCATCTGAAAGTTGATGGTCAAGAGGTTGTCGAATTTGATCTAGAAATCTTGAAACAAAGTCGCTTACATTACAAGCACAATGGGGGTGCCAGCATGGCAGATCAATTTGAGTTTGTTGTTGTCACAGGTGTAGCAAAAACTCAAGCTGTGTTCTCAGTTCAGATTGTGTTGGAGTCTGTTCAGTTGCCGCCGCGTGTTGTCAACAATCGACCCCTAGAGATCCTTAGCAACCGAGAGAGGAATGTCATACAACAAAAGCAGCTGCTAATAGCTCATCCAGACAGTGTCTCAGAAAACATTGAATATCTAATTCTAGTGATGCCCAAATACGGTCACCTATATAGAGGTGGTACTCTGCTCACTGTAGATGGAGAAACTACTTTTACTCAGTTTGATATACATAGCGGGCAGGTCACCTACGAATTACAAAACATGAATGCTACAACTGATCAATTTATATTTGAGGTTTCCAATGGTTACAAAGCTTTAAGGGGATTGGAGTTTCTGATTAAAATTGAACCGTATTCTTTACCATTTGAAATAAGAAACTTTACAGTAATTGAAGGTGGAAAAAAAGGGTTGACTTCTGATTTAATGATGATAAACGACAAATTGTCTACTCAAACATTAGTAAAATACACGATTTATGAAAATCCAGAGCATGGAATTTTGTCTAATAGTCAGGGTCAAGTGATAAAAACATTCACATCAGACGATATAGATGAAATGAATGTTTATTATATACACGATGACAGTGAAAGTAAAGCAGACACAATTTCTTTAAGTGCTACATTGGGAGACAATTCAAAAGAGAGTGAAATCAAAACAATATATATCACTATCGAGGGTGTAAATGATGAGGCTCCTGTCATAGTCAGGAACCAAGTGTTGAAAGTGTGGAACGGGTCAATGACACAAATCACTGCGGCCAGTTTGCTGGCACGTGATCCAGACACTCGAGCTGCTGATCTCGTTTACAGAATCTCCACACCAACAAATGGCCATGTCTCTCATCTGAACAATACATTCAAGGCATTAGCTAGCTTCAGACAGTTGTGGATTGATGACGGTCTCATTGTCTTCGTTCATAATGGTAAGTTAAACTGCCAAAATAATACAATTTATTATTGCAAATTAGCGATGATGTAGATGTCTAGTGGTTAGACTATCTCCTGATCAATGGATTCAGAGTTGGATTCCTGGCCGAGGAATATATTCCAATGTGACTGAGGATTTTAAAATGCAAACTAACAGATATTTTTGACAGAGTTATCATAAATATGCTGATAGTCGTTAATTACCTTGAAACCTAAATAATTCCACTACACGTTTTATTATCTTTATAGTAGACATCGTGATAGTGCAGTGGTAGTGCATTCGCTTCAGGTGCGAAACGCCTGTAGTTCGAGCCCCACTGGAGCTGTTACGATTATGCCCTTAGGCAAGGCATTTAAATTCCATGTTGCCTCTTCTCTCTCCCTCATGGCGATGGATTCCATCACGAATATGGTCTTGAGAGTGATTAGTATAAGTTGTAAGAACTTGTTTCGCAATTGAGCTAAAATAAATTTATATAAACTAAACTATTATCTTTATCCGTAAAATTGTTTATACTTGCCATGTATTACACGATTAAAGATAATATATCTGCTAATTCCTGTCAAGTGTCTTTAACCCTTTCAACACCACAGACCTCTAAATAGGCTTACAAAAAAGTGTAGATCCAGATGAGCCGGCTCGTAACGAGCCGTCTCATCAGGATCTGCACTTTTTGCAAGTAATATTACAATTTTTAGAAAATAATTTACCCATTTTGATAAATGAACTGATCCAAATGTAATTTTCTTATTAATTTAATTGGTCTAAAAATGTCATGGACCAGTCCATGTCAGTTACTTGGTGTTGAATGGGTTAACAGCAATTTGTTCCGAAATAACAAAAGTTATGACTTTTTAAAGTTGATTGATTAATCTTCAAGAAGTGTCGAAATAACGAAGCATTCACAATGCACAAGTTATGACACGTGTAAACATAAATCTGATATAAATTCAAATAATAATGTACATATACAGACGGATCTGTAGTCCAGTGGTAACACGCTGGACTGGTAATCCAGGGATCGCAAGTTCGATCCCCTGTCTGACCCTCAGATGGGACTTTCAACCGAGGTCTCGTGTCGGTGCTGTACGCCGTACACGTAAAAGAACCAGAGGAGACTCTGGAATTGGTCTCTGTCTGTATCATTGCACTATCCTCCAAAAATCTAAAATGACTAATCTCTTCAGGAGGTGTTGCTCATATGGGCAACCGGTAGCGATGATAAATAAACGTAAAACACACAATGTACATATAGTGCATTGGTATATGAAGAGATTTAGATTAGAAGTCTGAACCAAGAATAGTGTGTGCGAGTGATTGACCAATGGCTAAATAAGGTTACTAAACAAGGATACAAATGCAATGTGCTGTATTTTAAAAAAACAACACTATTTAAAGTAACAATTAACTTTATAATGCAGATATTACTACTACATGTAATTTGTAAGTTATTTTCCCGGGGTATATATATTATACCGTCTCCGTGGCCTAGTGGTTAAGTTGTCCGCATATGGAGCGGGAGGTCGAAGGTTTGAATCTACCAGCTAGTTAAATAATGGTTACCGATTGCCTACCAGCCTGGCATACAAGCATAGGATTCGGGAAGTACTGATGTTCATAAAAAAGAGGTGTCTCATCAGAAATGGCTGGCCCTTTAAATAGGGGTGACACTATAATAAATAAACACTTTACTTTACTTTTATATTGCAGGACCAGCAACTGGAGAATTCTCTTTCCAAGTGAGTGACGGAGGTAGCAACAAAAGTCCGTTGAGCGTATTCCGTGTGGAAGCAAGACAACTAGTACTGCAACTAAACACCAATTCTCTGCTGAATGCCTACCCAAACACAGTTCAACCAATCACAGCCAGCCATTTATTCACCTCGACCAATGATCCTAACCAGACTAAGCCAATCATTTACTCTCTTATATCGAAGCCGCTGCATGGATCTGTGATTACCATGATAGATGGTAGAGGTCTAGAAGTGACCTCATTTAATCAAGCAGAGATCAACAATTCACAGATTTTCTACAAGCATGCAGACCGACTAAATGGATGGATTCAAAACGATAGCCTTGAATTGAAAATAAACACTTTGTATGCTGAATCTCTTGCATCGCAGGTGTTTAATATATATGTATCATATGGAAATTTGAATGCCGAGAATAAGAATCAGTTGATTAAAACTTCAGCAATCCGTGTAGATGAAGGTGGTGAGATGATTATTGCTAAGCATAACTTGGATGTTTCTGAATTCGTACGAAATTTAGAAAGGCTTGGAAAGCGAGTGAGTTTACGGTTTAGTTTGAGCGATCCTCCAGTACATGGTAAGCTATTTTACCGTGGCTCAGAATTGTCGAAAAATGAAAAATTTAGTCAGAGAAATGTTAATTCCCATGAGTTAATTTATGAACATGATGACACGGACACGCTCTCTGACTCGTTTCAACTGACACTGCATTTAAGAATAGAAGATCAAAGTCTCCGTGGTGGCAATGATGATGAAAATACATTCGGACTGGTTCTAAATGTCACAGTACAACCTGTGAATGATGAACCATTCAAACTAGTAACAACTAGTCCCAGTCTGCACATTATACAAGGTTTTACTGCGGTGATAAACCAGTCTATGCTAAACACGATTGATAAAGATACAACACCAAATTACATCCTGTATGAGATTATCAGAGAAGCAGACAATGGTCATGTAGCTTATATTGAAGACGAGGATTCCAAAATTCTAAACTTTACGCAACAATCTATAAATGACGGCCTTGTAGTCTTTAAACACACATATTACCGGGACTCCGGAGCATTTCACTTCCGGGTGTCGGACGGGTCGCATAGTCCATTCTACAAGTCCTTCGATATATTTGTTACGAAGTTGTATGTCAAATTAACGACAAATGTAACTGCAGAAATCGTTCAGTCGGATTCAACAGTGCTTATCACGCAGAATAATTTGAATGTAACAACCAACGGATTAATAGAAAACGTTTACTATATGTTGCGTGATCAGCCATATTATGGCAAGGTTTATGTGAACAATAAAATTATGGACTACTTTAGTCAGAAAGATATCAATGAAAATAGAGTAGTTTATAAACAATTGGATTTGAAATCTAGTTTTGATTATATTGCTTTGCGTAGAATAAGTTACCAGTCGGGAATATTTCATCCAAGGTTGGAATTCTATGAATATGCTGGAGTGCTGAACATAAGGGTGAAACCGTTAGTTGTGTTTGCACCGTTGTCGGCCCCAAGAGGTGTCAGGGTTGCATTGACCTCGCTGAATCTGGATGCCAGTAAGCTTTCGGAAAGGACCGGTGATAATCCTATTTATAATATCAAACATGGACCATACCATGGTAAAATAATGAAAAAGAGTTTTTCGAAGCGACAGATTTATCATGAGAATTTTAGAGGAAGTTCTGGGTTTAGAGTTGTTACAGAATTCAGTCATGAAGATGTTGTGTACATGAAAGTATTCTATGAGAATGATGTGGAGGGTGTGCAGAATGCTGGTCAGGACAACTTCACATACATTTTGACTGCATTTAATGTGCAGCCAGCAGAAGGCATATTTTATATAGAATTAGCACCTTCAGAAAACACTCCAGTGATTCCTGTGACAAAAGCTACAAACCATGAACCAGTCACAGAAAAACCAGTAACGCAGTCTAGTGAAGAGTCACAGAGGGGAGATAACTCTCCTATCAATGATAAATCTGTTGAACCTAGTCGATTAAAACAGAATCATGTCATCATATTAGCTGTTTCCATTCCATTGTTGTTGATCATTATCATTGCATTAATTGTTGTTTATTTAGTATGGAGGGGCCGGAGAAAAAGGGACTATACTCCATCCTCTAAGAAATCACCACGGTCACGCCCTAATATCAGTGGACCCTATCAAATAGAACAGCCACATGTTCATATAAAACCACAAGAACAAGACAGTGGAGTGTCTGATGACAGTAAATCCTTGGTAGAGTATGAAAATACGCATAACATTCCCGGTGTGAGTCGAGCTGCATCTGAAGAAGCAGATGTCATCATGCCGATGATGTCACGTGACATGTCACATCCTGATCAATTTATACCACGCTCTCCCGATATGACACGTACAGAAGTCAGCAGCACAGTTCCCACTTGTAAAGTTACGCCATTGATTGACAACGAAATGGAAGGGGCTGTGGGTGGCATTGACGACAACAGACAGTCTATGAGTAGTATGGGTGACATGATTGAATGGATAACAAATGATCCTGAGTTATTACAACATTGTAGTTCATCTAGTCCACCAGCATTGCGCAAAAGCCGCTATTGGGTTTGATGTTGGTTAAATATATAAGGCTAAATTATTTCTTGATTAGATTCTCCGGTTTACTTATGTAATGTATTTCATAGTTTATACAAATTTATTTTAGCTTGATTGCGAAACAAGTTCTTACTACTTATATTAATCACTCTCGAGACCTCATTCCTGTTGGAATCCATCGCCACGAGGGAGAGGGAAGAGGCAACGTGGAAATTAAATGCCTTGCCTAAGGGCACAATCGTTATGGCTCCAGCGGGGCTCGAACGCTGGACCTTTCGCACCTCAAGCGAATGCGCATCCACTGCGCTATCACGACTTCCACAATGTTCTGACAATGTAGTTCATGACATCATTGACGTTCAAACACAAAAGTGAAACTTGAAATAGTAGCATAAAATTAAATGTTTCTATTGAATACTCCTTTAATTGAATCTATTAAAATAAATAATTAATGTTTTAATAATGCATAATATGTCTTAATTTGAAGGATGTCAATTCGGGGGCTTTTTGTGTTTATTTTAGGTTAATAAGAATTATGAAACCAATGTTTTAAGATTAGTTTGCCACCACATATTGCAGCCTAGTTTGACATTACAATCAAACCTGTCTCAAGCAGCCAGCCAATGGAATCACAGAAAGTGACTGCTTAGCACAGGTGGCTGCTTAATAGAGAGCAAATGTATAATAAAACAGCATATTGGGAATCTGGAAACTGGCTGCTTGGTTTAAACAGTATTTAGTCCAATAAATTTACATGTATAACACAAAAAATGTTACAAATTACATAAATTGTGAATGGTTTGGATTAGAAAAGAAGTTTTCAGAAAACTTATATTAATTCCTCTCCAAACTGGCTACTTAATGGAGGTGACCACTAGTCCAGGCTTCACTTTATGTCCAGCTATGTTTGTGCACAACCGGAGGATCTAACTGGTGGTATTTTAGCATGCATGTTATTGGACTACATTTGTTTTATTATAAACATTGCATGTTCATAGACTATTTCTTGTTTTAATGCTGTATAGTGTTAGTGATGTAGTGAGTTGTGAGATTTGTAATTTGGTTCTAAACCTGGCTTATGCCTAAATAAACACTAAATGTATTTTTAATTTTTATCCTTCATTGAAGGTGAAATGATTGGCGTTTGTGTTTCACACACTACATACATATAGATAAATACATGTCAGATTGAAGCTGTTCCAAGTACATATAGATAAATACATGTCAGATTGAAGCTGTTCCAAGTACATATAGATAAATACATGTCAGATTGAAGCTGTTCCAAGTACATATAGATAAATACATGTCAGATTGAAGCTGTTCCAAGTACATATAGATAAATACATGTCAGATTGAAGCTGTTCCAAGTACATATAGATAAATACATGTCAGATTGAAGCTGTTCCAAGTACATATAGATAAATACATGTCAGATTGAAGCTGTTCCAAGTACATATAGATAAATACATGTCAGATTGAAGCTGTTCCACCCTGGCCACTCAATTTATTGTCAAACATATTTTCACCTATCCCAGCAAGTATTATTTTAACTGCCAATACAATACTTAAGAACATCACATTTAGATATATTTTGTTCAGGCGACATGTCTGGCAGTTTATTCCTCTCTGGCATTGACATGTTCCCAAGAAACTTGGCCAACAATTTATTGGCATGAGCTCTGGTATATTATCATATTTTGATGAAATTTTGTATGCATAATGTAGTCACTTATTTCCTCTTACAAATATCTCTGCACAAATGTGGCCTGAAGTATTACCGTATTTGCAACAACATATGTGCATAATGTAGTCACTTATTTCCTCTTACAAATATCTCTGCACAAATGTGGCCTGAAGTATTACCGTATTTGCAACAACATATGTGCATAATATTATAGTAAGGGGATTACATGTTGATACAATTTGCATGAATTAAACCCCTTTGTATGACAGCTTTTATGATGTATATGTGTGTTAATGGGCTGCTGCTTATTTTAGTGTTTGTGATTAGATTGTGTTATCTCGTAGTCGGGCATTCCTGACTCTAAATGGGGGGGGGTTACGGTCCTGACTCTAAACGGGGGTTACGTTCCTGACTCCTGACGGGGGTTACGATTATTTAGGAAAACGTCCTCATTCAATGTTATGATATTTAATTTACATAAATTGTGAGTTTATTTCAGTTTTAGATTTATGGCCAGTATCATTTCCCAGACTTTCTAAGATTATCGATATATCTGGTTTTCCGACGAGAGTAGTCTCGTCACCATACACGGAAAACCCATTTCATTTGCATGAAATACACTAGCAACTGTCGTACAAACACAGTCAATCAAGATGTATAGAGGCAATGTTCTATATACAAACACAGTGTCAATCAAGATGTATAGAGGCAATGTTCTATATACAAACACAGTGTCAATCAAGATGTATAGAGGCAATGTTCTATATACAAACACAGTGTCAATCAAGATGTATAGAGGCAATGTTCTATATACAAACACAGTGTCAATCAAGATGTATAGAGGCAATGTTCTATATACAAACACAGTGTCAATCAAGATGTATAGAGGCAATGTTCTATATACAAACACAGTGTCAATCAAGATGTATAGAGGCAATGTTCTATATACAAACACAGTGTCAATCAAGATGTATAGAGGCAATGTTCTATATACAAACACAGAGTCATTACATTCCCAAATACTCGAGGATACATTACCGAATACTCGAGGATACCTTACCAAATACTTGAGGATACATTACCAAATACTTGAGGATACCTTACCAAATACTTGAGGATACATTACCAAATACTTGAGGATACCTTACCAAATACTTGAGGATACATTACCAAATACCCGAGGATACATTCCCAAATACTCGAGGATACCTTACCAAATACTTGAGGATACATTACCAAATACTCGAGGATACCTTACCAAATACTCGAGGATACCTTACCAAATACTCGAGGATACATTACCAAATACCCGAGGATACATTACCGAATACTCGAGGATACCGTACCAAATACTTGAGGATACATTACCAAATACTCTAGGATACATTACCAAATACTCGAGGATACATTACCAAATACTCGAGGATACATTACCAAATACTCGAGGATACATTACCAAATACTCGAGGATACATTACCAAATACTCGAGGATACCTTACCAAATACTTGAGGATACATTACCAAATACTCGAGGATACATTACCAAATACTCGAGGATACCTTACCAAATACTCGAGGATACCTTACCAAATACTCGAGGATACATTACAGAATACTCATTACGTAAAGTTTACCATGCATTCAATGAACATAAATGATATTACAAATAAATAAGTGACATGTTTATTAAGTTGGTGCAATATTTGTTATACCCTTGACCATTGCTTTGCATGAAGGTAGGATAAATCTGTGTATTGTGAACTTACTACATGTATTTACATTTGGGTATTTGTACACAGAAAATTTATTTACACACATTTTGTTAGTGGACGATTGTTGGTTGTGCTCTCGATTTTTAAATAGAATCAAAATTGTGTTTACGTACAAGTATATATATATATCTATATATATCTATATATTACATTCAGAAGTACCTCAGGTTCATATATGAACCACACAGTCAATGATTTTAGGAACTAACCAATGCTAAATAATCGTTAAGTGATCATCACCAAATCAAGTTCTTTATCCACACATCATGACACATGTGGGAAACTTACACTAGAAATAATCTATTAACCCGTGACCCATTCAACACCAAGTAACTGACATGAACTGGTCCATGATATTGTTAGATCAATAAATTAATAAGAAAATTACTTTTGGATCAGTTCATTTATCAAAATGGGTAAAAAAAATTCTAAAAATAGTAATATTACTTGCAAAAAGTGCAGATCCTGATGAGACGGCTCGTCACGAGCCGGCTCATCTGGATCTACACTTTTTTGTAAGCCTATTTAGAGGCCTGTGGTGTTGAAATGGTTAACCTGCCAATCACAACTAAAGTCACTTGCAAACAACATAGCCAGATCAGACTGAACAAAATGTTCCGTCTGATCATGCTCTATGCTGTTTGCTATTCGGATATTAGAGCTAAAGCACTTGGCTGAATAGCAAACAACATAGATCCTGATCAGACACGGCTGATCTGGATCTATATTGTTTGCACATTATGTCCAATTTATTCGGCAGGTTATGGGTTAACTAGAAATTGATTGAGCTTTCTACATTACATATTTGTTGCTTTATTTAGAGTATAAAGTTCATTTTACAATGATTGCGAAACAAGCTTTAGCAACTTAAATTAATCGCTCTAGTTGGCACAGATGATTGATTGACTGTATTCTGGTTGTGTAAAGCCGTCAATTTCTTCTCTTATTCGCCGACTGAAAAATAATAATTATGTTAATTCAAGCAGCAATTACAGGGAACCAGCCGCTACTTTAAATTAATTGAACTGAACGGAAACTGCATACAAACACACTATTAACCAGTCTGTGAATGCTTACAATTCCTAGTCATAAACCGTACACCAAAAACAGAGCAAGCACTATTATTTTAATTATTTGCACTTGTGTAATGGATATGTGCTCTTAATATGTACTTGAATGTAGCTTTTCATATGTAAATTTATCTTTGTTTTGTACTTTCATGTTTGTTTTGTTGTCTGGATCAATTAATTTCAAATTAATGCAAAGGATGATACATGTATAAACAATAGCTTATAAATGTAACAGCATGTTTTGCTATGAAATCGGTTTGGAGAAAGCGTACCTGTACCGGTATATGTAATTTGCTGTTTTGGTTGGTTTCCACAAGTATACATAAACCAAATTATATTATCATGTTTTGATATTAGAGTACAGAGGTTTAACCCATTCAACCCCAAGTAACTGACATGGACTGGTGCGTGATATTTTCAGACCAATAAATTAATAAGAAAATTACCTTTGGACCAGTTCATTTATCAAAATGGGTAATTTTATCTAAAAATAGTAATAATTATTACTGGCAAAAAAGTGCAGATCCTGATGAGACGGCTCGTCACGAGCCGGCTCATCTGGATCTACACTTTTCATAAGCCTATTTAGAGGCCTGTGGGGTTGAAAGGGTTAAATCAACCAAATTACCATGTTTTGGTATTTATCACATTTTGGTGTTTGATTCCATAGGATTACATAAACCAAATGATCATGTTTGGTTATTGGATTCCACAAGTTTACATAAACCAAATGATCATGTTTGGTTATTGGATTCCACAAGTTTACATAAACCAAATGATCATGTTTGGTTATTGGATTCCACAAGTTTACATAAACCAAATGATCATGTTTGGGTATTGGATTCCACAAGTTTACATAAACCAAATGATCATGTTTTGGTATTGGATTCCACAAGTTTACATAAACCAAATGATCATGTTTGGTTATTGGATTCCACAATTTTACATAAACCAAATTATCATGTTTTGATATTAGAGTACAGAGGTTTAAATCAACCAAATTACCATGTTTTGGTATTTATCACATTTTGGTGTTTGATTCCATAGGATTACATAAACCAAATTATCATGTTTTGATATTAGAGTACAGAGGTTTAAATCAACCAAATTACCATGTTTTGATATTAGAGTACAGAGGTTTAAATCAACCAAATTACCATGTTTTGGTATTTATCACATTTTGGTGTTTGATTCCATAGGATTACATAAACCAAATGATCATGTTTGGTTATTGGATTCCACAAGTTTACATAAACCAAATGATCATGTTTTGACACTAGTGTTTGTATGTCATGTGAGCATTTCTCATGTGAGATATATAGTCTCATCATCCTTGTTTTAACAGTGTTTTTGCTGCCACTATATTCCTAACCAGTCACCTGGTGTTTTACAGTATTTGGAGCAAAAATTAATAACCATATAATATCAATATTCATATCATATTGTTGGTTATATTTTATTACAGATGCATGATTTTCTGTATAATCATTTCGGATAAAATGCATTAAATGACAATACGAATATATTTATATTGTATGAATATAGTTTATATTGTATGAATATAGTTTCCGTTCAGCTCCAAATATTATACAATACCAGGTTTACCGATTTGGAATTTTGTTGAGTGTTAGTACATTACAATGGTACACTGTCCATACTTGCCTATAAGGCGATCTCATCTATAAGACAACCTCCCTACTTTATCATATCTGTGGGTGTTGGCACACAGATAAATGGACACCAGACTGTGTATAAATTGTATGTGTCACCAGAGCAAGTTCAATGAATGTTCAGTGTCAGCGTGCTTTTTCTAAAACGTAATTATGGATACCATTTGGGGGGGAAAAAAATTGTTTTTTAATATATATTTTTATTTTAGCTTTCACTTATAAGACAGTAAGCCTCTTTGAGGCCATAATCTAGTGGTAAAAAACTCGTCTTATAGGCAAGTATGTACAGTAATACTCCGTCTATAAGACGGGAAGCCTCTTTGAGGCCATAATCTTGTGGTAAAAAACTCGTCTTATAGGCAAGTATGGATGGTAATGGTTATTTTCCTTTTACATAATTACATATATTTGTTGCCATTGGATACAATGTGCTTGCGATTGTACATTGATTGAAAGTCCCAATTTGTTAGGATCCGGTTCCATACTGTTATTAGTAATTTAAATAATTGTAACGTAGACCATTATACAATAAATACTAGATTCACATAGTCTGCGCCACTTGCAACTCTATTCAAATTTATTGAATGGGAAAAATATGTTTCTTTTTTCTATTCAGTAAATAAAGTTTTTACAAAATTTGAACAAAATTGTGATGAATATGTAGCAAATAATGTATAATGATTTATATTTATAATAAGAGCATTTTATAACATGCTGGGTTAATGTTAGCCTTGGTTCCAGTCTGTCGATTTTTCACTAATTTGTTTCTGGCAAAGTGACAGCCTGGGGAAACTTGATTTACGAGCATAGCGCCACCTACATACACCCATGTTTTCTAGGGTGTTGAGTGAAGAATGACAACTCTTCTCTGCAAGATAAGATCGCTAAAAATAGAAACGGATTTTTTTCGGAAATCACCGAACAGGCAATGTTATACACGATCATTTCCAAAAATACATGAATGCTCCCGTAGCCTTATTTACATTGAATAATTGTGTCACATATAATTTCACGTTTCTGCGTTATATCAATGAGATGGCGGATTTTAACTATTACGTTTATGTGGTAACGGATCAATTCGGCGTAATGGAAGTAAGGACGACTTAAAATCTTGAGTAAATATGTCAAATCAGACACACACTGTACTTTTTAAAACTATTTACCGTTGACCTGTAAAAAATGGTGGCCAATTATACAGTTTTATCAACATTGCAGTGCCTTGCTTTCGATTAAGTACGTCATTAATTAAGTCACATGCTAATAGCCCTATTAATAGGATTAATGATGATCAATATTTACACGGAATACCCACCACATTTCCCCAGGCGTTGATATTATCAGAAACTAAATACAGCCCAATTAATGGTCTCGTGTTAAAAATATATTTATATGACTGACCAGGCAAAATATAGCAATGCCTGTTCTTATGTGTGCATAGTGCTATTTCATATGTTTATACAGAAACACATTTTATACATTTAAAACTTTGGGCACAAATACAATATAATAAAAAATGTAATGCTTGTATTATGAATTTAGCATATTTTATTAATTTTTTTATTATTATTACTGCAGTAATGCGGAACATTAACCCTTTGTACACTAGCTGCAGATAAAATCACTTTTGCAAACAGCATAGAGCCAGATCAAACGGCACAGAACACACATAACGTGTCGTATTTAAAATCACATTTGCAAACAATATAGATCCAGATCAGACACGGCTGATCTGGATCTATGTTGTTTGCAAATGTGATTTTATTTACTCAGCAGGCAAAGGGTTAATTAAATACTCAAGTGGAAATAATTTTACACAAAATGCATCCAATTATCGAGATATGGAACGGTGTTATCCCCTAATATGCCCCTAACTGCGTAGCTGGAGGAATGGTGTCCGTCTAGCTTCAGTTTAAATATAAATCAGTTTTGCAGGTGCCTGCAGATTTTGTTAGATGGATACATGGTAAACTGTACTAAATGGAAGAAGTTCTTAAATCGTGATTCTTAGGAGTGCAATAAATCCTATTCTATTGATTATGAACATTATGAGATGACAGTTCCAAGTAACAATGATCTTACCTTATCAATATTAAAAGTTGTACAAAATTTCGAGTTTGTTTTCTTATTTAACTTTGAGCTCCAATTTTATGAAATTGAAGAAAAAAGATAGCTGTAGATTATTTGAAATATATATTCAGTAAATATCATGGTACTTACTTGTGTTACCTGCTCCTAAAAGAATAATATAATGTACATGTAGAATGTGAGGAAGCCATGAACTAATTGTGATTCTTACTCTCTCCAGCCATGGACCATGTATAACCTGCTACAACAAATCAAATCTCCAGCCGTGGACCGTGTATAACCTGCTACAACAAATCAACTCTCCAGCTGTGGACCATGTATAACCCGCTACAACAAATCAACTCTCCAGCCGTGGACCATGTATAACCTGATACAACAAATCAACTCTCCAGCCGTGGACCATGTATAACCCGCTACAACAAATCAACTCTCCAGCCATGGACCATGTATAACCCGCTACAACAAATCAACTCTCCAGCCGTGGACCATGTATAACCCGCTACAACAAATCAACTCTCCAGCCCTGGACCATGTATAACCCGCTACAACAAATCAACTCTCCAGCCGTGGACCGTGTATAACCCGCTACAACAAATCAACTCTCCAGCCGTGGACCGTGTATAACCCGCTACAACAAATCAACTCTCCAGCCGTGGACTGTGTATAACCCGCTACAACAAATCAACTCTCCAGCCGTGGACCGTGTATAACCCGATACAAGTCAACTCTCCAGCCGTGGACCGTGTATAACCCGCTACAAGTCAACTCTCCAGCCGTGGACCGTGTATAACCCGCTACAACAAGTCAACTCTCCAGCCGTGGACCGTGTATAACCCGCTACAACAAATCAACTCTCCAGCCGTGGACCGTGTATAACCCGCTACAAGTCAACTCTCCAGCCGTGGACCGTATATAACCCGATACAACAAATCAACTCTCCAGCTGTGGACCGTGTATAACCAGACTTTACTCCTAGAAACCCAGGATTACGTTGCTTCAGCCTGGATGATCACTTAGTATAACTTGGTGTTCTGGGTCTTGCTATTTGATGTTTTATCAATGTTTTTATGCCAATATGTTTCGTTTTTATATTGGTTAGTTGTGTAGTCGATTGTCTGTATATTAAATTATTGTCAATAAAAAATATATTAAAATGTCATTCATTTGATGAAGCTTATCCAGTTTGCTAGCAGAAGGTCAGTGGTTCTACCTGGGTGCCTCTCAAGAGCACTTGACCTCCATCCAATAAAATCTAAAAACTCGCTAATAAGTATTGGATAGATCACGAATTGGCCTGTGTTAACGAAATATACACCAAGCGAAGCAAGGTTTATATTTCGTTAAGAAGGGCTAATGAGTTGATCTATCTGACTTAGATGACGTACATAAGTAGGTCTCGTCTATACAATTTAGAAGCAAGAAATGTGGCTTTTTCATTGCCCCAAAATCTCCCAAGCGTAGATCACGCTATTAGCACCTACATGTATATCTCGTGTACATCTCGTGCACAATTTTTTGTTAAACTATTTATTTTACCACGATTGCGAAGCAAGTTTTAACAACTTATATTAATCATTCTCCTTGGCGCGGATGAAAACGTAAATGTGGTCATTTGTGTGGGAGGAAAATGGAGAAAACCCACCTGTCCGATCTGGCGACCACCATACCATCTCACATACTTCCCGGTCCGAGGATCGAACCCAGGTTGCATTGGTGAGAAGCGAGCGTGCTAACCACTACGCTCAAAATCTCATGTGTTTGCTGATGCCAATTAAGTTATAGGCATGTACTACAGAACTAATGGCACATCAAACCAACGAACTACAACTTGCCTCTGCTTTGGTAAATGAGTTAACTTAAATAGTTTATCAAAGGGAGGAAATCATTGCTACAGGTTACTAGTATATGACTGTATTTGTAGGTATAGGAGATGAATACATGCATCTCGTGATGTTGTTCACCCAATAATGCCAAGATCCCATACTTCCCAGTATACAACATTTATTTCAGGAGAACAATGTTATAAGATTAAATGAATCTCAATCCACTTCCTGTTGAGTACAGTTTTTAGACTGAGCTTGTGGTGCACCACTTCCTGTTGAGCGCAGTGTTCAGACTGAGCTTGTGGTGTACCACTTACTGTTGAGCAGTGTTCAGGCTGAGCTTGTGTGCACCACTTCCTGTTGAGCAGTGTTCAGACTGAGCTTGTGTTGCACCACTTCCTGTTGAGCAGTGTTCAGACTGAGCTTGTGTTGCAGTTCTGCAGGAGCTTCCCTGTCTGCACTAGGCATAACTTTTAATTTGTCTACACCGGGGCTATCGACATCTGCAGCTATCAATGAATGAACATCTTATAGACTGCCTAACTTTAGTTTATCTACAACAAGTTTATGGTGACTTTCGATATCTGCCCTCTCATTGATCGAACTTCTTGCCTAACTTTAGTTTATCTATAACAAGTTTATGGTGACTCGATATCTGCCCTCTCATTGATCGAACTTCGTGCCTAACTTTAGTTTATCTATAACAAGTGTATGGTGACTTTCGATATCTGCCCTCTCATTGATCGAACTTCTTGCCTAACTTTAGTTTATCTATGAGTGTATGGTGACTTTCGATATTTGCCCTCTCATTGATCGAACTTCTTGCCTAACTTTAGTTTATCTATAACAAGTGTATGGTGACTTTCGATATCTGCCCTCTCATCATCTTGCATACTTCCTATCTATATTCTGTTAACCCTTTCAACACCACAGACCTCTAAATAGGCTTACAAAAAGTGTAGATCCAGATGAGCTGGCTCGTGACGAGCCGTCTCATCAGGATCTGCACTTTTTGCCAGTGATATGACTATTTTTAGACATAATTACCCATTTTGATAAATGAACTTGTCCAAATGTGATTTTCTGATTCATTTATTGGTTTATGAATATCATGGACCAGTCCATGTGAGTTACTTGGTGTTGAATGAGTTAATGATGATTTGGTCCAGATGTTTTTAATCACCAGGTGGCTCTCCAGACCACATTTAGATGTCTCCAATGATCAAAGTTGTTCTTGTATGGATTCTCTAACCCCAAAGTGGGGTATTGTAGATTCCCTTCAAATATTGTCCTGGCTTAGGTCTCCTAGGACAAGAACATGCGCAGGAATATCATCAATGGTTTCTTGCAGCTTTTCATCTATGTAAACCAGACAGTCGATGTGAACCTTGCCTAAGGCGAATTGAATCTTTCGGACACTCATCTCTAATCGATGGATTCCAAACTTTGACACACCATTCTGTTAATAACGGAACTCCTCTGTCCTACTGGTCATTTGATCTGATGACCTAGCGTCCAGTGTACAGTTGTGGAATGAAATATGCCATAAACATAACTGAATATATTCTGCATATGATTGCACATTGCTGAATGGCAGCATTCTAGACAAATTACTTTCATAAGATATATACCCTTACATCGATTAGCAAGTTATATTGTTCGAACTGAGAGAGGAATGTGCCCTGTTCACTAGTTAGGTATATTAGTTAATCATTTCAGTTGATATGTTCGAGACTGTGAAGTGCAGATTGTACTGGACTCGCAGACTGAACTGATACCATCGGAGAGATATCAACCTCATGGTAAGTGTTCCCTGGTCCTGCTAGCGGGACATCTCAAGCATTGCCTGGTCCTGCTAGCGGGACATCTCAAGCATTGCCTGGTCCTGCTAGCGGGACATCTCAAGCATTGCCTGGTCCTGCTAGCGGGACATCTCAAGCATTGCCTGGTCCTGCTAGCGGGACATCTCAAGCATTCCCCTGGTCCTGCTAGCGGGATATCTCAAGCATTGCCTGGTCCTGCTAGCGGGACATCTCAAGCATTCCCTGGTCCTGCTAGTGGGACATCTCAAGCATTCCCTGGTCCTGCTAGCGGGACATCTCAAGCATTCCCTGTTCCTGCTAGCGGGACATCTCAAGCATTCCCTGGTCCTGCTAGCGGGACATCTCAAGCATTCCCTGGTCCTGCTAGTGGGACATCTCAAGCATTCCCTGGTCCTGCTAGCGGGACATCTCAAGCATTCCCTGATCCTGCTAGCGGGACATCTCAAGCATTCCCTGGTCCTGCTAGCGGGACATCTCAAGTTCTTCCCTCGGGACAACTCTCAAGCATTGCCTGGTCCTGCTGGCGGGAAATCTCAAGCATTCCCTGATCCTACTAGCGGGACATCTCAAGATTGCCTGGTCCTGCTAGCGGGACATCTCAAGCATTCCCTGGCCTGCTAGCGGACATCTCAAGCATTCGTCCTGCTAGCGGGACATCTCAAGCATGCCTGTTCCTGCTAGCGGGACATCTCAAGCATTCCCTGTTCCTGCTAGCGGGACTCTCAAGCATTCCCTGTTCCTGCTAGCGGGACTCTCAAGCATTCCTGTCCTGCTAGCGGGACATCTCAAGCATTCCTGGTCCTGCTAGCGGGACATCTCAAGCTTGCCTGTTCTGCTAGCGGGACATCTCAAGCATTCCCTGTTCCTGCTAGCGGGACATCTCAAGCATTCCCTGTTCCTGCTAGTGGGACATCTCAAACATTCCCGGTCATGCTAGCGGGACATCTCAGCATTGCCTGGTCCTGCTAGGGGACATCTCAAGCATTCCCTGGTCCTGCTAGCGGGACATCTCAAGCATTCCCTGTTCCTGCTAGTGGGACATCTCAAGCATTCCCTGGTCCTGCTAGCGGGACATCTCAAGCATTCCCTGGTCCTGCTAGTGGGACATCTCAAGCATTCCCTGGTCCTGCTAGCGGGACATCTCAAGCATTCCCTGGTCCTGCTAGCGGGACATCTCAAGCATTCCCTGGTCCTGCTAGCGGGACATCTCAAGCATTGCCTGGTCCTGCTAGCGGGACATCTCAAGCATTCCCTGGTCCTGCTAGCGGGACATCTCAAGCATTCCTTCCTGCTAGCGGACATCTCAAGCATTCCCTGGTCCTGCTAGCGGGACATCTCAAGCATTCCCTGGTCCTGCTAGTGGGACATCTCAAGCATTCCCTGTTCCTGCTAGCAGGACATCTCAAGCATTCCCTGTTCCTGCTAGCGGGACATCTCAAGCATTCCCTGTTCCTGCTAGCGGGACATCTCAAGCATTCCCTGTTCCTGCTAGCGGGACATCTCAAGCATTCCCTGTTCCTGCTAGTGGGACATCTCAAGCATTGCCGACATATCAATAATCCCAGCATCATAGACACGTTCCTGTTCGTATATAGGAGATTACATGTACATTGTGTATATGCGAAGGTCACATTTTTTATGCCAACAAGTTTACTAAAACATTCTAAAAGTGATTGACATTAATTTGTTTGTTATCACGACATGTTACGGAGCTACTGAGAGCTGAACAAACAAAAAAGACTATGAAGTCAAAATAAGAATATATAGAGTGGTGGAACCTATGCTCGGCGTAAATCCAACATATAATGACAAGTATAAAATGTTAATTGCACATGCCGTATATTATTATTTTCCTAAGTCGTGAAAACAACTTTCAAAACACTCATGTTGACAGTTTTAGCTTCATCACGTGACCTTGCTGCTCAATACAGCTATCGCAACGGTGTCGGTCGGCACCCGTTTATATGGGGAACTCAAGACTTCAGGGCACCTATGCACGGCGTACTTGTTCTTTTTTATGTATCCACCATAACCTGTTGAATATCTTATTTTGATATAGTACATCATTAAATAAAAACACTTATTTGTCTTAATCAGAAATGGTGTAGACACTATTTTTCGGGTTAGGTATAGATTTTTTAAATTTGGATAGCTACATGAATTGCTCATACCACGTATAAATTTCGGTGGAAATATTCTCCCAATGATTTGTTTGTTTATATTATTCTGCTGGACCAGTCACGTGACAGTTGCCTCAGGCTACCGATACACGCAACGGAATGCTATTGAACAATGCTTCAGCTCTTGGACCAGTCACGTGACAGTTGCATCAGGCTACCGATACACGCAACGGAATGCTATTGAGCAAGGCTTTAGCTCTGTCAGTGAAATTAACCTAGAACTATATAAATATTTTAAATACGGATGCAAATGGACAAATATGCCGAGCATAGGAATACGCCGAGCATAGGTTCCACCACTCTACCAATCAACTACAGCAAAAAAGTTCAGGAGGTTAGATTTCATTACTGGATAATATTGGAGTCATAGCGGGCATAATTACTGGTAACCTTTTTTGAAATTGTAACAGTCATTTAGACAACGACTAAGTAACATGGTCCAATGAAAAAGCCACATTTCTCGCTTCTAAATCGTATAGACGCGACCTACTTATGTACGTTGTCTAAGTCAGATAGATCAACTCATTGGCCCATCTTAACGAAATATACATGTATATTTCGCTTAGACACTTATCCTATACTTAGGATTGAATATATATTGAATATAACTTGAAAGTAATGGAAATAGGGAAAACAATACTAAATACAAGCAATTTAATACAGAAATCACAAATACCATAACATGAAAAATTAATTACATGTACATGAGAGCCAGGTGGATCTTAGCCTTCAACATAGATAGATAACTTTATGTCCTCCACTGCCGGGAGAGCAACTAGAACTTTATGTCCTCCACTGCCGGGAGAGCAACTAGATTCATACTACATAGTAAATACCAACAGATATAAATCTACCTGTTCCAAGTGTTTTATGCGGAATCATGACCGTATTAATTCTAGAGTATAGTTAACGAGGAAACTCATTTGAGGTAAACCTTTCATGATAGCCTCAAAACTAAACCAATTATGCCTTACTAGATGTTCTAAGCTATTCGTATATACTTTCTCCTTCATGTTAGGAAAGCTCACAGATGCAGCTGAATTAGTGTTTATGGCCGGCTAATATGTCAGATTAGTTTGCATGGAATTTCTATACCGGTAGTGAATAATCACAGAATTCATTCTGGCAATACTTTAGATGAGTGCTCTTTGTTTTGTTTCCTTTTTGAAAGAGAAAGATATATGATTATGTCACAGAATTATTTATCTGCTCAATTGGGTGAACATTCATTGGTCCAAAACACCTGACCTGGAGGACATAAAACTATTCTACAATCTCAAACTCAGTCTCAAGCATTCTGATTGGTTGAGTGGAGTGCAAATCTCAAACTCAGTCTCAAGCATTCTGATTGGTTGAGTGGAGTGCAAATCTCAAACATTCTGATTGGTTGAGTGGAGTGCAAATCTCAAACTTAGTCTCAAGTATTGTGATTGGCTGAGCGGAGTGCAAATCTCAGTCAGTCTCAAGCATTCTGATTGGTTGAGTGCAAATCTCAAACTCTGTCTCAAGCATTCTGATTAGTTGAGACGAGTGCAAATCTCAAGTATTGTGATTGGCTGAGTGGAGTGCAAATCTCAAACTTAGTCTCAAGTATTGTGATTGGCTGAGCGGAGAGCAAATCACAAACTCTGTCTCAAGCATTCTGATTGGCTGAGTGGAGTGCAAATCTCAAACTTAGTCTCAAGTATTGTGATTGGCTGAGCGGAGCGCAAATCACAAACTCTGTCTCAAGCATTCTGATTGGTTGAGCGGAGTGCAAATCTCAAAATCTACCAATTAAATCACTTGAGTTTGATTATCTGAGAATGGATTTATACCCTCCAGGCCTCTTAGATAAAGTAGGCTATTTCAGTGGCATGTCATATCTGAAATAGTCAAGACACTGCTCAAAATACAACAGGAACAAACGAAACATCAGAAGTATGCAAATCAAAAATGGCAATAAATCTACACTTATGATATGCGTGTATAGCTTTTCATCAACAGTACAAGTCAACAAACATACATAGGGCTGTCCGATTAGCGCAGTGGTTAGTGCACTCGCTTCTCACCAATGCAACCCGGGTTCGATCCTCACACCGGGAAGTATGTGAGATGATACGGTGATCGCCAGATCGGACAGGTGGGTTTTCTCCGGGTACTCCGGTTTCCTCTCACATTTATGCTTTCATCCGTGCCTACGAGAGTGATTAATATATGTTGTTAAAGCTTGTTTCGCAATTGTTGTAAAATAAATAAAGTTTAAACTTTTAAACATGCATTTGTGACAATTGTGTTCTTGCAAACCAGAAACTACAAGAGCTGATTTATACCTGAACCTAGGTAGATATGTCAATCAAACAGACCCTGTACAGATTGGGGGCTATAGCTTTTAAAACATGCTTCTTTTTATTAAATTACATATTGCTCCAACCAAGATGCTTAGAAATAGAAACTTGAGTTTGAAAAGGTATGGTTAATGAATGAATCTCTAGAACAATAGATTATTTATTGAGATCCATATCGACAATATAGACTTGAGTTTATGTCAATATTTTACACAGATATGCTCGTTCAGACTTATTAATTAACCGTACCATTTCAAACTCAAGTTTCTATGTATAAACATCTCAGTTGGGCCAATATTTATTTATTAAAAATGAGCGTGGGTGAGTGCATTTTGTTGTTTATTTTCAAAGTATTTGCTTTGGGTCAATATCTAGCACATTGAAGACGACATAGCCCCTTAACTAAAGAAATTAAATGTGCAACGCCTTAACGGCCGCTTAGCTGTTTTTAGGAATGGGGTCCGAATTTTCCAGAGCTCGAACATTTAGTTAGTTTGGAACCTGACTTAGGGTCATTTCTCTGGTCAGTATATAAAATTTTGATTGGCTATGCCTGAACACAGTTCTCAATTCCATCCAATCATTTCAGTGATAGCAAAGTACAAGGGTTGGATTGTACTCTCTGGTCTGTTTGTGAATGTATGCGGACATCTTGCCAACTCATCCTTTCAGACATCTTACCCACTTTTATGTTATGTAGCATTATGTTGTTCATGAGAAAATGTTTAACATTTCCAAGAAATGTTAGTATGGCAGAAAGCTTGGTACGGAATAGGACGACATGTAGTGGAGATGTAGAGAAGTCCGGAATGTTCCATCAGATAATGCTGGTATATATTGAAGACCATCATTTATAGCTGCCAAGTTAGGAAAACTATGGCAAGTAATACAGGGCTTATTCTAGTGGGCGATTTGGACGAAAGTTGCCCTAGGGACCCTGACTTCGCCCCCTGGTGGTGAGGGGGCGGTCACTTCTCCTAAAAAAAAATTGAAACATACACTGGTTTATTATAAAGCACTTCTATTCAAATGTTGTATTTAATGGTCATACTGTGCAATTTAACCATATTTTGTTGAAATTGATTAAATAACGTCATTTAAGGACGCGATGGGCACTTCTCCCAAACATTCTGACCTAGAATAAGCCCTTGTAATGGGGATTAAAAAAATGAGACCAAATAAATAATAAAAATGTAACAAAAGTACGGAATGTTCAGACTGGTAGTGCTAAAATTTAGCGAGGTCCGTTATGCTGGAGGTTCTCCCAAGTAGACATTGTCAAATAATAGGGAACCATGTGGAATGATTCGGCAAGTACATAGAAAGTTCAAAATATATGATAGACTCTGAATATATACTGGTATCTGACATACACACAGTTAGTTATACATGTACAGACCCTGAATATATACTGGTATCTGACATACACACAGTTAGTTATACATGTACAGACCCTGAATATATACTGGTATCTGACATACACACAGTTAGTTATACATGTACAGACCCTGAATATATACTGGTATCTGACATACACACAGTTAGTTATACATGTACAGACCCTGAATATATACTGGTATCTGACATACACCAGTTAGTTATACATGTACAGACCCTGAATATATACTGGTATCTGACATACACAGTTAGTTATACATGTACAGACCCTGAATATATACTGGTATCTGACATACACACAGTTAGTTATACATGTACAGACCCTGAATATATACTGGTATCTGACATACACACAGTTAGTTATACATGTACAGACCCTGAATATATACTGGTATCTGACATACACGCAGTTAGTTATACATGTACAGACCCTGAATATATACTGGTATCTGACATACACACAGTTAGTTATACATGTACAGACCCTGAATATATACTGGTATCTGACATACACACAGTTAGTTATACATGTACAGACCCTGAATATATACTGGTATCTGACATACACACAGTTAGTTATACATGTACAGACCCTGAATATATACTGGTATCTGACATACACACAGTTAGTTATACATGTACAGACCCTGAATATATACTGGTATCTGACATACACACAGTTAGTTATACATGTACAGACCCTGAATATATACTGGTATCTGACATACACACAGTTAGTTATACATGTACAGACCCTGAATATATACTGGTATCTGACATACACACAGTTAGTTATACATGTACAGACCCTGAATATATACTGGTATCTGACATACACACAGTTAGTTATACATGTACAGACCCTGAATATATACTGGTATCTGACATACACACAGTTAGTTATACATGTATAGACCCTGAATATATACTGGTATCTGACATACACGTAGTTAGTTATACATGTACATTGTAGAGGTACGGACGGAATGTTTATGTAGTAACATAAAACAAGAGGTCAATGAAAACCCTGGATTGCTCACCCGAGTTGAAAATCTCAAATGGTTCAAAACATACAAATGTTAGGGGAGTTTGCAATGTACTTTCATTTTGGGCCATTTCGGTTACTCACGATTTTTGCTGGCTGATAACATTTATTTTGAGAGCGAAGAGTGGTTTGCGACGTGACACGTTAAGCATGATACAAGTAAAAGCAATCTTGGTGAGTTACTCTTGCTGCCGGCTGCGACCATGGTAACAGCAATCTTGGTGAGTTACTCTTGCTGCCGGCTGCGACCATGGTAACAGCAATCTTGGTGAGTTACTCTTGCTGCCGGCTGCGACCATGGTAACAGCAATCTTGGTGAATTACTCTTGCTGCCGGCTGCGACCATGGTCTAAGTTTACATGCGGACGATTAATCGCTATAAACTACTTACAAGTTCTAAATATTTTAACAGCCTTACTTAGTTAACATCATGATAGCTTCAAATTAAAAGCTTTATTACCCTTGTTGACGTTTTCCCTTTAACACATAGTGACCTATGAGCAATCGTGGAAGGGGGTTCACCCACTGATCATTGTAATGAAGTTTTACAATGATTGAACCAGTAGTTCACAAGATGTTTTCCAATGTTGACGCACGTTGCCGGACAAAAGGCGATCACAAAATCTCATCTTGAATACTTTGTGCTCAGATGATGAGTTAATAACACACACTAAAATAATATCAAGGAATGACTGTAGGACAGTTAATCAGACAATAATGTTATAGAATCACAGTGGTTTAACATAGTGCTTTTTCGCATGGTACCACACATATGATGGTGTAAGAACAGGCCACAGAACGTTCCAATTCTTATTAAATGAATTTGGTTTAGTAGGTCGGGTTCTCAACATTCAATTATCACCGGCAAGTGTTTCACGACAATACTAGAACCAGACAAATGACATATCTGCTTCGACTGGTTGAAGATTAGTAGTAAACACGATAGTGCAGACAGGCACTTTGAGTTTGTTTGAGTGCCCGCTGATGGATTAACCAATTGATAAATAGTTGAAACTACCTCACGTAGTATTCACATGGTAATGTCTTCAACCATAATTCAGATTAAATATCAAAATCCTAGAACACAATTCCATATTAGTATCACAATATTACAAACACATGACAGTACCAATGAATATGTTAATAAAAAAAATGAAATTCATTTGAAAACGAAAGCACAAGTTGGCCGTATGCACATGGTAGATGTGACCGTTCAAGATCCAAATAGTAGAAAATCAAAACAATATTTTACTAAATACTAAAGAGATTGGTGCCCAACAGGAGGAGTGAATCGGAGCAGACCATTAACAATGGCCCTTAACCCATTCAACACCAAGTAACTGACATGGACTGGTCCATGATATTTTTAGACCAATAAATTAATAAGAAAATTACATTTCGATCAGTTCATTTATCAAAATGGGTATTTTTTTCTCTCTAAAAATAGTAATATTACTTGCAAAAAGTGCAGATCCTGATGAGACGGCTCATCATGAGCCGGCTCATCTGGATCTACATTTTTTTGTAAGCCTATTTAGAGGCCTGTGGTGTTGAAAGGGTTAACTCTTACTTTCCTGCGAAAATGCGAGAAATAACAAAAACATTTCTCGTATCTGGGTATTTCATGAGAATGAGATGATACCACCCACTAAAAACTAACTTCATTGAACCATAGATTCCGAGTGTTTCAAAAGTGTAGTGTTACATCATTTATATTTTTAATTAAATTTATTTAATGTCGCTACCGGTTTCCCATTTGAGCGACGGGCAGTTTACCTAACAACACCTTTCCTGGGCAGGCTCCAGCAGTTAACCGGTACTTGGTTAACTAACCCAGTAAGAAACTGCCAACTTTTTCATATAAAGAGACATGGTCTGAGTGGGACTCGAACCCGTAACCATCAGTGATGATAGGTTACAGTGGTATTTACAAGTCAGCGACCGTAATCATTAGACCACGGAGGCGGTCTTTCTTTATCATAACACATCTAACACCTTTATAGTTGAAATAACTTGTTTCGCAATCGAGCTAAATTAAATTTGTATAAACTAACACCTTTATAAGAAGTACTTGTTGCAAACATTGAAGTGTACAGACGGATCTGTAATCCAGTGGTAACATGCTGGACTGGTAATCCAGGGATCGCAGGTTCGATCCCCCATCTGACCCTAACAAAATTAACAGTCTTTCAGATGGGACTTTAAGCCGAGGTCTCGAGTCGGTGCTGTACACCATGCACTTAAAAGAATCAGAGGAGACTCTGGAATGGGTCTCTGTCTGTATCATTGCACTATCATCCAAAAATCTAAAATGACTAAAGCATACCATAGATGAGTACCTGGGTAGAACCAGTGACCTTCCACAAGTCAGCTGTACAACTTCCTCTCATATAAAGAATGCAAACACCCACGATGACCACCATGTGACCATGTTTGTTTTCGATTTGACCAATGGAAAGGATATCATTTAGTGGATGGTGCAACAAGATCATTCGGTAAATGATTTGATATCGTGGAGTTATTTATGATTTTGTATCACGTGATAGTCATATTTATATACAATGACCATACCAACCATTTTAACAAGCATACTAAATTGTGTACTGACCCTATGCCCATCTACAGTGTGTGTGTAATAACCAAGCCCATGATTTAATGAGTTTACTAAACGGGTAGTGGTGCAGACCATTATAACATACTTTCATTCTCAGTAATTTTAAAACATTAACAACAACGGATAAACATAAATATCACATATGTAAATGAAGCCCATAACACAAGTTGGCTGGGCTTTAGAACTGGTCCACTGGCAATGGCAGATATCAAACTCATTCTTTCTGAAATACAAATTATTAATCCATAATTATAAATCACAAACTATAAAGTATATGAATATCAAACCAGAATATATTTATTTTACGATTGGGAAACAGGCTTTAACAAGTTATATTAATCATTCTCGATGGCGCGGATGAAAGCTTATATGTGGTCATTTGTGTGTGAGGAAACCGGAGTTTGCGTAGAAAAACCAACATGTCCAATTTGGTGACCACCATACCATCACACATACTTCCCAGTCCGAGGATCAAACCTCGGACTCTTCAAAGTCCCAACACAAAATAAAATACAGTTCTTAAACTATAGAATCAACCCCCACCCACCACACTACCTACTGGCATTATATTAATGAAGATTTGGTTCAAACAGTTGCAATAGGCCACACAATCATTTGTGTCGACCATAGATTGGTTCATCAAGTAGCTATCCAACAGCACAATCATTTGTGTCGACCAATATGATTGGTTCATCAAGTAGCTATCCAACAGCACAATCATTTGTGTCGACCAATACGATTGGTTCATCAAGTAGCTATCCAACAGCACAATCGTTTGTGTCGACCAATACGATTGGTTCATCAAGTAGCTATCCAACAGCACAATCATTTGTGTCGACCAATACGATTGGTTCATCAAGTAGCTATCCAACAGCACAATCGTTTGTGTCGACCAATACGATTGGTTCATCAAGTAGCTATCCAATAGCACAACCGTTATTCTGATTTCCACATTACTTATGTATTACAGCGAAACCGGCCCACGGTCTTTATTTTGTTACATAAAATTATTGAAATTTGGTTAAATGCAAGTGGACTACCGGTACCTATCTCGGTGGCATACATGGTCATTCATTGTATGTCATTAGAGTACCGGAACAATACCGGTACCTATCTCGGTGGCATACATGGTCATTCATTGTATGTCATTATAGTACCGGAACAATACCGGTACCTATCTCGGTGGCATACATGGTCATTCATTGTATGTCATTAGAGTACCGGAACAATACCGGTACCTATCTCGGTGGCATACATGGTCATTCATTGTATGTCATTAGAGACCGGAACAATACCGGTACCTATCTCGGTGGCATACATGGTCATTCATTGTATGTCATTAGAGTACCGGAACAATACCGGTACCTATCTCGGGGGGGCATACATGGTCATTCATTGTATGTCATTAGAGTACCGGAACAATACCGGTACCTATCTCGGTGGCATACATGGTCATTCATTGTATGTCATTAGAGTACCGGAACAATACCGGTACCTATCTCGGTGGCATACATGGTCATTCATTGTATGTCATTAGAGTACCGGAACAATACCGGTACATTAACACATATTCCAGACACGCAAACTTCATTCTATAATATTTACATCGCTATTGCATTTCCTTCGATGAACGTATGTGCTCTGATTGCATACATTTTCGTATGAGGATTCCCAACTAATGATATGCAGCTGACATGTGCACTCGAAATTACGGGCATGCGCATTCGCAGTGTTAGGCAGCGAGAAAAGGCCTGCCTTACAGCTTACGCTGTTCCAAGGTTGATATATTTACCTGTTCCGGCACACGGTAAGTTGCAAAGCTGGACGAAAAACATTTTAAATGTAAAGTGTGCTAGATTTTCCTTTGTGTCATTGAAAGAAGAATAATTGATGTAAATATAAGTAATAGATTCCATCAGAGTATGAACTACATTGGACGTGGGCAATTTAGTTCATACCCCGATGGAATCTATTAACCCGTGATTCATTCCTTAATGGTAGACATACAATGTATATATGTATATTGTTAATAGAATTAGTCCAATTTAGACAAAATAGTTTACATAAATGATACCCATCTACCAGTACCCTCACATACAGAACATGATACCCAACTACCAGTACCCTCACAGACAGAACATGATGATACCCATCTACCAGTACCCTCACATACAGAACATGATACCCATCTACCAGTACCCTCACATACAGAACATGATGATACCCATCTACCAGTACCCTCACATACAGAACATGATACCCATCTACCAGTACCCTCACATACAGAACATGATACCCATCTACCAGTACCCTCACATACAGAACATGATGATACCCATCTACCAGTACCCTCACATACAGAACATGATACCCATCTACCAGTACCCTCACATACAGAACATGATACCCATCTACCAGTACCCTCACATACAGAACATGATACCCATCTACCAGTACCCTCACATACAGAACATGATACCCATCTACCAGTACCCTCACATACAGAACATGATACCCATCTACCAGTACCCTCACATACAGAACATGATACCCATCTACCAGTACCCTCACATACAGAACATGATACCCATCTACCAGTACCCTCACATACAGAACATGATACCCATCTACCAGTACCCTCACATACAGAACATGATACCCATCTACCAGTACCCTCACATACAGAACATGATACCCATCTACCAGTACCCTCACATACAGAACATGATACCCATCTACCAGTACCCTCACATACAGAACATGATACCCATCTACCAGTACCCTCACATACAGAACATGATACCCATCTACCAGTACCCTCACATACAGAACATGATGATACCCATCTACCAGTACCCTCACAGATGCAATTACCTTTGGCATCAACTGTTATCTGAGCAGACGTGTTGAATGGTTCGATGTCATTATAAGCAAAACAAGAATAAACACCATCGTTGTTACCATCTGCATCATCCAGCACCATTTTGCTATTCACCGAGTTCCCTTCTACAAGACGATACGAATTGATCGATTCATTTAATTTAGTACCATCCTTAGTCCAGATTATGGTTGGGATAGGAGAACCAGACGCCTTGCAGGTTAACTCTAGTCCAGTATTGTGCAATTCCAGGGTATGTGTGTCGATAAATGGGCTTGCTGAAGAAAAATAACATGGAAAGAAATGAAAGTGAAACGCTCGAGATCAAGTTGACAATCAATGAGGAAAGACATGAAACGCTTGAGATCAAGTTGACAATCAATGAGGAAAGACATGAAACGCTCGAGATCAAGTTTACAATCAATGAGGAAAGACATGAAACGCTTGAGATCAAGTTGACAATCAATGAGGAAAGACATGAAACACTCAAGATCAAGTTGACAATCAATGAGGAAAGACATGAAACACTCAAGATCAAGTTGACAATCAATGAGGAAAGACATGAAACACTCAAGATCAAGTTGACAATCAATGAGGAAAGACATAAAACGCTTGAGATCAAGTTGACAATCAATGAGGAAAGACATGAAACACTCAAGATCAAGTTGACAATCAATGAGGAAAGACATGAAACGCTTGAGATCAAGTTGAAAATCAATGAGGAAAGACATGAAACACTCAAGATCAAGTTGACAATCAATGAGGAACGACATGAAACGCTCGAGATCAAGTTGACAATCAATGAGGAAAGACATGAAACGCTTGAGATCAAGTTTACAATCAATGAGGAAAGACATGAAACGCTTGAGATCAAGTTGACAATCAATGAGGAAAGACATGAAACGCTTGAGATCAAGTTTACAATCAATGAGGAAAGACATGAAACGCTTGAGATCAAGTTGACAATCAATGAGGAAAGACATGAAACACTCAAGATCAAGTTGACAATCAATGAGGAAAGACATGAAACACTCAAGATCAAGTTGACAATCAATGAGGAAAGACATGAAACACTCAAGATCAAGTTGACAATCAATGAGGAAAGACATAAAACGCTTGAGATCAAGTTGACAATCAATGAGGAAAGACATGAAACACTCAAGATCAAGTTGACAATCAATGAGGAAAGACATGAAACGCTCGAGATCAAGTTGACAATCAATGAGGAAAGACATGAAACGCTCGAGATCAAGTTGACATATATCAATAATGTCTCAATCAGCATAAAACGTGTAAAGAATGTTTCTTCAGGTATAATATTATTTCAAGGCGATTCAAATTTATGTCATCCTTGTGTAATAAATATATTATTCACAATAACAATGCCATGTGCAATTAATTAAAATACAAAATAATGAATTTTCAAACTTAATTGGCACTCTAATTCAATATTTCGTTTATGAAATTGGTCTAATAACGAACATGAGACCTCGAGCATGAGACCTCGAGCATGAGACCTTGTCACCTCGAGCATGAGACCTCGAGCATGGAGACCTCGAGCATGAGACCTCGTAAGTTTTGGAGATGGACTTCAAAGTTACAGATAGTGTTTTAATTTAGCACTTAGACATGGTTCCTTGTCGTAAATGAAGTATGCAAAAAATCCAGGAAAATGTGAACAAACATAGTGATAGATTAACTCTGACCTCTCACGAAAACTGATGTGGGGTTTTCCATTTGTGTATCTGATGTGGGGTTTTCCATTTGTGTATCTGATTTGGGGTTTTCCATTTGTGTATTAGTTCTTTGTGTCAGTAAACAACGATATTCTCCAATGTCAGATCTGTCTGCAACACAAGAAACAAGAAGAAAATGTTGCCGTTAAACTGAATAGAAACATCCATCCTGCACATTGAAGCATCCATCCTGCACATAGAAACGTCCATCCTGCACATAGATACATCCCTCCTGCACATAGAAACTTCCATCCTGCACATTGAAGCGTCCCATCCTGCACATAGAAACGTCCATCCTGCACATAGAAACGTCCATCCTGCACATAGAAACGTCCATCCTGCACATAGAAACGTCCCTCCTGCACATAGAAACGTCCATCCTGCACATAGAAACGTCCATCCTGCACATAGAAACGTCCATCCTGCACATAGAAACATCTATCCTGCACATAGAAACGTCCATCCTGCACATAGAAACATCCATCCTGCACATAGAAACATCCATCCTGCACATAGAAACATCCATCTTGCACATAGAAACATCCATCCTGCACATAGAAATGTCCATCCTGCATATAGATACATCCATCATGCACATAGATACATCCATCATGCACATAGAAACGTCCATCCTGCACATAGAAACGTCCATCCTGCACATAGAAACATCCACCCTGCACATAGAAACATCCATCCTGCACATAGAAACGTCCATCCTGCACATAGAAACGTCCATCCTGCACATAGAAACATCCACCCTGCACATAGAAACATCCATCCTGCACATAGATACGTCCATCCTGCACATAGAAACATCCATTATGCACATAGAAACATCCATCCTGCACATAGAAACGTCCATCCTGCACATAGAAATGTCCATCCTGCACATAGAAACATCCATCCTGCACATAGAAACATCCACCCTGCACATAGAAACATCCATCTTGCACATAGAAACGTCCATCCTGCACATAGAAACGTCCATCCTGCACATAGAAACATCCACCCTGCACATAGAAACATCCATCCTGCACATAGATACGTCCATCCTGCACATAGAAACATCCATTATGCACATAGAAACGTCCATCCTGCACATAGAAACGTCCATCCTGCACATAGAAATGTCCATCCTGCACATAGAAACATCCATCCTGCACATAGAAACATCCACCCTGCACATAGAAACATCCATCTTGCACATAGAAACGTCCATCCTGCACATAGAAACGTCCACCCTGCACATAGAAACGTCCATCCTGCACATAGAAACGTCCATTCTGCACATAGAAACATCCATCCTGCACATAGAAACATCCACCCTGCACATAGAAACATCCATCCTGCACATAGAAACGTCCATCCTGCACATAGAAACATCCACCCTGCACATAGAAACATCCATCCTGCACATAGATACGTCCATCCTGCACATAGAAACATCCATTATGCACATAGAAACATCCATCCTGCACATAGAAACGTCCATCCTGCACATAGAAATGTCCATCCTGCACATAGAAACATCCATCCTGCACATAGAAACATCCACCCTGCACATAGAAACATCCATCTTGCACATAGAAACGTCCATCCTGCACATAGAAACGTCCACCCTGCACATAGAAACATCCATCCTGCACATAGAAACATCCATTCTGCACATAGAAACATCCATCCTGCACAATACATCCACATAGACAAGTGCATTCATTTATAGTTTGTACTTTTAGATGCAGACAAATAATAAAAAGCAAACATTTCCATTCATGACAAATGAAATATTTGAGACCCATTTACATAAGTTGTTAATAAAAGTAATAACAAAATGTTCGTCTTTAAACATACACAGCAAAATAACTTTAAGGCAATTTTCTAAATCACTGCTCTTAAAAAAGTTTGAAAGTTTTTTATTTGTTTAAATCCAGAAGGTCTCAGATTGATGTGGCATACTTAAAATAATAAATACATGTGTAGTACTAAATAGTTTCTAAAAGTTCATCAGTGACAATAATTACAAGTGCCCAAAAGTGTGGAATGTGTCAAAATAGGGCATCTCACGATATATGTAATTAATTTTAGTAGAATAATGAACCTGGATTGTTTATCCGTAAACTCCCGCCGCCATTCCGGTTCATTATCTTGTATTTTTCATTCTCTTGAAGAGTGCTATCTCTGAAGCTCCAAGTCCACTTAATGTCATCATTGTTTCTGATGATACTGTTTCCAGGGACTCCAGAGATGTTACACCGTACTTCTAGGAAATCTGGAGTTTGCACTGGTAAAGCTGTACCAATTGTCGTAACTGTCATCAAAATGTAAGTAGAAAATAATAGTTTACATTGTCTATATTCCATCATCTCAATTACTAGAATGTTCTTGAATAAATAAACCACAATACCATACAAATGTTCTTGAATAAATAAACCACAATACCATACAAATGTTCTTGAATAAATAAACCACAATACCATACAAATGTTCTTGAATAAATAAACCACAATACCATACAAATGTTCTTGAATAAATAAACCACAATACCATACAAATGTTCTTGAATAAATAAACCACAATACCATACAAATGTTCTTGAATAAATAAACCACAATACCATACAAATGTTCTTGTATAAATAAACCACAATACCATACAAATGTTCTTGAATAAATAAACCACAATACCATACAAATGTTCTTGAATAAATAAACCACAATACCATACAAATGTTCTTGAATAAATAAACCACAATACCATACAAATGTTCTTGAATAAATAAACCACAATACCATACAAATGTTCTTGAATAAATAAACCACAATACCATACAAATGTTCTTGAATAAATAAACCACAATACCATACAAATGTTCTTGAATAAATAAACCACAATACCATACAAATGTTCTTGTATAAATAAACCACAATACCATACAAATGTTCTTGTATAAATAAACCACAATACCATTATTGTATAAATAAACCACAATACCATTCTTGTATAAATAAACCACAATACCATTCTTGTATAAATAAACCACAATACCATTCTTGTATAAATAAACCACAATACTGTACTTGTATAAATAACCCACAATACCGTACTTGTATAAATAAACCACAATACCATACTTGTATAAATAAACCACAATACCATACTAGTATAAATAAACCACAATACCATTCTAGTATAAATAAACCACAATACCGTACTTGTATAAATAAACCACAATACCATACTTGTATAAATAACCCACAATACCATTCTTGTATAAATAAACCACAATACCATTCTAGTATAAATAAACCACAATACCATACTTGTATAAATAAACCACAATACCGTACTTGTATAAATAAACCACAATACCATACTAGTATAAATAAACCACAATACCGTACTTGTATAAATAAACCACAATACCATTCTTGTATAAATAACCCACAATACCATACTTGTATAAATAACCCACAATACCATACTTGTATAAATAAACCACAATACCATACTAGTATAAATAAACCACAATACCATACTTGTATAAATAAACCACAATACCATACTAGCAACAATGTGAATGCAAGCATGGAGCATAATATTATACACAAATAAGAACATACAGAATAAATGTTTCATGGATATGCACAAACTACAATTTTATGATTCATTACCAATTAATGAAGACAAATTCTTCCCTATAAAGAAATAGACTATAATACAATACTTGCACATAAACATATGTAAACAGAGCTGTCAAGGGTGCATCGAGTGTCGGAGTGAGATATGGGGTTCGAAGAGGCATCCGCTCCTTCGTCAGGGGTCTGTGGGAAGCTGGAGACACACTATGGCTCATTTCCGTCATATTTGGTGTCAAAATCGCTTACATAAAATGCTACTTTAGCTTCTAATGAAGGACACTTTACACCAAGAAAATCTTATTTAAGCAATAGCATTTTATGGTAAAGAAAGCTTGCAAATAACGTTTTATAATTGAATCTTATATTTTTTATTAAATTGACTTTCAAGTCGGGCGCAAACCTGTCTTGATTGTCAATTTATAATAAATCTCCGATGTAATTTGCAAGCATTTGTCACCAGCTTGAACAAAATCAGCGTGGTCTAGTGGTTACCACATCAAGCTAGTAATCGGCTGATTACAATTTCGGGACAAATTCAAACCTGGGTATGACTTGCCAATTTTTCATTGAGCAAGACCATTTATCCACATTGCTAAGAACTAAGTCTTGTAGAAATTGCTTCACAGTCGAGCTTAAATGAATTTATATTCATATCAAGCTAAATCATCAAACTGGAACTACAGTACTGAGTACATGTATATAAAACATAGTGTTTTAACGTAGTGAACGTTTATTAACCTCAATTTGCTGCAATTAGCATATAAAACAATCATCAATGTGAGTGAATATTTCCAGTTTGTTTTAAATGTTTCATGCCTACTGCCTAGATATAAAACTATTATTTACACCATGTGTATAGGTACTATCACATCATGCCAGTCTACAGTGTATAGTCAATACCCGTCACAGTCACTGATGCTCTTTATTGTACTCCCATGTAACCTTTTTGGATTTGTCGACCAAAGTCTTTGAAGGTTCATACTTATGAGATGGTTCTTTGTTGTTTAGCTTTACTTTCAAAATTGATGACAGTGAACCATCTGTGCTCAAGGAAGCTCTAAAATCAGTCTTGTTTTTCCGCACCATGCTAAAAACACGTTCCTCTTCAGCATTGCTGTGCGTAATGATAAGTAGAACCTGCGCAACTTTGAATAGTAACGGTAATTTGCCCTTAATGTACATAGACCACACAACATCCATTCGAAGGAACCGTTGCTGTGTTCCATCGGCCATCTGATCACAGACAGATGCTTCTTTCTCAACATAATCAGGGAGATCAGGAAGTAGCTGATACTCCTTGAATTGCTCAGTAAGTATATCCATCTCACGATCTGAACAATGTAGTAGTCGGGGAAACCTCTCTACAAAGTACAGTACGTTCGCAAACAAGACATCCAGTCGCTGCTCAAAGTCTACAAATTTAGCATGCCCGAGCAACAGATCATTGTATGGAAATGTTTTGACAACATATTTGGCAGTCTCGGTGTAAAATTCAGGTGCTGCTTCTAGAAATTTCGATTTCTGAGCTGGTGCAATATCACCTTCATTTTCAAGTTTATTCAATGTTTGCCTTGTGAAACCAATTTGTATGTCATGAAGGGATTCATATAAGCTTTAAGCTTGTTTCTCGACCCATATCGGTTCCAATGTATAAGAATTGTGTTTATATATGTATATATGTATTTGATCCGAATAAAATATGTTTAAACTAAGTAAGTTGTCAGAATTCGTAATGTCAACTTCAAGAGGAGACACTGCCTCCTTCAATGGCCTAACTTTGACAAACTTGATCAATAGTTTACATAGGAAAGACTGCATTTCCGCATCAAGCAGATGCGTTCTAGGCTCTTCCGTCTGCAAAAAGAGGCTAAATGCCACAAACTGTTGCAAAACAAACTGGTAAAAGGGCAGATTTATTTCAGTTATATGGTCCTGAAAAGAACTAGCCATGCGCTTAAATCTAGGTTGTTTGTCCTAACCCGACACTACATAGCTTTTTAAGGGCTGGTACATTTCCAGTGAATGGGTTACAGCGCTTTCTAAACTCAGTCGGCGGGTGCGGGACTCAGCAGTTTTCGGGAGCCAATCATAAGTGATTATTAACGAACAGAGAGTTCCGACATCGGTTCCGAGTAGTTACTAGTGTTCAGCGCGACGATCAGTTTCAAATATAGCCTTGTGACATTCTAAAAATAGCAATTTGGGAAACCCAATGTGTTGCGATTTTAAAATAGCACGGCTATTAGTATAGGTAAATCGTTTTTTTAGAAAAAGCGTGACAATATTAAAGATACGCGTGAGAGCGTGATTTGAGGTCTAAAAGCGTGAGTCTTGACAGGTAAGATGTAAATATGCCATATTATGAAACAACCATACTAATAGACTGCAACCGAACAAATAAACTACTACATAGTGACCAATTGTTTACCTCGGGGAGGGAGCGTATTACGGCATATAAAGTCAAACTTCGTTGCCTCGAACTTGACGGGTTTGTGAATAATGGTTCGAGTCATGGGTGGTTCGAGTCATGGATAGTCAGTCTGGAGTGACTCATGATATTTAGAAATTACGTGTATTAGGAGCTTACTGTTGTATACTGCTTTATGCAATACATCCAATATATCCTTCTCTCATGGTTTGATATGAATCCATGTTTATACGACAGCGCTTCATAATCATGTTAAGTGATATTATAATCTATAAGAATATCGATATTTTGGTAAATATGTTATACAATTCAATGACGAATGGTTTAAATCTACATATAATGTCATGGCATGTAGAGTTATGCATTCTAAAAATAGAATATGTCAATCAGTAAGTAATGATAATAATGTACAGCGATTTAACACATGGACATGTTACATACAAGTTTTAATTGCTTACTTAAAGCAGTCACGGATTGCCGTCTGCTTTTCCGCATTATGTTTATTAAAGTCGGATTTGAGCAACAACTTGTAATACTAGTATAAGGAGCGCATCTTTAACTCAAGTGTGTAAAATGTTTGTTGTGTACATAATTATGTTTAATACCAATTTAAAATATGGATAAAAAAGCTGCCGTGAGCGAAAGTAATTAACGATAGAATAGTAATTGGTAGGAGGGAAAACATTTATGTACATTTTCTGAGACAAGCGTACCTGGGTTCTCGGCCGATTGTGTTAGACCCAAACGTGTTAATTGAAATAGTAATCAATTTCGTGGGACCAGTGATCTGGTTCGAGAGTTCCAGTCATCTGTGTTCGAATCATCGAAGGAGAATAATATGCATTATATAGAGATTATTGCTGGGACCAGACGACGTGTTCGAGCAAACGGGGAGTGTTCTAGTTAACCGAGTTCGAGGCAACGAAGTTCGACTGTATGTATATTTGGACATGAACCTAGTTCTTATGAGGAACAAACAAGAGTGACAGTGGTTGGGAAGATTTCAGCCGTATCATGAATATAACAATAGGTTCCAGTTGTCTTATGAATGCAGAAACATACACATTCGTCGCATTGTGTTGGTCTAAAAACACATTTTCCAAGCAAACTCATAATTGTGCTGGCATAGAATTCTTACAGTTTGAGACATCTGTCTACATCTTGAAAGAAATTACTTATTACCAGGTATTAGCATTTCATAATGTCAATCTGACAAGAGAAAGTATGTATACATAATAGATTTCCAAAGCAAATACAATGCATTTGTTCATGTATAAATGCTTTGCTACTGCAAATTCTTCCGAATACATTCGAACACTAACAGTGAATCAATAAACAGTGTTTTTGTGGTGGTCTACAAACTTTCAAAATTGAAAGTAGGATTTCATACAATGGTCATCCATGCTCCTGAATTGACATGTGGTTGTCATCGGCGTCAATACTAAATGCGAGATAATGTCGTTTATGGATAATTTAACTAAGATTAGTCTACAAATAAATATGCATAGCCATAGGCACAAATGTGAGATATAACGGTAAATCTATACCATATATCGTGTTATTCAGGATACACCATTATTATTATGTATGGATGTCGACCCAATTATTTTGTTTTGTCAACAAACCGCTTATACGACTTGGTTTATTAGTTGAAATACTCCGAGATTTTAAGGCAAATATTTGGGAAAAAATTATACCATATAATAGGAAAATACCTTCTGTAGAAATTTGCGTTTTCACTGTCGCTTTAAAAAGAAATAAAACAAGGAATAAAGTAGCTTTACCATTGATAACCAGGATTGATATTGCAGTAGTTTCATCTGGAACATGACAGCTGTATATACCGCTATCCGACACATTCATAAACATCTTTTTCAGAGTTGTCGAACTTGTTATTCGAGAGGAACCCGACGAAGTGGATTCTTGCACCTGCTTCTTAACATGTATCTGTTGTGGAAAGGAAGCAAAGATAATAAAACTACGTAAAACGAACGTGAGCAGCTAGTGGTAAATATCTACTTCTTATGCCATAAAGATCTAGTTCTTATGCTGTAAACATCTACTTCTTATGCTGTAAACAACTTCTTATGCTGTAAACAACTTCTTATGCTGTAAACATCTACTTCTTATGCTGTAAACATCTACTTCTTATGCTGTAAACATCTACTTCTTATGCTGTAAACATCTACTTCTTATGCTGTAAACAACTTCTTATGCTGTAAACATCTACTTCTTATGCTGTAAACATCTACTTCTTATGCTGTAAACATCTACTTCTTATGCTGTAAACATCTACTTCTTATGATGTAAACATCTACTTATGATGTAAACATCTACTTCTTATGCTGTAAACATCTACTTCTTATGCTGTAAACATCTAGTTCTTATGCTGTAAACATCAAGTTCTTATGCTGTAAACATCAACTTCTTATGCTGTAAACAACTTCTTATGCTGTAAACATCTACTTCTTATGCTGTAAACATCTACTTCTTATGCTGTAAACATCTACTTCTTATGCTGTAAACATCTACTTCTTATGCTGTAAACATCTACTTCTTATGCTGTAAACATCTACTTCTTATGCTGTAAACATCTACTTATTATGCTGTAAACAACTTCTTATGCTGTAAACATCTACTTCTTATGCTGTAAACATCCACTTCTTATGCTGTAAACAACTTCTTATGCAGTAAACATCTACTTCTTATGCTGTAAACATCTACTTCTTAGGCTGTAAACAACTTCTTATGCTGTAAACAACTTCGTATGCTGTAAACATATAGTTATATGCAGTAAACATATAGTTCTATGCTGTAAACATATAGTTCTATGCTATAAACATATAGTTATATGCTATAAACATATAGTTCTATGCTATAAACATATAGTTATATGCTATAAACATATAGTTATATGCTATAAACATATAGTTCTATGCTGTAAACATATAGTTCTATGCTGTAAACATATAGTTCTATGCTATATACATATAGTTCTATGCTATAACATATAGTTATATGCTATAAACATATAGTTATATGCAGTAAACATATAGTTCTATGCTGTAAACATATAGTGCTATGCTATAAACATATAGTTATATGCTGTAAACATATAGTTATATGCAGTAAACATATAGGGGGTTATATGCAGTAAACATATAGTTCTATGCTATAAACAGCTAGTTCTATGCTGTAAACATATAGTTATATGCTATAAACATCTAGTTATATGCTGTAAACATATAGTTATATGCTGTAAACATATAGTTCTATGCTGTAAACATCTAGTTCTATGCTAAAAACATATAGTTCTATGCTATAAACATATAGTTCTATGCTATAAACATATAGTTCTATGCTATAAACATATAGTTCTATGCTGTAAACATCTAGTTCTATGCTGTAAACATATAGTTATATGCTGTAAACATATAGTTCTATGCTATAAACATATAGTTCTATGCTATAAACATAAACATATAGTTATATGCTGTAAATATATAGTTATATGCTGTAAACATATAGTTATATGCTGTAAACATATAGTTATATGCAGCAAACATATAGTGCTATGCAGTAAACATATAGTTATATGCAGTAAACATATAGTTATATGCTGTAAACATATAGTTATATGCAGCAAACATATAGTGCTATGCTGTAAACATATAGTTATATGCAGTAAACATATAGTTATATGCTGTAAACATATAGTTATATGCTGTAAACATATAGTTATATGCTGTAAACATATAGTTATATGCAGTAAACATATAGTTATATGCTGTAAACATATAGTTATATGCAGTAAACATATAGTTATATGCTGTAAACATATAGTTTTATGCAGTAAACATATAGTTATATGCAGTAAACATATAGTTATATGCAGTAAACATATAGCTATATGCAGTAAACATATAGTTATATGCAGTAAACATATGGTTCTATGCAGCAAACATATAGTTCTATGCAGTAAACATATAGGGGGTTATATGCAGTAAACATACAGTTATATGCAGCAAACATATAGTGCTATGCAGTAAACATATAGGGGGTTATATGCAGTAAACATATAGTTATATGCTGTAAACATATAGTTCTATGCAGTAAACATATAGGGGGTTATATGCAGTAAACATATAGTTATATGCAGCAAACATATAGTGGTATGCAGTAAACATATAGGGGGTTATATGCAGTAAACATATAGTTATATGCTGTAAACATATAGTTCTATGCAGTAAACATATAGTTATATGCAGTAAACATAATAAACATATAGTTATATGCAGTAAACATATAGTTATATGCAGTAAACATATAGTTATATGCAGTAAACATATAGTATATGCAGTAACCATATAGTATATGCTGTAAACATATAGTTATATGCAGTAAACATATAGTTATATGCAGTAAACATATAGTATATGCTGTAAACATATAGTTATATGCAGTAAACATATAGTTATATGCAGTAAACATATAGTTATATGCAGTAAACATATAGTGATATGCAGTAAACATATAGTTATATGCAGTAAACATACTAAACATATAGTTGTATGCGGTAAACATATAGTTATATGCAGTAAACATATAGTTATATGCAGTAAACATATAGTTCTATGCAGTAAACCTATCGTTATATGCAGTAAACATATAGTTATATGCAGTAAACATATAGTATATGCAGTAAACATAAAGTTATATGCAGTAAACATATAGTTATATGCAGTAAACATACTAAACATATAGTTATATGCGGTAAACATATAGTTATATGCAGTAAACATATAGTTATATGCAGTAAACATATAGTTATATGCAGTAAACCTATCGTTATATGCAGTAAACATATAGTTATATGCAGTAAACATATAGTATATGCAGTAAACATAAGTTATATGCAGTAAACATATAGTTATAAGCAGTAAACATATAGTTCTATGCAGTGAACATATAGTGCTATGCTATAAACATATAGTTCTATGCAGTAAACATATAGTTATATGCAGTAAACATATAGTTATATGCAGTAAACATATAGTTATATGCAGTAAACATATAGTTATATGCAGTAAACATATAGTTATATGCAGTAAACATATAGTTATATGCAGTAAACATATAGTTATATGCAGTAAACATATAGTTCTATGTAGTAAACATATAGTTATATGCAGTAAACATATAGTTTTATGCAGTAAACATATAGTTATATGCAGTAAACATATAGTTCTATGCTGTGAACATATCGTTTTATGCAGTAAACATATAGTTATATGCTATAAACATATAGTTATATGCAGTAAACATATAGTTATATGCAGTAAACATATAGTGATATGCAGTAAACATATAGTTATATGCAGTAAACATATAGTTCTATGCAGTAAACATATAGTTCTATGCTGTAAACATATAGTGCTATGCAGTAAACACATAGTGCTATGCAGTAAACATATAGTGATATGCAGTAAACATATAGTTATATGCAGTAAACATATAGTGTTATGCAGTAAACATATAGTTCTATGCAGTAAACATATAGTGGTATGCAGTAAACATATAGTGATATGCAGTAAACATATAGTTATATGCAGTAAACATATAGTTATATGCAGTAAACATATAGTGCTATGCAGTAAACATATAGTTATATGCAGTAAACATATAGTTATGTGCAGTAAACATATAGTTATATGCAGTAAACATATAGTTCTATGCAGTAAACATATAGTTATATGCAGTAAACATATAGTTATATGCAGTAACTAGTTCTACTTACTCTAAAGCTTTTAGAATTTGTCATTGGAATGACAATATCATTTTTAGAGAATGTTGCAACGTAGTCACTGTCAGCTTCGAACACGTGGATACAGTCCAGACTCATACTATCACCCACAGTTAATAGTAGACTGGTTTTCTCTGGAACTATATACAGACTGGGACCTGAAACAAGAATGAAATCAGTTATCCAAGTCACATATGTACAGTGGATACAGTCCAGATACACACCCGCAGTTAAAAGGACACCGACCAATTGTTCATCGGCATGACAAATTCAATCAACATATATTGATTATATGGATGCAAAGTCGAAATATTCCTTCTTCATGGAGCAGTATATGTGTGTATGTAACTCTGTTTCAACTTAACGTTCATAATGCAAACAAACAATCCCTACATTCTTCATTTATAGAATGTCGATTAAGTTTCCATTGTAATCTATAACTCTAATCGAATTTGGTAAATAATTACTGACTTGGGGTAAACTAAAGATTTGTGTAAATTAAAACTACAGAAGCAGGTAGTCACTTACCAACTCAATCGTTCCAGAATTAATTTAATCAATATTTAAAACTGCAACAGCATACGGATCACTTACCAACTCAATCGATCCAAAACTAATTTAATCAATATTTAAAATGCTGCAGCAGACGGATCACTTACCAACTTGATTGATCAATGACTAATTTAATCAATATTTATCTCGATTGTATTGCCTTTTCGAACAAAGAACATTACTGTTCACATGCGGCTTTCACAATCAATGTAGAAATTTTGAGTTTTCATTCTATGATCGATTTAAACTTGATTTATTTTACAACGATTACGAAACAAGCTTTAACAACTTATATTCACTCTCGTTGACACAGAGATCCATAAATCATGGGCCCAAACCCTCGCCTTCTAGAATCATAGAGATCTGTAAAACAATGCGCTCAGACCCTCGCCTTCTAGAATCATGGGCCCAGACCCTAACCTTCTAGAATCATAGAGATCCGTAAACAACGGGCCCAGACACTCGCCTTCTAGAATCATGGGCCCAGACCCTAACCTTCTAGAATCATAGAGATCCGTAAAACAATGGGCCCAGCCCATAATCTTCTAGAATCATAGAGATCCGTAAAACAATGGGTCCAGACCCTTGCCTTCTAGCATCATAGAGATCTGTAAAACCATGGGCCCAGACCCCCCCTAACCGTCTAGCATCATAGAAATCCGTAAACAATGGGCCCAGACACTTGCCTTCTAGAATCATGGGCCCAGACCCTCACCTTCTAGAATCATAGAGATCAGTAAACAATGGGCCCAGACCCTCGCCTTCTAGAATCATGGGCCCAGACCCTGGCCTAGAATCATAGAGATCAGTAAACAATGGGCCCAGACCCTCGCCTTCTAGAATCATGGGCCCAGACCCTGGCCTAGAATCATAGAGATCCGCAAACAATGGGCCCACACACTAACCTTCTATCTCGTAGAAATCCGTAAACCCATGGGCCCAGACACTAACCTTCTATCTCGTAGAGATCCGTAAACCCAGGCCCAGTCACTAACCTTCTATCTCGTAGAGATCCGTAAACCCATGGGCCCAGACACTAACCTTCTATCTCGTAGAGATCCGTAAACCCATGGGCCCAGACACTAACCTTCTATCTCGTAGAGATCCATAAAACAATGGGCCCAGACCCTCGCCTTCTAGAATCATGGGCCCAGACCCTAACCTTCTAGAATCATAGAGATCCGTAAAACAATGGGCCCAGCCCCTAATCTTCTAGAATCATAGAGATCCGTAAAACAATGGGTCCAGACCCTTGCCTTCTAGCATCATAGAGATCTGTAAATCCATGGGCCCAGACCCCCCTAACCGTCTAGCATCATAGAAATCCGTAAACAATGGGCCCAGACACTTGCCTTCTAGAATCCTGGGCCCAGACCCTCACCTTCTAGAATCATAGAGATCCGTAAAACAATGGGTCCAGACCCTTGCCTTCTAGCATCATAGAGATCTGTAAAACCATGGGCCCAGACCCCCCTAACCGTCTAGCATCATAGAAATCTGTAAACAACGGGCCCAGACACTTGCCTTCTAGAATCATGGGCCCAGACCCTCACCTTCTAGAATCATAGAGATCAGTAAACAATGGGCCCAGACCCTCGCCTTCTAGAATCATGGGCCCAGACCCTGACCTAGAATCATAGAGATCCGTAAACAATGGGCCCACACACTAACCTTCTATCTCGTAGACATCCGTAAACCCATGGGCCCAGACACTAACCTTCTATCTCGTAGAGATCCGTAAACCCAGGCCCAGACACTAACCTTCTATCTCGTAGAGATCCGTAAACCCATGGGCCCAGACACTAACCTTCTATCTCGTAGAGATCCGTAAACCCATGGGCCCAGACACTAACCTTCTATCTCGTAGAGATCGTTAAAACAATGGGCCCAGACCCTCGCCTTCTAGAATCATGGGCCCAGACCCTAACCTTCTAGAATCATAGAGATCCGTAAAACAATGGGCCCAGCCCCTAATCTTCTAGAATCATAGAGATCCGTAAAACAATGGGTCCAGACCCTTGCCTTCTAGCATCATAGAGATCTGTAAAACCATGGGCCCAGACACTTGCCTTCTAGAATCCTGGGCCCAGACCCTCACCTTCTAGAATCATAGAAATCCATAAAACAATGCGCTCAGACCCTCGCCATCTATAATCATGGACCCAGACCCTCGCCTTCTAGAATCATAGAGATCCGTAAAACAATGGGCCCAGACTCCAACCTTCTAGCATCATAGAGAATGGTATAACCATGGGCCCAGACCGTAACCTTCTATCTCATAGAGATCCGTAAACCCATGGGCCCAGACACTAACCTTCTATCTCGTAGAGATCCGTAAACCCAGGCCCAGTCACTAACCTTCTATCTCATAGAGATCCGTAAACCCATGGGCCCAGACACTAACCTTCTATCTCGTAGAGATCCGTAAAACAATGGGCCCAGACCCTCGCCTTCTAGAATCATGGGCCCAGACCCTAACCTTCTAGAATCATAGAGATCCGTAAAACAATGGGCCCAGCCCATAATCTTCTAGAATCATAGAGATCCGTAAAACAATGGGTCCAGACCCTTGCCTTCTAGCATCATAGAGATCTGTAAAACCATGGGCCCAGACCCCCCTAACCGTCTAGCATCATAGAAATCCGTAAACAATGGGCCCAGACACTTGCCTTCAAGAATAATGGGCCCAGACCCTCACCTTCTAGAATCATAGAGATCCGTAAACAATGGGCCCAGACACTAACCTTCAATCTCATAGAGATCCGTAAACCCATGGGCCCAGACACTAACCTTCTATCTCGTAGAGATCCGTAAACCCAGGCCCAGTCACTAACCTTCTATCTCGTAGAGATCCGTAAACCCATGGGCCCAGACACTAACCTTCTATCTCGTAGAGATCCGTAAACCCATGGGCCCAGACACTAACCTTCTATCTCGTAGAGATCCGTAAAACAATGGGCCCAGACCCTCACCTTCTAGAATCATGGGCCCAGACCCTAACCTTCAAGAATCATAGAGATCCGTAAAACAATGGGCCCAGCCCCTAATCTTCTAGAATCATAGAGATCCGTAAAACAATGGGTCCAGACCCTTGCCTTCTAGCATCATAGAGATCTGTAAAACCATGGGCCCAGACCCCCCTAACCGTCTAGCATCATAGAAATCCGTAAACAACGGGCCCAGACACTTGCCTTCTAGAATCATGGGCCCAGACCCTCACCTTCTAGAATCATAGAGATCAGTAAACAATGGGCCCAGACCCTCGCCTTCTAGAATCATGGGCCCAGACCCTGGCCTAGAATCATAGAGATCAGTAAACAATGGGCCCAGACCCTCGCCTTCTAGAATCATGGGCCCAGACCCTGGCCTAGAATCATAGAGGTGCGTAAACAATGGGCCCACACACTAACCTTCTATCTCGTAGAGATCCGTAAACCCATGGGCCCAGACACTAACCTTCTATCTCGTAGAGATCCGTAAACCCAGGCCCAGACACTAACCTTCTATCTCGTAGAGATCCGTAAACCCATGGGCCCAGACACTAACCTTCTATCTCGTAGAGATCCGTAAACCCATGGGCCCAGACACTAACCTTCTATCTCGTAGAGATCCGTAAAACAATGGGCCCAGACCCTCGCCTTCTAGAATCATGGGCCCAGACCCTAACCTTCTAGAATCATAGAGATCCATAAAACAATGGGCCCAGCCCCTAATCTTCTAGAATCATAGAGATCCGTAAAACAATGGGTCCAGACCCTTGCCTTCTAGCATCATAGAGATCTGTAAAACCATGGGCCCAGACCCCCCTAACCGTCTAGCATCATAGAAATCCGTAAACAACGGGCCCAGACACTTGCCTTCTAGAATCATGGGCCCAGACCCTCACCTTCTAGAATCATAGAGATCAGTAAACAATGGGCCCAGACCCTCGCCTTCTAGAATCATGGGCCCAGACCCTGGCCTAGAATCATAGAGATCAGTAAACAATGGGCCCAGACACTAACCTTCTATCTCGTAGAGATCCGTAAACCCATGGGCCCAGACACTAACCTTCTATCTCGTAGAGATCCGTAAACCCAGGCCCAGACACTAACCTTCTATCTCGTAGAGATCCGTAAACCCATGGGCACAGACACTAACCTTCTATCTCGTAGAGATCCGTAAACCCATGGGCCCAGACACTAACCTTCTATCTCGTAGAGATCCGTAAAACAATGGGCCCAGACCCTCGCCTTCTAGAATCATGGGCCCAGACCCTAATCTTCTAGAATCATAGAGATCAATAAAACAATGGGCCCAGCCCCTAATCTTCTAGAATCATAGAGATCCGTAAAACAATGGGTCCAGACCCTTGCCTTCTAGCATCATAGAGATCTGTAAAATCATGGGCCCAGACCCCCCCTAACCGTCTAGCATCATAGAAATCCGTAAACAATGGGCCCAGACACTTGCCTTCTAGAATCCTGGGCCCAGACCCTCACCTTCTAGAATCATAGAGATCAGTAAACAATGGGCCCAGACCCTCGCCTTCTAGAATCATGGGCCCAGACCCTGGCCTAGAATCATAGAGATCCGTAAACAATGGGCCCAGACACTAACCTTCTATCTCGTAGAGATCCGTAAACCCATGGGCCCAGACACTAACCTTCTATCTCGTAGAGATCCGTAAACCCAGGCCCAGACACTAACCTTATATCTCGTAGAGATCCGTAAACCCATGGGCCCAGACACTAACCTTCTATCTCGTAGAGATCCGTAAACCCATGGGCCCAGACACTAACCTTCTATCTCGTAGAGATCCGTAAACCCAGGCCCAGACACTAACCTATCTCGTAGAGATTCGTAAAACTATGGGCCCAGACACTAACCATATATCTCGTAGAGATCCGTAAACCCAGGCCCAGACACTAACCTATCTTGTAGAGATCCGTAAACCCATGGGCCCAGACACTAACCTTCTATCTTGTAGAGATCTGTAAACCCAGGCCCAGACACTAACCTATCTCGTAGAGATCCGTAAACCCATGGGCCCAGACACTAACCGTCTATCTTGTAGAGATCCGTAAACCCAGGCCCAGACACTAACCTTCTATCTTGTAGAGATCCGTAAACCCATGGGCCCAGACATTAACCTTCTATCTCGTAGAGATCCGTAAACCCATTGGTCCGGACATTAACCTTCTATCTCGTAGAGATCCGTAAACCCAGGCCCAGACACTAACCTATCTCGTAGAGATCAGTAAACCCAGGCCCAGACACTAACCTTCTATCTTGTAGAGATCCGTGAACCCATGGGCCCAGACACTAGCCTTCTATCTCGTAGAGATCCGTAAACCCATGGGCCCAGACACTAACCTTATATCTCGTAGAGATCTGTAAACCCATGGGCCCAGACACTAACCTTCTATCTCGTAGAGATCCGTAAACCCATGGGCCCAGACACTAACCTTCTATCTCGTAGAGATCCGTAAAGCCATGGGCCCAGACACTAACCTTCTATCTCGTAGAGATCCGTAAACCCATGGACCCAGACACTAACCTTCTATCTCATAGAGATCCGTAAACCCATGGGCCCAGACACTAACCTTCTATCTTGTAGAGATCCGTAAACCCATGGGCCCAGACACTAACCTTCTATCTTGTAGAGATCCGTAAACCCATGGGCCCAGACACTAACCTTCTATCTCGTAGAGATCCGTAAACCCATGGGCCCAGACACTAACCTTCTATCTTGTAGAGATCCGTAAACCCAGGCCCAGACACTAACCTTCTATCTCGTAGAGATCTGTAAACCCATGGGCCCAGACACTAACCTTCTATCTCGTAGAGATCCGTAAACCCATGGGCCCAGACACTAACCTTCTATCTTGTAGAGAGGCTGCACTAAATATAAGTACAGTGGCAGGTCACCAGACACATGTTATATTAACTCGGTCAAGTACTCCGTAACTTTGTGTTTTATTTCTTACAATTATCAGAAGCAAAACATTTAATTATATGTCAGCATACCTGTATCATGTCCCCGATTACGTCACATGTCGCAGTCTCTGACTAACGCCGGGGACACAACACTCGAACACTCGTGTCCCATTTATATTCACCGTTCTAGAAAAAACAAACCTAGAAATAAATGAACAATAAAGAATACTTACTTTGACAATTTGTATTCACCAAACACATATAAAACGACAAAATAATAGCATCCCGCATGGCCACATTGTATGAATCGATCCGCTCCAGAATGGTATTGACAATGACTCAAAATCCCCTACACGCGTAGCGCGTAATGTATGTTAGACGTTTCCTGCATACAATTTGCTACATTTAGAAGGCGCGGGTTTCCGTTTCATACGGTGGCATATTTCTGCCACCACTTTACATGTTAATTTCGTGAAATGTATCGCGGACAGTATGGCGATGTGTCACGTATATGATCTGACAACATATTTCTTTAAGGGGCTATGTCGTCTTCAATGTGCTCGATATTGAACCAAAACAAACACTTTGAAAGTGTAAGTCGTGATAGCGCAGTGGATGCGCATTCCCTTCAAGTCCGGAGTTCGAGCCGTTACGACTGTACCCTTAGGCAAGGCATTTAAATTCCACGTTGCCTCTTCTATCTCTCTCTCGTGGCGATGGATTCCATCAGGAATGAGGTATCGAGAGTGATTAATATAAATTGTAAGAACTTGTTTCGCAATCGAACTCTAATAAATTTGTATAAACTAAACACTTTTAAAACAAACAACAAAACGCAATGCTACGACGCTCATTTTTAATAAATTAAATATTGGCCCAACTGCGATGTTTATAAATAGAAACTTGAGTTTGAAAATGTAGGCCTATGGTTAATTAACGAGTCTGTAGAGTAATATATTGTGTTGATAGTCATATCTACCACAAGGAATGAACATGTTTCTGTCCATAAATGACACGGTTATGTAGCCTGGGTCCCAGTCTGTCGATTTTACACTTTTTAACTTCTAGCCAAATGACATGATATGTTCAGAAACTCAATACGGCCCAATTAATTGTCTCGGTGTTAAAATATATGTATTTTACTGACAAGGCAAAATATATCGACGCCTGTTCCCAGACTAACGGTTATGCTATGCAGGGTTTATACGAGTATTTTTCCAGATTGGTGGAATCTATAGTAACTTAACTGTTTTGCCCTCCAAATATGGTGACATCTAATTTCGCAACCAAAACAAACCAAAGTCAAACATATCTTCAGTGACAGTGCTCCTTTTTTTATATAGCATATGATTATGAACATACAACTCCAATATTCGCTATTAACGGTGTGAAATAGTGCTATGTGAATGTTATGTGAATATGTTATTACGGTATTGGGCAGTAAGCAGAGACCCATTGTGTCACGGTCAATACATAGTTCCCGTGTGACGTCATCATTCCTACTGTGGTTGCCATTTTGATTGGCAAAGTTGATCAGATATTATATATAATATATAGTAGACTAATTTTATTTTCTTCATAAAATATTTATTTTTCATCCCATCACCATGGTTCATACATTGTTGGAAAGCTCTCAATGGACATATTTTGTATCATTTCACAAATTTCGTATCAATAACGAATAAATAATAATTTACTTGTATATTAATATTTCAACTGTGAAAATGGACTTTCAAAATAGGTGCAAGTTAAGTTCTTATAATTTATAATCCATACATCATTGTCAAAAAATAAATTAATATTTAAAAAGTGCATTTCAATACCTTTAAAATCATACCAAATTTTGTATTAAGAAACCAAAATTAATAAATGTATTGCAATTAAAGAATTACTAGTAAAATCATGAAATTGCTGTTAATAAAACTTGCCAGTCAAAATGGCTGCCAAGATAAGATCTTATCAGTGTTTTTGACTATTTTCACAGGCCATGGGAACTATGTATTACGACCAGTGTGTGATTATCAAAATCGTTCTTGAAACCCCTTTGTCAGATAATTAAATGACACATCGCAATTTTTTTCGCGAAAATTTTCATGAAAATCATGTGGCATAAATATGCATCCATACTTTCGGTAACAGGTGGAGCTATTGGGAAAATAGTTTCATGTGATAAAGAATAGTTTCGATTTGTATTCAATTGTTTTAGGTTCATGCACTTATCGATAAATAGATTATATTAACGTCTAACAGATATTGGTTCACATTCTCCGAACTAACCTCCGAACTAAAAACCTGTTAATGTTATAGCTCGCTTCACTGTACACTCTAACAAGTACAGTGAGCACAAAGTATATAATAACAATACTGAAGTGTACTTATGATGCACACCTGGTCGAAATGCTAAGGAGTGGGTAATTAAAACAGTTATTATTGTTTCCAATTTTCTTTCTGCAATATTATTTAATTGAAATCTTAAGCATAATGACGGAGATCTGTCAACAAATAAAATAAACTAGATATTGACACAGACACATAGCCTGGGTTCCAGTCTGTCGACTTTTCACTTTTTAACTTCCAGCCAAATGACAGCTTGGGGAAACTGGATTTCCGATCATAGCGCCATCTACTTACACCCACTTTTTGAGGGTGTAGATTTGAACACAGGGATTCGGCACGTTTGGGGGTACTATAGTATATATATTTAAGTACAGGGATTCTACTCTGTGGGATGTTAGATTTCGCATCGATCAGTAAAATGGCCCTATCTGAAACAATTTTGTACACATCTGTCCAAATATAACGCCTATCCCGATTCTTTATATTGTTCTTCAAATAAAAACAACTTTAATCTGCGTGGATGTATACTTTGCAAACAATTGCCACATACATTGGCCATAGCAGGTCACATTTCCATACTAGGACACGGGTTCTGTCAGCAACACACACCAAATCTTCGACGGGAGAGTTTTAACAAATTAACAGTGAATAACATTATCAATAAAATGTGTTTCCACTAACGTGTAGGTTTATTCGGCAAAAATGTACGTCAAAAAGAGATTTCGGAGATTTTTCAATTTGTTTTAAACATTTCTAAAGCGGCACAATTCGCGAACGAGCGAACGTTGAAACGAGCGAACTGCTCCGCTTGAGAAATTTTCAAAACAAATTGAAAAATTCCACGAAATCTCTTTTTGACGTACATTTTGCCGAATAAACCTATACGTTAGTGGAAACACAGTTTATTGATAATGTTATTCACTGTTAAAACTCTCCCGTCGAAGATTTTGTTGTTGTTAGGGCCATTTTAGGGCCATCAGATAGGGCCATTTTACTGATCGATGCGAAATCTGACATCCCACAGAGTAGAATCCCTGTACTTAAATATATATACTAGTACCCCAAAACGTGCCGAATCCCTGTGGATTTGAAGAACGACAACTCTTCTCTACAAGATAATACGCTAAATATAAAGTTTTATCAGCATTACAGTGCCTCGATTTCGATTCAAGTACGTCATTACTTAAGTCACGTGCTAATAGGCCTATTAATAGGATTAATAATTTCACGGGAAACCCCGCCAGTTTCCACAGGCGTTGATAAGCTCAGAAACTCAATACTGCCCAATTATTAATAGTCTCGGTGTTAAAATATATTTATTTCACTGACCAGGCAAAATATATCGACGCCTGTTGAGGCTGTTCCCAGGCTATCAGACACAATCAAACCTTATTAATTAACGTACGTTGTTGTAGAAATGAATGATGGCTAATATTATCTTAAACATTGACTGCAGGGAATTGGACTCACGCGCTGGGCATTGTATTTAGCAGACTCCCATCACGACCCCCACCCCTATTTCTCGTTCTCCCTCCCTCTCGCATAAGTCAACCTTTTTCTTATTCTTTGTTATTTTGTTTTCATGACTTTGAAATCATTAGTCGTTCTTTCATTTCATTTACTATCTTGTCGGGAAGGGCCGTAACTAATGTTGCTAGAACGTGTGACCCGACCTGTTTGCCTTTCTTTAATATGTCATATTTTGTATTTACATGTATATATGTAAAACGAATCCAATACAATATGATTAAACTGTTGGGGAGGGCAGTTTACTACTGTTGATAGAACTTCTTGCCCAAACCATTTTGCATTTTATCATATATAATGAATGTTTAGTCTATGTGTACTATATATGTAAATAGCAAATAAAATATGATTAAAACAAAGAAACTAAGCTTAAACATAGAAACTCACTAAATGTGATAGCTTAGCATAGACGTTTTCTATACACTATACATATATATTCTGTTCATATGATATGTATTACACATGTTGGATGTTAACCACAAAATAAGATATTTTTGTTTTGTGATACAATGAGTTATTTGATTTTATTCTGCATTAGTATATTTCCAAGAAAGCAATTGAGAACATGTATTTCTGAATCAAATCAAGCACGATTACTTTAAATCATGTACAGACGGATATGTAGGACAGTGGTAACACTGTTAATTTTTATTACCGTCAGACGGTGGATCGATCCACAGGGATTCGGCACGTTTGGGTGTACTAGTATATATTTCTGGATCTATCTATCTTCCTATAATGCCAAACCGCCCGCGAGATGTAAACATGCAACTTCCTATTTTTAGCCTATATAAACCACAGGGATTCGGCACGTTTGGTGGTACTAGTACACCCAAACGTGCCGAATCCCTGTGGTTCGATCCACCGTCTGACGGTAATAAAAATTAACAGTCTTTCAGATGGGATGTTAAACCGAGGTCTCGTGTCGGTGCTTTACACTGTGCACATAAAAGAACCAGAGGATACTCTGGAATGGGTCTCTGTCTGTATCATTGCACTATCCTCCAAAATCTAAAATGACTAATCTCTTAAGGAGGCGTCGCTCATATGGGCAACTGGTAGCGACGATAAATAAATGTAAAACACACATACACCAGTTCAGATTTCCAAGCAGGTAGGTAAAGCCGATATCTATGTGCAACAAAATTCAGTTTCTGGAACTAGACGATAAAGACTTGTTTTACGGAATAATACAGGATATTTACCATACGCCTTATGAACATTGGTTTGACTACTACATTGTCAATGTATGTCGTATTGGTAATGGCGTCAGGAGGTGCTTCTATGAGGGAAAGGGTTAAGGGACTTTAGCTAGTATAATTTTGTTCAATTTCCTCTGTACGCTTATTTGTTATAATAATTCTACTTTTCTAAAACAAAATATTCTGTGAGTTGTTTTGTTGTTGTCTTGTTATTTTCATGAATCCATGTAACACAGTTTAAATAGAATGCTGTTAACTACATTTGTTGTACTGGCCTCACTAGAGCAGAGGTAGAGTGTCAGACTGGGTGCCGAGTTCGATCCTCACTGGAAGCAATATTTTTTATTTTATTTTCAGATATGTTGGTGGTAAATTCAGAAAAATACAAAGTCACTGGTTTGTTGGCAACACATGGCTTTGCTATTCACTGAGTAATCTGTTTGGCGGAAAGGACATTACCTCCAAGCAAAAGTCTGACAGCCGTAGCTGTAACAAACCCAAGAAATAGAAGCAAGTTGCTAAAGATTCACGAACCGTCATCATTGCACTCAGCCTCTTGTGAAGCAGCCCATAACTTTCTAGCTGTGTTGGACGGCAAACAAAAAGACATAGTAGTCTATCGTTTGCGTATCAACAGCAGGTTGAAAAGAATAGACAGATCATGTTGCCATCCGAGGCCACGATGAAGACAAAGGCAACTTTGATAGTCCAGTGAGATCCATTTTGGGGAGGTTTCTTGCTTTCAGTACAACCACGGTCAATCTGTTAGCCGCTGGCTGATAACAAAGGGACACCAGTAACTCTCCGCAACCCTGAACTCGGAACTGAAAAATAACACACATAGATCATTTGCTTTCCGCAACCCTGAACTCGGAACTGAAAAATAACACACATAGATCATTTGCTTTCCGCAACCCTGAACTCGGAACTGAAAAATAACACACATAGATCGTTTGCTTTCCGCAACCCTGAACTCGGAACTGAAAAATAACACACATAGATCATTTGCTTTCCGCAACCCTGAACTCGGAACTGAAACATAACACACATAGATCATTTGCTTTCCGCAACCCTGAACTCGGAACTGAAAAATAACACACATAGATCGTTTGCTTTCCGCAACCCTGAACTCGGAACTGAAAAATAACACACATAGATCGTTTGCTTTCCGCAACCCTGAACTCGGAACTGAAAAACAACACACATAGATCATTTGCTTTCCGCAACCCTGAACTCGGAACTGAAAAATAACACACATAGATCGTTTGCTTTCCATAGCCCTGAACTCGGAACTGAAAAATAACACACATAGATCATTTGCTTTCCATAGCCCTGAACTCGGAACTGAAAAATAACACACATAGATCGTTTGCTCTCCATAGCCCTGAACGCAGAACTGAAAAACAACACATAGATCATTTGCTTTCCGTAGCCCTGAACTCGGAACTGAAAAATAACACACATAGATCATTTGCTCTCCATAGCCCTGAACTCGGAACTGAAAAATAACACACATAGATCATTTGCTTTCCGCAACCCTGAACTCGGAACTGAAAAATAACACACATAGATCATTTGCTTTCCGCAACCCTGAACTCGGAACTGAAAAATAACACACATAGATCGTTTGCTTTCCGCAACCCTGAACTAGGAACTGAAAAATAACACACATAGATCATTTGCTTTCCGCAACCCTGAACTCGGAACTGAAAAATAACACACATAGATCGTTTGCTTTCCGCAACCCTGAACTCGGAACTGAAAAATAACACACATAGATCGTTTGCTTTCCGCAACCCTGAACTCGGAACTGAAAAATAACACACATAGATCGTTTGCTTTCCGCAACCCTGAACTCGGAACTGAAAAACAACACACATAGATCATTTGCTTTCCGCAACCCTGAACTCGCAACTGAAAAATAACACACATAGATCGTTTGCTTTCCATAGCCCTGAACTCGGAACTGAAAAATAACACACATAGATCATTTGCTTTCCATAGCCCTGAACTCGGAACTGAAAAATAACACACATAGATCGTTTGCTCTCCATAGCCCTGAACGCAGAACTGAAAAACAACACATAGATCATTTGCTTTCCGTAGCCCTGAACTCGGAACTGAAAAATAACACACATAGATCATTTGCTCTCCATAGCCCTGGACTCGGAACTGAAAAATAACACACATAGATCGTTTGCTCTCCATAGCCCTGAACTCGGAACTGAAAAATAACACACATAGATCATTTGCACTCCATAGCCCTGAACTCAGAACTGAAAAATAACACACATAGATCATTTGCACTCCATAGCCCTGAACTCAGAACTGAAAAATAACACACATAGATCATTTGCTTTCCGTAGCCCTGAACTCAGAACTGAAAAATAACACACATAGACAATTTGCTTTCCGTAGCCCTGAACTCAGAACTGAAAAATAACATACATAGATCATTTGCTTTCCATAGCCCTGAACTCGGAACTGAAAAATAACACACATAGATCATTTGCTTTCCGTAGCCCTGAACTCAGAACTGAAAAATAACACATAGATCATTTGCTTTTCGTAGCCCTGAACTCAGAACTGGACGATAATATTAGGAAGCAATCTCTTCTCCGCCACCTTATAGATGGGTCAGTAGGTCAGTGATTAAAATGTTGGACTGCGAATCCAGGGATCGCTGGTTTTTATTTTAATTATTTTATATTGCTCTATTCGTTTTACATATACACGTATGTGCATACAAGTCAGGCCACAAGTTCTAGCAACATTAGGTACGACCTGTCCCAACAAGATAGTAAATGAAACTAAATAGCGACTATCGCCGGACAATAAGCTACGGTCTCATGTCAGTGCTTTAAAGTGCACGTAAAAGAGTAAGAGACTCTGGAATGGGCCTAGTTTAGTTTATGCATATTTATTTCAGCTCGATTGCGAAACAAGTTATTACAACTTATATATTAATCACTCTTAATTCCTCATTCATGATGGAATCCATCGCCATGAGGGAGAGAGAAGAGGTATTGTGGAATTTAAATGAGGAAATGTGAAATTTAAATGAGGCAATGTGCAATTTAAATGTCTTGCCTCTAAGGGCACAATCGTAACAGCTACAGCCGAAGAGAACGCACTACCATTGCGCAATCACGACTTCATCAAATGGGTCTCTATCTGCATCACTGTTTTGTATATTTCTTTTTAATAAGCTGATAAATATGCAAAGCCAAACGTTCGCAAAATCAAAGTTCTATCTATCTATAATCCTCGCATGTCAAATCTCTCGCAGGGATGTAGACATATTGCGTTTCAAACCACAAAGAAGTTAAAAGTAAGTAATGAAAAATAAGTTGGGTTAAGAACAATTAGGGGCTGGCATGATCAATACAGGAAACTGCCGTATTGAATTGTCCATTGGTAGGGAGATGGACAATATCTAGGGGGAGATGGTTCCAATGATAGATCGTTCTTGGAAAAAAAGGAAAACTTGTAGTAGTCTGTAGTTGCTGTAATTAACATATAGCTTAAGAAATGGCAGTAGCGTGCGGGACGGGAGAGGGGAACTAGGTAATTTTCAATGTGGATAGCAACCAGATCATTATGAATATTAAACATACATGTAAGGGATAACCTATTGTCAATACGCCGTTGACCTAGTCGGCGTAGATGTAGGGAATGGAGCATGTCTGTATCACATGAGGTAGATCTACGATAGAAGTAGCCCTTTATCCAATGGGCTGCTCTTCGCTGGATACCTTCAATTTGGTCTATCAATCCTTGGGTATGGGGCGACCAAATTTCGAAGCAATATTCCAGCTGGGGTCTCACTAGAGTGCATGGACTTCATGGGTTCGGATTTAACCTGGATGTTTCTACATAGAAACCATAATGATTGGTTAGCTTTCTTTGTTGACCTATTTATGTGAGTGTCCGACAACAGGTTATTTAAGATATCCACGCCAAGGTATTTGGTGGAGGTGACCGACTCGAATTATGTATGTAATAACGTATGTATGTTCCATTGATGTCAAATGTGCGGGGACCTGTACATGCTTTCCTGGGCAGGCTTGGTCAACCTAAGCGGTTAACCAGTACTAAGCAATGTATGTGTGACGTGCCTTGCTCAATGAGTATCAAACCCGGAACCGTTCAATTGCAAATCCGACGCTCTACAACTGGACCACGGATGCCACACCACAAGTAGGACTCCATGAAGCTTATATTGACTAGGATGTTTCTTTTTGTTGACGTGGATAACTTGCCAGTTCGAGGATCTAAACAGTTAGATTCCATGCCCCACTCCAAGAGTCCAAATATTCGAACCCCTTGAAATTGTTTTGGAGTGTGACCGACTCATTTTGCAGATGTCAGTGATATATAGACTGCAGTATCACCTGCAAAGATACGGACGTTGGAACCGATGTGGTGGCGTTTTACGTTTATTTATCGTCGCTACAGGTTGCCCATATGAGCGACGCCTCCTGAAGAGATTAGTCATTTTGAAGAGATTAGTCATTTTAGATGTTTGGAGGATAGTGCAATGATACAGACATAGTCCCATTCCAGAGTCTCCTCTGGTTCTTTTGGTATACAGCACCGACACGCGACCTCTGTTTAACGTCCCATCTGAAAGACTGTTAATTTTATTAGGGTCAGACAGGGGATCGAACCTGCGATCCCCGGAGTACCAGTCCAGCGTGTTACCACTGATCGCTACAGATCGGTCTGTGATTTTACTGATATTCTGTGGGAGGCTAAAAATAGGAAGTTGCATGTTTACATCTCGCGGGCGGTTTGACATTATAGGAAGATAGATAGATCCAGAAGTTGCATGTTTTATTGTTTACATCCCGCGGGCGGTTTGACATTATAGGAAGATAGATAGATCCAGAAGTTCTTGCAAGTTGCAAACTAAAAGTGTACCCGTAGAAATGAACCAGTCAGTGAACAGGAAACAACACAACTCCATAGTTTGATTTCAAAATATTCATCTTTTTAAATGCTTCGAATATTTCCCACGTTGTCTTCTTGGTGGTGAGCGTAAATAAGCTGAATCATCGCGCATGCGCGTTGTCATTGTTTACGTTTGTTTGTTGATCATTCGATTTATTTCCATTTTTGTCAATATTTTCAGACAAACAATGTAATTTATAATGAATTGGTTTTTACCAAAATACATCCTTTATCACGATATGGTGTCGAATAAAAACGGATATGGAATTCAGTATATACGCTCGCCCATATGGTTCGCCGGTGGCGAGGGTAAATAAGCTCAATCATCATCAGTATATATGTAAGTTTTACAAATAAATTTCATGTGCCGGCGTAGTCTAACGGTAGAGCGTCAGAACTTGCGACAGGGAAGTGAGGTTCGAAACTGCTCAGTACGTCGTGTGCTGCCTAGTACTGGTAGTTCGGAATCCGGTAGTCTGGTATACACAGGAAAGGAAGGTGATATTACTCTACTAACATTATAGCTGCTTGTTTCTAACCTGAAGATGGAAAGACGATGGGATTGTAGGGCAAGCACAATGTCCGTCTTCGATTTTTGGAATAATTTTCTTAAATTAAAAAATTTACAATTGTTCAGTCAATTTGCGTGCCGGACCAATTTAATTTGGAGAGAGAGAGAGTGTGTTTTTTTCTATTTCTCTTTCAAATAGTCACACCACACAACACACACACACACAACCACACACACACACACACACACACACAACACCACACCCACACACACCCACACACACACCCCACAACACACACACACACCACCACACACACACACCCACACACCCCACACACACACACACACACACAAACACAACACACACACACACACAACGCACAACACACACACACGCACACACACACCCACACAACACACACAACACACATACAACACACACAACACACACACAACCCACACAACACACACACAACACATATACAACACATACACAACACACATACACACACAACGCACACACCACACACACAAACACAACACACACAACACATACAACACACAAAACACACACAAAACACTCACAAAACACATACAACACACACATACACACACAACACACATACAACACACACACAACACACACACAACCCACACAACACACACAACACATACACAACACATACATAACACACATACACACACACGCACACGCACACACACACACATAACACACACACAACAAACACTCAACACACACACAACACACACACAACACACACAACACACACACACACACACACACCCACACACACACACACCCACACACACACACACAACACACACACACACACACACAAACCACACACCCCACACACACACCCACACCCACAACACACACACACACACACACCAACACACACACACACACTACACACACACACAAAACACACACACACAACACCACATCACCACACACACCCACACACACACACACACACACACACACACACACACACACACACACACACACACCCACACACACACACACCACACCACACACCCACACCACACCACACACACACACACACACACACACACACACACACACACACACCCACACACACACAACACACACACACCACACACACACCACACAACACACACACACAACACACCCACACACATCACATACACACACATCACACACATCACACACACACACCACACACACACCACACAAACACACCATACAAACACACATCACACACTCCACACATACACCACCCACACACCACACACACACCACACACGCACATACCACACGCACCCAAACCACACACACACACCACACACGCACATACCACACGCAAATACCACACGACACACCACACACACATCACATGCACACCACACACACACCACACACACACACACACACACACACATCACATACACACACATCACATACACACACATCACACACACCACACACACCACACATACACCACACACACACACCACACACACACCACATACGCACATACCACACGCAAATACCACACGCACATACCACACGCACACAGCACACGCACACATCACACGCACATACACCACACCCAAACACCACACATCACACAAACACCACAAACAAACACACCACACACACCACACACACCACACACACCACACACACAACAAACACATACCACACACACATACCACACACACCACACATACACGCACCACACACACACACCACACACACAACACACACCACACACGCACATACCACACGCACATACCACACGCACATATCACACGCACACACCACA
>CM026399.1:62165182-62180872 GCA_014843695.1 Archivesica marissinica | reverse complement strand
TCATTCCTGATGGAATCCATCACCATGAAGGAGAGAGAAGAGGCAATGTGGAATTTAAATGCCTTGCCTAAGGGCACAATCGTAACGGCTCCAGCGGGGCAGTTCTCAAGCAATGGAAGTGACGGTTTATACATCAGATGGGTTATCAATATTTCATATTTCTGTTAGGGAGATAGGGAGCGAATTAGCAACCTTGATGATAGCGGTGAAAGAGTAGCTACTGATAACTGCGTGCTAGATAGACCACTTGCCAGTGTTGTTCTAACTACGCCCCAGTATGCTCTGTCCAGTATGTTTGAGCAACCACCTGAGGAGATAATCTCAATAAGCTTTAAGCTTTTGTATAGTATACTCTCTACATTATAAGTAATAAAAATGTTTAACCCTTTCCTACATAGATATGTAGTTTTATTTCATACATTTGTCTGTAATTTACCAATCGTACGCAATGGATAAGCTGTGAATTTGCCTACTCCACCTTCAAGGAGATTACTAGCAATTATTAAGTGTTGTATACTACGTTGCTCTGATCTTTATTATAGCTTGTTTGGCTAATGTGTCGATCTATGTGCATATGTATTGGCGTTGAGAGGCGCTACTAAGTGGGAAAGGGTTAAATCCACCATTTGTGTGAACTATGTTTCAAACTTCTGTGAGGAATTGCCCTTGTTACTAGAGACATTGTCATTGCTTTTAACCCGTACACTGCTGAATCAATTGGATGGAATGTGCACACAACATAGATCCAGATTAGCTGTGAAGTAATGCCACGTCTGATCAGGATCTATGTTGTTTGCTATTCAAACAAGTGTTTTAGCTCCACTATCCAAATAGCAAACATCATAGAGCCTGATCCACATTCTGTTCCATCTGATCTGGCTCTATACTGTTTGCAAAACCAACTTTAGTTGCGATTAGTATTTAAGGGGGTTAGTTTTATACAAATTTATTTAGCTCGGTTGTGAAACAAGTTCCTACAACTTATATTAATCACTCTCGAGACCTCATTTTTGATGGAATCCATAGCCACTAGGGAGAGAGAAGAGGCAATGTGGAATTTAAATCTAAGGGCACAATCGTAACGGCTACAGCTGGGCACAAACTCCGGGCCTTTCACACCTGAAGCAAACATGCTACCACTGCGCTATCACGACTTCCAGGTTACGGGTTAAGTGATGATCGGGTGTAGATTTCCTAAAAAACATTTATTTTTATTCGAAAAGAACAATGTTACGTGACACGATCCCATGAGCTATATGGAAGCATATGGAAGCATAATTAACAACAGAAGAAATGCTCAGCATCTAAATATCATCGCAAGAATAAAGTTCCAGCTAGCATCTTGCCTTTAAAAAGCAACCCACTCTCATTTCAGTAATACAATGCAAGATCAAAGATGATAAGTTGCTTGGGACACATTACAGAGAATGACAAACTTGGCTCTCTGGTGACCAAATATATTACCCGCACAAATTACTCAAGAGTAAAACATGGCTAATGTAATAGATTATATTGATCATATTAATGGGTTGCTTGTTAAGTTACTACTATTGATTTGAAAGTGTCAACCATTTTGGGACGTTCCACCAAAACATGCAAGGCCTCTATGCAAAATGCTCTATTAACACTTTATTTCATGGGACAGGTTTGGGAAACATAGCTAAATGGAAAAGTTATGTTCAACCATGTCCCTGGGTGCTGGTTCACATTCTTTCTAATTCCATATAGAGGAAAAATGACAATTTTACGACATTTCTTGATAAACGACAGTTTAAATATATGATAGTAGTGTCTGTTTTATTTTTGTAATGAAAGCTAGCAGACTTAATAAAAACTTGAATATATTTTAATATCATGTCAATGAAAAGTTTATCCTAAAATCGCTTTCTACATAGCACAGAATTTAATTTGGACCCAATAATTAAATCCAAGAACGTTATTATTATGGCAGTAGAACATATATATGAATGCTTTCACCATAATTTGTGTATGTAGTAGACGCTACCCTTCATTATATGTGCGAATACCCGCTGCTATGAAGGCATTACTGACTGGAAGTGGGTATTCCCCTTAGATTAATCTGCTCTATGGTGGACCGTTGTAATCCGTCATATATCAGAAAATAACTATTAACCCATTTCATTCTGGATACATTTAAAGGCATGTGACGCTGCGTGCTGATCAGGATCTATGTTGTTTGCTACATAGCCAAGTGTCTTAGCAAGATCATCTGAATAGCAAACAACATAGAGCCTGATCAGACGGCACGTTCCATGGCGGCTGATCTGGCTCTATGTACTTTGCAAATACTGTTTGAACGGTATCCAGAATGAAATGGGTTAAATAGCCTATATCTTCAGATATTGTAAATATAAATGAAATGAATAATATTTCAAATTAGCATATATTGCATTTATTTTTGAACAATTTCACCGGAAACGTAAATGCAAAGAGAAATAGACATCACTTGATTTTATGATGATGATTGAGCTTATTTACCTCGCCTCCAGCGAACCATGTGGGCGAACATACTGGATTTTATTGATTGTCTATTCCTTTTATGTATCTCCTACTGTAAGGTACAAAATGTCTACGTTATTTACATAAATTAAGATAAAATAAAGGTAGGTACAGTATATACAAACATCATGGTTTCTATGGAAAATTTAGATCATCTAAATACAATGATATGAAGATCTATGAACACAGGCAAAGCCATCGGAAGTAAGAACGGCACATGCACGAAGCCATCGGAAGTAAGAACGGTGCATGCACGAAGCCATCGGAAGTAAGAACGGTGCATGCACGAAGCCATCGGAAGTAAGAACAGCACATGCACGAAGCCATCGGAAGTAAGAACAGCACATGCACGAAGCCATCGGAAGTAAGAACAGCACATGCACGAAGCCATCGGAAGTAAGAACAGCACATGCACGAAGCCATCGGAAGTAAGAACAGCACATGCACGAAGCCATCGGAAGTAAGAACGGTGCATGCACGAAGCCATCGGAAGTAAGAACAGCACATGCACGAAGCCATCGGAAGTAAGAACAGCACATGCATGAAGCCATCGGAAGTAAGAATGGTGCATGCACGAAGCCATCGGAAGTAAGAACAGCACATGCACGAAGCCATCGAAAGTAAGAACAGCACATGCACGAAGCCATCGGAAGTAAGAACAGCACATGCACGAAGCCATCGGAAGTAAGAACAGCACATGCACGAAGCCATCGGAAGTAAGAACGACACATGCACGAAGCCATCGGAAGTAAGAACGGTGCATGCACGAAGCCATCGGAAGTAAGAACGGTGCATGCACGAAGCCATCGAAAGTAAGAACGGTGCATGCACGAAGCCATCGGAAGTAAGAACGGTGCATGCACGAAGCCATCGAAAGTAAGAACAGCACATGCACGAAGCCATCAGAAGTAAGAACGGTGCATGCACGAAGCCATCGGAAGTAAGAACAGCACATGCACGAAGCCATCGGAAGTAAGAACGGTGCATGCACGAAGCCATCGGAAGTAAGAACGGTGCATGCACGAAGCCATCGGAAGTAAGAACGGTGCATGCACGAAGCCATCGGAAGTAAGAACAGCACATGCGCGAAGCCATCGGAAGTAAGAACAGCACATGCACGAAGCCATCGGAAGTAAGAACAGCACATGCACGAAGCCATCGGAAGTAAGAACGGCACATGCACGAAGCCATCGGAAGTAAGAACAGCACATGCACGAAGCCATCGGAAGTAAGAACAGCACATGCACGAAGCCATCGTAAGTAAGAACAGCACATGCACGAAGCCATCGGAAGTAAGAACGGTGCATGCACGAAGCCATCGGAAGTAAGAACAGCACATGCACGAAGCCATCGGAAGTAAGAACGGTGCATGCACGAAGCCATCGGAAGTAAGAACAGCACATGCACGAAGCCATCGGAAGTAAGAACGGTGCATGCACGAAGCCATCGGAAATAAGAACGGTGCATGCACGAAGCCATCGGAAGTAAGAACAGCACATGCACGAAGCCATCGGAAGTAAGAACAACACATGCACGAAGCCATCGGAAGTAAGAACAGCACATGCACGAAGCCATCGGAAGTAAGAACAGCACATGCACGAAACCATCGGAAGTAAGAACGGTGCATGCACGAAGCCATCGGAAGTAAGAACGGTGCATGCACGAAGCCATTGGAAGTAAGAACGGCACATGCACGAAGCCATCGGAAGTAAGAACAGCACATGCACGAAGCCATCAGAAGTAAGAACAGCACATGCACGAAACCATCGGAAGTAAGAACGGTGCATGCACGAAGCCATCGGAAGTAAGAACGGTGCATGCACGAAGCCATTGGAAGTAAGAACGGCACATGCACGAAGCCATCAGAAGTAAGAACGGTGCATGCACGAAGCCATCGGAAGTAAGAACGGTGCATGCACGAAGCCATCGGAAGTAAGAACGGTGCATGCACGAAGCCATCGAAAGTAAGAACGGCACATGCACGAAGCCATCGGAAGTAAAACGGTGCATGCACGAAGCCATCGGAAGTAAGAACAGCACATGCACGAAGCCATCGGAAGTAAGAACGGTGCATGCACGAAGCCATCGGAGTAAGAACGGTGCATGCACGAAGCCATCGGAAGTAAGAACGGTGCATGCACGAAGCCATCGGAAGTAAGAACAGCACATGCGCGAAGCCATCGGAAGTAAGAACAGCACATGCACGAAGCCATCGGAAGTAAGAACAGCACATGCACGAAGCCATCGGAAGTAAGAACGGCACATGCACGAAGCCATCGGAAGTAAGAACAGCACATGCACGAAGCCATCGGAAGTAAGAACAGCACATGCACGAAGCCATCGTAAGTAAGAACAGCACATGCACGAAGCCATCGGAAGTAAGAACGGTGCATGCACGAAGCCATCGGAAGTAAGAACAGCACATGCACGAAGCCATCGGAAGTAAGAACGGTGCATGCACGAAGCCATCGGAAGTAAGAACAGCACATGCACGAAGCCATCGGAAGTAAGAACGGTGCATGCACGAAGCCATCGGAAATAAGAACGGTGCATGCACGAAGCCATCGGAAGTAAGAACAGCACATGCACGAAGCCATCGGAAGTAAGAACAACACATGCACGAAGCCATCGGAAGTAAAACAGCACATGCACGAAGCCATCGGAAGTAAGAACAGCACATGCACGAAGCCATCGGAAGTAAGAACGGCACATGCACGAAGCCATCGGAAGTAAGAACAGCACATGCACGAAGCCATCAGAAGTAAGAACAGCACATGCACGAAGCCATCGGAAGTAAGAACGGTGCATGCACGAAGCCATCGGAAGTAAGAACGGTGCATGCACGAAGCCATTGGAAGTAAGAACGGCACATGCACGAAGCCATCGGAAGTAAGAACGGTGCATGCACAAAGCCATCGGAAGTAAGAACGGTGCATGCACGAAGCCATCGGAAGTAAGAACGGTGCATGCACGAAGCCATCGGAAGTAAGAACGGTGCATGCACGAAGCCATCGGAAGTAAGAACAGCACATGCACGAAGCCATCGGAAGTAAGAACAGCACATGCACGAAGCCATCGGAAGTAAGAACGGTGCATGCACGAAGCCATCGGAAATAAGAACAGCACATGCACGAAGCCATCGGAAGTAAGAACAGCACATGCACGAAGCCATCGGAAGTAAGAACAGCACATGCACGAAGCCATCGGAAGTAAGAACAGCACATGCACGAAGCCATCGGAAGTAAGAACAGCACATGCACGAAGCCATCGGAAGTAAGAACAGCACATGCACGAAGCCATCGGAAGTAAGAACAGCACATGCACGAAGCCATCGAAAGTAAGAACGGTGCATGCACGAAGTCATCGGAAGTAAGAACAGCATATGCACGAAGTCATCGGAAGTAAGAACAGCACATGCACGAAGCCATCGGAAGTAAGAACAGCACATGCACGAAGCCATCGAAAGTAAGAACGGCACATGCACGAAGCCATCGGAAGTAAGAACAGCACATGCACGAAGCCATCGAAAGTAAGAACGGCACATGCACGAAGCCATCGAAAGTAAGGACGGTACATGCACAAAGTCATCGAAAGTAAGAACAGCATATGCACGAAGTCATCGAAAGTAAGAACAGCACATGCACGAAGCCATCGGAAGTAAGAATGGTACATGCACGAAGCCATCGAAAGTAAGAACACATGCACGAAGCCATCGAAAGTAAGAACGACACATGCACAAAGCCATCGGAAGTAAGAACGACACATGCACAAAGCCATCTGAAGTAAGAACGACACATGCATGAAGCCATCGAAAGTAAGAACGACACATGCAGGAAGCCATCGAAAGTAAGAACGACACATGCACGAAGCCATCGGAAGTAAGAACGACACATGCACGAAGCCATCGAAAGTAAGAACGACACATGCATGAAGCCATCGAAAGTAAGAACGACACATGCACGAAGCCATCGGAAGTAAGAACGACACATGCACGAAGCCATCAAAAGTAAGAACGGTACATGTACGAAGCCATCGAAAGTAAGAACGGGAGATGCACGCAGCCATCGGAAATAAGAACGACACATGCACGAAGCCATCGAAAGTAAGAACGACACATGCACGAAGCCATCAAAAGTAAGAACAGCACATGCACGAAGCCATCAAAAGTAAGAACGACACATGCACGAAGCCATCGAAAGTAAGAACGGTACATGCACGAAGCCATCAAAAGTAAGAACGGTGCATGCACAAAGCCATCGGAAGTAAGAACGGTACATGCATGAAGCCATCAAAAGTAAGAACAGCACATACACGAAGCCATCAAAAGTAAGAACGGCACATGCACGAAGCCATCGGAAGTAAGAACGGCACATGCACGAAGCCATCGGAAGTAAGAACGGCACATGCACAAAGCCATCGAAAGTAAGAACGGCACATGCACGAAGCCATCGGAAGTAAGAACGACACATGCACGAAGCCATCAAAAGTAAGAACGGTGCATGCACGAAGCCATCAAAAGTAAGAACGGTGCATGCACGAAGCCATCAAAAGTAAGAACAGCACATACACGAAGCCATCAAAAGTAAGAACGGCACATGCACGAAGCCATCGGAAGTAAGAACGGCACAGAATAAAATATAATATACACTAGTACTGACCTATAGAAACAACAGCACATTAAAAGATAATTTGAGGAAATTTTCAAGGTGTTTTCCATTCAGATGAGAACAAGCCAGTGATATATGACCAATTGCATCTCTTGTTTCTTGCTTAGTTAATAGCAGTTGATTTTATCCCAAATTCTGTGATCGACCAGGAAAATTAATTCTGTCATTGGTTTTATTTGAAGTGTTTGTGGTGACATTTTCTCAGGAAGCTGTGTCTTGTGATATTGTTCAGTGCAGCACGGGGACGGTACAAATTGTTCCACACTATTACTTTTCCCGATAAAATTAATCAACTTCTGTGTTTCTATGTGTTTCTTGGGACACTTTTATGGTGCGGAAGATGTCTCCAAATTTTTCAATTCAATTTATGTGACAATTGAGAGACGGGATACTCGGGTAATATCTATCACGTTGGTACTATGTCTTTGGGATAATTGAAACACTGAATCTGTGCTTTATATTCTTTTGTCCCTATTGTTGTGGATATGTCTTATATTCCTCATCGTTTGTGAAGAGTCTCAAAACTTGTCCCATGTCATTGAAAAGCTTGACTCTATTGATCGCAAGCGTCTACAGTACCATGTTACAATTTTGTGCCAAAGCTATCGATGTTTCGGAATTTTGCCTTGTTTAATCGTGGCAATTAAACCTAGACACCAAAAAGTTTTCAAGATTAAATCAGAAAGTACCGTTCTGGGCTGAAATGATTCAAGGATTCTTTTGTCGGCGGGACAAAATTTTGATGAAATTGTCTCCACGGTTATGACAAAGTCGTAAGAATTCATTTATCTTTGTCAGATGATACAAAACTGTTATGACAAAAAAGAAATCAGACAATATTCGGAGGGATGAGAAATGAAAGCAGTTTCCACAGTGTCAATTTATTGCAAAGGAATAGCTAATGAGAAATAAGAATGCGTGAAACTTGTCTATGCCTTTTTGATGTTCGTGTTCATCAGAAGTATATATATCCACTTGCGGGACAGTGCTATTCCAGGACAACTTCTTCATCCTAAGTTGCAGTTTTCAGAAAAATTATTTTCGGCAAAAATATTCAACATAAAAATACATTGGAATGTTTTTGGAGACAACCTTACCATGACAAATTTACAAGTGTGTCATATGGGCCACAGGAGCCGACAACAACAACAACAAATGTATCAGATTATACCATGTAATAATTGTAAGCAATTTTAACTAACCTGAGAATGAAGTTGTTAATTAGGTCAATCCGTCAATAACTAGATCAAATTAAAAAACATTAAATATCATGTCTGAAACAAATGGATTGGCAATGACCTATATCAACTGTGTGCAAATTATATAAAACTAGGTCAATATAAAGACAGCCCTTTAACTCTTAAATTAATGGTCAAAAAATGATTGTCTAAAACTATATCACTTCATCTAATACTGGATCACTGCTTCTAAAACCAGACCATTCCTTCTAAAAATAATATAATTTCATATTGTTTTCTATGTGTTTCATTGTGTGTATAATTGTAATGTAAGAGAGAGAAAAATGCCATAAAATATTAGACCACTGTGTTTAAAAGTAGACCACTCAATCTAAAACGAGTTCACTCCATCTAAAACTAGACCATTCTTTCTAAGGCTAAACCACTCCATCTAAAACTTGACCATTCTTTCTAAGGCTAAACCACTCCATCTAAAACAAGACCATTCTTTCTAAGGCTAAACCACTCCATCTAATACTAGTCCATTCTGTCTAAAACTAGTCCATTCCGTCTAAGAATAGATCACTCCATCTAATACTAGTCCATTCTGTCTAAAACTAGTCCATTCCGTCTAAGAATAGATCACTCCATCTAATACTAGTCCATTCCGTCTAAGATTAGATCACTCCATCTAAATCAAGAACACTGTCCAAAACTATTCCATCTAAAACTAGATCACTGCATCTCTACTCTAGATCACTGTGTCTAAAACTAGACCACGACGTCTAAAACATGACCACTGCGTTTAAAAGTATTCCGTCTAAACCAGTTCACTCCGTTTAATTCTAGACTACTCCATATAGGAATGAGGTCTCGAGAGTGATTAATCTAACATTGTAAAAACTTGTTTTGCAATTGTAGCAAAATAAATGTGTATAAACTATTGTCCTCTATCAATCTTATTTCACTATACAGTTGATTTCACTGTATGGCTGATTACACTATATGGTTGATTTCACTGTATGGCTGATTACACTATACAGTTGATTTCACTGTATGACTGATTACACTATACAGTTGATTTCACTGTATGGCTGATTACACTATACAGTTGATTTCACTGTATATGGCTGATTACACTATACAGTTGATTTCACTGTATATGACTGATTACACTATACAGTTGATTTCACTGTATATGACTGATTACACTATACAGTTGATTTCACTGTATATGACTGATTACACTATACAGTTGATTTCACTGTATATGGCTGATTACACTATACAGATGATTTCACAGTATATGGCTGATTACACTATACAGTTGATTTCACTGTATATGGCTGATTACAATATACAGTTGATTTCACCGTATATGACTGATTACACTATGCAGTTGATTTCACTGTATGGCTGATTACACTATACAGTTGATTTCACTATATGACTGATTACACTATACAGTTGATTTCACTATATGACTGATTACACTATACAGTTGATTTCACTGTATGGCTGATTACACTATACAGTTGATTTCACTGTATATGGCTGATTATACTATACAGTTGATTTCACTGTATATGGCTGATTACACTATACAATTGATTTCACTGTATATGGCTGATTATACTATACAGTTGATTTCACTGTATATGGCTGATTACAATATACAGTTGATTTCACTGTATATGGCTGATTACACTATACAGTTGATTTCACTGTATATGGCTGATTACAATATACAGTTGATTTCACTGTATATGGCTGATTACAATATACAGTTGATTTCACTGTATATGGCTGATTACAATATACAGTTGATTTCACTGTATATGGCTGATTTCACTATACAGTTGATTTCACTGTATGGCTGATTACACTATACAGTTCATTTCACTGTATATGGCTGATTACACTATACAGTTGATTTCACTGTATGGCTGATTACACTATACAGTTGATTTCACTGTATATGACTGATTACACTATACAGTTGATTTCACTGTATATGACTGATTACACTATACAGTTGATTTCACTGTATATGGCTGATTACACTATACAGTTGATTTCACTGTATATGGCTGATTACACTATACAGTTGATTTCACTGTATATGGCTGATTACACTGTATATGGCTGATTACACTATACAGTTGATTTCACTGTATATGGCTGATTACACTATACAGTTGATTTCACTGTATATGGCTGATTACACTGTATATGGCTGATTACACTATACAGTTGATTTCACTGTATATGGCTGATTACACTATACAGTTGATTTCACTGTATATGGCTGATTACACTGTATATGGCTGATTACACTATACAGTTGATTTCACTGTATATGGCTGATTACACTATACAGTTGATTTCACTGTATATGGCTGATTACACTGTATATGGCTGATTACACTATACAGTTGATTTCACTGTATATGGCTGATTACACTATACAGTTGATTTCACTGTATATGGCTGATTACACTGTATATGGCTGATTACACTATACAGTTGATTTCACTGTATGGCTGATTACACTATACAGTTGATTTCACTGTATATGGCTGATTACACTATACAGCTGATTTCACTGTATATGGCTGATTACAATATACAGTTGATTTCACTGTATATGGATGATTACACTATACAGTTGATTTCACTGTATATGGCTGATTACAATATACAGTTGATTTCACTGTATATGGCTGATTTCACTATACAGTTGATTTCACTGTATATGACTGATTACACTATACAGTTGATTTCACTGTATATGGCTGATTACACTATACAGTTGATTTCACTGTATGGCTGATTACACTATACAGTTGATTTCACTGTATATGACTGATTACACTATACAGTTGATTTCACTGTATATGGCTGATTACACTATACAGTTGATTTCACTGTATATGGCTGATTACACTATACAGTTGATTTCACTGTATGGCTGATTACAATATACAGTTGATTTCACTATATGGCTGATTACACTATACAGTTGATTTCACTGTATGGCTGATTACAATATACAGTTGATTTCACTATATGGCTGATTACACTATACAGTTGATTTCACTGTATGGCTGATTACACTATACAGTTGATTTCACTGTATGGCTGATTACACTATACAGTTGATTTCACTGTATGGCTGATTACACTATACAGTTGATTTCACTGTATATGGCTGATTACACTATACAGTTGATTTCACTATATGGCTGATTACACTATACAGTTGATTTCACTGTATGGCTGATTACACTATACAGTTGATTTCATTGTATATGGCTGATTACACTATACAGTTGATTTCACTGTATGGCTGATTACACTATACAGTTGATTGCACTGTATGACTGATTACACTATACAGTTGATTTCACTGTATGGCTGATTACACTATACAGTTGATTTCACTGTATGGCTGATTACACTATACAGTTGATTTCACTGTATATGACTGATTACACTATACAGTTGATTTCACTGTATATGGCTGATTACACTATACAGTTGATTTCACTGTATGGCTGATTACACTATACAGTTGATTTCACTGTATATGACTGATTACACTATACAGTTGATTTCACTGTATATGGCTGATTACACTATACAGTTGATTTCACTGTATATGGCTGATTACACTATACAGTTGATTTCACTGTATGGCTGATTACAATATACAGTTGATTTCACTATATGGCTGATTACACTATACAGTTGATTTCACTGTATGGCTGATTACAATATACAGTTGATTTCACTATATGGCTGATTACACTATACAGTTGATTTCACTGTATGGCTGATTACACTATACAGTTGATTTCACTGTATGGCTGATTACACTATACAGTTGATTTCACTGTATGGCTGATTACACTATACAGTTGATTTCACTGTATATGGCTGATTACACTATACAGTTGATTTCACTATATGGCTGATTACACTATACAGTTGATTTCACTGTATGGCTGATTACACTATACAGTTGATTTCATTGTATATGGCTGATTACACTATACAGTTGATTTCACTGTATGGCTGATTACACTATACAGTTGATTGCACTGTATGACTGATTACACTATACAGTTGATTTCACTGTATGGCTGATTACACTATACAGTTGATTTCACTGTATATGGCTGATTACACTATACAGTTGATTTCACTGTATATGGCTGATTACACTATACAGTTGATTTCACTGTATGGCTGATTACACTATACAGTTGATTTCACTGTATATGGCTGATTACACTTATACAGTTGATTTCACTGTATATGGCTGATTACACTATACAGTTGATTTCACTGTATATGGCTGATTACACTATACAGTTGATTTCACTGTATATGGCTGATTACACTATACAGTTGATTTCACTGTATATGACTGATTACACTATACAGTTGATTTCACTGTATATGGCTGATTACACTATACAGTTGATTTCACTGTATGGCTGATTACACTATACAGTTGATTTCACTGTATATGGCTGATTACACTATACAGTTGATTTCACTGCATATGGCTGATTACACTATGCAGTTGATTTCACTGTATATGGCTGATTACACTATACAGTTGATTTCACTGTATATGGCTGATTACACTATACAGTTGATTTCACTGTATGACTGATTACACTATACAGTTGATTTCACTGTATGACTGATTACACTATACAGTTGATTTCACTGTATGACTGATTACACTATACAGTTGATTTCACTGTATGACTGATTACACTATACAGTTGATATCACTGTATGGCTGATTACACTATACAGTTGATTTCACTGTATATGGCTGATTACACTATACAGTTGATTTCACTATATGGCTGATTACACTATACAGTTGATTTCACTGTATGGCTGATTACACTATACAGTTGATTTAACTGTATATGGCTGATTACACTATACAGTTGATTTCACTGTATGGCTGATTACACTATACAGTTGATTTCACTGTATGACTGATTACAATATACAGTTGATTTCACTGTATATGGCTGATTACACAATACAGTTGATTTCACTGTATGGCTGATTACAATATACAGTTGATTTCACTGTATATGGCTGATTACAATATACAGTTGATTTCAATGTATATGGCTGATTACACTATACAGTTGATTTCACTGTATATGGCTGATTACACAATACAGTTGATTTCACTGTATGGCTGATTACACTATACAGTTGATTTCACTGTATGGCTGATTACACTATACAGTTGATTTCACTGTATATGGCTGATTACACTATACAGTTGATTTCACTGTATATGGCTGATTACAATATACAGTTGATTTCACTGTATGGCTGATTACACTATACAGTTGATTTCACTATATGGCTGATTACACAATACAGTTGATTTCACTGTATGACTGATTACACTATACAGTTGATTTCACTGTATATGACTGATTACACTATACAGTTGATTTCACTGTATGGCTGATTACACTATACAGTTGATTTCACTGTATGGCTGATTACACTATACAGTTGATTTCACTGTATGGCTGATTACACTATACAGTTGATTTACTGTATATGGCTGATTACACAATACAGTTGATTTCACTGTATATGACTGATTACACTATACAGTTGATTTCACTGTATATGGCTGATTACACTATACAGTTGATTTCACTGTATATGACTGATTACACTATACAGTTGATTTCACTGTATGGCTGATTACACTATACAGTTGATTTCACTGTATGGCTGATTACACAATACAGTTGATTTCACTGTATGACTGATTACACTATACAGTTGATTTCACTGTATATGACTGATTACACTATACAGTTGATTTCACTGTATGGCTGATTACACTATACAGTTGATTTCACTGTATATGACTGATTACACTATACAGTTGATTTACTGTATATGGCTGATTACACTATACAGTTGATTTCACTGTATATGACTGATTACACTATACAGTTGATTTCACTGTATATGACTGATTACACTATACAGTTGATTTCACTGTATGGCTGATTACACTATGCAGTTGATTTCACTGTATATGACTGATTACACTATACAGTTGATTTCACTGTATATGACTGATTACACTATACAGTTGATTTCACTGTATATGGCTGATTACAATATACAGTTGATTTCACTGTATATGGCTGATTACACTATACAGTTGATTTCACTGTATATGGCTGATTACACTATACAGTTGATTTCACTGTATATGGCTGATTACACTATACAGTTGATTTCACTATATGGCTGATTACACTATACAGTTGATTTCACTGTATATGGCTGATTACACAATACAGTTGATTTCACTGTATATGGCTGATTACACTATACAGTTGATTTCACTGTATATGACTGATTACACTATACAGTTGATTTCACTGTATGGCTGATTACACTATACAGTTGATTTCACTGTATATGGCTGATTACACTATACAGTTGATTTCACTGTATGGCTGATTACACTATACAGTTGATTTCACTGTATATGGCTGATTACACAATACAGTTGATTTCACTGTATATGGCTGATTACACTATACAGTTGATTTCACTGTATATGACTGATTACACTATACAGTTGATTTCACTGTATGGCTGATTACACTATACAGTTGATTTCACTGTATATGGCTGATTACACTATACAGTTGATTTCACTGTATGGCTGATTACACTATACAGTTGATTTCAATGTATGGCTGATTACACTATACAGTTGATTTCACTGTATGGCTGATTACAATATACAGTTGATTTCACTGTATATGGCTGATTACACTATACAGTTGATTTCACTGTATATGGCTGATTACACTATACAGTTGATTTCACTATATGGCTGATTACACTATACAGTTGATTTCACTGTATATGGCTGATTTCACTATACAGTTGATTTCACTATATGGCTGATTACACTATACAGTTGATTTCACTGTATGGCTGATTACACAATACAGTTGATTTCACTGTATGACTGATTACACTATACAGTTGATTTCACTGTATATGACTGATTACACTATACAGTTGATTTCACTGTATGGCTGATTACACTATACAGTTGATTTCACTGTATATGGCTGATTACACTATACAGTTGATTTCACTGTATATGGCTGATTACACTATACAGTTGATTTCACTGTATGGCTGATTACACTATACAGTTGATTTACTGTATATGGCTGATTACACAATACAGTTGATTTCACTGTATATGACTGATTACACTATACAGT
>CM026399.1:62057248-62164182 GCA_014843695.1 Archivesica marissinica | reverse complement strand
TCGGTTTTAATGCAATATACTCCTTACTATAAATCATGTGTTAATCGGTTTTAATGCCATATACTCCTTACTATATACTCCTTACTATAAGTCATGTGTTAATCGGTTTTAATGCAATATACTCCTTACTATAAATCATGTGTTAATCGGTTTTAATGCAATATACTCCTTACTATAAATCATGTGTTAATCGGTTTTAATGCCATATACTCCTTACTATAAGTCATGTGTTAATCGGTTTTAATGCCATATACTCCTTACTATAAATCATGTGTTAATCGTTTTAATGCAATATACTCCTTACTATAAATCATGTGTTAATCGGTTTTAATGCAATATACTCCTTACTATAAATCATGTGTTAATCGGTTTTAATGCAATATACTCCTTACTATAAATCATGTGTTAATCGGTTTTAATGCAATATACTCCTTACTATAAATCATGTGTTAATCGGTTTTAATGCAATATACTCCTTACTATAAATCATGTGTTAATCGGTTTTAATGCAATATACTCCTTACTATAAGTCATGTGTTAATCGGTTTTAATGCAATATACTCCTTACTATAAATCATGTGTTAATCGGTTTTAATGCAATATACTCCTTACTATAAATCATGTGTTAATCGGTTTTAATGCCATATACTCCTTACTATATACTCCTTACTATAAGTCATGTGTTAATCGGTTTTAATGCAATATACTCCTTACTATAAATCATGTGTTAATCGGTTTTAATGCAATATACTCCTTACTATAAATCATGTGTTAATCGGTTTTAATGCAATATACTCCTTACTATAAATCATGTGTTAATCGGTTTTAATGCAATATACTCCTTACTATAAATCATGTGTTAATCGGTTTTAATGCAATATACTCCTTACTATAAATCATGTGTTAATCGGTTTTAATGCAATATACTCCTTACTATAAATCATGTGTTAATCGGTTTTAATGCAATATACTCCTTACTATAAATCATGTGTTAATCGGTTTTAATGCAATATACTCCTTACTATAAATCATGTGTTAATCAGTTTTAATGCAATATACTCCTTACTATAAATCCTGTGTCAATCGGTTTTAATGCAATATACTCCTTACTATAAGTCATGTGTTAATCGGTTTTAATGCAATATACTCCTTACTATAAATCATGTGTTAATCGGTTTTAATGCCATATACTCCTTACTATAAATCCTGTGTTAATCGGTTTTAATGCAATATACTCCTTACTATAAATCATGTGTCAATCGGTTTTAATGCAATATACTCCTTACTATAAGTCATGTGTTGATCAGTATTAATGCCATATACTCCTTACTATATACTCCTTACTATAAGTCCTGTGTTAATCGGTTTTAATGCAATATACTCCTTACTATAAATCATGTGTTAATTGGTTTTAATGCAATATACTCCTTACTATAAGTCATGTGTTAATCGGTTTTAATGCAATATACTCCTTACTATAAATCCTGTGTTAATCGGTTTCAATGCCATATACTCCTTACTATATACTCCTTACTATAAATCATGTGTTAATCGGTTTTAATGCAATATACTCCTTACTATAAGTCATGTGTTAATCAGTTTTAATGCCATATACTCCTTACTATAAATCATGTGTTAATCGGTTTTAATGCAATATACTCCTTACTATAAATCATGTGTTAATCGGTTTTAATGCAATATACTCCTTACTATAAATCATGTGTTAATCGGTTTTAATGCAATATACTCCTTACTATAAATCATGTGTTAATCGGTTTTAATGCAATATACTCCTTACTATAAATCATGTGTTAATCGGTTTTAATGCAATATACTCCTTACTATAAGTCATGTGTTAATCGGTTTTAATGCAATATACTCCTTACTATAAATCATGTGTTAATCGGTTTTAATGCAATATACTCCTTACTATAAATCATGTGTTAATCGGTTTTAATGCAATATACTCCTTACTATAAATCATGTGTTAATCGGTTTTAATGCAATATACTCCTTACTATAAATCATGTGTTAATCGGTTTTAATGCAATATACTCCTTACTATAAATCATGTGTTAATCGGTTTTAATGCAATATACTCCTTACTATAAATCATGTGTTAATCGGTTTTAATGCAATATACTCCTTACTATAAATCATGTGTTAATCGGTTTTAATGCAATATACTCCTTACTATAAATCATGTGTTAATCGGTTTTAATGCAATATACTCCTTACTATAAATCATGTGTTAATCGGTTTTAATGCAATATACTCCTTACTATAAATCATGTGTTAATCGGTTTTAATGCAATATACTCCTTACTATAAATCATGTGTTAATCGGTTTTAATGCAATATACTCCTTACTATAAATCATGTGTTAATCGGTTTTAATGCAATATACTCCTTACTATAAATCATGTGTTAATCGGTTTTAATGCAATATACTCCTTACTATAAATCATGTGTTAATCGGTTTTAATGCAATATACTCCTTACTATAAATCATGTGTTAATCGGTTTTAATGCAATATACTCCTTACTATAAATCCTGTGTTAATCGGTTTTAATGCAATATACTCCTTACTATAAATCATGTGTCAATCGGTTTTAATGCAATATACTCCTTACTATAAGTCATGTGTTGATCAGTATTAATGCCATATACTCCTTACTATATACTCCTTACTATAAGTCCTGTGTTAATCGGTTTTAATGCAATATACTCCTTACTATAAATCATGTGTTAATTGGTTTTAATGCAATATACTCCTTACTATAAGTCATGTGTTAATCGGTTTTAATGCAATATACTCCTTACTATAAATCCTGTGTTAATCGGTTTCAATGCCATATACTCCTTACTATATACTCCTTACTATAAATCTTGTGTTAATCGGTTTTAATGCCATATACTCCTTACTATAAGTCATGTGTTAATCAGTTTTAATGCAATAAACACCTTACTATAAATCATGTGTTAATCGGTTTTAATGCAATATACTCCTTACTATAAATCATGTGTTAATCGGTTTTAATGCCATATACTCCTTACTATATACTCCTTACTATAAGTCATGTGTTAATCGGTTTTAATGCCATATACTCCTTACTATAAGTCATGTGTTAATCGGTTTTAATGCAATATACTCCTTACTATAAATCATGTGTTAATCGGTTTTAATGCCAACTCCTTACTATAAGTCATGTGTTAATCGGTTTTAATGCCATATACTCCTTACTATAAATCATGTGTTAATCAGTTTTAATGCAATATACTCCTTACTATAAATCATGTGTTAATCAGTTTTAATGCAATATACTCCTTACTATAAGTCATGTGTTAATCGGTTTTAATGCAATATACTCCTTACTATAAATCATGTGTTAATCGGTTTTAATGCAATATACTCCTTACTATAAATCATGTGTTAATCGGTTTTAATGCAATATACTCCTTACTATAAATCATGTGTTAATCGGTTTTAATGCAATATACTCCTTACTATAAATCATGTGTTAATCGGTTTTAATGCAATATACTCCTTACTATAAATCATGTGTTAATTGGTTTTAATGCCATATACTCCTTACTATAAGTCATGTGTTAATCAGTTTTAATGCAATATACTCCTTACTATAAATCATGTGTTAATCGGTTTTAATGCAATATACTCCTTACTATAAATCATGTGTTAATCGGTTTCAATGCCATATACTCCTTACTATATACTCCTTACTATAAGTCATGTGTTAATCGGTATTAATGCCATATACTCCTTACTATAAATCATGTGTTAATCGGTTTTAATGCAATATACTCCTTACTATAAATCATGTGTTAATCGGTTTCAATGCCATATACTCCTTACTATATACTCCTTACTATAAGTCATGTGTTAATCGGTTTTAATGCCATATACTCCTTACTATAAGTCATGTGTTAATCGGTTTTAATGCAATATACTCCTTACTATAAATCATGTGTTAATCGGTTTTAATGCCAACTCCTTACTATAAGTCATGTGTTAATCGGTTTTAATGCCATATACTCCTTACTATAAATCATGTGTTAATCAGTTTTAATGCAATATACTCCTTACTATAAATCATGTGTTAATCAGTTTTAATGCAATATACTCCTTACTATAAGTCATGTGTTAATCGGTATTAATGCAATATACTCCTTACTATAAATCATGTGTTAATCGGTTTTAATGCAATATACTCCTTACTATAAATCATGTGTTCATCGGTTTTAATGCAATATAATCCTTACTATAAATCATGTGTCAATCGGTTTTAATGCAATATACTCCTTACTATAAATCCTGTGTCAATCGGTTTTAATGCAATATACTCCTTACTATAAATCATGTGTTAATTGGTTTTAATGCAATATACTCCTTACTATAAATCATGTGTTAATTGGTTTTAATGCAATATACTCCTTACTATAAATCATGTGTTAATCGGTTTTAATGCAATATACTCCTTACTATAAATCATGTGTTAATCGGTTTTAATGCAATATACTCCTTACTATAAATCATGTGTTAATCGGTTTTAATGCAATATACTCCTTACTATAAATCATGTGTTAATCGGTTTTAATGCAATATACTCCTTACTATAAATCATGTGTTAATCGGTTTTAATGCCATATACTCCTTACTATAAATCATGTGTTAATCGGTTTTAATGCAATATACTCCTTACTATAAGTCATGTGTTAATCGGTATTAATGCAATATACTCCTTACTATAAGTCATGTGTTAATCGGTTTTAATGCAATATACTCCTTACTATAAATCATGTGTTAATCGGTTTTAATGCAATATACTCCTTACTATAAATCATGTGTTAATCGGTTTTAATGCAATATACTCCTTACTATAAATCATGTGTTAATCGGTTTTAATGCAATATACTCCTTACTATAAATCATGTGTTAATCGGTTTTAATGCAATATACTCCTTACTATAAATCATGTGTTAATCGGTTTTAATGCAATATACTCCTTACTATAAATCATGTGTTAATCGGTTTTAATGCAATATACTCCTTACTATAAGTCATGTGTTGATCAGTATTAATGCCATATACTCCTTACTATATACTCCTTACTATAAGTCCTGTGTTAATCGGTTTTAATGCAATATACTCCTTACTATAAATCATGTGTTAATTGGTTTTAATGCAATATACTCCTTACTATAAGTCATGTGTTAATCGGTTTTAATGCAATATACTCCTTACTATAAATCCTGTGTTAATCGGTTTCAATGCCATATACTCCTTACTATATACTCCTTACTATAAATCTTGTGTTAATCGGTTTTAATGCAATATACTCCTTACTATAAGTCATGTGTTAATCAGTTTTAATGCCATATACTCCTTACTATAAGTCATGTGTTAATCAGCTTTAATGCAATAAACACCTTACTATAAATCATGTGTTAATCGGTTTTAATGCAATATACTCCTTACTATAAATCATGTGTTAATCGGTTTCAATGCCATATACTCCTTACTATATACTCCTTACTATAAGTCATGTGTTAATCGGTTTTAATGCCATATACTCCTTACTATAAATCATGTGTTAATCGGTTTTAATGCAATATACTCCTTACTATAAATCATGTGTTAATCGGTTTTAATGCCATATACTCCTTACTATAAGTCATGTGTTAATCGGTTTTAATGCCATATACTCCTTACTATAAATCATGTGTTAATCGGTTTTAATGCAATATACTCCTTACTATAAATCATGTGTTAATCGGTTTTAATGCAATATACTCCTTACTATAAGTCATGTGTTAATCGGTTTTAATGCAATATACTCCTTACTATAAATCATGTGTTAATCGGTTTTAATGCAATATACTCCTTACTATAAATCATGTGTTAATCGGTTTTAATGCCATATACTCCTTACTATAAATCATGTGTTAATCGGTTTTAATGCCATATACTCCTTACTATATACTCCTTACTATAAGTCATGTGTTAATCGGTTTTAATGCAATATACTCCTTACTATAAATCATGTGTTAATCGGTTTTAATGCAATATACTCCTTACTATAAATCATGTGTTAATCGGTTTTAATGCAATATACTCCTTACTATAAATCATGTGTTAATCGGTTTTAATGCAATATACTCCTTACTATAAATCATGTGTTAATCGGTTTTAATGCAATATACTCCTTACTATAAATCATGTGTTAATCGGTTTTAATGCAATATACTCCTTACTATAAATCATGTGTTAATCGGTTTTAATGCAATATACTCCTTACTATAAATCATGTGTTAATCGGTTTTAATGCAATATACTCCTTACTATAAATCATGTGTTAATCGGTTTTAATGCAATATACTCCTTACTATAAGTCATGTGTTAATCGGTTTTAATGCAATATACTCCTTACTATAAATCATGTGTTAATCGGTTTTAATGCAATATACTCCTTACTATAAATCCTGTGTTAATCGGTTTTAATGCAATATACTCCTTACTATAAGTCATGTGTTAATCGGTTTTAATGCAATATACTCCTTACTATAAATCATGTGTTAATCGGTTTTAATGCAATATTATTGCAGCAATCAAAACATTGTGTCAATGCACAATAGAAAATGGTATAATTTTGCATTGTAAGAACATAAATTGGTATTAACCATGTATTACAAGGTATACGGAAGTCACTGCTATCTCTCTCCCTATTACCCTCTCAAACTCTCTCAAAAGCATCCTCTCTGTCTCACTCTTTCATGATCTATTTCTCTCAAATAATTATATATTTAAGAACACATTTGTTAAATATAATGTGAAATTTTAACACCCGACTCAATGGGCCTATAAGTCACCTTATGTTAACAGTTTTAAATAGCGTGAATATGCATCAGAGTAGAGTATTATTTACATACTTATTACTAAAGATAATTACTAAAATAATTACTGAGATAATTATACCTTAAGGAAATCAAATAATCAACACAAATAACCAGAGATCATATAGGAATACTAGTAGTTTATGTATATGAAAATAAAAATATACATGTACAAAAAAAACAAAAATACTTCAGGACATAAGAAACAAACATTTATTTCTAATTCCTTGTTCCTACACATCCACATAATATTAATTATACTAGTATCTTTAAAAGCCAGGTACCCGTGAGATTAGGTTCCAGTAAACAACACGACAGTGGTCTCCTTTGACAATATGTGATGTTGTGTGACTCCAGCTTATCTGAGCCGTGACATCAAATATTCATGTTAATTACATTACCTGTTCACCATTCATTGTTGACTTTCCTTTCTTTAATTATTTAAGATGGCATGAAATGTCCTTTATGCTGTCTTCTATAAAAGGTTTTTATCATTTCCCCAGTCAATTGAGACTATTTCTAGTACTAATCAACAGGTACTTAAAGCCCCGGTTTGCCTTTGATTACAATGTGCTGAACACTGAGATATTCAAATGAGTTGGTGAATAGCAATCGTGAACACTGTCCTATATATAGAACCAGGAGGAGAAGATGGTGCTTCCAGATCCGGATGGCAATGAGTATCTGGATGACAATGAGTATCTGGATGGCAATGAGTACCTGGATGACAATGAGTATCTGGATGGCAATGAGTATCTGGATGGCAATGAGTATCTGGATGGCAATGAGTATCTGGATGGCAATGAGTACCTGGATGGCAATGAGTATCTGGATAACAATGAGTATCTGGATAACAATGAGTACCTGGATGGCAATGAGTACCTGGATGGTAATGAGTACCTGGATGGCAATGAGTACCTGGATGGCAATGAGTACCTGGATGGCAATGAGTATCCGGATGGCAATGAGTATCTGGATGGCAATGAATATCCGGATGTCAATGCGTATCTGGATGGCAATGAATATCCGGATGGCAATGAGTACCTGGATGGCAATGAGTACCTGGATGGCAATGAGTATCCGGATGGCAATGAGTACCCGGATGGCAATGAGTATCCGGATGGCAATGAGTACCTGGATGGCAATGAGTATCCGGATGGCAATGAGTACCTGGATGGCAATGAGTACCTGGATGGCAATGAGTATCTGGATGGCAATGAGTACCTGGATGGCAATGAGTACCTGGATGGCAATGAGTATCTGGATAACAATGCATATCTGGATGGCAATGAGTACCTGGATGGCAATGAGTATCCGGATGGCAATGAGTATCCGGATGGCAATGAGCATCCAGGTACTCTGAAGAACGTCTGAGTATCGACCAGCAAATTGATCATCGAGTATTCGGAAGAAAAATTGGCTGAAAAACAGTCTGTATGTGTGAATTTGTTCCTTTCTATCATCCGAAATACTGAAATTAATTCAAAAATACAATCCCATAATGCAACGTATATATAGCAAAAAATCAAATGATCGACTCATGGAAGTCGTGATAGCGCAGTGGTAGCGCGTTCGCTTCAGGAGCAAAAGGCCCAGAGTTTGAGCCCTGCTGGAACCATTAGGACTGTGTCCTTAGGCAAGGCATTTAAATTCCACATGCCTCTTCTCTCTCCCTCGAGGCGATGAGTTCCATCAGGAATGAGATCTCGAGAGTGATTAATATAAATTGTAAGAACTTGTTTCGCAATCAAGCTAAAATAAATTTGTATAGACTACCGTAAACTAAATGATTGACTCGATCGGTAGTGTGTCCGAGTACTCGAGTATCAAAATGGGTGTTTGTTGCCATCCTTACTTCCAGACTTGGGGCTTCATTCAATTTAGATGCAATAGTCAACTAAATACAAATACATAGCATTTATATAGCGCAAAAATTAAAATTATTCTATTGTGCTTCACAATTACAGATGCAATTTTAAACATTTACACATGACAATAATATATGGATATATAAATAAAAATGTATACATATATAGATATAACTAGGATTCTAGTAATTGGATAAGAACATATTATATCATAATATCTACACCATTACAGTATATAAGTGAGTGATTGGATTAGCGATAAAAGTGGCAATATGAACCATAGACCCAAACACCGCCATAAGAATGACAACCGTGATGTGGCCAGTACAGTGATTGGGCCGGTACAGTGATCCATCCGCCCATCACCACAGGACAGAGCTTGAACCCAAGAGAATGCCCATATAACACTGCACTCGTCAATCCACTACTACAAAGTCGATCTTTGATCTTATTGAACACAATTATTGCTAAATAACTGCAAAATTATTATTCATAGATTATCTCCCTTAATGCATATAGCTTGTTAGTTTGTCTCTCATTTATTAATTAGCAAATAAAATATGGTTTTTAGTTCTGATGCAAATAAAATATGGTTTTGAGTTCTGATGCAAATAAAATATGGTTTTGAGTTCTGATGCAAATAAAATATGGTTAGTTCTGATGCAAATAAAATATGGTTTGGAGTTCTGGTGCAAATAAAATATGATTTGGAGTTCTGATGCAAATAAAATATGATTTGGAGTTCTGATGCAAATAAAATATGGTTTGGAGTTCTGATGCAAATAAAATATGGTTTGGAGTTCTGATGCAAATAAAATATGATTTGGAGTTCTGATGCAAATAAAATATGTTTGGAGTTCTGATGCAAATAAAATATGGTTTGGAGTTCTGATGCAAATAAAATATGATTTGGAGTTCTGATGCAAATAAAATATGGTTTGGAGTTCTGATGCAAATAAAATATGGTTTGGAGTTCTGATGCAAATAAAATATGATTTGGAGTTCTGATGCAAATAAAATATGGTTTGGAGTTCTGATGCAAATAAAATATGGTTTGGAGTTCTGATGCAAATAAAATATGGTTTGGAGTTCTGATGCAAATAAAATATGGTTTGGAGTTCTGATGCAAATAAAATATGATTTGGAGTTCTGATGCAAATAAAATATGGTTTTGAGTTCTGATGCAAATAAAATATGGTTTTGAGTTCTGATGCAAATAAAATATGATTTGGAGTTCTGATGCAAATAAAATATGGTTTTGAGTTCTGATGCAAATAAAATATGGTTTGGAGTTCTGATGCAAATAAAATATGGTTTGGAGTTCTGATGCAAATAAAATATGATTTGGAGTTCTGATGCAAATAAAATATGGTTTCGAGTTCTGACGCAAATAAAATATGGTTTCGAGTTCTGATGCAAATAAAATATGGTTTCGAGTTCTGACGCAAATAAAATATGGTTTCGAGTTCTGACGCAAATAAAATATGGTTTCGAGTTCTGATGCAAATAAAATATGGTTTGGAGTTCTGATGCAAATAAAATATGGTTTGGAGTTCTGATGCAAATAAAATATGATTTGGAGTTCTGATGCAAATAAAATATGGTTTCGAGTTCTGACGCAAATAAAATATGGTTTCGAGTTCTGATGCAAATAAAATATGGTTTCGAGTTCTGACGCAAATAAAATATGGTTTCGAGTTCTGACGCAAATAAAATATGGTTTCGAGTTCTGACGCAAATAAAATATGGTTTCGAGTTCTGACGCAAATAAAATATGGTTTCGAGTTCTGATGCAAATAAAATATGGTTTCGAGTTCTGACGCAAATAAAATATGGTTTCGAGTTCTGACGCAAATAAAATATGGTTTTGAGTTCTGACGCAAATAAAATATGGTTTGGAGTTCTGATGCAAATAAAATATGGGTTCGATTTCTGACTCATAGGAAACCATGCAGGCCATAAACCTTAGTGGTTAATTCCGGAGCGCAGAATGACAAACTATGTTACATTCGACTATAAATAATGCAAATACATGTTGGATTCGTCCGCCTCCGTGGTCGAGTGGTTACGGTCACTGACTGTTATACCACTGTAACCTATCACCACTACTGATCACGAATTTGAGCCCCGCTCCGGCCGTGTCTCTTTATATGAAAAAGTGGACAGTTTCTTACGGAGGTTGGTGCACCAAGTACTGGTTAACCGCTGGAGCCTGCCCAGGAAACGTCTTGTTAGGTAAACTGCCTGTCCCTATACAGCAAACCTGAGGAATACTGAATACTTGCTGCACTCCTGACCCCCCCCCCCCCCCCCACCGCAAAACAATAACAATATAGCAGTTTATAATATTATGTAGCATGCAATATCATAACACAAAACTCACCAAGCTATGTTAAGCAAATCTAAAAGACTATATAATTCTGGATACCGTTCAAACAGTATTTGCAAAGAACATAGAGCCAGATCAGCTGCCACGGAACATTATGTTATATTTTTGTTATATTTCGGGTTTTACGCCTGCATCAACACCATTTTTGGGCTATATCGCTGGCGGACAGTTTACCTAACAACACCTTTCCTGGGCAGGCTCCAGCAGTTAACCAGTACTTGGGTGCACCAAACTCCGTAAGAAACTGCCAACTTTTTCATATAAATGAGACACGGCCTTAGCGGGGCTCGAACCCGTAACCATCAGTGATGATAGGTTACAGTGGTATACAAGTCAGCGACCTCAACCACTCGACAACGGAGGCGGAACGCCACGGAACGTACTGTCTGATCAGACTCTATGCTGTTTGCTATTCAGGTGATCTTCCTAAGACACTTGGCTATGTAGCAAACAACATAGATCATGATTAGCATGCAGCGTCATGCTGCGGCTGATCTGGATCTATGTTGTTTGCAAAAGTCTTTAAATGTATCATCTATATTTATGTCAGAAAACGACATAGGTAAGTAAGACTAATCAATTAACTTATTTAGCTCCGACAGATTCCATGGATGTCTTTAACCTCCTTCACTGGTATCCTGAAATGTTACCCCGGACATTAATTTTGTCTTGTGTGTGTTTTACATTTATTTATCGTCGCTACCGGTTGCCCATATGAACGACGCCTCCTGAAGAGATTAGTCATTTTAGATTTTTGGAGGATAGTGCAATGATACAGACAGAGACCCGTTCCAGAGTCTCCTCTGGTTCTTTTACGTGCACAGTGTAAAGTACCGACACAATACCTTGGTTTAAAGTCTCATCTGAAAGACTTTTAATTTTATTAGGGTCAGACGGGGATCAAACCTGCGATCCCTGGATTACCAGTCCAGCGTGTTAACCACTGGACTACAGATCCGTCTGTATACATTTGTCTAACACTCGATAAATAATTTATGCACAAAGTCTTGATCTGATGCTCGCATTCCCATTATTTCTAAAGGTAAACAGTGAGTCTTAAATTTATTAATTTATTTTTAATTATTTTTTTTTATTTAATTTATTTAAATCTCATTAACCCTTTCCCTCATAGAAACATCTCTTGACGCCATTACCAATACGACATACATTAACAATGTAGTAGCGAAACCAATGTTCATAATAAAGGCCAGAATCTCATGTAGTCCCAGTAATATATATTGACGTGGGATAGATATGGCGACTACTAATCCACTGCATGATAGCTAAATGGCTGTTGTTTGTATGGAGATATAATTAACCTAAATCTCTATGAAGGAAAGGGTTAAGTGGCTGTCGTTTGTATGGAGATATAATGGTATATTAACCTAAATCTCTATGAAGGAAAGGGTTAAGTATGTCTTATAAGATATTTGTAAATTTCAAGATTCCGATACACATAATTCTCCTTCACATTCGCTGAAACCTAATGTTTTATGCAAACATTCGCCATTATTTCTCAAGTTGCTGTCTTAAGTAATAATTGAAAACCATTACGAAAATATGTTTATTAAGTTGTTACTCGGTGTACATATTTCAGGTTTCATCTCAAGACCAGTGTTCGTGTTCAAGCGACCAGTGTTCGTGTTCAAGCGACCAGTGTTCGTGTTCAAGCGACCAGTGTTCGTGTTCAAGCGACCAGTGTTCGTGTACAAGCGACCAGTGTTCGTGTTCAGGTGACCAGTGTTCGTGTTCAAGCGACCGGTGTTCGTGTTCAAGCGACCGGTGTTCGTGTTCAAGCGACCAGTGTTCGTGTTCAAGCGACCGGTGTTCGTGTTCAAGCGACCAGTGTTCGTGTTCAAGCGACCAGTGTTCGTGTTCAAGTGACCAGTGTTCGTGTTCAAGCGACCAGTGTTCGTGTTCAAGCGACCAGTGTTCGTGTTCAAGTGACCAGTGTTCAAGCGACCTGTGTTCGTGTTCAAGCGACCAGTGTTCGTGTTCAAGTGACCAGTATTCAAGCGACCAGTGTTCAAGCGACCTGTGTTTGTGTTCAAGCGACCAGTGTTCGTGTTCAAGTGACCAGTGTTCGTGTTCAAGTGACCAGTGTTCGTGTTCAAGCGACCAGTGTTCGTGTTCAAGTGACCAGTGTTCGTGTTCAAGCGACCAGTGTTCGTGTTCAAGCGACCAGTGTTCATGTTCAAGCGACCAGTGTTCGTGTTCAAGCGACCGGTGTTCGTGTTCAAGCGACCAGTGTTCGTGTTCAAGCGACCAGTGTTCGTGTTCAAGCGACCAGTGTTTTTGTTCAAGCGACCAGTGTTCATGTTCAAGTGACCAGTGTTCAAGTGACCAGTGTTCGTGTTCAAGCGACCAGTGTTCGTGTTCAAGCGACCAGTGTTCGTGTTCAAGCGACCAGTGTTCATGTTCAAGTGACCAGTGTTCAAGCGACTAGTGTTCAAGCGAGCTGTGTTCGTGTTCAAGCGACCAGTGTTCGTGTTCAAGCGACCAGTGTTTGTGTTCAAGCAACCAGTGTTCGTGTTCAAGTGACCAGTGTTCAAGCGACCAGTGTTCAAGCAACCTATGTTCGTGTTCAAGCGACCAGTGTTTATGTTCAAGCGACCAGTGTTCAAGCGACCAGTGTTCAAGCAACCAGTGTTCAAGCATTGTCACAAAGTGGTCAAGGTTTTCAGAGGTAAGGCCATGTAAATGTAGTTATTGGCAGGGCTTTTAGCAGCATTGACAACTGTAGTAATACTCTAAGCATTAGGTATAGCATATAAGCCGAAAACAATCCAATATATAAAATATTGGACTGTGTGTGAGGCACGTAGCGCCGAAGACAGTACCAATATTATACATATAGGATCTGTTTGAAGCTTATATCTTACTTAAAACACACACTTATACAACAAGATCCTAGTAATTAAAATTGTTAATTTCGTACATAAATTCGTAGGATTTAAGATAATACTCTGGCCTTTTGACACCAGTTCAATATTAATAATAATGGACTGCAAGTACAAAGGTATGACGTCACGACACCGCAAGTACAAAGGTATGACGTCACGACACCGCAAGTACAAAGGTATGACGTCACGACACCGCAAGTACAAAGGTATGACGTCACGACACCGCAAGTATAAAGGTATGACGTCACGACACTGCAAGTACAAAGGTATGACGTCACGACACCGCAAGTACAAAGGTATGACGTCACGACACCGCAAGTACAAAGGTATGACGTCACGACACCGCAAGTACAAAGGTATGACGTCACGACAGTACAAAGGTATGATGTCACGACACCGCAAGTACAAAGGTATGACGTCACGACAGTACAAAGGTATGATGTCACGACACCGCAAGTACAAAGGTATGACGTCACGACAGTACAAAGGTATGATGTCACGACAGTACAAAGGTATGACGTCACGAGGTACAAAGGTATGACGTCATGAGGTACAAAGGTATGACGTCACGAGGTACAAAGGTATGACGTCACGAGGTACAAAGGTATGACGTCACGAGGTACAAAGGTATGACGTCACGAGGTACAAAGGTATGACGTCACGAGGTACAAAGGTATGACGTCACGAGGTACAAAGGTATGACGTCACGAGGTACAAAGGTATGACGTCACGAGGTACAAAGGTATGACGTCAGGAGGTACAAAGGTATGACATCACGAGGTACAAAGGTATGACGTCACGAGGTACAAAGGTATGACGTCACGAGGTACAAAGGTATGACATCACGAGGTACAAAGGTATGATGTCACGAGGTACAAAGGTATGATGTCACGAGGTACAAAGGTATGATGTCACGAGGTACAAAGGTATGATGTCACGAGGTACAAAGGTATGACGTCACGAGGTACAAAGGTATGACATCACGAGGTACAAAGGTATGATGTCACGAGGTACAAAGGTATGATGTCACGAGGTACAAAGGTATGATGTCACGAGGTACAAAGGTATGATGTCACGAGGTACAAAGGTATGACAGTGTTTTAAATTAAGATACAACCACAATTGGCTATGATAATATTGGATTGGAGATAGAAAAATTTAAAACATTGGAGGAGAGCGAATCAGATTTAGATGCCACCGGCTCGTGCATGTATGGAGGAGAGCGAATCAGATTTAGATGCCACCGGCTCGTGCATGTATGGAGGAGAGCGAATCAGATTTAGATGCCACCGGCTCGTGCATGTATGGAGGAGAGCGAATCAGATTTAGATGCCACCGGCATGTGCATGTATGGAGGAGAGCGAATCAGATTTAGATGCCACCGGCTCGTGCATGTATGGAGGAGAGCGAATCAGATTTAGATGCCACCGGCTCGTGCATGTATGGTGTCAACATTGGAGGAGAGCGAATCAGATTTAGATGCCACCGGCTCGTGCATGTATGGTGTCAACATTGGAGGAGAGTGTATCAGATTTAGATGCCACCGGCTCGTGTATGTATGGTGTCAACATTGGAGGAGAGCGAATCAGATTTAGATGCCACCGGCTCGTGCATGTATGGTGTCAACATTGGAGGAGAGTGTATCAGATTTAGATGCCACCGGCTCGTGCATGTATGGTGTCAACATTGGAGGAGAGCGTATCAGATTTAGATGCCACCGGCTCGTGCATGTATGGTGTCAACATTGAGGAACAGCTTATGTAAGGTTGTACAGAACAGAACGTTATTTACTCAAAACATATAAAAACACATACATTCTACATATAAGTTATTTTATATGCATACAGATGACATTGTTTACTGATGCATATATACAGATATCGGGATCATTTTCAGCCTTTATCCAATATTACACACAACCATTCATGCAGTACAAATGGAAGGGATTTTCACTGAATGGATTGACGAGTCAGGGAAGGCGATACAGTGGGCGAATGGGAGAGCGGTAGTCTGGGTCTGCACGGTTTGACTGGTTTTTTTTTTACTTTACGGTTATGCATTATCATTCAAATTGATGAATACTCACAATGCCTTGTATAAAAATGATTTAATTTGGTCACATATTTACGGTTCCAGTTATTCTTGGATTATTTCCTTTCGATGAATAACACTTAACGCTTGCGTAGATGCAGGCTGCAGACAAACACTGAAATCCGGAAACATGGATTAACTGATCGATCTATTACAGTCTGTACGTGTTGATAGTGCAGTGGATGTGCGTTCGCTTCAGGTGCGAAGGACACGGAGATCGAGCCCCGTTGGATCCGTTACAATTGTGCCCTTAGGCAAGGTATTTAAATTCCACGTTGCCTCTTCTCCCTCATGGCAATGGATTACATAAGGAATTAGGTCTCGAAAGTGATTAATATAAGTTGTAAGAACTTGTTTCGCAATTGAGCTAAGATAAATGTGTACCAGTGGGATTCGAACCTACAGTTGGATTCGTACCTCCAGTGGGATTCGAACCTCCAGTGGGATTCGAACCTGCAGTGGGATTCGAACCTGCAGTGGGATTCGAACCTGCAGTGGGATTTGAACCTGCAGTGGGATTCGAACCTCCAGTGGGATTCGAACCTCCAGTTGGATTCGTACCTCCAGTGGGATTCAAACCTGCAGTGGGATTCGAACCTCCAGTGGGATTCGAACCTCCAGTTGGATTCGTACCTCCAGTGGGATTCAAACCTGCAGTGGGATTCGAACTTGCAGTGGCGAGGGGTAATCACATGATAAGAATAGAAAATTACTTGGAAAAACCAGTGGCATTTTCTAGACATTAAAATTATCATAAAATGAATGTGGCTTACCAGGGCCCAAGGTTATAAATCTTTTCTTAGATCTGAAACTCAATCTCAGAACCAACCAATCAAATCACTTCAGCTGGAGTTTTAGATCTGAGCACAGTTTTATAACCTCTATGCCAAGATATGATTGCCAAGAGGCAGATAAGTAAGGTTCCACGCTGTGAGGAAATATGGTACGCTTCCCTGTTCTTATGTATGGATCTCTGTCTGAGCATGTCACTTTTTTATGACAAATAGAATTTTCCTAGCCAACATCATTTGTTTTGGCTACACATGTATACCATATTCCAAGTTCTCTATGAATATCTAGCTGATGTTGGTTGACCTTTGTTATCACAGAAATGCATTTGTTTATTAACAGTTCATTCTGTTCATTCTTCAGCCAGTTGTTGAACTGCATGGAGGCATATTAAACGGGCTGTTGTTTTGTTCTATAGAATGATTCAGTGACATGTACAAGATGATCATTATAAGAGAACAGGACCTGGTGCGGGCCATTTTCTAATGTTGTTAAAATTTGTGGCCCAAATATATATATATTAAGTACATAGTTACTGTGCGTGTTTTACGTTTATTTATCATTGCTACCGGTTGCCCATATGAGCGACGCCTCCTGAAGAGATTATTCATTTTAGATTTTTGGAGGATAGTGCAATGCTACAGGCAGAGACCCATTCCAGAGTCTACGTTCACAGTGTAAAGCACCGACACGAAACCTTGGTTTAAAGTCCTACCTACCTGACAGTCTGTTCATTTTTAATAAGGTCAGATGAGGGATCGAACCTGTGATCCCTGGATTACCAGCCCAACATGTTAACCACTAGACTACAGATCGATCTGTGAAGTACATACTAATTGTAAGTCATTATTATAGGTTTCCCATATGTGCCCCACAAGTCATTGAGGCAGTGTTCCTTGGCTATCTGTCCAATTTATTTTTGTTGCCATTTAATGAGTTTCCCCTGTAAACATGTGGATGCAGTCAGGCACATGGGACATAGACTGGTTCCCTTTGATTTCTTCTCTGTTTACTTCATCAAGTGGAGTTGAGAGACACCAGTCTGGTGATAAATCTTCACTAAACTGCCTCCAGTAGCAAGATCAAATGACAACTGGCTTACTTTTACCCTATATTCTAACATTCTGGTGCGCTGAATTGCCCAGCCAGAGAGGTGTATCAGCTATTTGTTCTTTGCTGGTTTATATAGAAGGCTAAGCGACTGCTATTTGTTTGGTTGTAATTTTAGATGGAAAGCTGAACTGTGGCTGTTATATTTACCTCTTTGTTGATTTTCATAGACACCTGAAAAGCTGCTATTTGTTTCTTTGTGTTGATGACAATTTTTTTTACTATGCATTAATATTCTATTCCGCCATTAGCTGCACAGCTACATACTTTTACCATCAGGTGCTACTTGTTTCTTTTTTGTTTCAAACAGAAAGTGAGGATATCTGCAACAGAATGAGACAAACGTTGCACTCATAGACATTCCACCATTCCTCAGGCCTTCCACCATTCCTCAGGCCTTCCACCATTCCTCAGGCATTCCACCATTCCTCAGGCCTTCCACCATTCCTCAGGCCTTCCACCCGTCCTCAGGCCTTCCACCATTCCTCAGGCCTTCCACCCATCCTCAGGCCTTCCACCATTCCCCAGGCCTTCCACCCGTCCCCAGGCTTTCCATCATTCCCCAGGCTTTCCACCATTCCCCAGACCTTCCACCATTCCCCAGACCTTCCATCATTCCTCAGGCATTCCACCATTCCCCAGGCCTTCCATCATTCCCCAGGTATTCCCCAAGGCATTCCATCATTCCCCAGGCCTTCCATCATTCCTCAGGCATTCCACCATTCCCCAGGCCTTCCATCATTCCTCAGGCATTCCACCATTCCCCAGGCCTTCCATCATTCCCCATGCATTCCACCATTCCCCAGGCCTTCCATCATTCCCCAGGCATTCCACCATTCCCCAGGCCTTCCATCATTCCTCAGGCATTCCACCATTCCCCAGGCCTTCCATCATTCCCCAGGCATTCCATCATTCCCCAGACCTTCCATCATTCCCCAGGCATTCCACCATTCCTCAGGCCTTCCATCATCCTCAGGCATTCCACCATTCCCCAGGCCTTCCATCATTCCCCAGGCATTCCATCATTCCCCAAGCCTTCCATCATTCCTCAGGCATTCCCCAGGCTTTCCACCATTCCCCAGACCTTCCATCATTCCTCAGGCCTTCCATCATTCCCCAGGCTTTCCACCATTCCCCAGACCGTCCACCATTCCCCAGGCCTTCCACCATTCCCCAGGCCTTCCACCATTCCCCAGGCCTTCCATCATTCCCCAGGCCTTCTACCATTCCTCAGGCATTCCACCATTCCTCAGGCCTTCCTTCCACCATTCCTCAGGCCAGAGAAAATGGGCTCACATATCACATGTTGGTAAAATGTCCTGCTAGTCCAGTTAAATCTGTGCATGCTGGGTAAAATAAAGGCTATAAATAGTTCAAATAATTGTAGCAGATGACAATTCATTAATATGTTTTTCTTATTTGTAACTGTAAACTCTGGAAATATGTCATGAAATTTTATTAGAATTGTGTCGTTACAACACAATTGTAATGAAATTGCGTGACATATTTGACTGTTATTTTCACCGCTAACGAGCAAAGAGTTAAACAGGCAAAGCAGAAATAATGTACAATTTCATAATATATGAAACTTATTTTCATATTGTAAGATTAAACTTTATATTTATTTTACAATGATTGCGATGCAAGTTTTAACAACTTATATTAATCACTCTCGTTGGTGCGGAAATGTGGTCATTCTTGTGGGAGGAAATCGGAGTACCCAAAACCCAACTATCCAATGTGGCAACCATTGTACCATCTCACATACTTCCCGGTCCGAGGATCGCACCCAGGTTGCATTGGTGAGAAGCGAGCGCGATATATAATATAACTATTCTTTTAGTTTAATTGGAATAGGGCTCATAATGAATTTACCAAATTTGACATACCGTATTGTTCCTATTTATAGCGCCCGGCGCGATGCAAAACACAAAAGGGGAGCGCTAATTAGAGTAATTAATTTCTGTAGTATAGGTGTGGAAAATCTCCGTTTCAATATCGGTAATTGCCAACTAATTGGAAGAAACTGCTCAGTGACCTTGCTTTGTCATAATGCGACACCTACTACGTCATTGTGTGTTACTTAAATCGATTGATAATTATGTTCTGTACATGCGGTACATAATATTATGCCACGTAAATTGTATACATTTAAAGTTAACCCGTGTTTCTGTGGATTTTTCCGCATTATAAATCTCCGGGCCTTTCGCACCTGAAGCGAACGTGCTACCAATGCACTATCACGGCTCCACTGGATTGACATTTATGTATATGCATTCCATTTACATTAGGTCTATATCATTTAATTAATGCAGTGTTCTAGTATACCAGACCAGACCATAGCTAAATAATAATTAGTTACTGTACATGTTAAAGTCCGTTATGCAGACATCTACACTGATAAATTCCATGTCTCAATGTCTGCATTTCGGAAATATCTTTTACAAAATGTTAAAAAAATATATTCACCCAAGCATTTTCATATAATGTCTTGCCGAATATGTAACAGTCACCTGCATCTGAACAACACAGGATACAAGCTATCATGCCATGCCGAGTATGTAACATAGTCACCTGCAACTGAACAACACAGGATACAAGCTGTAATGTCTTGCCGAGTATATAACATAGTCACCTACAACTGAACAACACAGGATACAAGCTGTAATGTCTTGCCGAGTATATAACATAGTCACCTGCAACTGAACAACACAGGATACAAGCTGTAATGTCTTGCATGCCGAGTATATGACATAGTCACCTGCATCTGAACAACACAGGATACAAGCTGTAATGTCTTGCCGAGTATGTAACATAGTCACCTGCATCTGAACAACACAGGATACAAGCTGTAATGTCTTGCCGAGTATGTAACATAGTCACCTGCATCTGAACAACACAGGATACAAGCTGTAATGTCTTGCCGAGTATGTAACATAGTCACCTGCATCTGAACAACACAGGATACAAGCTGTAACCCAAAACAACACCCACAACAACACAAACAACAACCCAAAAAACACCCACAACAACACAAACAACAACCCAAAACAACACCCACAACAACACAAACAACAACCCAAACAACACCCACAACAACACAAACAACACCCAAACAACACCCACAACAACACAAACAACTAATGTCTTGCCGAGTATGTAACATAGTCACCTGCATCTGAACAACACAGGATACAAGCTGTAATGTCTTGCCGAGTATGTAACATAGTCACCTGCATCTGAACAACACAGGATACAAGCTGTAATGTCTTGCCGAGTATGTAACATAGTCACCTGCATCTGAACAACACAGGATACAAGCTGTAATGTCTTGCCGAGTATGTAACATAGTCACCTGCATCTGAACAACACAGGATACAAGCTGTAATGTCTTGCCGAGTATGTAACATAGTCACCTGCATCTGAACAACACAGGATACAAGCTGTAATGTCTTGCCGAGTATGTAACATAGTCACCTGCATCTGAACAACACAGGATACAAGCTGTAATGTCTTGCCGAGTATGTAACATAGTCACCTGCATCTGAACAACACAGGATACAAGCTGTAATGTCTTGCCGAGTATGTAACATAGTCACCTGCATCTGAACAACACAGGATACAAGCTGTAATGTCTTGCCGAGTATGTAACATAGTCACCTGCATCTGAACAACACAGGATACAAGCTGTCATGCCATGCCGAGTATGTAACATAGTCACCTGCAACTGAACAACACAGGATACAAGCTGTGATGTCTTGCCGAGTATGTAACATAGTCACCTGCATCTGAACAACACAGGATACAAGCTGTAATGTCTTGCCGAGTATGTAATATAGTCACCTGCATCTGAACAACACAGGATACAAACTGTAATGTCTTGCCGAGTATATAACATAGTCACCTGCATCTGAACAACACAGGATACAAGCTGTAATGTCTTGCCGAGTATGTAACATAGTCACCTGCATCTGAACAACACAGGATACAAGCTGTACTGTCTTGCCGAGTATGTAACATAGTCACCTGCATCTGAACAACACAGGATACAAGCTGTAATGTCTTGTCATGCCGAGTATATGACATAGTCACCTGCATCTGAACAACACAGGATACATGCTGTAATGTCTTGTCATGCCGAGTATATGACATAGTCACCTGCATCTGAACAACACAGGATACAAGCTGTAATGTCTTGTCATGCCGAGTATATAACATAGTCACCTGCATCTGAATATGCCGAGTATATAACATAGTCACCTGCATCTGAACAACACAGGATACAAGCTGTAATGTCTTGCATGCCGAGTATGTAACATAGTCACCTGCATCTGAACAACACAGGATACAAGCTGTAATGTCTTGCCGAGTATGTAACATAGTCACCTGCATCTGAACAACACAGGGTACAAGCTGTAATGTCTTGCCGAGTATATGACATAGTCACCTGCATCTGAACAACACAGGGTACAAGCTGTAATGTCTTGCCGAGTATATGACATAGTCACCTGCATCTGAACAACACAGGGTACAAGCTGTAATGTCTTGCATGCCGAGTATATGACATAGTCACCTGCATCTGAACAACACAGGATACAAGCTGTAATGTCTTGCCGAGTATATGACATAGTCACCTGCATCTGAACAACACAGGATACAAGCTGTAATGTCTTGTCGAGTATATAACATAGTCACCTGCATCTGAACAACACAGGATACAAGCTGTAATGTCTTGCCGAGTATATGACATAGTCACCTGCATCTGAACAACACAGGATACAAGCTGTAATGTCTTGCATGCCGAGTATATGACATAGTCACCTGCATCTGAACAACACAGGATACAAGCTGTAATGTCTTGCCGAGTATATAACATAGTCACCTGCATCTGAACAACACAGGATACAAGCTGTAATGTCTTGCCGAGTATATGACATAGTCACCTGCATCTGAACAACACAGGATACAAGCTGTAATGTCTTGCATGCCGAGTATATGACATAGTCACCTGCATCTGAACAACACAGGATACAAGCTGTAATGTCTTGCATGCCGAGTATATGACATAGTCACCTGCATCTGAACAACACAGGATACAAGCTGTAATGTCTTGTCATGCCGAATATATGACATAGTCACCTGCATCTGAACAACACAGGATACAAGCTGTAATGTCTTGCCGAGTATATAACATAGTCACCTGCATCTGAACAACACAGGATACAAGCTGTAATGTCTTGCCGAGTATATAACATAGTCACCTGCATCTGAACAACACAGGATACAAGCTGTAATGTCTTGCCGAGTATGTAACACAGTCACGTGCATCTGAACAACACAGGGTACAAGCTTGCCATGCCGAGTAGGTGACATAGTTCATCTGCATATATTTACATCACATGAGGGTTCCCAACTAATGATATGCAGTTGACATGCGCACCCGAAGTTACGGGCATGCCCATTTGCAGTGTTAGGCATCGTGAGAAAACGCTTGTCTTACAGTCTACGCTGTTCCAATGATTATCTATTTACCTGTTCCGGCGCACGGTAAGTTGCAAATCTGGACTAAAATGTGTCCTATATTTTGTTTGTGTCATTGAAAATAATAATTAATGTAAATATAAGTAATGAATCGAGGGTTAATAGTTTCCATCTGTGTATGAACTACATTGGGCCTGTTCAAAGTTAGCGTGGGTGCCTTCAGCCTCCACACACTTTAACCACGCTCAATATAGTTCATACCTCGATGGAAACTATTAACCCACGATTCATTCCTTAACTGAACAACATAAGACACAAGTTGCTTTCAAAGCTGGCTTGTATGTGAATATTGCATTATGCATGTACATGACTATTGACTCAAATTTTAATGCCATCCATGTTCTTATATTTTTCTTATTGGGCATTTCTTTATCATCGCCCCTGGTTGCACTTTGAGGCAGCACCTCCAGGAGCATCTCTTTATATTTACGTCGCTATAGCAATTCCTTCGATGAGCGCATGTGCCCTGATTGCATACATTGAGGGTTCCCAACTAATGATATGCAGCTGACACGCACACTCGAAGTTACGGACATGCGCATTCGCAGTGTTAGGCAGCGCTCGTTGCGAGAAAAGGTGTGTCTTACAGTTTACGCTGTATCTATTTACCTATTCCGACACACGGTAAGTTGCAAATCTGGACTAAAAAACATTTTAAATGCAAATTGTGCTATTTTTCCCTTTGTGTCATTGAAAAGAATAATTAATGTAAATATAAGGAATGAATCGTGGGTTAATAGTTTCCATCAGGGTATGAACTACATTGGGCGTGCTTAATGTTAGCATGGATACCTTCGACCTCCACACACTTTAACCACGGATTTCGGATGATAGTGCATGGTACAGAACCAGTCAAGAAGCTCCTCCGTTTCTGTGTATGTTTTACGTTTATTTATCATCGCTACCGGTTGCCCATATGAGCGACGCCTCCTGAAGTCATTTTGGAGTACAGTGCAATGATACAGACAGACACCCATTCCACGGTCTCCATTGGTTCTTTTACATGCACGGTGTACAGCACCGACACAAGACCTCGGTTTAAAGTCCCGTCTGAAAGACTTAATTTGATTAGGGTTAGACGGGGGATCGAACCTCTGTTTCTTTTCCATGTATGGTGTATACATCACTAACACTTGACTTCGGCTTAAACTCCCATACCTATACCAAGACTATCATTGTTCATTTTAGTATGAACGGGGTATCAAACCTGCAATCTGTGGAGTCCGGTTCCAGTGCACTACCACTAATCCACTCTGTAACGCACGTCTGGATTTGATTGCTGACTGCAACTGATTCTGAAATGAAAAACAACTATTTCTGAAAAATGGTCTTAGCACCTTCTAAGTAGGGTCTACCACACATGTGTGATATTGTGGACAGGTCTCTTGTCATTGTGATATTGTGGACAGGTCTCTTGTCATTGTGATAGTTTTAACCCATTTGATTCTGGATACCGTTCAAACAGTATTTGCAAAGAACATAGAGCTAGATCAGCCGCCACGGAACGTACCGTCTGATCAGGCTCTATGCTGTTTGCTATTCAGATGATCTTGCTAAGACACTTGGCTATGTAGCAAACAATATAGATCCTGATCAGCACGCTGAAGCTGATCTGAATCTATGTTGTTTGCAAAAGCCTTTAAATGTATCCAGAATGAAATGGGTTAAAAAGTAAACACTATTTAGAATTGACTGCGGTAAGGAATAACATGACTTAGTATGTAATTGTGGACATATATCCTAAACAATACAGTTGTGTCTACAGATGTTTATTTATTTATTTATATTTCGGGTTTTACGCCTGCATCAGCACTATTTCGGGCTATATCGCCGGCGGGCAGTTTACCTAACAACACCTTTCCTGGGCAGGCTCCAGCGGTTAACCAGTATTTGGGTGCACCAACCTCCGTAAGAAACTGCCAACTTTTTCATATAAAATACAGATGTCCACATCGTCGTAGCGGTATGTATATGTTATTAAAAATAATTACTTTTTGAAGTAAAAACCAATTCAAAGAATCCTATAGCTTAGAGTTTGTGGAACATATCTATATATATTTGGAGAAAAGGGTGAATTCCCATTTCCCTATAAATGAGGTAATGGTGACAAATTCATATGAATTTCCATTGTATTTGGGGGACGATATTCTATATATTTGGCGAACATCCAATACTTAGGTTTGGAAAATAATTTGCATAAACATGCATCATACTTCCAGCATGCAAGCCGTTCTTATATAGCATGTTCGGATAGTGCCTTTTCCTTGGCACGTGAAACCAGATTGCATTTTCGTGCGTGAAATTCATTTTTACATTAAAGAACAGCTTATTTGTAGGCCTGTCCTCTGTCCGTATGTCCAACATACACAGATGATACGATGGTCGCCAGATCGGACAGGTGGTTTTCTCCGGGTACTCCTGTTTCCTCCCACACGAATGACCACATTTATGCTTTCATCTGCACCAACGAAAGTGCTTAATATAAGTTGTTAAAACTTGCTTCGCAATCGTTGTAAAATAAATAAAAAAATTTAAAAAACCATGCACATGACGCACTCCTTCCCCCACCGCAACAATTTAAAATAAACAAATGTGTAACATTTTGACTGATAAATTCATGGCTGCATGAACGAATGGTTTATTTGCGAGTGCTTCTTCTGCCTATATGTCTTACAGACAGGTAAGTATGGTGTATATAAGTAACACAGGATTCAATGCTTGTTGATAAGTCACAGCAGCATCTTACTCCCATGCCTGACAGTGACTTGAACATCCTTAACAGAACCACAGACACCAAAACATCTTATCTCTGTACTTTGTCAGGCTTTTTATCCACAGTAGCACAAAACTACAAAACTACAGTTGTGTATTCTATAAATAGTAACAGTTGTGTGTACATTTTGTTCATGTCAGAGGTGTGGAGAAGACTGGAAGGTGATTGGTTGTCATAGTGCTATACATTTCTGCCAGTCTCCTATGCCACAGTTAGAAGTGGTGTCCTGCTATAAGGAATGTGAGAGCATTTGTCATCATGAAACCATTAGAGGTAAGCTATTTCACTTGTTTGTGCATTTCACTGTGTTGTGTTGAATCTATGAGAGTTATATGTACATATTTCTTAGAACTGTCAAATGTTGTCATAAAAGTACAATATCTAAATTTGATTAGTATTCAAAATGGTGGAATTTCAAAACTTTTCAAAGTTGTATATTTTAGTTACAAGTAATAATATTGATCACTGGACACGTAAGAAATGTTTATGCTTTCATAATGTCTTTGTGACTTTCATATATGTATCTAGGTCTATAAGTAAATATAAAACTTGGAACTCTGTCAACGGAATGAGGAAGTCGATGTCAATATGTCAAACTTCAGGCAGGTTGTCATGGTTATGAACTGAAGATTTGTCTGGAACTTGTATTTTATTACGAGATCTGTTTTTTGTATCTTTATCGAGAAAAGAAAAGGGTCAGTTTGACATATTACATTTACATTTGTTTACTTACCAAATTATAGTGTTTTAAAATGTACATGTAGGGTTTGGTTTTTATGCAGCCGGAAGTAAGAGGTTGCTGAAATTATATGTCAAACATTGTAAATACTACATATTAGATCACTGTTTTAGATGCTGTTTTGAATACTTCCTGTTGAAAGTTTAATGTCACCGTATCACCATAATTGACAAAGGACAATATTTCAGTTTTAAACTTCGCATCATCATTTTTTTTCTGGATAGAATCTATTCTTGTTTCACTCAACAAAGGAAGTTTCTGAGCAAATGTGTGGAAGTCTGATAAGCCAAAAGCGGCTTGTTAAATAGTTGAGACTGTCCCAGCATAGATATTTAGATATTTCTCAATGCTGACTCTGATTGGCCAATCTCTGAACAGTAGCACAGGTGTGAATAAATTATGCTAATTAGGTTTTTACCAGGTAAATATTGCAGGAAGTGAGTGTCTTTTTGTTGATAGGAAATAGCTGTTCATGGCTGACATTAGATAGACATGATTTGGTCCCATACTGGGATTCCCTGGTAATTTAGTTAATCTCCCAGCTTATCTGTGTGTGATTTATGTACATCAGAAGAAAGAGGCAATAGAGAGGGAGCATTTTCAAATTGATTTATTGTTGACACCATTTAAATGAGATTTGATTGTTTTTGTAAGATATTCTCAGAATCTTAACAATAACTTGATGAACTTAACAGTACAAGTGTTGTACTTTGTCAACCTTCAAAATGATGAACTTAACAGTACAAGTTGTACTTTGTCAACCTTTAAAATGATGAACTTAACAGTACAAGTGTTGTACTTTGTCAACCTTTAAAATGATGAACTTAACAGTACAAGTTGTACTTTGTCAACCTTCAAAATGATGAACTTAACAGTACTAGTGTTGTACTTTGTCAACCTTCACAATGATGAACTTAACAGTACAAGTTGTACTTTGTCAACCTTCAAAATGATGAACTTAACAGTACTAGTGTTGTACTTTGTCAACCTTCAAAATGATGAACTTAACAGTACTAGTGTTGTAGATTGTCAACCTTCAAAATGATGAACTTAACAGTACTAGTGTTGTACTTTGTCAACCTTCAAAATGATGAACTTAACAGTACTAGTGTTGTACTTTGTCAACCTTTAAAATGATGAACTTAACAGTACTAGTGTTGTACTTTGTCAACCTTCACAATGATGAACTTAACAGTACAAGTTGTACTTTGTCAACCTTCAAAATGATGAACTTAACAGTACTAGTGTTGTACTTTGTCAACCTTCAAAATGATGAACTTAACAGTACTAGTGTTGTACTTTGTCAACCTTCACAATGATGAACTTAACAGTACAAGTGTTGTACTTTGTCAACCTTCAAAATGATGAACTTAACAGTACAAGTTGTACTTTGTCAAACTTCACAATGATGAACTTAACAGTACAAGTGTTGTACTTTGTCAACCTTCACAATGATGAACTTAACAGTACAAGTTGTACTTTGTCAACCTTCAAAATGATGAACTTAACAGTACTAGTGTTGTACTTTGTCAACCTTCAAAATGATGAACTTAACAGTACAAGTGTTGTACTTTGTCAACCTTCACAATGATGAACGTAACAGTACAAGTTGTACTTTGTCAACCTTCACAATGATGAACGTAACAGTACTAGTGTTGTACTTTGTCAACCTTCACAATGATGAACTTAACAGTACAAGTTGTACTTTGTCAACCTTTAAAATGATGAACTTAACAGTTAACAGTACTAGTGTTGTCCATTGTCATAAATGTTTGAATGCATAAATTAAAAATTGGAAACACTTTAAGCAATTAAGCATAACAGTATATATATGAAACAACCTTTAAATTTTAAAACATATATATCTGGAGATATGATATTAATAGATTTAGATTTGAAGTAATCAATTGCCTTTTATTAATGAACCTATGAAGTGCTTGTCCTTTGTCAACATTGTAAATTGCCCTAATTTCTTGAAAGTCCTTTGTCAAATACTTACTTACTTGAAAGTCCTTTGTCAAATGCTTAATTTCTTGAAAGTCCTTTGTCAAATGCTTACTTACTTATATTTGACAAATGATTCATTTCTTGAAAGTCCTTTGTCAAATACTTACTTACTTACTTGAAAGTCCTTTGTCAAATGCTTAATTTCTTGAAAGTCCTTTGTCAAATGCTTACTTACTTATATTTGTCAAATGCTTAATTTCTTGAAAGTCCTTTGTCAAATGCTTACTTACTTATATTTGTCAAATGATTCATTTCTTGAAAGTCCTTTGTCAAATGCTTACTTACTTACTTACTTACTTGAAAGTCCTTTGTCAAATACTTACTTACTTACTTGAAAGTCCTTTGTCAAATGCTTACTTACTTATATGTGTCAAATGATTCATTTCTTGAAAGTCCTTTGTCAAATGCTTACTTACTTACTTACTTACTTACTTGAAAGTCCTTTGTCAAATGCTTACTTACTTGAAAGTCCTTTGTCAAATGCTTACTTACTTACTTGAAAGTCCTTTGTCAAATGCTTAATTACTTACTTGAAAGTCCTTTGTCAAATGCTTACTTACTTGAAAGTCCTTTGTCAAATGCTTACTTACTTACTTGAAAGTCCTTTGTCAAATGCATACTTACTTGAAAGTCCTTTGTCAAATGCTTACTTACTTACTTGAAAGTCCTTTGTCAAATGCTTAATTACTTACTTGAAAGTCCTTTGTCAAATGCTTACTTACTTGAAAGTCCTTTATCAAATACTTACTTACTTACTTACTTGAAAGTCCTTTATCAAATGCTTACTTACTTGAAAATCCTTTGTAATATTGCTTAATTGCTTGAAAGTCCTTTGTCAAATTGCTTACTTACTTACTTACTTGAAAGTCCTTTGTCAAATGCTTACTTACTTACTTGAAAGTCCTTTGTCAAATGCTTACTTACTTACTTGAAAGTCCTTTGTCAAATGCTTACTTACTTGAAAATCCTTTGTAATATTGCTTAATTGCTTGAAAGTCCTTTGTCAAATTGCTTAATCGCTTAAAGATCAGTTGTCAACCTTGTCAATTGCTCAAACTTGTTTGGACTACCTTGAAGATGTTTCTAAAATAGATTCCATGAAACTGTATCATACGTTTGTTATTGTCAGAAATTGTCAGAATTTCTACAGTCATTGTATATTTTGATATGATTCAACACCATTGAAGCAGAATTACCTCAGTACCAAATGAATTGGAAAAAGATTCATGAAGTTCCTTATACTACAAGTCATAATATTCAAAAAATCAGTATCTGAGAAAATGCTGGTATATAAAATTCTCAGCTCTATGAATTCCAACTTCAAACATTGACCTTTTTTCACATGAAAAAAGACACTTGAGAAAGTGTGTGAACTCTGCAGACAGATGATTTGTCATAGGTTACATGTGAACACACAAACAAGTGCTGCTGTGAGAAATCCACACCCATGACATGTTTTTTTCTCTGGCATGGCTTATCAGCATAGAGAATCATCAGCGTATATGCTATATATTTATTCTAGCAGATATGGCATTTTTGCAGCAACTTGACAGCAATTTGACGATATAGTGCCGCATGTCGTTGCAACAGCTATATTGATACTGTAGTGTGAGATTTCTTGGCGAATCATTAATTTTTTGGTTTGTTTGTTTATTTAGAATTATGTGGGACATTTATAATTGGTAATTTGTAATGTAAATTGTGTACCCATTTTTAAAAAAAATATAGTGTGACAACTTTTAATCAATCAAATCATACTTGTAGATCAAACCCTAGTAGTGGTAACCACTAAACCGTGTTCACCAAAACATTGACTGCACATTGATATTCACTGCTGTATTCTGCTCTCGGGGATTTTGGCAGGGGGTTTATATGTGTAGCTGAGGTTTATATGTCTCCACTAGGGGACATTAGTCAGCCACATGTACTCACACACAGATATCATATGACAAAAAGACAAGTGGGGCACAGAGTAAAACCAGATGTGGGGCCATCACAAGGGGAAAACCTTGTAGGGAAGTTACAGATTGTTGCATATAGGGTCATGGAGACAATATTCGAGTGACTGTAGGGTGTCCGAGATGCTTACCGGAAAAGCAAAGATTGGATGCAGTTAATGCTCTAATGAAGCCATTGGTGAGTTTTAAGTCAGACGGTGTTATTGATATAGTGGTCTGGGATTGGTTAAAAAAGTGTAGGGAAGCCCTTACGAGTTATTGATACATGAACTGATTGGCTGAGTAGGTATTGTCACAAATAGTGAAAATGACTTCTAAATATTAAAATACAATATATGAGCTGCATTTTGGAATATTTTAGAATATTTGCATACTACTTGGTGACAAATAAACAAGATATTATAAATGCAGGTGTCAGTGCAACATTTACCACCAAATTGCCTTCAGAGTAGGGGTTGGGTGCCTTTAGTTGAAAATTTAAAAAAATGCAATTGGTCAACCCCATTGAAATTTGACATTTTCCTGTGGCTCAAAGGCCAGTCTGTTGAAAACTACTGTCTTTTGTGCCAAACTATTTTTGGAGGAGATCTAATGACACTGTGTGGTATAATGGTGGCCTATGGAAATTTCAATAGCGGTGTCTGACCATTACATACATGTACAGGTGGTTTTGTTGTTTAAAATTAGACAATAAATGAAAAAAAGGAGATGAAAATGCTATGTACGCTATTATGTCACATTTAGGCGACAATGACATAATCACTGTAACTTTAAGGAAGTGATCTTCCGCGAACAAACAACATAATGGTAGACCCTTAACCTGCCGAATATAATGGACGGAATGTGCAAACAACATAGATCCAGATGAGACGTGGCATTGCATCATGTCTGATCATGATCTATGTTGTTTGCTATTTGGACGTGTGGTTTAGCTCCACTATCCAAATAGCAAACAGCATAGAGCCTGATCAGATGGCACAGAACAGTTGCCATCTGATCAGGCGCTATGCTGTTTGCAAAAGCGACTAGTTGTGATTGGCGGGTTACGGGTTAATTAACGAGTCTGGCTGATTTAGGCAAAACGTAATCTTGTATGAGGCACTCTAATGAAGCATACAAATGACACTTATAGTGGTTGTTTGGCAGCATACTTCTTTCTGTCAGAATATCAAGATGCATAATTGGAGAACAATTTGAAAGTCCAATTAAACTTGGTTTTCCATTAGTGCGGTACCTTTATAACAGGCTTTCCATTAGTGTGGTACCTTTATAACAGGCTTTCCATTAGTGTGGTACCTTTATAACAGGTTTTCCATTAGTGCGGTACCTTTATAACAGGCTTTCCATTAGTGTGGTACCTTTATAACAGACTTTCCATTAGTGTGGTACCTTTATAACAGGCTTTCCATTAGTGTGGTACCTTTATAACAGGCTTTCCATTAGTGTGGTACCTTTATAACAGACTTTCCATTAGTGTGGTACCTTTATAACAGGCTTTCCATTAGTGTGGTACCTTTATAACAGGCTTTCCATTAGTGTGGTACCTTTATAACAGGCTTTCCATTAGTGTGGTACCATTATAACAGGCTTTCCATTAGTGTGGTACCTTTATAACAGGCTTTTCATTAGTGTGGTACCTTTATAACAGGCTTTCCATTAGTGTGGTACCTTTATAACAGGCTTTCCATTAGTGCGGTACCTTTATAACAGGCTTTCCATTAGTGCGGTACCGTTATAACAGGCTTTCCATTAGTGTGGTACCGTTATAACAGACTTTCCATTAGTGTGGTACCTTTATAACAGGCTTTCCATTAGTGTGGTACCTTTATAACAGGCTTTCCATTAGTGTGGTACCTTTATAACAGGCTTTCCATTAGTGTGGTACCTTTATAACAGGCTTTCCATTAGTGTGGTACCTTTATAACAGGCTTTCCATTAGTGTGGTACCTTTATAACAGGCTTTCCATTAGAGTGGTACCTTTATAACAGGCTTTCCATTAGAGTGGTACCTTTATAACAGGCTTTCCATTAGTGTGGTACCTTTATAACAGGCTTTCCATTAGTGTGGTACCGTTATAACAGACTTTCCATTAGTGTGGTACCTTTATAACAGGCTTTCCATTAGTGTGGTACCTTTATAACAGCTTTCATTAGTGTGGTACCTTTATAACAGGCTTTCCATTAGTGTGGTACCTTTATAACAGGCTTTCCATTAGTGTGGTACCTTTATAACAGGCTTTCCATTAGTGTGTACCTTTATAACAGGCTTTCCATTAGTGTGGTACCTTTATAACGGCTTTCCATTAGTGTGGTACCTTTATAACAGGCTTTCCATTAGTGTGGTACCGTTATAACAGACTTTCCATTAGTGTGGTACCTTTATAACAGGCTTTCCATTAGTGTGGTACCTTTATAACAGGCTTTCCATTAGTGTGGTACCGTTATAACAGGCTTTCCATTAGTGTGGTACCTTTATAACAGGCTTTCCATTAGTGTGGTACCGTTATAACAGACTTTCCATTAGTGTGGTACCTTTATAACAGGCTTTCCATTAGTGTGGTACCTTTATAACAGGCTTTCCATTAGTGTGGTACCTTTATAACAGGCTTTCCATTAGTGTGGTACCTTTATAACAGGCTTTCCATTAGTGTGGTACCTTTATAACAGGCTTTCCATTAGTGTGGTACCTTTATAACAGGCTTTCCATTAGTGTGGTACCTTTATAACAGGCTTTCCATTAGTGTGGTACCTTTATAACAGGCTTTCCATTAGTGTGGTACCTTTATAACAGGCTTTCCATTAGTGTGGTACCTTTATAACAGGCTTTCCATTAGTGCGGTACCTTTATAACAGGCTTTCCATTAGTGTGGTACCTTTATAACAGGCTTTCCATTAGTGCGGTACCTTTATAACAGGTTTTCCATTAGTGCGTTACCTTTATAACAGGCTTTCCATTAGTGTGGTACCTTTATAACAGGCTTTCCATTAGTGCGGTACCTTTATAACAGGGTTTCCATTAGTGCGGTACCTTTATAACAGGCTTTCCATTAGTGTGGTACCTTTATAACAGGCTTTCCATTAGTGCGGTACCTTTATAACAGGTTTTCCATTAGTGCAGTACCTTTATAGCAGGCTTTCCATTAGTGCGGTACCTTTATAACAGGTTTTCCATTAGTGCGGTACCTTTATAACATGTTTTCCATTAGTGCAGTACCTTTATAACAGGTTTTCCATTAGTGCGGTACCTTTATAACAGGCTTTCCATTAGTGCGGTACCTTTATAACAGGCTTTCCATTAGTGCAGTACCTTTATAACAGGCTTTCCATTAGTGCAATACCTTTATAACAGGCTTTCCATTAGTGCGGTACCTTTATAACAGGTTATCCATTAGTGCAGTACCTTTATAACAGTTTTCCATTAGTGCAGTACCTTTATAACAGGTCATTTCCATTAGTGCGGTACCTTTATAACAGGCTTTCCATTAGTGCGGTACCTTTATAACAGGCTTTCCATTAGTGCAGTACCTTTATAACAGGCTTTCTGTTAGTGCGATACCTTTATAACAGGCTTTCCATTAGTGCGGTACCTTTATAACAGGTTATCCATTAGTGCAGTACCTTTATAACAGGTTTTCCATTAGTGCAGTACCTTTATAACAGGCTTTCTGTTAGTGCGGTACCTTTATAACAGGCTTTCTGTTAGTGCGGTACCTTTATAACAGGCTTTCCATTACTGTGGTACCTTTATAACAGGCTTTCCATTAGTGCGGTACCTTTATAACAGGTTTTCCATTAGTGCATTACCTTTATAACAGGCTTTCCATTAGTGTGGTACCTTTATAACAGGCTTTCCATTAGTGCGGTACCTTTATAACAGGTTTTCCATTAGTGCGTTACCTTTATAACAGGCTTTCCATTAGTGTGGTACCTTTATAACAGGCTTTCCATTAGTGTGGTACCTTTATAACAGGGTTTCCATTAGTGCGGTACCTTTATAACAGGCTTTCCATTAGTGTGGTACCTTTATAACAGGCTTTCCATTAGTGCGGTACCTTTATAACAGGTTTTCCATTAGTGCAGTACCTTTATAGCAGGCTTTCCATTAGTGCGGTACCTTTATAACAGGTTTTCCATTAGTGCGGTACCTTTATAACAGGTTTTCCATTAGTGCGGTACCTTTATAACAGGTTTTCCATTAGTGCGGTACCTTTATAACAGGCTTTCCATTAGTGCGGTACCTTTATAACAGGCTTTCCATTAGTGCGGTACCTTTATAACAGGCTTTCCATTAGTGCAGTACCTTTATAACAGGCTTTCTGTTAGTGCGATACCTTTATAACAGGCTTTCCATTAGTGCGGTACCTTTATAACAGGTTTTCCATTAGTGCGGTACCTTTATAACAGGTTTTCCATTAGTGCGGTACCTTTATAACAGGTTTTCCATTAGTGCGGTACCTTTATAACAGGCTTTCCATTAGTGCGGTACCTTTATAACAGGCTTTCCATTAGTGCGGTACCTTTATAACAGGTTTTCCATTAGTGCGGTACCTTTATAACAGGCTTTCTGTTAGTGCAGTACCTTTATAACAGGTTTTCCATTAGTGCGGTACCTTTATAACAGGCTTTCCATTAGTGCGGTACCTTTATAACAGGCTTTCCATTAGTGCGGTACCTTTATAACAGGTTTTCCATTAGTGCGGTACCTTTATAACAGGCTTTCTGTTAGTGCGGTACCTTTATAACAGGCTTTCCATTAGTGCGGTACCTTTATAACAGGCTTTCCATTAGTGCGGTACCTTTATAACAGGCTTTCCATTAGTGCGGTACCTTTATAACAGGTTTTCCATTAGTGTGGTACCTTTATAACAGGCTTTCCATTAGTGCAGTACCTTTATAACAGGCTTTCCATTAGTGTGGTACCTTTATAACAGGCTTTCCATTAGTGTGGTACCTTTATAACAGACTTTCCATTAGTGTGGTACCTTTATAACAGGCTTTCCATTAGTGCAGTACCTTTATAACAGGCTTTCCATTAGTGCGGTACCTTTATAACAGGTTTTCCATTAGTGTGGTACCTTTATAACAGGCTTTCCATTAGTGCGGTACCTTTATAACAGGTTTTCCATTAGTGCGGTACCTTTATAGCAGGCTTTCCATTAGTGCGGTACCTTTATAACAGGTTTTCCATTAGTGCGGTACCTTTATAACAGGTTTTCCATTAGTGCGGTACCTTTATAACAGGTTTTCCATTAGTGCGGTACCTTTATAACAGGCTTTCCATTAGTGCGGTACCTTTATAACAGGCTTTCCATTAGTGCGGTACCTTTATAACAGGTTTTCCATTAGTGCGGTACCTTTATAACAGGTTTTCCATTAGTGTGGTACCTTTATAGCAGGCTTTCCATTAGTGCGGTACCTTTATAACAGGTTTTCCATTAGTGCGGTACCTTTATAACAGGTTTTCCATTAGTGCGGTACCTTTATAACAGGTTTTCCATTAGTGCGGTACCTTTATAACAGGCTTTCCATTAGTGCGGTACCTTTATAACAGGTTTTCCATTAGTGCGGTACCTTTATAACAGGTTTTCCATTAGTGCAGTACCTTTATAACAGGCTTTCTGTTAGTGCAGTACCTTTATAACAGGCTTTCCATTAGTGCGGTACCTTTATAACAGGCTTTCCATTACTGTGGTACCTTTATAACAGGCTTTCCATTAGTGCGGTACCTTTATAACAGGTTTTCCATTAGTGCGTTACCTTTATAACAGGCTTTCCATTAGTGTGGTACCTTTATAACAGGCTTTCCATTAGTGCGGTACCTTTATAACAGGCTTTCCATTAGTGCGGTACCTTTATAACAGGCTTTCCATTAGTGCGGTACCTTTATAACAGGTTTTCCATTAGTGCGGTACCTTTATAACAGGCTTTCCATTAGTGCGGTACCTTTATAACAGGCTTTCCATTAGTGCGGTACCTTTATAACAGGTTTTCCATTAGTGCGGTACCTTTATAACAGGTTTTCCATTAGTGTGGTACCTTTATAACAGGCTTTCCATTAGTGCAGTACCTTTATAACAGGCTTTCCATTAGTGTGGTACCTTTATAACAGGCTTTCCATTAGTGCGGTACCTTTATAACAGGTTTTCCATTAGTGTGGTACCTTTATAACAGGCTTTCCATTAGTGCAGTACCTTTATAACAGGCTTTCCATTAGTGCGGTACCTTTATAACAGGTTTTCCATTAGTGTGGTACCTTTATAACAGGTTTTCCATTAGTGCGGCACCTTTATAACAGGCTTTCCATTAGTGCGGTACCTTTATAACAGGTTTTCCATTAGTGCATTACCTTTATAACAGGCTTTCCATTAGTGTGGTACCTTTATAACAGGCTTTCCATTAGTGCGGTACCTTTATAACAGGGTTTCCATTAGTGCGGTACCTTTATAACAGGCTTTCCATTAGTGTGGTACCTTTATAACAGGCTTTCCATTAGTGCGGTACCTTTATAACAGGTTTTCCATTAGTGCGGTACCTTTATAGCAGGCTTTCCATTAGTGCGGTACCTTTATAACAGGTTTTCCATTAGTGAAGTACCTTTATAACAGGTTTTCCATTAGTGCGGTACCTTTATAACAGGTTTTCCATTAGTGCGGTACCTTTATAACAGGCTTTCCATTAGTGCGGTACCTTTATAACAGGCTTTCCATTAGTGCGGTACCTTTATAACAGGTTTTCCATTAGTGCGGTACCTTTATAACAGGCTTTCTGTTAGTGCAGTACCTTTATAACATGCTTTCTGTTAGTGCGATACCTTTATAACAGGCTTTCCATTACTGTGGTACCTTTATAACAGGCTTTCCATTAGTGCGGTACCTTTATAACAGATTTTCCATTAGTGCAGTACCTTTATAACAGGCTTTCTGTTAGTGCGGTACCTTTATAACAGGCTTTCCATTACTGTGGTACCTTTATAACAGGCTTTCCATTAGTGCGGTACCTTTATAACAGGTTTTCCATTAGTGCATTACCTTTATAACAGGCTTTCCATTAGTGTGGTACCTTTATAACAGGCTTTCCATTAGTGCGGTACCTTTATAACAGGCTTTCCATTAGTGCGGTACCTTTATAACAGGCTTTCCATTAGTGTGGTACCTTTATAACAGGCTTTCCATTAGTGCGGTACCTTTATAACAGGTTTTCCATTAGTGCGGTACCTTTATAGCAGGCTTTCCATTAGTGCGGTACCTTTATAACAGGTTTTCCATTAGTGCGGTACCTTTATAACAGGTTTTCCATTAGTGCGGTACCTTTATAACAGGTTTTCCATTAGTGCGGTACCTTTATAACAGGCTTTCCATTAGTGCGGTACCTTTATAACAGGCTTTCCATTAGTGCGGTACCTTTATAACAGGTTTTCCATTAGTGCGGTACCTTTATAACAGGCTTTCTGTTAGTGCAGTACCTTTATAACAGGCTTTCTGTTAGTGCGGTACCTTTATAACAGGTTTTCCATTAGTGCGGTACCTTTATAACAGGCTTTCCATTAGTGCGGTACCTTTATAACAGGCTTTCCATTAGTGCGGTACCTTTATAACAGGTTTTCCATTAGTGCGGTACCTTTATAACAGGCTTTCTGTTAGTGCAGTACCTTTATAACAGGCTTTCTGTTAGTGCGGTACCTTTATAACAGGCTTTCCATTACTGTGGTACCTTTATAACAGGCTTTCCATTAGTGCGGTACCTTTACAACAGGTTTTCCATTAGTGCGTTACCTTTATAACAGGCTTTCCATTAGTGTGGTACCTTTATAACAGACTTTCCATTAGTGTGGTACCTTTATAACAGGCTTCCCATTAGTGCAGTACCTTTATAACAGGCTTTCCATTAGTGCGGTACCTTTATAACAGGTTTTCCATTAGTGTGGTACCTTTATAACAGGTTTTCCATTAGTGCGGCACCTTTATAACAGGCTTTCCATTAGTGCGGTACCTTTATAACAGGTTTTCCATTAGTGCGGTACCTTTATAACAGGTTTTCCATTAGTGAGGTACCTTTATAACAATACAATCCTTAGTGAATAGAACACCGTTCAAGACAATGCGCAACAGATATCCCAAACAACGGGTAGGAAATGGAAGTCAGGTGTGCAAAAAGTGTGAGGGGGAATATTAATATTCAACCTCAACTTTATCATGCAGGCCCGTAGACAGGAACTTTTGTAGGGTGTGTGTAATATATCGACGAGCCGAAGGACCGGTGTTGATAAGGGGTCCGGGGGGATGCCCCCCCCCCCTGATTATTTTTTTAGACTACAATGCAGGAGATGCAGGAGATGCATTTTCATGCATTCGGGGAAGTATATTTTACACCTGTATTGAGATACTTACATATGGTGTAGCTGATCTTAATCGACCCCGGAACACCGCACCATACACCGACCGTCACACGCCTTTTTGTGGTAAATGGCGCATCGAAGAGATAAGGGAGATAACTGAAACGACGTGTATATCAGAGCGGATCCGTGGGCAACTTACGGGCATTTGTACCGTGAAGCAACGTAATGAGTACTGTGTGGGCAACTTACGGGCATTTGTACCGTGAAGCAACGTAATGAGTACTGTGTGGGCAACTTACAGGCATTTGTACCGTAAAGCAACGTAATGAGTACTGTGTGGGCAACCTACGGGCATTTGTACCATAAAGCAACGTAATGAGTACTGTGTGGGCAACTTATGGGCATTTGTACCGTAAAGCAACGTAATGAGTACTGTGTGGGCAACTTACGGGCATTTGTACCGTGAAGCAACGTAATGAGTACTGTGTGGGCAACTTACGGGCATTTGTACCGTGAAGCAACGTAATGAGTACTGTGTGGGCAACTTATGGGCATTTGTACCGTGAAGCAACGTAATGAGTACTGTGTGGGCAACTTATGGGCATTTGTACCGTAAAGCAACGTAATGAGTACTGTGTGGGCAACTTACGGGCATTTGTACCGTGAAGCAACGTAATGAGTACTGTGTGGGCAACTTACGGGCATTTGTACCGTGAAGCAACGTAATGAGTACTGTGTGGGCAACTTATGGGCATTTGTACCGTGAAGCAACGTAATGAGTACTGTGTGGGCAACTTACAGGCATTTGTACCGTAAAGCAACGTAATGAGTACTGTGTGGGCAACTTATGGGCATTTGTACCGTGAAGCAACGTAATGAGTACTGTGTGGGCAACCTACGGGCATTTGTACCGTGAAGCAACGTAATGAGTACTGTGTGGGCAACTTACGGGCATTTGTACCGTAAAGCAACGTAATGAGTACTGTGTGGGCAACTTACGGGCATTTGTACCGTGAAGCAACGTAATGAGTACTGTGTGGGCAACTTACAGGCATTTGTACCGTAAAGCAACGTAATGAGTACTGTGTGGGCAACTTACAGGCATTTGTACCGTAAAGCAACGTAATGAGTACTGTGTGGGCAACTTACAGGCATTTGTACCATAAAGCAACGTAATGAGTACTGTGTGGGCAACTTACGGGCATTTGTACCATAAAGCAACGTAATGAGTACTGTGTGGGCAACTTACGGGCATTTGTACCGTAAAGCAACGTAATGAGTACTGTCACGTACGATACGGATTCGGTGTAAGCGCCGCCGTCGCAGTGAAAACGTATATAATGACTGATTCAAAATTTAAGCGTTTTTTCGTCCATCATGTTGGTTTTCCTAAAGGGCGACTCACCGGTGCCTTGAAATAAGTACACCATAGAAGATTGTCAGATAAGTACACCATAGAAGCTTGTCAGATATATGCACCATAGAAGCTTGTCAGATATATACACCATAGAAGCTTGTCAGATAAGTACACCATAGAAGCTTGTCAGATAAGTACACCATAGAAGCTTGTCAGATAAGTACACCATAGAAGCTTGTCAGATAAATGCACCATAGAAGCTTGTCAGATATATACACCATAGAAGCTTGTCAGATAAGTACACCATAGAAGCTTGTCAGATAAATGCACCATAGAAGCTTGTCAGATATATACACCATAGAAGCTTGTCAGATAAATGCACCATAGAAGCTTGTCAGATAAATGCACCATAGAAGCTTGTCAGATAAATGCACCATAGAAGCTTGTCAGATAAATACACCATAGAAGCTTGCCAGATAAATGCACCATAGAAGCTTGTCAGATAAATGCACCATAGAAGCTTGTCAGATAAATGCACCATAGAAGCTTGTCAGATAAATGCACCATAGAAGCTTGTCAGATAAATGCGCCATAGAAGCTTGTCAGATAAATGCACCATAGAAGCTTGCCAGATAAATGCACCATAGAAGCTTGTCAGATAAATGCACCATAGAAGCTTGTCAGATAAATGCACCATAGAAGCTTGTCAGATAAATGCACCATAGAAGCTTGTCAGATAAATGCACCATAGAAGCTTGTCAGATAAATACACCATAGAAGCTTGCCAGATAAATGCACCATAGAAGCTTGTCAGATAAATGCACCATAGAAGCTTGTCAGATAAATGCACCATAGAAGCTTGTCAGATAAATACACCATAGAAGCTTGTCAGATAAATACACCATAGAAGCTTGTCAGATAAATGCACCATAGAAGCTTGCCTGATAAATGCACCATAGAAGCTTGTCAGATATTACTGGTGGATCATAGAATGTCGGCACTAAGTATAAATGCACCATAGAAGCTTGTCAGATATTACTGGTGGATCATAGAATGTCGGCACTAAGTATAAATGCACCATAGAAGCTTGTCAGATATTACTGGTGGATCATAGAATGTCGGCACTAAGTATAAATGCACCATAGAAGCTTGTCAGATATTACTGGTGGATCATAGAATGTCGGCACTAAGTATAAATGCACCATAGAAGCTTGTCAGATATTACTGGTGGATCATAGAATGTCGGCACTAAGTATAAATGCACCATAGAAGCTTGTCAGATATTACTGGTGGATCATAGAATGTCGGCACTAAGTATAAATGCACCATAGAAGCTTGTCAGATATTACTGGTGGATCATAGAATGTCGGCACTAAGTATAAATGCACCATAGAAGCTTGTCAGATAATGCACCATAGAAGCTTGTCAGATAAATGCACCATAGAAGCTTGTCAAATATTACTGGTGGATCATAGAATGTCGGCACTAAGTATAAATGCACCATAGAAGCTTGTCAGATAATGCACCATAGAAGCTTGTCAGATAAATGCACCATAGAAGCTTGTCAGATAATGCACCATAGAAGCTTGTCAGATATTACTGGTGGATCATAGAATGTCAGCATTAGTTCAAGTATCAGAGATGGTGTTTTTTTTTTTACCTGGCTGTGTTTAAAATACCTGAATTTTATAATTGAAACGAGGAGACATGAAAGGCTTCTCCCATCAGTATGTGGCATGTCTAGAGTGGTTGTAAATCTCACATTAAAACAGTTGTTCCTTCTCTGACAACACAAACACTCATTGAAATGTTCCAAAATGCTGCTTTAGTGATCTTGTCTTTTACATCAATGTGATCTTCCTCCACAATGAAGAGCTCTGGTACCAGGCTTGAGTTCAAGTAGCTGCAACAATGGCTTGATTATATTGAGAACTTGTTCAAACTCAAGTTATTTGGAGTGCTTCTAAACACTGAGGTAGTGTTTTGTCCCATGCGGCATACTGAAGCCTTGATCCAAATGATAGTATTGTTTCTATTTAGTAATATAACTGTATGGTACTTTGTTACAGTCGGGTAGAAACAGTTTATCCTGGGGATACAAGTTATCTGTGACATACATATAAGCAATAACCTTCATTAAAACACTGTCGTCATGCTATACCTTTGTACTTGCAGTCCATTATTATTAATATTGGACTGCTGTCAAAAGGCAAGAGTATTATATTAAATCCTATGCGTACATGTACGAAATTAACAGTTTTAATTAATTTGGCGTTGTACACGGTGACTTTTGATCTTAATGAATGACCCGCATTTCAATTTGTTCAAATATCAACAAAATTTACAGTATAAACATTGTTTTAAAAATGCTAAAAACCTACAATTGTACTAATATTTATACAAGGTTTCGTAGCGGGCATTTCTCAGTTTAGTTTATACAAATTTAATTTAGCTCGATTGCGAAACAAGTTCTTTCAACTTATATTAATCACTCTCGAGACCTCATTCCTGATGGAATCCATCACCATGAAGGAGAGAGAAGAGGCAATGTGGAATTTAAATGCCTTGCCTAAGGGCACAATCGTAACGGCTCCAGCGGGGCAGTTCTCAAGCAATGGAAGTGACGGTTTATACATCAGATGGGTTATCAATATTTCATATTTCTGTTAGGGAGATAGGGAGCGAATTAGCAACCTTGATGATAGCGGTGAAAGAGTAGCTACTGATAACTGCGTGCTAGATAGACCACTTGCCAGTGTTGTTCTAACTACGCCCCAGTATGCTCTGTCCAGTATGTTTGAGCAACCACCTGAGGAGATAATCTCAATAAGCTTTAAGCTTTTGTATAGTATACTCTCTACATTATAAGTAATAAAAATGTTTAACCCTTTCCTACATAGATATGTAGTTTTATTTCATACATTTGTCTGTAATTTACCAATCGTACGCAATGGATAAGCTGTGAATTTGCCTACTCCACCTTCAAGGAGATTACTAGCAATTATTAAGTGTTGTATACTACGTTGCTCTGATCTTTATTATAGCTTGTTTGGCTAATGTGTCGATCTATGTGCATATGTATTGGCGTTGAGAGGCGCTACTAAGTGGGAAAGGGTTAAATCCACCATTTGTGTGAACTATGTTTCAAACTTCTGTGAGGAATTGCCCTTGTTACTAGAGACATTGTCATTGCTTTTAACCCGTACACTGCTGAATCAATTGGATGGAATGTGCACACAACATAGATCCAGATTAGCTGTGAAGTAATGCCACGTCTGATCAGGATCTATGTTGTTTGCTATTCAAACAAGTGTTTTAGCTCCACTATCCAAATAGCAAACATCATAGAGCCTGATCCACATTCTGTTCCATCTGATCTGGCTCTATACTGTTTGCAAAACCAACTTTAGTTGCGATTAGTATTTAAGGGGGTTAGTTTTATACAAATTTATTTAGCTCGGTTGTGAAACAAGTTCCTACAACTTATATTAATCACTCTCGAGACCTCATTTTTGATGGAATCCATAGCCACTAGGGAGAGAGAAGAGGCAATGTGGAATTTAAATCTAAGGGCACAATCGTAACGGCTACAGCTGGGCACAAACTCCGGGCCTTTCACACCTGAAGCAAACATGCTACCACTGCGCTATCACGACTTCCAGGTTACGGGTTAAGTGATGATCGGGTGTAGATTTCCTAAAAAACATTTATTTTTATTCGAAAAGAACAATGTTACGTGACACGATCCCATGAGCTATATGGAAGCATATGGAAGCATAATTAACAACAGAAGAAATGCTCAGCATCTAAATATCATCGCAAGAATAAAGTTCCAGCTAGCATCTTGCCTTTAAAAAGCAACCCACTCTCATTTCAGTAATACAATGCAAGATCAAAGATGATAAGTTGCTTGGGACACATTACAGAGAATGACAAACTTGGCTCTCTGGTGACCAAATATATTACCCGCACAAATTACTCAAGAGTAAAACATGGCTAATGTAATAGATTATATTGATCATATTAATGGGTTGCTTGTTAAGTTACTACTATTGATTTGAAAGTGTCAACCATTTTGGGACGTTCCACCAAAACATGCAAGGCCTCTATGCAAAATGCTCTATTAACACTTTATTTCATGGGACAGGTTTGGGAAACATAGCTAAATGGAAAAGTTATGTTCAACCATGTCCCTGGGTGCTGGTTCACATTCTTTCTAATTCCATATAGAGGAAAAATGACAATTTTACGACATTTCTTGATAAACGACAGTTTAAATATATGATAGTAGTGTCTGTTTTATTTTTGTAATGAAAGCTAGCAGACTTAATAAAAACTTGAATATATTTTAATATCATGTCAATGAAAAGTTTATCCTAAAATCGCTTTCTACATAGCACAGAATTTAATTTGGACCCAATAATTAAATCCAAGAACGTTATTATTATGGCAGTAGAACATATATATGAATGCTTTCACCATAATTTGTGTATGTAGTAGACGCTACCCTTCATTATATGTGCGAATACCCGCTGCTATGAAGGCATTACTGACTGGAAGTGGGTATTCCCCTTAGATTAATCTGCTCTATGGTGGACCGTTGTAATCCGTCATATATCAGAAAATAACTATTAACCCATTTCATTCTGGATACATTTAAAGGCATGTGACGCTGCGTGCTGATCAGGATCTATGTTGTTTGCTACATAGCCAAGTGTCTTAGCAAGATCATCTGAATAGCAAACAACATAGAGCCTGATCAGACGGCACGTTCCATGGCGGCTGATCTGGCTCTATGTACTTTGCAAATACTGTTTGAACGGTATCCAGAATGAAATGGGTTAAATAGCCTATATCTTCAGATATTGTAAATATAAATGAAATGAATAATATTTCAAATTAGCATATATTGCATTTATTTTTGAACAATTTCACCGGAAACGTAAATGCAAAGAGAAATAGACATCACTTGATTTTATGATGATGATTGAGCTTATTTACCTCGCCTCCAGCGAACCATGTGGGCGAACATACTGGATTTTATTGATTGTCTATTCCTTTTATGTATCTCCTACTGTAAGGTACAAAATGTCTACGTTATTTACATAAATTAAGATAAAATAAAGGTAGGTACAGTATATACAAACATCATGGTTTCTATGGAAAATTTAGATCATCTAAATACAATGATATGAAGATCTATGAACACAGGCAAAGCCATCGGAAGTAAGAACGGCACATGCACGAAGCCATCGGAAGTAAGAACGGTGCATGCACGAAGCCATCGGAAGTAAGAACGGTGCATGCACGAAGCCATCGGAAGTAAGAACAGCACATGCACGAAGCCATCGGAAGTAAGAACAGCACATGCACGAAGCCATCGGAAGTAAGAACAGCACATGCACGAAGCCATCGGAAGTAAGAACAGCACATGCACGAAGCCATCGGAAGTAAGAACAGCACATGCACGAAGCCATCGGAAGTAAGAACGGTGCATGCACGAAGCCATCGGAAGTAAGAACAGCACATGCACGAAGCCATCGGAAGTAAGAACAGCACATGCATGAAGCCATCGGAAGTAAGAATGGTGCATGCACGAAGCCATCGGAAGTAAGAACAGCACATGCACGAAGCCATCGAAAGTAAGAACAGCACATGCACGAAGCCATCGGAAGTAAGAACAGCACATGCACGAAGCCATCGGAAGTAAGAACAGCACATGCACGAAGCCATCGGAAGTAAGAACGACACATGCACGAAGCCATCGGAAGTAAGAACGGTGCATGCACGAAGCCATCGGAAGTAAGAACGGTGCATGCACGAAGCCATCGAAAGTAAGAACGGTGCATGCACGAAGCCATCGGAAGTAAGAACGGTGCATGCACGAAGCCATCGAAAGTAAGAACAGCACATGCACGAAGCCATCAGAAGTAAGAACGGTGCATGCACGAAGCCATCGGAAGTAAGAACAGCACATGCACGAAGCCATCGGAAGTAAGAACGGTGCATGCACGAAGCCATCGGAAGTAAGAACGGTGCATGCACGAAGCCATCGGAAGTAAGAACGGTGCATGCACGAAGCCATCGGAAGTAAGAACAGCACATGCGCGAAGCCATCGGAAGTAAGAACAGCACATGCACGAAGCCATCGGAAGTAAGAACAGCACATGCACGAAGCCATCGGAAGTAAGAACGGCACATGCACGAAGCCATCGGAAGTAAGAACAGCACATGCACGAAGCCATCGGAAGTAAGAACGGCACATGCACGAAGCCATCGTAAGTAAGAACGGCACATGCACGAAGCCATCGGAAGTAAGAACGGTGCATGCACGAAGCCATCGAAAGTAAGAACAGCACATGCACGAAGCCATCAGAAGTAAGAACGGTGCATGCACGAAGCCATCGGAAGTAAGAACAGCACATGCACGAAGCCATCGGAAGTAAGAACGGTGCATGCACGAAGCCATCGGAAGTAAGAACGGTGCATGCACGAAGCCATCGGAAGTAAGAACGGTGCATGCACGAAGCCATCGGAAGTAAGAACAGCACATGCGCGAAGCCATCGGAAGTAAGAACAGCACATGCACGAAGCCATCGGAAGTAAGAACAGCACATGCACGAAGCCATCGGAAGTAAGAACGGCACATGCACGAAGCCATCGGAAGTAAGAACAGCACATGCACGAAGCCATCGGAAGTAAGAACAGCACATGCACGAAGCCATCGTAAGTAAGAACAGCACATGCACGAAGCCATCGGAAGTAAGAACGGTGCATGCACGAAGCCATCGGAAGTAAGAACAGCACATGCACGAAGCCATCGGAAGTAAGAACGGTGCATGCACGAAGCCATCGGAAGTAAGAACAGCACATGCACGAAGCCATCGGAAGTAAGAACGGTGCATGCACGAAGCCATCGGAAATAAGAACGGTGCATGCACGAAGCCATCGGAAGTAAGAACAGCACATGCACGAAGCCATCGGAAGTAAGAACAACACATGCACGAAGCCATCGGAAGTAAGAACAGCACATGCACGAAGCCATCGGAAGTAAGAACAGCACATGCACGAAACCATCGGAAGTAAGAACGGTGCATGCACGAAGCCATCGGAAGTAAGAACGGTGCATGCACGAAGCCATTGGAAGTAAGAACGGCACATGCACGAAGCCATCGGAAGTAAGAACAGCACATGCACGAAGCCATCAGAAGTAAGAACAGCACATGCACGAAACCATCGGAAGTAAGAACGGTGCATGCACGAAGCCATCGGAAGTAAGAACGGTGCATGCACGAAGCCATTGGAAGTAAGAACGGCACATGCACGAAGCCATCAGAAGTAAGAACGGTGCATGCACGAAGCCATCGGAAGTAAGAACGGTGCATGCACGAAGCCATCGGAAGTAAGAACGGCACATGCACGAAGCCATCGAAAGTAAGAACAGCACATGCACGAAGCCATCGGAAGTAAGCATGCACGAAGCCATCGGAAGTAAGAACAGCACATGCACGAAGCCATCGGAAGTAAGAACAGCACACATGCCACACAACCACAAAAAACCACACAACCACAAAAAAACACACAACCACGAAGCCATCGGAAGTAAGAACAGCACATGCACGAAGCCATCGGAAGTAAGAACAGCACATGCACGAAGCCATCGGAAGTAAGAACGGCACATGCACGAAGCCATCGGAAGTAAGAACAGCACATGCACGAAGCCATCGGAAGTAAGAACAGCACATGCACGAAGCCATCGTAAGTAAGAACAGCACACACAACCCATCGAAAGTAAGAACGGTGCATGCACGAAGCCATCGGAAGTAAGAACAGCACATGCACGAAGCCATCGGAAGTAAGAACAGCACATGCACGAAGCCATCGGAAGTAAGAACAGCACATGCACGAAGCCATCGAAAGTAAGAACGGCACATGCACGAAGCCATCGGAAGTAAGAACAGCACATGCACGAAGCCATCGAAAGTAAGAACGGCACATGCACGAAGCCATCGAAAGTAAGGACGGTACATGCACAAAGTCATCGAAAGTAAGAACAGCATATGCACGAAGTCATCGAAAGTAAGAACAGCACATGCACGAAGCCATCGGAAGTAAGAATGGTACATGCACGAAGCCATCGAAAGTAAGAACACATGCACGAAGCCATCGAAAGTAAGAACGACACATGCACAAAGCCATCGGAAGTAAGAACGACACATGCACAAAGCCATCTGAAGTAAGAACGACACATGCATGAAGCCATCGAAAGTAAGAACGACACATGCAGGAAGCCATCGAAAGTAAGAACGACACATGCACGAAGCCATCGGAAGTAAGAACGACACATGCACGAAGCCATCGAAAGTAAGAACGACACATGCATGAAGCCATCGAAAGTAAGAACGACACATGCACGAAGCCATCGGAAGTAAGAACGACACATGCACGAAGCCATCAAAAGTAAGAACGGTACATGTACGAAGCCATCGAAAGTAAGAACGGGAGATGCACGCAGCCATCGGAAATAAGAACGACACATGCACGAAGCCATCGAAAGTAAGAACGACACATGCACGAAGCCATCAAAAGTAAGAACAGCACATGCACGAAGCCATCAAAAGTAAGAACGACACATGCACGAAGCCATCGAAAGTAAGAACGGTACATGCACGAAGCCATCAAAAGTAAGAACGGTGCATGCACAAAGCCATCGGAAGTAAGAACGGTACATGCATGAAGCCATCAAAAGTAAGAACAGCACATACACGAAGCCATCAAAAGTAAGAACGGCACATGCACGAAGCCATCGGAAGTAAGAACGGCACATGCACGAAGCCATCGGAAGTAAGAACGGCACATGCACAAAGCCATCGAAAGTAAGAACGGCACATGCACGAAGCCATCGGAAGTAAGAACGACACATGCACGAAGCCATCAAAAGTAAGAACGGTGCATGCACGAAGCCATCAAAAGTAAGAACGGTGCATGCACGAAGCCATCAAAAGTAAGAACAGCACATACACGAAGCCATCAAAAGTAAGAACGGCACATGCACGAAGCCATCGGAAGTAAGAACGGCACAGAATAAAATATAATATACACTAGTACTGACCTATAGAAACAACAGCACATTAAAAGATAATTTGAGGAAATTTTCAAGGTGTTTTCCATTCAGATGAGAACAAGCCAGTGATATATGACCAATTGCATCTCTTGTTTCTTGCTTAGTTAATAGCAGTTGATTTTATCCCAAATTCTGTGATCGACCAGGAAAATTAATTCTGTCATTGGTTTTATTTGAAGTGTTTGTGGTGACATTTTCTCAGGAAGCTGTGTCTTGTGATATTGTTCAGTGCAGCACGGGGACGGTACAAATTGTTCCACACTATTACTTTTCCCGATAAAATTAATCAACTTCTGTGTTTCTATGTGTTTCTTGGGACACTTTTATGGTGCGGAAGATGTCTCCAAATTTTTCAATTCAATTTATGTGACAATTGAGAGACGGGATACTCGGGTAATATCTATCACGTTGGTACTATGTCTTTGGGATAATTGAAACACTGAATCTGTGCTTTATATTCTTTTGTCCCTATTGTTGTGGATATGTCTTATATTCCTCATCGTTTGTGAAGAGTCTCAAAACTTGTCCCATGTCATTGAAAAGCTTGACTCTATTGATCGCAAGCGTCTACAGTACCATGTTACAATTTTGTGCCAAAGCTATCGATGTTTCGGAATTTTGCCTTGTTTAATCGTGGCAATTAAACCTAGACACCAAAAAGTTTTCAAGATTAAATCAGAAAGTACCGTTCTGGGCTGAAATGATTCAAGGATTCTTTTGTCGGCGGGACAAAATTTTGATGAAATTGTCTCCACGGTTATGACAAAGTCGTAAGAATTCATTTATCTTTGTCAGATGATACAAAACTGTTATGACAAAAAAGAAATCAGACAATATTCGGAGGGATGAGAAATGAAAGCAGTTTCCACAGTGTCAATTTATTGCAAAGGAATAGCTAATGAGAAATAAGAATGCGTGAAACTTGTCTATGCCTTTTTGATGTTCGTGTTCATCAGAAGTATATATATCCACTTGCGGGACAGTGCTATTCCAGGACAACTTCTTCATCCTAAGTTGCAGTTTTCAGAAAAATTATTTTCGGCAAAAATATTCAACATAAAAATACATTGGAATGTTTTTGGAGACAACCTTACCATGACAAATTTACAAGTGTGTCATATGGGCCACAGGAGCCGACAACAACAACAACAAATGTATCAGATTATACCATGTAATAATTGTAAGCAATTTTAACTAACCTGAGAATGAAGTTGTTAATTAGGTCAATCCGTCAATAACTAGATCAAATTAAAAAACATTAAATATCATGTCTGAAACAAATGGATTGGCAATGACCTATATCAACTGTGTGCAAATTATATAAAACTAGGTCAATATAAAGACAGCCCTTTAACTCTTAAATTAATGGTCAAAAAATGATTGTCTAAAACTATATCACTTCATCTAATACTGGATCACTGCTTCTAAAACCAGACCATTCCTTCTAAAAATAATATAATTTCATATTGTTTTCTATGTGTTTCATTGTGTGTATAATTGTAATGTAAGAGAGAGAAAAATGCCATAAAATATTAGACCACTGTGTTTAAAAGTAGACCACTCAATCTAAAACGAGTTCACTCCATCTAAAACTAGACCATTCTTTCTAAGGCTAAACCACTCCATCTAAAACTTGACCATTCTTTCTAAGGCTAAACCACTCCATCTAAAACAAGACCATTCTTTCTAAGGCTAAACCACTCCATCTAATACTAGTCCATTCTGTCTAAAACTAGTCCATTCCGTCTAAGAATAGATCACTCCATCTAATACTAGTCCATTCTGTCTAAAACTAGTCCATTCCGTCTAAGAATAGATCACTCCATCTAATACTAGTCCATTCCGTCTAAGATTAGATCACTCCATCTAAATCAAGAACACTGTCCAAAACTATTCCATCTAAAACTAGATCACTGCATCTCTACTCTAGATCACTGTGTCTAAAACTAGACCACGACGTCTAAAACATGACCACTGCGTTTAAAAGTATTCCGTCTAAACCAGTTCACTCCGTTTAATTCTAGACTACTCCATATAGGAATGAGGTCTCGAGAGTGATTAATCTAACATTGTAAAAACTTGTTTTGCAATTGTAGCAAAATAAATGTGTATAAACTATTGTCCTCTATCAATCTTATTTCACTATACAGTTGATTTCACTGTATGGCTGATTACACTATATGGTTGATTTCACTGTATGGCTGATTACACTATACAGTTGATTTCACTGTATGACTGATTACACTATACAGTTGATTTCACTGTATGGCTGATTACACTATACAGTTGATTTCACTGTATATGGCTGATTACACTATACAGTTGATTTCACTGTATATGACTGATTACACTATACAGTTGATTTCACTGTATATGACTGATTACACTATACAGTTGATTTCACTGTATATGACTGATTACACTATACAGTTGATTTCACTGTATATGGCTGATTACACTATACAGATGATTTCACAGTATATGGCTGATTACACTATACAGTTGATTTCACTGTATATGGCTGATTACAATATACAGTTGATTTCACCGTATATGACTGATTACACTATGCAGTTGATTTCACTGTATGGCTGATTACACTATACAGTTGATTTCACTATATGACTGATTACACTATACAGTTGATTTCACTATATGACTGATTACACTATACAGTTGATTTCACTGTATGGCTGATTACACTATACAGTTGATTTCACTGTATATGGCTGATTATACTATACAGTTGATTTCACTGTATATGGCTGATTACACTATACAATTGATTTCACTGTATATGGCTGATTATACTATACAGTTGATTTCACTGTATATGGCTGATTACAATATACAGTTGATTTCACTGTATATGGCTGATTACACTATACAGTTGATTTCACTGTATATGGCTGATTACAATATACAGTTGATTTCACTGTATATGGCTGATTACAATATACAGTTGATTTCACTGTATATGGCTGATTACAATATACAGTTGATTTCACTGTATATGGCTGATTTCACTATACAGTTGATTTCACTGTATGGCTGATTACACTATACAGTTCATTTCACTGTATATGGCTGATTACACTATACAGTTGATTTCACTGTATGGCTGATTACACTATACAGTTGATTTCACTGTATATGACTGATTACACTATACAGTTGATTTCACTGTATATGACTGATTACACTATACAGTTGATTTCACTGTATATGGCTGATTACACTATACAGTTGATTTCACTGTATATGGCTGATTACACTATACAGTTGATTTCACTGTATATGGCTGATTACACTGTATATGGCTGATTACACTATACAGTTGATTTCACTGTATATGGCTGATTACACTATACAGTTGATTTCACTGTATATGGCTGATTACACTGTATATGGCTGATTACACTATACAGTTGATTTCACTGTATATGGCTGATTACACTATACAGTTGATTTCACTGTATATGGCTGATTACACTGTATATGGCTGATTACACTATACAGTTGATTTCACTGTATATGGCTGATTACACTATACAGTTGATTTCACTGTATATGGCTGATTACACTGTATATGGCTGATTACACTATACAGTTGATTTCACTGTATATGGCTGATTACACTATACAGTTGATTTCACTGTATATGGCTGATTACACTGTATATGGCTGATTACACTATACAGTTGATTTCACTGTATATGGCTGATTACACTATACAGTTGATTTCACTGTATATGGCTGATTACACTATACAGTTGATTTCACTGTATATGGCTGATTACAATATACAGTTGATTTCACTGTATATGGCTGATTACACTATACAGTTGATTTCACTGTATGGCTGATTACACTATACAGTTGATTTCACTGTATATGGCTGATTACACTATACAGCTGATTTCACTGTATATGGCTGATTACAATATACAGTTGATTTCACTGTATATGGATGATTACACTATACAGTTGATTTCACTGTATATGGCTGATTACAATATACAGTTGATTTCACTGTATATGGCTGATTTCACTATACAGTTGATTTCACTGTATATGACTGATTACACTATACAGTTGATTTCACTGTATATGGCTGATTACACTATACAGTTGATTTCACTGTATGGCTGATTACACTATACAGTTGATTTCACTGTATATGACTGATTACACTATACAGTTGATTTCACTGTATATGGCTGATTACACTATACAGTTGATTTCACTGTATATGGCTGATTACACTATACAGTTGATTTCACTGTATGGCTGATTACAATATACAGTTGATTTCACTATATGGCTGATTACACTATACAGTTGATTTCACTGTATGGCTGATTACAATATACAGTTGATTTCACTATATGGCTGATTACACTATACAGTTGATTTCACTGTATGGCTGATTACACTATACAGTTGATTTCACTGTATGGCTGATTACACTATACAGTTGATTTCATTTATATGGCTGATTACACTATACAGTTGATTTCACTGTATGGCTGATTACACTATACAGTTGATTGCACTGTATGACTGATTACACTATACAGTTGATTTCACTGTATATGGCTGATTACACTGTATATGGCTGATTACACTATACAGTTGATTTCACTGTATATGGCTGATTACACTATACAGTTGATTTCACTGTATATGGCTGATTACACTGTATATGGCTGATTACACTATACAGTTGATTTCACTGTATATGGCTGATTACACTATACAGTTGATTTCACTGTATGGCTGATTACACTATACAGTTGATTTCACTGTATATGGCTGATTACACTATACAGTTGATTTCACTGTATATGGCTGATTACACTATACAGTTGATTTCACTGTATATGGCTGATTACACTATACAGTTGATTTCACTGTATATGGCTGATTACAATATACAGTTGATTTCACTGTATATGGCTGATTACACTATACAGTTGATTTCACTGTATGGCTGATTACACTATACAGTTGATTTCACTGTATATGGCTGATTACACTATACAGCTGATTTCACTGTATATGGCTGATTACAATATACAGTTGATTTCACTGTATATGGATGATTACACTATACAGTTGATTTCACTGTATATGGCTGATTACAATATACAGTTGATTTCACTGTATATGGCTGATTTCACTATACAGTTGATTTCACTGTATATGACTGATTACACTATACAGTTGATTTCACTGTATATGGCTGATTACACTATACAGTTGATTTCACTGTATGGCTGATTACACTATACAGTTGATTTCACTGTATATGACTGATTACACTATACAGTTGATTTCACTGTATATGGCTGATTACACTATACAGTTGATTTCACTGTATATGGCTGATTACACTATACAGTTGATTTCACTGTATGGCTGATTACAATATACAGTTGATTTCACTATATGGCTGATTACACTATACAGTTGATTTCACTGTATGGCTGATTACAATATACAGTTGATTTCACTATATGGCTGATTACACTATACAGTTGATTTCACTGTATGGCTGATTACACTATACAGTTGATTTCACTGTATGGCTGATTACACTATACAGTTGATTTCACTGTATGGCTGATTACACTATACAGTTGATTTCACTGTATATGGCTGATTACACTATACAGTTGATTTCACTATATGGCTGATTACACTATACAGTTGATTTCACTGTATGGCTGATTACACTATACAGTTGATTTCATTGTATATGGCTGATTACACTATACAGTTGATTTCACTGTATGGCTGATTACACTATACAGTTGATTGCACTGTATGACTGATTACACTATACAGTTGATTTCACTGTATGGCTGATTACACTATACAGTTGATTTCACTGTATGGCTGATTACACTATACAGTTGATTTCACTGTATATGACTGATTACACTATACAGTTGATTTCACTGTATATGGCTGATTACACTATACAGTTGATTTCACTGTATGGCTGATTACACTATACAGTTGATTTCACTGTATATGACTGATTACACTATACAGTTGATTTCACTGTATATGGCTGATTACACTATACAGTTGATTTCACTGTATATGGCTGATTACACTATACAGTTGATTTCACTGTATGGCTGATTACAATATACAGTTGATTTCACTATATGGCTGATTACACTATACAGTTGATTTCACTGTATGGCTGATTACAATATACAGTTGATTTCACTATATGGCTGATTACACTATACAGTTGATTTCACTGTATGGCTGATTACACTATACAGTTGATTTCACTGTATGGCTGATTACACTATACAGTTGATTTCACTGTATGGCTGATTACACTATACAGTTGATTTCACTGTATATGGCTGATTACACTATACAGTTGATTTCACTATATGGCTGATTACACTATACAGTTGATTTCACTGTATGGCTGATTACACTATACAGTTGATTTCATTGTATATGGCTGATTACACTATACAGTTGATTTCACTGTATGGCTGATTACACTATACAGTTGATTGCACTGTATGACTGATTACACTATACAGTTGATTTCACTGTATGGCTGATTACACTATACAGTTGATTTCACTGTATATGGCTGATTACACTATACAGTTGATTTCACTGTATATGGCTGATTACACTATACAGTTGATTTCACTGTATGGCTGATTACACTATACAGTTGATTTCACTGTATATGGCTGATTACACTTATACAGTTGATTTCACTGTATATGGCTGATTACACTATACAGTTGATTTCACTGTATATGGCTGATTACACTATACAGTTGATTTCACTGTATATGGCTGATTACACTATACAGTTGATTTCACTGTATATGACTGATTACACTATACAGTTGATTTCACTGTATATGGCTGATTACACTATACAGTTGATTTCACTGTATGGCTGATTACACTATACAGTTGATTTCACTGTATATGGCTGATTACACTATACAGTTGATTTCACTGCATATGGCTGATTACACTATGCAGTTGATTTCACTGTATATGGCTGATTACACTATACAGTTGATTTCACTGTATATGGCTGATTACACTATACAGTTGATTTCACTGTATGACTGATTACACTATACAGTTGATTTCACTGTATGACTGATTACACTATACAGTTGATTTCACTGTATGACTGATTACACTATACAGTTGATTTCACTGTATGACTGATTACACTATACAGTTGATATCACTGTATGGCTGATTACACTATACAGTTGATTTCACTGTATATGGCTGATTACACTATACAGTTGATTTCACTATATGGCTGATTACACTATACAGTTGATTTCACTGTATGGCTGATTACACTATACAGTTGATTTAACTGTATATGGCTGATTACACTATACAGTTGATTTCACTGTATGGCTGATTACACTATACAGTTGATTTCACTGTATGACTGATTACAATATACAGTTGATTTCACTGTATATGGCTGATTACACAATACAGTTGATTTCACTGTATGGCTGATTACAATATACAGTTGATTTCACTGTATATGGCTGATTACAATATACAGTTGATTTCAATGTATATGGCTGATTACACTATACAGTTGATTTCACTGTATATGGCTGATTACACAATACAGTTGATTTCACTGTATGGCTGATTACACTATACAGTTGATTTCACTGTATGGCTGATTACACTATACAGTTGATTTCACTGTATATGGCTGATTACACTATACAGTTGATTTCACTGTATATGGCTGATTACAATATACAGTTGATTTCACTGTATGGCTGATTACACTATACAGTTGATTTCACTATATGGCTGATTACACAATACAGTTGATTTCACTGTATGACTGATTACACTATACAGTTGATTTCACTGTATATGACTGATTACACTATACAGTTGATTTCACTGTATGGCTGATTACACTATACAGTTGATTTCACTGTATGGCTGATTACACTATACAGTTGATTTCACTGTATGGCTGATTACACTATACAGTTGATTTACTGTATATGGCTGATTACACAATACAGTTGATTTCACTGTATATGACTGATTACACTATACAGTTGATTTCACTGTATATGGCTGATTACACTATACAGTTGATTTCACTGTATATGACTGATTACACTATACAGTTGATTTCACTGTATGGCTGATTACACTATACAGTTGATTTCACTGTATGGCTGATTACACAATACAGTTGATTTCACTGTATGACTGATTACACTATACAGTTGATTTCACTGTATATGACTGATTACACTATACAGTTGATTTCACTGTATGGCTGATTACACTATACAGTTGATTTCACTGTATATGACTGATTACACTATACAGTTGATTTACTGTATATGGCTGATTACACTATACAGTTGATTTCACTGTATATGACTGATTACACTATACAGTTGATTTCACTGTATATGACTGATTACACTATACAGTTGATTTCACTGTATGGCTGATTACACTATGCAGTTGATTTCACTGTATATGACTGATTACACTATACAGTTGATTTCACTGTATATGACTGATTACACTATACAGTTGATTTCACTGTATATGGCTGATTACAATATACAGTTGATTTCACTGTATATGGCTGATTACACTATACAGTTGATTTCACTGTATATGGCTGATTACACTATACAGTTGATTTCACTGTATATGGCTGATTACACTATACAGTTGATTTCACTATATGGCTGATTACACTATACAGTTGATTTCACTGTATATGGCTGATTACACAATACAGTTGATTTCACTGTATATGGCTGATTACACTATACAGTTGATTTCACTGTATATGACTGATTACACTATACAGTTGATTTCACTGTATGGCTGATTACACTATACAGTTGATTTCACTGTATATGGCTGATTACACTATACAGTTGATTTCACTGTATGGCTGATTACACTATACAGTTGATTTCACTGTATATGGCTGATTACACAATACAGTTGATTTCACTGTATATGGCTGATTACACTATACAGTTGATTTCACTGTATATGACTGATTACACTATACAGTTGATTTCACTGTATGGCTGATTACACTATACAGTTGATTTCACTGTATATGGCTGATTACACTATACAGTTGATTTCACTGTATGGCTGATTACACTATACAGTTGATTTCAATGTATGGCTGATTACACTATACAGTTGATTTCACTGTATGGCTGATTACAATATACAGTTGATTTCACTGTATATGGCTGATTACACTATACAGTTGATTTCACTGTATATGGCTGATTACACTATACAGTTGATTTCACTATATGGCTGATTACACTATACAGTTGATTTCACTGTATATGGCTGATTTCACTATACAGTTGATTTCACTATATGGCTGATTACACTATACAGTTGATTTCACTGTATGGCTGATTACACAATACAGTTGATTTCACTGTATGACTGATTACACTATACAGTTGATTTCACTGTATATGACTGATTACACTATACAGTTGATTTCACTGTATGGCTGATTACACTATACAGTTGATTTCACTGTATATGGCTGATTACACTATACAGTTGATTTCACTGTATATGGCTGATTACACTATACAGTTGATTTCACTGTATGGCTGATTACACTATACAGTTGATTTACTGTATATGGCTGATTACACAATACAGTTGATTTCACTGTATATGACTGATTACACTATACAGTTGATTTCACTGTATGGCTGATTACACTATACAGTTGATTTCACTGTATATGACTGATTACACTATACAGTTGATTTCACTGTATGGCTGATTACACTATACAGTTGATTTCACTGTATGGCTGATTACACAATACAGTTGATTTCACTGTATGACTGATTACACTATACAGTTGATTTCACTGTATATGACTGATTACACTATACAGTTGATTTCACTGTATGGCTGATTAAACTATACAGTTGATTTCACTGTATATGGCTGATTACACAATACAGTTGATTTCACTGTATATGGCTGATTACACTATACAGTTGATTTCACTGTATATGACTGATTACACTATACAGTTGATTTCACTGTATGGCTGATTACACTATACAGTTGATTTCACTGTATATGGCTGATTACACTATACAGTTGATTTCACTGTATGGCTGATTACACTATACAGTTGATTTCAATGTATGGCTGATTACACTATACAGTTGATTTCACTGTATGGCTGATTACAATATACAGTTGATTTCACTGTATATGGCTGATTACACTATGCAGTTGATTTCACTGTATATGGCTGATTACACTATACAGTTGATTTCACTATATGGCTGATTACACTATACAGTTGATTTCACTGTATATGGCTGATTTCACTATACAGTTGATTTCACTATATGGCTGATTACACTATACAGTTGATTTCACTGTATGGCTGATTACACAATACAGTTGATTTCACTGTATGACTGATTACACTATACAGTTGATTTCACTGTATATGACTGATTACACTATACAGTTGATTTCACTGTATGGCTGATTACACTATACAGTTGATTTCACTGTATATGGCTGATTACACTATACAGTTGATTTCACTGTATATGGCTGATTACACTATACAGTTGATTTCACTGTATGGCTGATTACACTATACAGTTGATTTACTGTATATGGCTGATTACACAATACAGTTGATTTCACTGTATATGACTGATTACACTATACAGTTGATTTCACTGTATGGCTGATTACACTATACAGTTGATTTCACTGTATATGACTGATTACATTATACAGTTGATTTCACTGTATGGCTGATTACACTATACAGTTGATTTCACTGTATGGCTGATTACACAATACAGTTGATTTCACTGTATGACTGATTACACTATACAGTTGATTTCACTGTATATGACTGATTACACTATACAGTTGATTTCACTGTATGGCTGATTACACTATACAGTTGATTTCACTGTATATGGCTGATTACACAATACAGTTGATTTCACTGTATATGGCTGATTACACTATACAGTTGATTTCACTGTATATGACTGATTACACTATACAGTTGATTTCACTGTATGGCTGATTACACTATACAGTTGATTTCACTGTATATGGCTGATTACACTATACAGTTGATTTCACTGTATGGCTGATTACACTATACAGTTGATTTCAATGTATGGCTGATTACACTATACAGTTGATTTCACTGTATGGCTGATTACAATATACAGTTGATTTCACTGTATATGGCTGATTACACTATACAGTTGATTTCACTGTATATGGCTGATTACACTATACAGTTGATTTCACTATATGGCTGATTACACTATACAGTTGATTTCACTGTATATGGCTGATTTCACTATACAGTTGATTTCACTATATGGCTGATTACACTATACAGTTGATTTCACTGTATGACTGATTACACTATACAGTTGATTTCACTGTATATGACTGATTACACTATACAGTTGATTTCACTGTATGGCTGATTACACTATACAGTTGATTTCACTGTATATGGCTGATTACACTATACAGTTGATTTCACTGTATATGGCTGATTACACTATACAGTTGATTTCACTGTATATGGCTGATTACACTATACAGTTGATTTCACTGTATATGGCTGATTACAATATACAGTTGATTTCACTGTATGGCTGATTACACTATACAGTTGATTTCACTGTATGGCTGATTACACAATACAGTTGATTTCACTGTATGACTGATTACACTATACAGTTGATTTCACTGTATATGACTGATTACACTATACAGTTGATTTCACTGTATGGCTGATTACACTATACAGTTGATTTCACTGTATATGGCTGATTACACTATACAGTTGATTTCACTGTATATGACTGATTATACTATACAGTTGATTTCACTGTATATGGCTGATTACACTATACAGTTGATTTCACTGTATGGCTGATTACACTATACAGTTGATTTCACTGTATGGCTGATTACACTATACAGTTGATTTCACTGTATATGGCTGATTACACTATACAGTTGATTTCACTGTATATGGCTGATTACACTATACAGTTGATTTCACTGTATATGGCTGATTACACTATACAGTTGATTTCACTGTATGACTGATTACACTATACAGTTGATTTCACTGTATGACTGATTACAATATACAGTTGATTTCACTGTATGGCTGATTACAATATACAGTTGATTTCACTGTATGGCTGATTACACTATACAGTTGATTTCACTGTATATGGCTGATTACACTATACAGTTGATTTCACTGTATGGCTGATTACACTATACAGTTGATTTCACTGTATGGCTGATTACAATAAGTATGATTATTTACAGTTTTCTTGCTGTAGCTCTTGTAACTTTTGCATGAAATTAATTTTGTTTATACAAATTTATTTTAGCTCGATTGCAAAACAAGTTCTTACAACTTATATTAATCACTCTCGAGACCTCATTCCTGATGGAATCCATCACCAAGCGGAAGAGAGAAGAAGCATGTGGAATTTTAAATGCGTTTGTTTCCTAAGGGCACAACCGTAATGGCTCCAACGGGGCTCGAACTCCTGGCCTTTCGCACCTGAAGCAAACGCGTACCACTGCGCTATCACGACTTCCATTTAAGGAACTTGTTCAATTTAATAGTGAACTTGATATTAGCTATTCAGATAAATGCATACAATGAGAGACAAAACGCAGTAAAAGTTTGCAGAAGCTTGAATTAATCTGAAGACCGAGACAACATAAAAGGTGCAAGATACTGGTTGTCAACAATAAACAAGTTATGTAGCCCATTTTCTTCTATATTTTGCCACTATGATTTTAAGACGTGAATTTCCCCGGGGACGGTTTTAGTTTATGTCACCATGTTAAGTCGTGTTTGGTGGGAATCAATTGTTTAGTGTGATCCTAGGTGACAGTGCGTATGGAAGCTTTGTCGCGTGTCACATGTCACAGTGCTTGAAACGTAATCTGATTGCTGCAACCAGAAAAGGAAACTCAAGTGGAATGGTATTTCATGGAATTAGACGTAAATCAGTTGGTATAGAAACAATCATTTTCTCACTTAAGATAGCTGGTAGGAATCTGTTGAACTATTCTAACTGAAAAAGCCAACAGTTTGTAGAAAAAACCAACAATTTGTAGAAAAAGCCAATAATTTGTAGGGAAAAGCCAACAATTTGTAGTAAAAGCCAACAATTTGTAGGGAAAAGCCAACAATTTGTAGAAAAAGCCAACAATTGTAGTAAAAGCCAACAATTTTTAGGAAAATGCCAACAATTTGTAGAAAAAGCCAACAATATGTAGGAAAAAGCCAACAAGTTATAGGAAAAAGCCAACAATTTGTAGAAAAAGCAAATAATTTGTAGGAAAAAGCCAACCATTTGTAGGGAAAAGCCAACAATTTGTAGAAAAAGCCAACAACATGTAGAACATGCAACTGTTAGAAAAAAATAAAATTCCTGCATCCAATAATTCATTGCCCTTCCTCTTTTTAATTCATTCTATTTCTATTAAATTTGTTTCATCAATTGCCTTTGCTCATTTTTGATTCCATTGACTTTACTGCTTTTAATCCATTGCCTTTGCCACTCTAATTCCCTTGCCGTTGCTCGGTTAAATCCATTGCCTTTGCAGCGTTAAATCTTATGCTTGATCAGCTTTTAATCCTTTCCCAATGCTGTTTTTAATTGCTCCTTTAAATCCCATGCATTTGCAGCATTTAATCCCTTGCTTTCGCTGCTTTGAATCTGCTCCTTTGAATCCCATGCATTTGCTCCTTTAAATCCATTACATTTGCTCCTTTAAATCCATTACATTTGCTCCTTTAAATCCATTGCATTTGCTCCTTTAAATCCATTACATTTGCTCCTTTAAATCCATTACATTTGCTCCTTTAAATCCATTGCATTTGCTCCTTTAAATCCATTACATTTGTTCCTTTAAATCCATTACATTTGCTCCTTTAAATCCATTGCATTTGCTCCTTTAAATCCATTACATTTGCTCCTTTAAATCCATTACATTTGCTCCTTTAAATCCATTGCATTTGCTCCTTTAAATCCATTACATTTGCTCCTTTAAATCCATTACATTTGCTCCTTTAGATCCATTGCATTTGTTCCTTTAGATCCATTACATTTGCTCCTTTAAATCCATTACATTTGCTCCTTTAAATCCATTGCATTTGCTCCTTTAAATCCATTGCATTTGCTCCTTTAAATCCATTACATTTGCTCCTTTAAATCCATTACATTTGCTCCTTTAAATCCATTACATTTGCTCCTTTAAATCCATTGCATTTGCTCCTTTAGATCCATTACATTTGCTCCTTTAGATCCATTACATTTGCTCCTTTAAATCCATTGCATTTGCTCCTTTAAATCCATTACATTTGCTCCTTTAAATCCATTGCATTTGCTCCTTTAAATCCATTACATTTGCTCCTTTAAATCCATTACATTTGCTCCTTTAAATCCATTGCATTTGCTCCTTTAAATCCATTACATTTGTTCCTTTAAATCCATTACATTTGCTCCTTTAAATCCATTGCATTTGCTCCTTTAAATCCATTACATTTGCTCCTTTAAATCCATTACATTTGCTCCTTTAAATCCATTGCATTTGCTCCTTTAAATCCATTACATTTGCTCCTTTAAATCCATTACATTTGCTCCTTTAGATCCATTGCATTTGTTCCTTTAGATCCATTACATTTGCTCCTTTAAATCCATTACATTTGCTCCTTTAAATCCATTGCATTTGCTCCTTTAAATCCATTGCATTTGCTCCTTTAAATCCATTACATTTGCTCCTTTAAATCCATTACATTTGCTCCTTTAAATCCATTACATTTGCTCCTTTAAATCCATTGCATTTGCTCCTTTAGATCCATTACATTTGCTCCTTTAGATCCATTACATTTGCTCCTTTAGATCCATTACATTTGCTCCTTTAAATCCATTGCATTGCTCCTTTTATGAAATTCTGATGTATGTTGTATTTGAATCATGCTGTCCATCTATCCCATGTCAGTTTTGTGCACGTTTCTATAGCCAAAATCCCTAGATGGATGTTCAGTATGTTGTTCGCTTGCATGTACTTACAGAGTATCAGTATACCAACCCTAGTTGGACATTCTATCATGGTGGTATGTTTTGTTGTTATTTGACAGAGTTATTGTTCTTTGAAGAACAAAGTTTACCCAGATTTCACCAATACTTACTGAGAAACAAAATTTCAGATGAGCATGTCAGCACCGTTCCGGAGTTCCATTTGATTTATGACAATGTTATGTCCGTAAGAACAAAATTGTCATCATCCCTAGTGTTGTAAGTGCAGTGATGATGTTAATGATGTACAAGATATTGTCACAAAATAAATACTTTGAAAGTAAACAACTGAAGTCGTGATAGCGCAGTGGATGCGCGTTCGCTTCAGATGTGAAAGGTCTGGAGTTCGAGCCCTGCTGGAGCTGTTACGATGTTGGCCTTATGAAAGACATTTAAATTGCATCTTCTCTCTCCATCATGGCGATGGATTCCATCAGGAATGAGGTCTCGAGAGTGATTAATATAAGTTATAATAACTTGTTTCGCAATCGAGCTAAAATAAATTTGTATAAACTAAACAACCAGACTATTGTCACCACTCTTCTTGCTTAGTAAGTTAACTTTTTGCCCAATTACAATTTTTAGAAATATAAACTTGAGTCTGAAAATATCTATGGTTAATTAATGAAACTGTAGATTAATAGATTATGTATAGTAACGCATATCGACCATAATTATGACTAGTCTACATCAGGGCTTCTAAAATCGCCGGTCTCCCAGTCCAGGACCGAATTTTAAACCGGCGGACTGGTTATAGCAACCAGTCATAAAAAATCGATCCAGATAATTGTTGAAAAAGCCAAGAAATGGGTCTAATACATTTTTCTAAAAAACCTAAATTGGTAAATATAATCTTTTGATAAGGTGTATGTTTCCGGTCTAAGATCGATATGCGACCTGCTTGACTGATCCATGTTGATTGCCCCTATTGTTCGATAATCCCAAAGCCATAATTAATCCCAGACAGATGTCCCCCCCCCACCCGCAAGGCACTAAATTGTCAAACAGTGATTTATATAAGGGAAGTAACCTGTTACGGAGCTTTTAATTTAAATTACAACAGGTGCATGTCTAAAAATAGATATGGAACTTTTGTGTTTTGTTTCTAGAAAGTGATTTTGCAATACAGTGCGCCGGCGGCGAGGGTAAATAAGCTCAATCATAGTGCGCACTTACTTGATGAGTCGATGTCATAGGCAGCCGATTGCATAGATACGCCCTTGCAGCTCTGACATATATACATGTACGCGGTCAACCCGTACCGTAATCAACTAGACCCTCGGCTTCGTCTTACACCATTGTATGCAGCTTGTATTGAATGACCAGCACTTCACTGTTCAAATATCAACAAACTTTACAATAAAGGCCTTGTAATATTAGAATGACATGGGGGGGAAGTCCTGACTGTCGATTTCGACCGGGACCAATTTGGTTTTGAAAATTTGTGAAGCCCTGGTCTACATGTCAAAATGTTTATACAGTAACAAATTGAGACAATACTTTAATTGTTTAATTTAATAGAGGTTAATTTAATATTACTTTATTGCCTTTCAATATATCTTACTAGATATCTAGCATATCTTACTAGATATCTAGCATATCTTAATAGATATCTAGCATATCTTAATAGATATCTAGCATATCTTAATAGATATCTAGCATACCTTAATATATATCTAGCATATCTTAATAGATAGCTTGCATATCTTACTAGATATCTAGCATATCTTAATAGATAGCTTGCACATCTTAATATATATCTTGCACATCTTAATATATATCTAGCATATCTTAATATATATCTAGCACATCTATATCTAGCACATCTTAATAGATATCTAGCATATCTTAATATATATCTAGCACATCTATATCTAACACATCTTAATATATATCTTGCACATCTTAATATATATCTAGCACATCTTAATAGATATCTAGCATATCTTAATATATATCTAGCACATCTATATCTAGCACATCTTAATAGATATCTAGCATATCTTAATATATATCTAGCACATCTATATCTAGCACATCTTAATATATATCTAGCACATCTTAATAGATATCTAGCATATCTTAATATATATCTAGCACATCTATATCTAACACATCTTAATATATATCTTGCACATCTTAATATATTTCTAGCACATCTTAATAGATATCTAGCACATCTTAATAGATATCTAGCATATCTTAATAGATATCCAGCACATCTTAATAGATATCTTGCACATCTTAATATATATCTAGCACATCTATATCTAACACATCTTAATATATATCAAGCACACCTTAATAGATATTTAGCATATCTTAATAGATATCTAGCATATCTTAATAGATATCTTGCACATCTTAATAGATATCTAGCACATCTTAATAGATATCTAGCACATCTCAATAGATATCGAGCACATCTTAATAGATATCTTGCACATCTTTATTAGATATCAAGATATCGTGCACATCTTAATAGATATCTTGCACATCTTAATAGATATCAAGCACATCTATATAGATATCTTGCACATCTTAATAGATATCTAACACATCTTCATAGATATTCCCCCTTCAATGGCTGAGTATATACATTCACATCTTTTAAAAGAAAATGCAGTAATGGTCTTCAACAATCTACTGTGTGTTTTACTACAATTGGTGTTGTTTGTCATCTCAGACAATGAAATGATCCTAGTAGATATGAATATATCAATGCATCAGTCATAGAACATCACTGTGTGTCTTGTCACAAAAGTTTACTAAAATGATTTGTTGTAACATTGTATAAACATCTTGCTCCTCGTTATAAAAAAGATTTATTTGTTGTTGTTTGGAAAAGAAAATTTGGTCCTTCATCATTGTACTATGGTGTAATTATCTGCAGAATAATAGCTGCCTACACAAAGTAAATTGATCAATTCAAGACATTATTCCATTTGATATCCCTTTAAATTCTGAAACAATGCATGTTTCAGAAGACGGACCTCTGTAGTACGTTGGAATTCTGTGTCATTATGTAATGCATCATAGAGTTTTTACAGCTCTTAAACCAGTTAAGAAAATCACTTGTCAAACACTAAATGTCTTTTGTTCCATGGAGAATAATTCAGTGTCGCCGTAAAGGACCTATCGATGACGATTTTAGCGTGCTAGAATTAAATGCGTTCCATTGATTTTCGGAAAATTGCACCAAAACTATATTGCTAGAGAATGATAAAAATTTTCTTTTAAATTTATTTCTTGGAATTGACAAGCACATATTTTACATGCAATAAAACAGAAAACATTTATTTAGTTGAAGCAATGATATAAATCGAGTTTGAGGTCGGATAGCTTAAAGATATCAGTTGAATTTTCTATGTTCAATTTTTGAAAGACAATATCTTTAGGGACCTTTCAGCTGACATTCCAGTTTTAAGACTGTGGAGAGGTTTAAACATTTAATCTCATTTTCTGTATTGGAATTGAAAGCAATCTGTGTCTGGGAGAGGGCAAGGGATTGTAAAAACAATATCACAAAATAATTAGAGAATATTGTAGTCTCGTTTAGTAATTTTGACTGTTTGAGGAAGTGTTTATATTTTAATATTCTCCTTTTAAAGTTGGTTTACTGTAAATGTAATGGTTGTTTATTTAATATTAAAACAAAAATATTATAAATTGTGTATTAATCAGGGCTCAGGCTAGACACACATTTTTGGTAGAAGTGAGGAAGTGCGCATCATTGCATCATCTGAGGGTATTATTGAATAAATTTCAACATAATAGGGTTAAAATACACAAAAATTATGACCATTAAATATATTATTGGAGTAGAAAGCGTGCTTAACAATGGCTAATGTATCTTGCTGGACAATAGTTTGTCTGAAAGTTGCAACAACAAAAATTCAGGGTCCCAAGGGCAACTACTTTGTCCATGTCACCCTCTAGAATGAGCCCTGTTAATATTTGTTGTTATCTAACAAAGCAGTTTCAGTTAACAGTTCTCTAGGGTGGAAGCCATTTGTTGCTGAGCACCATGGCTTTATATAATGGAAAATGGTCAAATGTAGGTTAACCAGTTAATGAGCATGACCGACAACTTTAAATTACTGTAAATTGTCATACAGTCAAACTTTGTTGTCTGGACCCGGCAATAATCTCTACATAACCTTCGATGATACGAACAATGATGACTGAAACTCGCGAACCAAATCACTGATCCCACAAAATCATTACTTCAATAACACCTTGGTGTCAAACACAATCGCCCGAGTGCCCAAGTCCCTGTCTCAGAATATGTACACAAATGTTTGCTCACCTTTCTCCGATTGACATCTCTTTCCATCGGTACACTTTCCATCGGTACACTTTTCACATCGGTACACTTTCCATCGGTACACTTTCCATCGGTACACTTTCCATCGGTACACTTTTCACATCGGTACACTTTTCACATCGGTACATTTTCCATCGGTACACTTTTCACATCGGTACACTTTCCATCGGTACACTTTCCATCGGTACACTTTTCACATCGGTACACTTTCCATCGGTACACTTTCCATCGGTACACTTTCCATCGGTACACTTTCACATCGGTACACTTTCCATCGGTACACTTTTCACATCGGTACACTTTCCATCGGTACGCTTTCCATCGGTACACTTTCCATCGGTACACTTTCCATCGGTACACTTTCCATCGGTACACTTTCCACATCGGTACACTTTCCATCGGTACACTTTCCATCGGTACACTTTCCATCGGTACACTTTCCATCGGTACACTTTCCATCGGTACACTTTCCATCGGTACACTTTCCATCGGTACACTTTCCATCGGTACACTTTTCACATCGGTACACTTTCCATCGGTACACTTTCCATCGGTACACTTTCCATCGGTACACTTTTCACATCGGTACACTTTTCACATCGGTACATTTTCCATCGGTACACTTTTCACATCGGTACACTTTCCATCGGTACACTTTCCATCGGTACACTTTCCATCGGTACACTTTTCACATCGGTACACTTTCCATCGGTACACTTTCCATCGGTACACTTTCCATCGGTACACTTTCACATCGGTACACTTTCCATCGGTACACTTTTCACATCGGTACACTTTCCATCGGTACACTTTCCATCGGTACACTTTCCATCGGTACACTTTCCATCGGTACACTTTCCATCGGTACACTTTCACATCGGTACACTTTCCATCGGTACACTTTCCATCAGTACACTTTCCATCGGTACACTTTCCATCGGTACACTTTCCACATCGGTACACTTTCCATCGGTACACTTTCCATCGGTACACTTTCCATCGGTACACTTTCCATCGGTACACTTTCCATCGGTACACTTTTCACATCGGTACACTTTCCATCGGTACACTTTCCATCGGTACACTTTCCATCGGTACACTTTTCACATCGGTACACTTTCCATCGGTACACTTTCCATCGGTACACTTTCCATCGGTACACTTTTCACATCGGTACACTTTTCACATCGGTACACTTTTCACATCGGTACACTTTCCATCGGTACACTTTCCATCGGTACACTTTTCACATCGGTACACCCGCGTAATTTACACAGGGATTCGGCACGTTTGGGGGTACTAGTATATATATTTAAGTACAGGGATTCTACTCTGTGGGATGTCAGATTTCGCATCGATCAGTAAAATGGCCATATCTGAAACAATTTTGTACAAAGCTGTCCAAATATAACGCCTATCCCGAGTATATATATTGTTCTTCAAATAAAACACAACTTTAAGCTGCATGCATGTATACTTTGCAAACAATTGCCACATACATTGGCCATAGCAGGGCACATTTCCATACTAGGACACGGGTTCTGTCAGCAACAAAAAAAAATCTTCGACGGGAGAGTTTTAACTGTGAATAACATTATCAATAAAATGTGTTTCCACTAACCTGTATGTTTATTCGGCAAAAATGTACGTCAAAAAGAGATTTCGTAGCATTTTCAATTTGTTTTGAAAATTTCTAAAGCGGCGCAATTCGCGTTGAAACCAGCGTTGAAACGAGCGTTCTGATTGGATTATTAAAATGTAACAAGATGTTTTTTTATATATGAAGAACAATCATAATCCAATCAGAACGCTCGTTTCAACGCTCGTTTCAATGGGAATTGCGCCGCTTTAGAATTTTTATTTGAAGAACAATATAAAGACTCGGGATAGGCGTTATATTTGGACAGCTTTGTACAAAATTGTTTCAGATATGGCCATTTTACTGATCGATGCGAAATCTGACATCCCACAGAGTAGAATCCCTGTACTTAAATATATATACTAGTACCCCCAAACGTGCCGAATCCCTGTGGTAATTTACACATCATGAAATTGACAGTTACTGTCTATAGTTAATTACTTTCACTCACGGCGGCTTTTTTATCCATATTTTAAATTGGTATTAAACATAATTATGTACAAACAAACATATTACACACTTATTGAGTTAAACAATTGTGCTCCTTATGCGTTGCTAAAATCTGACTATAATAAACATAATATGGCAAATCAGTGACTGTTTTAAGAAGTAAGCAATTAAAACTTGTATGTAACATGTCCATGTGTTAAATCGCTGTACATTATTATCATTACTTACTGATTGACATATTCTATTTTTAGAATGCATAACTCTACATGCCATGACATTATATGTAGATTTAAACCATTCGTCATTGAATTGTATAACATATTTACCAAAATATCGATATTCTTATAGATTATAATATCACTTAACATGATTATGAAGCGCTGTCGTATAAACATGGATTCATATCAAACCATGAGAGAAGGATATATTGGATGTATTGCATATACAGTATACAACAGTACGCTCCTAATACACGTAATTTCTAAATATCATGAGTCACTCCAGACTGACTATCCATGACTCGAACCACCCATGACTCGTACCATTATTCACGGACTCGTCGAGTTCGAGGCAACGAATTTCGACTGTATATAGACAGTGTTCATCATTTCATTTGTATTGCACCCAGCTTTAAATAGCTGAACATTGTCTATTATAGACAACAAGTGTTGCGTATGTATAAAATAGACCAATTGCAAAAATGGTATAATAGACAATATGTGCTCGATTCAAACTTGTTTTTGATTTTAGGAAAATATAGTGATTCCGAGATGCTATCATTATCGAAAGCACCAATATCACTACACGCACGGGATTGTCACGCATGTGTGAGTTAAATACACTATCACATGTATGGAGTTAACCCATTCAACACCAAGTAACTGACATGGACTGGTGCATGCTATTTTTAGACCAATAAATTAATAAGAAAATTACATTTGGACCAGTTCATTTATAAAAGTGGGTAATTTTGTCTAAAAATAATAATATTAATGGCAAAAAGTGCAGATCCTGATGAGATGGCTCATCTGGATCTACATTTTCTGTAAGCCTATTTAGAGGTCTGTAGTGTTGAAAGGGTTAATAATAACGGGACAATGAAATTGCACAATGGCGGAACTAGCTGTAAAAACATGTGTCCTGGCCAGTAGGTGTGCGGGAATACAGATTTCTCAAACAGTCTAGAAATAATATCTCCCTGGAGGGGTATGATGCCTGTTTAAAAATTCACTTGTTGCCTGGTATATTGGCAAGAAATACAAGTGATCTCCTGATGTCCATAAAATCCACATTAGTAGAGTATTATGGTTCCTGTCCTACCAACAACAGTTGTTTGTTCCCAAATATTTGTTTCCCCTTTGAGGCCCCTACAGGGTAACTGTGTTTGTTCGCCCTTTAATTATTAATATGTAAGTTAAGCATTTGGGAACCATCCCTGATTCTTATCACGCAATTCAATAAATACCAAGTCCTATTAAAGTGTGATATGTATACAGAATATAATTAGATTATTGACCCTTTCAACCCCACAGGCCTCTAAATAGACTTACAAAAAGTGTAGATCCAGATGAGCTGGCTCAAGACGAGCCGTTTCATCAGGATCTGCACTTTTTGCCAGTAATAATTATTACTATTTTTAGATAAAATTACCCATTTTGATAAATGAACTGGTCCAAAGGTAATTTTCTTATTAATTTATTGGTCTAAAAATATCATGTCATGTCACTTATTTGGGGTTGAATGGGTTAATATTATACACCAGTCCATGTCAGTTACTTGGGGTTGAATGGGTTAATATCATGCACCAGTCCATGTCAGTTACTTGGGGTTGAATGGGTGCACCAGTCCATGTCAGTTACTTGGGGTTGAATGGGTTAATATCATGCACCAGTCCATGTCAGTTACTTGGGGTTGAATGGGTGCACCAGTCCATGTCAGTTACTTGGGGTTGAATGGGTGCACCAGTCCATGTCAGTTACTTGGGGTTGAATGGGTGCACCAGTCCATGTCAGTTACTTGGGGTTGAATGGGTGCACCAGTCCATGTCAGTTACTTGGGGTTGAATGGGTGCACCAGTCTATGTCAGTTACTTGGGGTTGAATGGGTTAATTAGATTATTGTTAAACAATGTAGGTTAAGATATAAGTAATATGACAAGATTGACAACCCTTAATTGTGAGCCCTCTTGCATGAAGTATTTGCCTTCTATCTTAATTAAACTTGCCAGCATGTGTTTGGCAGCATAACAAATTGGGTCATTTGATTAATACTTATAAGAGTTATGGTCCAAGTGAACAATTACCAAGAACTGTCTTGATGTGCCGTAAAAACCCAAGTCAACAATTATAACCAAAACTGTCTTGGTGTGCAGTGAAAACACAAGCAACAATTATAACCAAAACTGTCTTGGTGTGCAGTGAAAACACAAGCAACAATTATAACCAAAACTGTCTTGATATGCCGTAAAAACCCAAGTCAACAATTATAACCAAAACTGTCTTGGTGTGCAGTGAAAACACAAGCAACAATTATAACCAAAACTGTCTTGGTGTGCAGTGAAAACACAAGCAACAATTATAACCAAAACTGTCTTGGTGCGCCGTGAAAACACAAGCAACAATTATAACCAAAACTGTCTTGATATGCCGTAAAAACCCAAGTCAACAATTATAACCAAAACTGTCTTGGTGTGCAGTGAAAACACAAGCAACAATTATAACCAAAACTGTCTTGATATGCCGTAAAAACCCAAGTCAACAATTATAACCAAAACTGTCTTGATATGCCGTAAAAACACAAGCAACAATTATAACCAAAACTGTCTTGGTGCGCCGTGAAAGCCCATGTCAACAATAGCAACTAGATATACATAATGCTCTTGCACGTGTATATGTATATGTTATAGACCTAGAGACAATAGTCTCTAGTCATGAGGTAACATATTCCCATGGTAGATCTTTTGTGAATACAAATTTCTCAAATGGTTCGAACCCGCCAGGAGTGTACAGTTTTTCTATGTCAGACTACTATTGGCTTGTGGAAAGTTGGTGGATGTATTTGAAAGCTCTGTACGTGCTTGAAATGTTGTCTAGATGGGCATCTCATCCTCTGCCAATAAAATCTGAATATTCTCCATATAAGCTAAGCTGTTTGTACACAACTTGAACCCGACAAGCGTACACACATGTGCATCTGTTGTCGCTAGGGGTAACGGTAATTTTAATGAAATCGTTGAGTAAATTTCAGATTTACCAAATGTGCTGCTTTGATATTAGATTTCGGAAGTTACCAAATGCTTTGATATTAGATTTCGGAAGTTACCAACTGCTTTGATATTAGATTTTGGAAGTTACCAAATGCTTTGATATTAGATTTTGGAAGTTACCAAATGCTTTGATATTAGATTTCGGAAGTTACCAACCAAAAAAACCAAATGCTTTGATATTAGATTTTGGAAGTTACCAAATGCTTTGATATTAGATTTCGGAAGTTACCAACTGCTTTGATATTAGATTTTGGAAGTTACCAAATGCTTTGATATTAGATTTTGGAAGTTACCAAATGCTTTGATATTAGATTTCGGAAGTTACCAACTGCTTTGATATTAGATTTTGGAAGTTACCAAATGCTTTGATATTAGATTTTGGAAGTTACCAAATGCTTTGATATTAGATTTCGGAAGTTACCAAATGCTTTGATATTAGATTTCGGAAGTTACCAAATGCTTTGATATTAGATTTCGGAAGTTACCAAATGCTTTGATATTAGATTTCGGAAGTTACCAAATGCTTTGATATTAGATTTCGGAAGTTTACCTAATTTCCTGCTTTGATATTAGATTTCGGAAGTTTACCAAATTGACAATACCCGAATGTTTTTTATGAGGACGGTGAACAAGACATATTGTATATTCTAGCCTGAGGACAGGATCGACACACGGCATCTTTAATGACCAGAAATATTGCATGGCTGTGTCTACCTTTACGACATTTGAAAAATCTCTTGTCAGAGAAGCAGGTATACATTATATATGAGAAGAAACCGTTAATCTTTAATGATCTGGGGTGTCCGCTCTAAAAGTTAATCCAATTTCAACATAATCACAGTATAATTGTGATAGCTTGGTGATTTCCAGCCACTAACGACATGAATCAAGCTGCATTGACAGAAGTGGCTGCTAAAGATTAAGGCCAGGCAGATCTATGGATGTGTTTAATTAGACTCTGCATGCAATATCTGTTTTAAAAAAGGGTATTCTATTAATCAGTGTGAATAGTGAATCTGGTAAATCGCTGTTAAAGCACCGTAATGCTGTTAATTGAAATATGTTACACAGAGTAAATATGTTTAGTTTAAACTTTATTTATTTTACAACGATTGCGAAGCAAGTTTTAACAACTTATATTAATCACTCTCGTTGGCACTGATGAGCTGATGAAAGCGTAAATGTGGTCATTCGTGTGGGAGGAAACCGGAGTGCCCGGAGAAAACCCACCTGTTCGATTTGGCGACCATCGTACCATCTCACATACTTCCCGGTCCGAGGATCGAACCTGGGTTGTATTGGTGAGAAGCGAGCGCGCTAAGCATAAAGTAAATATGTAAGCAGTGAGCAGATTATTATAAACTGAGTGGCCTCTATTTCTATATCACATTAACAGATTATGCAGGTTTTAAACAAATTGTAAACAAAGATCATCATTCGGCCAGTTGTTCAAAACTTTTGTTAAATTTAACATCAGGGTTAGCCTAGTTGTGTGTTTTTCTTTGAAAGTACCTGCAAAGTATATCCCAACATGCACTATTCTCACTTCCACTCAAAATGTCCAGTATTAAATTGAATTCTTATTTTTAATTATCTCCCTTTGTTTTTATTTGCAAAATTCAAAATAACTACAAATGCTATCCATTTACATCTGAATAAATTTTTTTAGAAAAAATGCAACTTGACTTTAAATGTAACAGTGTTAGAACAGCAAGGACAAGTACAATTTGAAGTAACTTACAATTTATTAGTCCTACAGACGGATCTGTAGTCCTGTTTGTTAACATGCTGGACTGGTAATCCTGGGATCGCAGGTTCAATTCCCCGTCTGACCCTAATAAAAGTAACAGTCTTTCAGATGGGACTTTAAACCGAGGTCTTGTGTCGGTGCTTTACACCGTGTACGTAAAAGAACCAGAGGAGATTCTGGAATGGGTCTATGTCTGTATCAATGCACTATCCTCTAAAAATCTAAAATGACAAATCTCTTCAGGAGGCGTCGCTACCATTTGCGAAGCAAGTTTTAACAACTTATATTAATCACTCTCATTGTCGTGGATGAAAGTGTAAATGCGGTCATTCGTGTGGGAGGAAACCGGAGTACCCGGAGAAAACCCACCTATCCGATCTGGCGATCACCGTACCATCTCACATACTTCACGGTCCGAGGATCGAACCCAGGTTACATTGGTGAGAAGCGATTTTTCTTAATTGGTATTACATTGATAGAACATACATATGCAAAATTAATGAGAAACCATTCTGAACTTTAATATGAAAAGGGAGATAATCTAAAATTTTAACATCCGAAAGAATTTTGTTGTGCTCGTATTTAGAATGTTTACTTTTCTCCAGTCCTAGATTTAATAGACAGGTTACAGTGAGTGAGAGTAGGGACATTTTGTATGTGTAGAAATGATGAGAGATATGGATCGTGAAGAGGGGGGTGGGGTCTAGGAAATAATTATAATGGGCACCAGAGAAGGTAGACAGGCCACAGTGAGTATGAAATTATGTGTGTAGTGTGGTGTGGTTGTGGCGTGGTGTGGTGTGGTGTGGTGTAGTGTGGTGTAGTGTGGTTGTGGTGTGGTGTAGTGTGGTGTGGTGTATGTGTGTGGTTGTAGTGTGGTGTGGTTGTGGCGTGGTGTGGTGTAGTGTTGTGTGGTGTGGCGTGGTGTGGTTGTGGTGTGGTGTAGTGTAGTTGTGGTGTATGTGTGTGGTGTGGTGTGGTGTATGTGTGTGGTGTGGTTGTGGTGTGGTGTAGTGTGGTGTGGTGTGGTGTGGTGTAGTGTTGTGTGGTGTGGTGTGGTGTGGTGTATGTGTGTGGTGTGGTGTGTGGTGTGGTGTGGTGTGGTGTTGTTGTGGGGTGTGTGTGTGGGTGGTGTATGTGTGTGGTGTGGTTGTAGTGTGGTGTGGTGTAGTGTTGTGGTGTGGTGTAGTGTTGTGTGGTTGTGGTGTGGTATGTGTGGGGGTATGTATGTGGGGGTGGTGTATGTGGTGTGTGTATGTGTGGGGGGTGGTGTGTGTGTGTGTGTAAGTGTCTAGAGGACAGCAGTAAGCATTTTTAGACATCTGTTTACAATAATCACTTCCATTGCGAGTGTACTGATCTAGAAGTAAAGATTGACTCAGTCACAAGACCACAAACACATGCTTAATTGTCTCCTGATAACCCATTAATGAAAGACACCCCAGTGTGATTCTCTCTATCTCCCAACTCTTTTTATTTATTTACAAAATCACAAACAATCTGGTTTATTAGACAGAGATCAAGATTGGGTGTGGTGGAGACATGTTCTTGTTCAGACAGTAGCCACACTATGTTGTATCTGGGTGTAGAGAAGTGTTCTTGTTCAGACAGTAGCCACACTATGTTGTATCTGGGTGTGGTGGAGATGTTGTATCTGGTTGTGGAGAAGTGTTCTTGTTCATACAGTAGCCACACTATGTTGTATCTGGGTGTGGTGGAGATGCTGTATATGGGTGTGGTGGAGATGTTGTATCTGGGTGTGGTGATGGGTTCTTGTTCATATAGTAGCCACACTATGTTGCATCTGGTTGTGGAGAAGTGTTCTTGTTCAGACAGTAGCCACACTATGTTGTATCTGGTTGTGGAGAAGTGTTCTTGTTCAGACAGTAGCCACACTATGTTGTATATGGGTGTGGTGGAGATGTTGTATATGGGTGTGGTGGAGATGTTGTATCTGGGTGTGGTGGAGATGTTGTATATGGGTGTGGTGGAGATGTTGTATCTGGGTGTGGTGATGGGTTCTTGTTCATACAGTAGCCACACTATGTTGTATCTGGGTGTGGTGGAGATGTTGTATCTGGGTGTGGAGAAGTGTTCTTGTTCATATAGTAGCCACACTATGTTGTATCTGGGTGTGGTGGAGATGTTGTATCTGGGTGTGGTGGAGATGTTGTATCTGGGTGTGGTGGAGATGTTGTATCTGGGTGTGGTGGAGATGTTGTATCTGGGTGTGGTGAAGATGTTGTATCTGGGTGTGGTGGAGATGTTGTATCTGGGTGTGGTGGATATGTTGTATCTGGGTGTGGTGGATATGTTGTATATGGGTGTGGTGGAGATGTTGTATCGGGGTGTGGTGGAGATGTTGTATCTGGGTGTGGTGGAGATGTTGTATCTGGGTGTGGTGGAGATGTTGTATATGGGTGTGGTGGAGATGTTGTATCTGGGTGTGGTGGAGATGTCGTATCTGGGTGTGGTGTAGAAATGTTCCTGTTCATACAGTAGTAGGTGACTAGCCTCGCTGTTGACAAGCTATATGTGGTGTCTCCCTGAAATTGAGAACCTCACAGTCTGCAGTTGAGTCACAGATGACTTGTAGGGGGCTGCCCCTAGATATGTTGCAAACATAACTTGGTGCAGACCCCCAACTATGGATATATAGTTCTAGTTGGGTCCTCGATGCTTCCAGGTTGGATTATACCAGAAACTACCGGTGGGGCTTCTCCAACAGAAAATCTAGAGAACTGAAGACGAAGGTACTAGGCCAATGGTGCTCTCGGTCAAACCATGCATTAAAAACTAGTAATACAATATCATCTAGTAACCATCATTGTGTAGCTCCATCTAGTAAGTCCCTCCGGGGAGATACAGCGTTGGTCTATGAAATAAGTCCCTCCGGGGAGATACAGCGTTGGTCTATGAAATAAGTCCCTCCGGGGAGATACAGCGTTGGTCTATGAAATAAGTCCCTCCAGGGAGATACAGGGTTGGTCCATTCAGGAAGTCCCTTCAGGGAGATCTATGTAGTCCCTCCAGGGAGACACAGGGTTGGTCCCTTCAGGAAGTCCCTTCAGGGAGATCTATGAAGTCCCGCTAGAGAGATCTATGAAGTCCCTCCAGGGAGATCTATGTAGTCCCTCCAGGGAGATCTATGTAGTCCCTCCAGGGAGATCTATGTAGTCCCTCCAGGGAGTTCTATGAAGTCCCGCTAGAGAGATCTATGAAGTCCCTCCAGGGAGATCTATGTAGTCCCTCCAGGGAGATCTATGAAGTCCCTCCAGGGAGATCTATGAAGTCCCTCCAGGGAGATCTATGAAGTCCCTCCAGGGAGATCTATGAAGTCCCTCCAGGGAGATCTATGTAGTCCCTCCAGGGAGATACAGGGTTGGTCCCTTCAGGGAGATCTATGAAGTCCCTCCAGGGAGATCTATGAAGTCCCTCCAGGGATATACAGGGTTGGTCCCTCCAGGGAGATACAGGGTTGGTCCCTTCAGGGAGATCTATGTAGTCCCTCCAGGGAGATCTATGAAGTCCCTCCAGGGAGATCTATGAAGTCCCTCCAGGGAGATCTATGTAGTCCCTCCAGGGAGATACAGGGTTGGTCCCTCCAGGGAGATACAGGGTTGGTCCCTCCAGGGAGATACAGGGTTGGTCCCTCCAGGGAGATACAGGGTTGGTCCCTCCAGGGAGATCTATGAAGTCCCTCCAGGGAGATCTATGTAGTCCCTCCAGGGAGATCTATGAAGTCCCTCCAGGGAGATCTATGTAGTCCCTCCAGGGAGATCTATGTAGTCCCTCCAGGAAGATCTATGAAGTCCCTCCAGGGAGATCTATGAAGTCCCTCCAGGGAGATCTATGAAGTCCCTCCAGGGAGATCTATGAAGTCCCTTCAGGGAGATTTATGAAGTCCCTCCAGGGAGATCTATGAAGTCCCTCCAGGGAGATCTATGAAGTCCCTCCAGGGATATACAGGGTTGGTCCCTCCAGGGAGATACAGGGTTGGTCCCTTCAGGGAGATCTATGAAGTCCCTCCAGGGAGATCTATGTAGTCCCTCCAGGGAGATCTATGTAGTCCCTCCAGGGATATACAGGGTTGGTCCCTCCAGGGATATACAGGGTTGGTCCCTTCAGGGAGATCTATGAAGTCCCTCCAGGGAGATCTATGAAGTCCCTCCAGGGAGATCTATGTAGTCCCTCCAGGGAGATCTATGTAGTCCCTCCAGGGAGATCTATGTAGTCCCTCCAGGGAGATCTATGAAGTCCCTCCAGGGATATACAGGGTTGGTCCCTCCAGGGAGATACAGGGTTGGTCCCTTCAGGGAGATCTATGTAGTCCCTCCAGGGAGATCTATGAAGTCCCTCCAGGGAGATCTATGAAGTCCCTCCAGGGAGATCTATGTAGTCCCTCCAGGGAGATACAGGGTTGGTCCCTTCAGGGAGATCTATGAAGTCCCTCCAGGGAGATCTATGAAGTCCCTCCAGGGAGATCTATGTAGTCCCTCCAGGGAGATACAGGGTTGGTCCCTCCAGGGAGATCTATGTAGTCCCTCCAGGGAGATCTATGTAGTCCCTCCAGGGAGATCTATGTAGTCCCTCCAGGGAGATCTATGTAGTCCCTCCAGGGAGATCTATGAAGTCCCTCCAGGGAGATCTATGTAGTCCCTCCAGGGAGATCTATGTAGTCCCTCCAGGGAGATCTATGTAGTCCCTCCAGGGAGATCTATGTAGTCCCTCCAGGGAGATCTATGAAGTCCCTCCAGGGAGATCTATGTAGTCCCTCCAGGGAGATCTATGTAGTCCCTCCAGGGAGATCTATGTAGTCCCTCCAGGGAGATCTATGAAGTCCCTCCAGGGAGATACAGGGTTGGTCCCTCCAGGGAGATCTATGTAGTCCCTCCAGGGAGATCTATGAAGTCCCTCCAGGGAGATCTATGTAGTCCCTCCAGGGAGATATATGTAGTCCCTCCAGGGAGATCTATGTAGTCCCTCCAGGGAGATCTATGTAGTCCCTCCAGGGAGATCTATGTAGTCCCTCCAGGGAGATACAGGGTTGGTCCCTCCAGGGAGATCTATGTAGTCCCTCCAGGGAGATCTATGTAGTCCCTCCAGGGAGATCTATGAAGTCCCTCCAGGGAGATCTATGTAGTCCCTCCAGGGAGATCTATGTAGTCCCTCCAGGGAGATCTATGAAGTCCCTCCAGGGAGATCTATGTAGTCCCTCCAGGGAGATCTATAAAGTCCCTCCAGGGAGATCTATGTAGTCCCTCCAGGGAGATCTATGTAGTCCCTCCAGGGAGATCTATGTAGTCCCTCCAGGGAGATCTATGTAGTCCCTCCAGGGAGATCTATGTAGTCCCTCCAGGGAGATCTATGTAGTCCCTCCAGGGAGATCTATGTAGTCCCTCCAGGGAGATCTATGTAGTCCCTCCAGGGAGATCTATGTAGTCCCTCCAGGGAGATCTATGTAGTCCCTCCAGGGAGATACAGGGTTGGATTCCGAGTCACAACAGTAAGAGGATCTCAGAGGACCTAAAATGGGCCGTGTCCTTAATCAAGGCTGCTGTCCTTAATCAATGCTGCTATCCTTAATTGATGCTGCTGTCCTTAATCGATGCTGCTGTCCATGCTGCTGTCCTTAATCACTGCTGTTGTCCTTAATCACTGCTGCTGTCCTTAATCGATGCTGCTGTACTTAATCACTGCTGCTGTCCTTAATCACTGCTGCTGTCCTTAATCACTGCTGCTGTCCTTAATCACTGCTGCTGTCCTTAATCACTGCTGCTGTCCTTAATCGATGCTGCTGTCCTTAATCACTGCTGCTGATTGGTTGATCATGAAGACTAGAATACAATACAATACCTAAATACCTATAGAATTAAATGTACATAAATAAGCCATTCAAAATGTTATAACAGCCTTTGATGAAACATCACATCAGAAACACAAACAATAAAAATAACCACACAAAATAAAACCAAATAAAATTCATAATTATCAATTTAAGACTAACTGGAAAACAAATCTCTTTAATAAACAATGACTTTCAAAACCAGAGTTAGGACTGTATTAATGTAGAAATAATGATGTTACTACATTACTGCTAGTTTTCATGATTTCTGTCAATTCCCAACTAGAGGAATGTCCTTGGGGGCTTATAAGTCATGGTAAGGCAGACTATGTTCTTAGATAAGTTTTGACAAATCTTATTATATTTGATCATTTTCAACCCCTAGGATAACTATAATACAGCACAAATGGGTTATTGTCTTCATATCTTCATAATCTTGCAATATTTGTCTATCCAAGAATAATTCTCTGCCATAAAGTACCAATGAAAATACGGCACTCGCGGTATAGACTTCGTGCCATCTAGCCGTGTCAATTACGAACATATTTTTCATGTGTTTATTGCGACACCTATACGTTTACACGAGGGTCGCATTCGAGTCTTGTATCAATAGGCATGCATTATAATAAACCTCCAAAAGAGACCAACGCTCCTCGGAGAGAAATAACCACTATCATCGAAAAACATGATCTGAGAAAAACAATTAAGTGTACGAAAATAGGGAGACACAGTGTCTCTGCTTTCATCGTCATTTCATAAATATAATTTGAGGTTATGACAGCAATATTTCCAATGTCTTTCAGATGCAGTGTTTTGTCATGAAGTTCATTTCCTGCTATTCTACTGTTGTAGAATTACCAAATTAGGATTATTACAGCTATGAAATCCTCTTCCCTCTTCATGTTCTTTGCCCCCCCTCCTAAATGATGTTTCCAGCAACAGCTATGTATGCCATGGTGCAGCACTGTAGGTCCTCAGAGTCCCCATGCAACTTCTTGTAAAGTTCAACTTCAGGCCCCGAGGTTATAAAACGTTTCTCAGATCTCGAACTCAAGAAATTTGATTGGTTGATTGTGAGTTTCACACTCTGAACCAATCCAAAGCTTGAGACTGAGTTTGAGATTGGAGAAAAGTTTTATAACCTCGGGGCCTTGTTTAGCACACTGCTGCTCCTTCCCGGCTGGGTTTGTTTACCACACTGCTGCTCCTTCCCGGCTGGGCCTTGTTTACCACACTGCTGCTCCTTCCTGGCTGGGCCTTGTTTACCACACTGCTGCTCCTTCCCGGCTGGGCCTTGTTTACCACACTGCTGCTCCTTCCCGGCTGGGCCTTGTTTACCACACTGCTGCTCCTTCCCGGCTGGATTTGTTTACCACACTGCTGCTCCTTCCCGGCTGGATTTGTTTAGCACACTGCGGCTCCTTCCCGGCTGGGCCTTGTTTACCACACTGCTGCTCCTTCCCGGCTGGGCCGTGTTTACCACATTGCTGCTCCTTCCCGGCTGTGTTTGTTTACCACACTGCTGCTCCTTCCCAGCTGGATTTGTTTACCACACTGCTGCTCCTTCCCGGCTGGATTTGTTTACCACACTGCTGCTCCTTCCCGGCTGGGTTTGTTTACCACACTGCAGCTCCTTCCCGGCTGGGTTTGTTTACCACACTGTGGCTCCTTCCCGGCTGGGTTTGTTTACCACACTGCGGCTCCTTCCCGGCTGGATTTGTTTACCACACTGCTGCTCCTTCCCGGCTGGGTTTGTTTACCACACTGCGGCTCCTTCCCAGCTGGGTTTGTTTAGCACATGTTCTGTTTGGTGTCTGGTCTTTTGTTCCACATCCATCTGGTATTCATCCTTCACTGTCTTGGTTTCATCAGTGTCTTTATTATTGTCGGTGATGGTACCATCTTCAGGTCATGCACGTATGAGCATGTCTAGAGTGCAGAATTAGCATGACGGCTTGATCATCTCTGTTAGTTTATACAAATTGATTTTAGCTTGATTGGGAAACAAGTTCTTACAACTTATATTAATCACTCTCGAGACCTCATTCCTGATGGAATCCATCGCCATGAGGGAGATAGAAGAGGCATTGTGGAATTTAAATGCCTTGCCTAAGGGCACAATCATAACGGCTCCAATGGGGCTCGAACTCTGGGCCTTTCGCACCTGAAGCGAATGCGCTACCACTGTGTTATCACGACTTCCGCATCATCTCAGTTAAGTCATCCATCTTGTATTCATCTTTCACTGTCTTGGTTTCATTTTATTCATTTATCAGTGTGACTGTCTTCTGTGCTTATGTGTTATCCAGCTGATCAGAGGTTACGTTCACAGGGACTCTTCTAAAGGTTGCTAACTGTTGCATCCTGGGCCAAGGTTGCTAAGTGTTGCATCCTGTGGCCAAGGTTGCTAAGTGTTGCATCCCTGCTGTTAAGGTGGATAATTGTTGCATCCTGTGGCCAAGGTTGCTAAGTGTTGCATCCCTGCTGTTAAGGTGGCTAACTGTTGCATCGCTGTGGCTAAGGTGGCTAACTGTTTCATCGCTGTGGCTAACTGTTGCATCGCTGTGGCTAAGGTGACTAACTGTTGCATCGCTGTGGCTAAGGTGACTAACTGTTGCATCGCTGTGGCTAACATGACTAACTGTTTCATTGCTGTGGCTAAGGTGGCTAACTGTTGCATCGCTGTGGCTAAGGTGACTAACTGTTGCATCGCTGTGGCTAAGGTGACTAACTGTTGCATCGCTGTGGCTAAGGTGGCTAACTGTTGCATCGCTGTGGCTAAGGTGGCTAACTGTTGCATCGCTGTGGCTAACGTGAGTAACTGTTTCATTGCTGTGGCTAAGGTGGCTAACTGTTGCATCGCTGTGGCTAACATGAGTAACTGTTTCATTGCTGTGGCTAAGGTGACTAACTGTTTCATCGCTGTCGCTAAGGTGGCTAACTGTTGCATTGCTGTGGCTAACTGTTGCATCGCTGTCGCTTTGGTGGTTATCTGTTGCACCGCTGTGGCAAACTGATGTTACTTGAAGCTACAGAGAATCCTATCAGATAATTGTTGCTGGTAAAACAGTCCTCTACATATTTTTGGTCTATTTTTAGTGTTGTTATTATTTTAAGAGAAATGTGTGTTTTACGTTTATTTATCATCGCTACCGGTTGTCCATATGAGCGACGCCACCTGAAGAGATTAGTCAGTTTAGATTTTTGGAGGATAGTGCAATGGTACAGACCAGGCAGACACCCATTCCTCTGGTTCTTTTACGTGCATGGTGTAAGCACCGACACACGCACGCACACACAGAATGTTACCAAATATAGCCAGACATGCTCTTGCAATGACCTTTAGAATACTAGGACACCAGGTCAAATCAAATTTAAAGAAATTTTGTTCAGTAAGGTGAAATAATCAGAAGTCTGAAGCATAATCAATGACCATTACCAGACTTGTTCATATTTGACCTGTCAGTAGAAAATACTAGGTTACAAGGTCAAATCAAAAGGTCAAAGGGAAAATATTTAATGAACGTTTTTTGTGCAATGTTTCAGCAAATATTGATCATACTTTGCCAAATGTCTACCTAATTCATTCTCTAGATCAAGTGAGCAACTCGGGTACCAATGCAGTTCTCTTGTTATCTCGATCAAGTGAGCAACTCAGATACCAATGCTGTTCTCTTGTTATCTCGATCAAGTGAGCAACTCAGATACCAATGCCATTCTCTTGTTATCTCAATCAAGTGAGCAACTCAGATACCAATGCTGTTCTCTTGTTATCTCGATCAAGTGAGCAACTCAGGTACCAATGCGGTTCTCTTATCTCAATCAAGTGAGCAACTCAGGTACCAATGCGGTTCTCTTATCTCAATCAAGTGAGCAACTCAGGTACCAATGCGGTTCTCTTATCTCAATCAAGTGAGCAACTCAGGTACCAATGCGGTTCTCTTATCTCGATCAAGTGAGCAACTCAGATACCAATGCTGTTCTCTTGTTATCTCAATCAAGTGAGCAACTCAGGTACCAATGCTGTTCTCTTGTTATCTCGATAAAGTGAGCAACTCAGGTACCAATGCTGTTCTCTTGTTATCTCGATAAAGTGAGCAACTCAGGTACCAATGCTGTTCTCTTGTTATCTCGATAAAGTGAGCAACTCAGATACCAATGCCATTCTCTTGTTATCTCGATCAAGTGAGCAACTCAGGTACCAATGCTGTTCTCTTGTTATCTCGATCAAGTGAGCAAGTCAGGTACCAATGCCATTCTCTTGTTATTTATCTTTAATGTGAAATTGATCCTGTCTGAAATAACTATGTAATCTTAGCTAGCTAATGGGGTTTATTAATATTATAAAATTAGTAACATATAAATATGATTTTTCGAGTATAAAATTTAATTAGATTTTGAAATTTTAATTAGCAAAATTGATCTAATGTTTAGTTGGTTTGTTTTAAACAGTTTGTAAGTTTTATAAATAAACAACACAAATATTGTTATTATATCAGCTTCCTGCCAGTTGTCATTAGCAGCATATTTTGTCATGTTGTTTGTACTAGTAGCATGTGGACCCTTGATTGACCCCTTGGGACAGCACATGTGTTATTCATTTATCAGAAGGGATGGATCACATGTCTGTACTGATTCTGTGGACAAAGACAGTAGGAGGTCTGAAATATCTCAACATTACTCCAGGGGTCACTAGACACTGGACAACTCCACTACCATCTATGAAACATTTCAATATTATACTAGTCTAAGGGTCACTAGATTCCAGGACAACTCCACTACCATCTATGAAACATCTCAATATTATACTAGTCTACGGGTCACTAGATTCCAGGACAACTCCACTACCATCTATGAAACATTTCAATATTATTCTAGTCTAAGGGTCACTAGATTCCAGGACAACTCCACTACCATCTATGAAACATTTCAATATTATACTAGTCTAAGGGTCACTAGATTCCAGGACGATTCCAGTGCCAGTTACTTGTATATACTCACATAAGATTCTAGGAAACCAGCACCATAAACTTCCTTATTAAGGTTCCTCTAAGGGTCACTGGCCCCCTGCACACACCCAGTTACTTGTATATACTCACATAAGATTCTAGGAAACCAGCACCATAAACTTCCTTATTAAGGTTCCTCTAAGGGTCACTGGCCCCCTGCACACACCCAGTTACTTGTATATACTCACATAAGATTCTAGGAAACCAGCACCATAAACTTCCTTATTAAGGTTCCTCTAAGGGTCACTGGCCCCCTGCACACACCCAGTATGGTTTTTGTAGGCTTGGAACTAACCGACCTATTTATTCTATTGGACAGTCAAGAAAATGAATGTTAATTACCTTGTGATTAGGAATTAAATGGATTTGAACTGTATTAGACAGGTGTCTGAGGACTGGTGGTGGCTACACATGCTTGTTTTTGCCTCGTACATCATTAACCCTTTCAACACTACAGGCCTTTAAATAGACTTACAAAAAGTGTAGATCCAGATGAGCCGGCTCGTAACAAGCCGTCTCATCAGGATCTGCACTTTTTGCCAGTAATAATTATTACTATTTTTAGATAAAATTACCCATTTTGATAAATGAACTTGTCCAAAGGTAATTTTCTTATTAATTTATTGGTCTAAAAATATCATGCACCAGTCCATGTCAGTTACTTGGGGTTGAATGGGTTACTGGCCACAATACTCAATTAAATTAAAGCAAATCAATTGTTTTCTTTCAGTATATTCTGAGTGCCAGGTACAAATATATGAAACAGCTGAAGTATTGAAAACCACGATTTTGAATTCATGCCATTTTTGAGCCTTCATTTATTTCCCGATTTTATATGAAATTAAGCTGTACTTATTTCCTGAATAATACAAAACACAACTGTTACAAGTAAGTCGGCTGTAATGATTTTTTTTAAAAAGCAGGATTTTATGAAAATTATTTCCTTTACATATATTTCTAGTTTTGTTTATAAAACTATGGACCTAGAGCTACACTATTCTAAATGCTTATCGATAAAGCAGGCAGATAGAGCAGTTTCTTACTTCAAAGCTATCACAATTCCAGTGCTCATATTATGGGACAGTATCAAAGTGATCCCTAAACAAAAGCTGCATTTTCCAATATTACATATATATGGAGAAAGAGAATTTGCACAATGGGACAGTAGCTTTTTTGTCCAATACCTCATGCTGTGACAATGAAGGTAGTATTTCTAGAGAAAAGGAAGCTGGAGATAAAGAAAGATAAGCACACATGACCAGCCTGTGGGTAATAAAGCCAAGAAGGACTGCTCCTATTGGACATGAAGAGGACAGGGAGTTTTGGGATGATAAATAATTAACATATGACATCTGTGGATTATTAGTAAGGCTAACTCATCCTCTATATCCACATCACATGTGGGACAGTTGGCTGTGCTTGATTGATTGGGGCAGGTTCCTGTGTGCTTGATTGACAAACGCCTGCTGCAACTATTTGTCAAAGGAACATTTTTGGATTATGAGACTCCTGTTATTTTTATGATGGACTTGGCACAGAGTTTTCTCAGAAATATTTTTTTTGAATTAGATACTGTTTAGTAGAGGCGATGATGAGTGGAAAGCGTGGTTAATTATAAATTAGTAATAACGGACAGTGGTTTGCCAAATAAAATGCAGTATTTGTGATGAGAATGATGGGCTTATCATAAGCTGGCATGCCACTGACAGTGATATTGTTTTTAAGGAAATATACTGTACTACATGAATACCTGGATGAGACAAGCTAATGTGTTTATAAACTTTTCTGCCGGAAAATATCACCCATGCCTGAGAAAACCATTTCTATGGATACTATATCATGTAAAAAGGTAAATTGTAAAATATTTTCTGTTTGTATACAAGGGAAAAGATAAACATTGAATGTTATATTTGTGGTGTAGTACCATTAATACAAATTGTCAAATATTACATAAGTTATGTATTTGTTGTACATGTATATAGATTTGTGAAATGAAAGTTTCAGGTGCTGATAAATGTCAGGCTTTGTTCAATGTTGAAGGTCTTCATAAAGTTGTGAACGATTCCAGTAGATTTCATTTTGATTTACACATATGGAAAATATAACAAGGCATAAATGTTGTGAAGGGTGTCTTTTTAAAATCTCTGACAGTTAAGTTTGTTGACTGTTACAACTTAGTTCAACTTCACCAGTTATTCATTATGTTGTAAAATCTTCCTGGCAGTCGATAGAATTTGCTAGATTTCATTATTTGACACACACGAAAAATCATTTTCAGTCGCTTCTTGTGTGTAAATCCAGCAGAAGGTCCTTCTTGTTTTCTTTTTTTTAAGCAAATAATAATGAAATCCTTAAAAGTAAGAACTTTTTTTAATAAAAAAATAAAATTTAATAGAATGGAGCGAAAATTTGCATTATTTATTCATTAATTGCAAAATATTAATTGGCTGTTATAATTTTTGTTTTAATTAATTGTTGCAGGTAGTTTTTTAATTGGTTTGCAAACCACTTGTACCTTAATACACGTATCGCCAACTGCGTATTTCGTTTCTTAATGCAGTTTGTTGAATGGAACATTTCGAAAGCCTTTCAAAGTTTGCCGAGTGCATGCATTGGAGCGGTTGTTTTTTTGTTAATGTGAATTGATTATGTTAATTGTTATATGGTTAGAGGAAGCGAGAAGTCACGGAACAGAGCGCTAGAGTTCTGATAGAGAAATATACTTGTAAGCCGCTGCTATGTTATTGGTTGCATCATAGAGGTGAAGGGTCATTAAATGTACACTCTCCACATGTTTTTTGTAAAAAAAATATACTTAGTGCTTTTTTATGTTCAAGATAACTTCGATAAGAATTGGGGGAAAGTGTATTGTTTGTTTCTTGGAATGATAGCTGGCTGATGCATGACAATACAAAATAAGCAAAATTGATTGATTAATTAATTAATTGAAATTAATCTGTTGATTGGAAACATTTTGAAGTTTTAATTTATAAAAAGAAATGGTTAATGTCGGAGAAAAACCATAACTCAAAAATATAATGCATTTGGAATTGTTTGAATCTTAATGAAAGAAAAAAATGTATGTACATGGATGTAGAGTATTTAGTTTATATTCATAACTAACGTTGCTGTGGAAGCTTCTGGAAGCAACAAAAGCTTGAAATCTGTTGCTGGAAAAAAGCTTGAAATTTGTACAACAGCTGAGCTTGTTGAAGACAATTGTGGGCGAACAGAGGAAGGACTTATTACATCTTTTGATATTTCGAGTTCAAACAAATTTAATATAATAGCTTATTATAATATAATAACCTTTTTTCTGGAAATAATGTATACATAAAGATTGATGTTACTCAAGTTAAAAGGAACATTTGGAAATAAATGGTTTATCAGCACTGAGAGTTATTCATATTTTGTCAAATTCAATTTTTTATGAATGTGTGCACCAGATGAATACTTGAAAAATGTGATACAATTTTGTTTTATCATAAACTGGACTTTATAATTAATTAACGGATGTCTGAACTGAAATGTTAGCTGAGCTTAGTAGAGTTGTTGGTACTGGTAGACAACACGGTGAGGAAATGGTAGAGACTAGTTCATCCCAGAGTTCAGTACAAGATCTTGCTAAGAGCGAGCGTTATCGTCGAGTATTACAGTACATATCATCGACACCTCCTCGCCTCTTCTTTCAGGCAATTCGATGTACGACGCCAAGCTGCCTATGCGAGTGCTTCCTACCGGCTAAAGGCTGTCTACGCATGTGTGATTCATGCAAGCATGGTTGGGTTGCTCATGGTAAGTAAATATATTATCATTCACCCTACCTGCCCCTCCCACTCGTATTTTCTTATGGCTGAAAGATTTGGGTGAATTTTAGCGTGTTCACCAGTTCTTGCCATAATTCATTAAGTTGTTGGTCCTGTAGTAATATAGTTATAGTTTAAACAATATTTATTTCTTTGAATATACATAGTCTAGTGTACATATTATGTACATACATGTAGGATTAAGGAGAAAGCAACTTGCTTTTATGGTTACCTCTTTCCTATAGTATATTTAGTATAATCAAGCGATAATATCTTTGTGACGTAGATTTAAAGATACATTCCTGTTCATCAGTTTCGAAGAAAGGTTGTTATTATGTAATTGTACTCGTTATAAACCCCATTATTACCCGGGAGTCTCAGTAAACAAACCCCATTATTACCCGGGAGTCTCAGTAAACAAACCCCATTATTACCCGGGAGTCTCAGTAAACAAACCCCATTATTACCCGGGAGTCTCAGTAAACAAACCCCATTATTACCCGGGAGTCTCAGTAAACAAACCCCATTATTACCCGGGAGTCTCAGTAAACAAACCCCATTATTACCCGGGAGTCTCAGTAAACAAACCCCATTATTACCCGGGAGTCTCAGTAAACAAACCCCATTATTACCCGGGAGTCTCAGTAAACAAATAAAATCAAAAACATTTTATGTGTATTCGAAAATAATAAAATCTTTTTCAACTATTCTAGTCTTTTTCAGAAAAATATTATCACGTAAATCGATCGGCTTCAGTTGTATTATTAATATGATCGTTATTTAAATAAGTTCTAAAAATAGTGCACCGTATGCAAATTAGTATCACCGACCGTTTGCGAGCATTCCAGTGTGGCTTGTCAATGGCGATGGCTTTTTGTATCCAGTACCATCCACGTAGTAGATCGCAATAGCGTAGAACTGAATGTGTGTACATCATTAACATGTGTTACTTACGTTGCACGTATAAACAGACGGGACTCTCGCATACAGTACAACAGAAGTATATCCATGTGTTACTTACGTTGCACGTATAAACAGGCGGGACACTCTCGCATACAGTACAACAGGAGTATATCCATGTGTTACTTACGTTGCACGTATAAACAGGCGGGACTCTCTCGCATACAGTACAACAGGAGTATATCCATGTGTTACTTACGTTGCACGTATAAACAGACGGGACTCTCGCATACAGTACAACAGGAGTATATCCATGTGTTACTTACGTTGCACGTATAAACAGGCGGGACACTCTCACATACAGTACAACAGGAGTATATCCATGTGTTACTTACGTTGCACGTATAAACAGACAGGACACTCTCACATACAGTACAACAGGAGTATATCCATGTGTTACTTACGTTGCACGTATAAACAGACGGGACTCTCGCATACAGTACAACAGGAGTATATCCATGTGTTACTTACGTTGCACGTATAAACAGGCGGGACACTCTCACATACAGTACAACAGGAGTATATCCATGTGTTACTTACGTTGCACGTATAAACAGACAGGACACTCTCACATACAGTACAACAGGAGTATATCCATGTGTTACTTACGTTGCACGTATAAACAGACGGGACTCTCGCATACAGTACAACAGGAGTATATCCATGTGTTACTTACGTTGCACGTATAAACAGGCGGGACACTCTCACATACAGTACAACAGGAGTATATCCATGTGTTACTTACGTTGCACGTATAAACAGGCGGGACACTCTCACATACAGTACAACAGGAGTATATCCATGTGTTACTTCTGTTGCACGTATAAACAGACAGGACACTCTCTCATACAGTACAACAGGAGTATATCCATGTGTTACTTCTGTTGCACGTATAAACAGACGAGACACTCTCTCATACAGTACAACAGGAGTATATCCATGTGTTACTTCTGTTGCACGTATAAACAGGCGGGACACTCTCACATACAGTACAACAGGAGTATATCCATGTGTTACTTACGTTGCACGTATAAACAGGCGGGACACTCTCGCATACAGTACAACAGGAGTATATCCATGTGTTACTTCTGTTGCACATATAAACAGGCGGGACACTCTCACATACAGTACAACAGGAGTATATCCATGTGTTACTTACGTTGCACGTATAAACAGGTGGGACACTCTCGCATACAGTACAACAGAGTATATCCATGTGTTACTTACGTTGCACGTATAAATAGACGGGACACTCTCTCATACAGTACAACAGGAGTATATCCATGTGTTACTTACATTGCACGTATAAACAGGTGGGACTCTCTCATACAGTACAACAGGAGTATATCCATGTGTTACTTATGTTGCACGTATAACAGACGGGACTCTCTCATACAGTACAACAGCAGTATATCCATGTGTTACTTACGTTGCACGTATAAACAGACGGGACTCTCTCATACAGTACAACAGGAGTATATCCATGTGTTACTTACGTTGCACGTATAAACAGACCGGACACTCTCGCATACAGTACAACAGGAGTATATCCATGTGTTACTTACGTTGCACATATAAACAGACGGGACACTCTCGCATACAGTACAACAGGAGTATATCCATGTGTTACTTACGAAGAACTGCTGCAGTATACGAAGGAAGTTGACGTATATTATCAACATATATTTTGATACCAAAAGTTTACTAAACTTAAGGACAAAAGTTTTGCACATTTTTTTAAATTAAAGTCATTAACAAGCAGTACCACATTAAATATTATGTAATCTAAATTGCATCATACACATATTCTGAAAAGTTCGTCAAAATCAAGTTAGATTACATAATATATAATGTTGTACTGCTTGTTATTGACTTTTATTGTTGGTATAAAAAATACCTGTTCAAAACTTTTGTTCTCGAGTATATATAATGTAATGTATCCTTGTACGCCTGATTTGTATAATATATAATAAACATCTTGAATAATGGTCTTAACGCAAGCCAAAACTATAGAATAGCATACGGAGAGATGCAAACTCTTCGTTGACTGCCCTGACCACATTCATGCATTGACCGATTTCTCCCAAATGCCTACCACTTTCTCCAGACCTATCCTCTATACAGTGAAACCCCTTAAAACCGGAACCCCACTAAACTGGAATTCCCTCCAAACCGAACAAATTTCTTTGTCCCTAATTGTTCCATTTTTTGTTAATTGTTAATTGTAAAAAAACCTGTAAACCGGAACCCCTCTTTTCCGAATACCAAACAGATTATTTAATAAAGTATGTACATTTTCAACTGTAATTTACCGGTACCCATGTAAACCAAACAGCAACTTGTCTAGATCAAATAGGAAACTGACAAACGTTTGGTTATTTTTTTCCGAATAATGTATTGCATACTTAAATTTTAATCAGTTACTCACTATCTGCCAAACTATAAACATGTCATAGCCTCCTTCAAAAGCATTGCAGAGTTGAATTGTTAATTTAAGAGAAATCTACACTACTATGAAAATCGCTCTAAACCGAAAACCCTTACAAACTTTACCTCTGGTCCAATGGCGGTTCGGTATAGAGCGGTTTCACTGTATAAACATTTCATCAGAATCCATAAACAACCTTTAGAGTTATCCTGCCCACCTTGAATTTTGCAGGATTTGTGACTTGCTAGTTGTACATTTGTACTACCGTATTTTAGCACATTTCTTACTGAAATCCTCATCCATTTATCTACTGCGCATTATACACCAGTACAGACATCAGGACATTATACACGATAGCGCACTATACATAGCTAAATATGGTATGTGTCTCAAGTTACCACCTGCATGCTATTCTATTTAAGTAACATGTATAATTAAACTCATAAGTCAGGCGGTATTCTAATAATTATAAATTACGGTATTCTAATAATTATAAATTACGGTATTCTAATAATTATAAATTACGTCCCATGACAAAATCTTGGCTTACAAGTTACTGCTACATGGACGTGATATTTAGCGGTTATTACGTGGCTAGTTTCATATTAGCATAGGCATCGACCACCCGAGGTAACTTGATATAGTTGATACCTAGGCTGAAACTCACCACATTATAATGTCTTTATTACTTTGATATGAATTTTAACATTTAATAATCGAAAACAAGACCTCCGTTATCCATTTATCAGGAATAAATCACAATTACTGAATTAGATACACAAAAACGATTTAAGTATTACCACGAAACTACATCCGTTATCTGTCAAATTTGACACACTGGGATGCTACAGGAAGTAAGCAAACTAGCACCGAATGTGCATGCGTTATTTTCTCAGGAACTAGTTATGATAGTGCTTTTTTCTGAGTTTGTGACTGTGCCGGCTCTTGCTGTTTGCCAAAGCGACTTTAGTTGTGATTGGCAGGTTAATTGTTAAAATGCTAATCACAACGAAAGTTGCTTTTGCATGGAGCCAGATCAGACTGTTTGCTATTTGGATAGAGTAGCTAAAACACTTTGCTGAATAGCAAATAACATAGATGTGATACGATCTGGATCTATGTGGTTTGCACATTCCTTCCAATTTATTCAGCATTCTAACCCTTGCTTTCAACACTACAAACCTCTATATAGGCTTACAAAAAGTGTAGATCCCGTCTCATCAGGATCTGCACTTTTTGCCAGTAATATTACAATTTTTAGACAAAAGTACCCATTTTGATAATTTCACTGAATGAACATTGAAAGTATTATTATCACAAGTGGCGCTATTTCACCTAAACAAACAAATATTATTTTTATCTTAGGCTCAAAACTGTTTTTATGATAGAAAACGATGTAACTGTACGCTAAATGAGATTGTCATGTTTACCGTAGACGGCCATAAATGACGTCACAAAATGCGTCACTGACAACTTGAGTCCGAAAACATTTCAACATGCAGCAGCTACAATGAAGGTACCACAAGCGCGTCAAAACCATGAGAAATAAAATATGTTATTCCACTACTTTCAAACGATGGAATAACACATTTTATTTTACTAATACATTTCTATATTTCATTGGAAAGCATGAAATAATTCTCCTTCTTTAGAGAAGAAGAAATCAGAGATAAAATAATCAGTGTGTCGACTAGGAAACATCCACAGCCGATGTTGAGAAGATGGACATTTTCATTGATATGGCGTTGCCAATATAGTGACCTACGACCCAATGTGCCTTTTATCTTGTCCCATATTTGGTCATTATGGTTGGCTGTCAAGTTGTTCATGTCTTCGAGATGTAATCTGCATGCATTTTCTGTGTTTGTCATTTTAAGGAGTAGGTTTTGTACTGAGGAACAGAATAAAATTTTCTCAAAATGCGGTTTTTTGTTAATTGAATAAAAGTGCGACAAACCAAATAGCTGTAAAGACGATTGTTTCAGTGTCTTCACATGGATAGAATGTGATGAAAATTTTAAAAAATAGCTGTCTAAATTTTTTTAGCTTGAAGTTGCAAATGAAAGCGTTAAGAAATTAACATTTGCTCATTTGCTGGTACAAACATATATAGTTGCATAGTTCCCTCCCTTTATTGTTTCAAACATAATATAGCTTCAGAACTTTTCATTTCAAGTGATAATTTTTGTCCAATGATGGGATAGGGTGTAGTTTAGTTTATACAAATTTACTTTAGCTCGATTGCGAAACAAGTTCTTACAACTTAATCACTCTCGAGACCTCATTCCTGATGGAATCCATTGCCACGAGGGAAAGAGAAGAGGCAACGTGGAATTTAAATGCCTTGCCTAAGGGCACAATCATAGCGACTCCAGTGGGGCTCGAACTGTGTCTTTCGCACCTGAAGCGAATGCGCTACCACTCTGTTACGGGATAGGGTGTACGGGATAGGGTGTACAGGATAGGGTGTACGGGATAGGGTGTACGGGATAGGGTGTACGGGATAGGGTGTACGGGATATGGTGTACGGGATAGGGTGTACAGGATAGGGTGTACAGGATAGGGTGTACGGGATATGGTGTACGGGATAGTGTGTACGGGATATGGTGTACAGGATAGGGTGTACGGGATATGGTGTACGGGATAGGGTGTACAGGATAGTGTGTACGGGATATGGTGTACGGGATATGGTGTACAGGATAGGGTGTACGGGATAGGGTGTACGGGATAGGGTGTACAGGATAGGGTGTACGGGATAGGGTGTACAGGATAGGGTGTACGCGACATGTTATTTTATTTCATATTACTTGTAGATTTTTTTTTACTTTTTACACTGTAAACCATTTTGTCTGTAGTTAACCTTTTTATAAATTAGAAGAATTTGCTAGAAATATTTCTAGATGTCACATCAGCAACCTTGGTAGAATATAATTATAAATCCCACAGAGGCATGTTACATAATCCTGCAATCAGTTAGTCCCGCAGGGGTCTGACTTGTGCAGTAACATGACACATTTGTGTAAACTGTTACATGTCATCACCATGTCACTTGCTCTCTCTCCTGGTCTCTCTCTCTGATCCTATCTGTAGATGCACACAGCTTGTGTCTGCAGACCATTGACATTGTTTGTAATTAATTACCATCAATGTTCAAAAGCCCCCCCCTTTGATTAGAAATGTTACAAGTAGCTAATCTACCATATGCAACCGGATAAAACTATTTTTCTTGTCTCTGTGATGAGTTGAAACAATGAAACACTGAAGCACACATCCATTGATACACAACTGCAAATTGCCTTCCGTTATTTTCAATAGATTTTCGTTTTACGTTATATCAACATTTCACTGTGAAGACTGTTTGTTATATCTTGTTGAAAATACCATAATGCAGGCGACACATAAAAAGGGGCACTTGGACATAATTAGCAAAAATGGGGTTGATAACCAGTAGCAGGTCCATGCCACAATGTCTCAAAAACAAATCCTGATCATTTCAGCTCAATATGTTACCAATTGAGAAAGTTGTGCATTTTTAGTGACAGACATAAACAGATGTTTTTGAAAGAACGTTTGAAACTTTGCATCAACCAACATTAACTCTGCACGCTACCAGTGAATATAGTCGACTAATATGTCACGCAATTTCATTAGAATTGTGTTGTAACTGCTCAGTTCTAAGAAAATTCCTTGACATATTTCAAGAGTTTTCATTTACAAATTAGAAAAACATATTAATGAATTGTCGTCGGCTACAATTATTTGAACTATTTATAGTCTTTATATTTTACCCAGCATGCAAAGAGTTCTATAATATGTAATTCTATAATAAATAATGTTAGCTCCATTATCCGAATAGCAAACAACATAGAGCCTGATCAGACCGCACTGATCCACGTCGTGATTAGCAGGTTACGGGTTAAAGTTAATGTTTATGCAGAGCCTGTCATTACTTTAAATAACTTACCACAGCAAATTGCCATATCACTAAATAACTTAATAACTTGCCATAACTTTAAAGACTTACCATTGATTTAAATAACTGGCCATTAATTAAAATAACTTGCCATTAATTTAAATAACTTGCCATCACTTGAAATAACTTGCCATCACTTTAAATAACTTGCCATCACTTTAAATAACTTGCCATCACTTTAAAGACTTACCATTAATTTAAATAACTTGCAATTAATTTAAATAACTTGCCATCACTTTAAATAACTTGCCATCACTTTAAATAACTTGCCATCACTTTAAATAACTTGCCATTACTTTAAATAACTTGCCATAACTTTAAAGACTTACCATTAATTTAAATAACTTGCCATTAATTAAAATAACTTGCCATTAATTTAAATAACTTGCCATCACTTTAAATAACTTGCCATAACTTTAAATAACTTACCATTACTACAAATAACTTACCATAACATTAAATAACTTACCATATATTTAAATAACTTGCCATAACGTTGTTTTATAAAGATGCAGTGATGATATATAACATAAGAATTGTCACACTTAATGTTGACAGTTCTGATGACCATAATTGGAACCATGTAATTGGAAAATGAAATAAATTTTCTGTGAAATTAAACAATTACCGTATATTCCCGGCCATACGTCGACCTTTTTCTCATCCAGAAATGTGATCGAAAGTAGTATGTCGACTTATAGATGAAAAACAAGCCATGTTTGATATGTTTTTTTATTTGTTATCTTTATTTATGTTCATTTATTTGTTTTATTTGATTTAATAGAAAGAAAAAGACATCCACAAACTTCATAAATTATTGTTTTGCATCAGTGCATTTTATATGATTTGTAGCAGAATAAAATCAACCAGATATCTCAAATTGAGTGCAAATTGAGAGCAGTTTCACTGAGAAATGAGAGAAAACACTCTTGTCGTAGTCGACAATAAATTATATTGTCGTAGTCGACAATAAATTATACCCTCGACATATGGAAGGATCCAGCTTAAAATCAAAAATTTCCCAGCCAAAATTTAATCGACTTATGGGCAAGAATATACGGTAAATAATAATAACTAATGTATTAGTTTACCAAATTTGTATACATTTCTGGAGTGAACATGTTTCTTTTATACTAAGCTAATGAACGCATTTGGACATAGAGTTTGTTTAGTCGTGTCACAGTTTGTAATTTATACATAGGTCTTAACATACGTTGTTACGGTGTTGTACGGCAAACAAGTGCGTCAGCATCACGCACGCGTCAAACATCGGTTACGTTCGTATTTATTTCATTAATCCGGTCTAGTATACGAAATAGTCGACGTTACCTGTTTCGAGCAAATTGTCCGTGAGCACACTTGCTATTTTCAATTAATTACAGCAGCAGATAATATTAATACAAAATAAAGGATAAGAATGAAAGTCTTATTGAAAGTATTTTCATAAAGTTTGTTACGACATAACGACAAGCTTACATGTCCTAGTATATATGTTATGTTATATTTCGGGTTTTACGCCTGCATCAGCACCATTTTGGGCTATATCGCCGGCGGGCAGTTTACCTAACAACACCTTTCCTGGGCAGGCTCCAGCGGTTAACCAGTACTTGGGTGTACCAACCTCCGTAAGAAACTGCCAACTTTTTCATATAAATGAGACACGGTCTGAGCGGGGCTCGAACCCGTGACCATCAGTGATGATAGTCCTAGTATATAGATTATGTACTAGTTGAACTGTTCTTGATCTGTCTTGACATCCGCGTGCTTTATAATCGACCGTATTATACATAAATGTACGTTCTATTAACGGGTACCCGGTACATGTTACCCACCATGTGTACAGTGCGTAGGAACCCAGGGTAGATCTACATAGCCGTCACTTGCAATGTGGCGTATAAATTCCACAAATATAAAATTAAAATACACCAGGCGTGCCAAAATATTGGGGCCATGGACATAACTTCCACACGTATAAAATAAAAAATCCGCCTGCCTGGCCAATATATTGGGGCCGCTGTCGTGGCTCCTGTGGCCCCTGCTCTAACTCCTATGAAGTTTGTTACATGAAGCTTACATGTCCTAGTGCCGTAACCAGCCAAGAATGCATATCTTCTTCAGGGAACGACGTATTGCATGATACACGATTATATTCCAAGCCTTTTAGCCAGAACACCATCAACATTTATCATAAGCCATAATTTTCCATGGGGCATATTTAGAAAAATAAATGTACCAGTTCTGGCACGCCCCCGGGAACCAGTCAGTGTTTTAGTGCTGTCGTATAAAACTTGTTTTCTTGGAGAGCTATTATGGTGAAATTTCTTTATGTGCAAGGACAGCACGTCATTGTAACATTTATTTATAAACGCCATCTCCACTTAAATGCTTAAGACCCATTTGTGTCCCTATATTTATTAGACAGAACCCGTACATATATGGACGAGAAAGATATAATTTGGCAGATTTGCCGAGCAAGCTCTATAATCTGAGTCAGACAAACGCCGCTCAATGACAGTCCTCTAAAATACTTGGATCAATATGAAAAACATAGCGGACATTTTTGAGAGGAAAGTTTGCCGTAATTTGTAGTTTTACAAGGGTTTTATGGGCTCACCTCGAGTGGGATGGAATACAAAATTCATAACGGATGCGTTAGGACATTTGGTTGTCGCATATTGTCATAAATTGTTGCCATGCTCTCCATTTGTGCCGGTACTATGTCATGATTGAGGAAGCCGTCTTATTTCATTACCTTCTCAATATTCCTGTGATGACTGCTACCGAAGAGTGTCGTAAAACAACTGTTTCCATACAACGACACACTGCAATCATACGTCGTATAGAATGATATAATAACTACACCGTCATTACTGGATGCATTGTAACAGCCAAAAACAATTGTCTCTGTACATGATAGTCTACAATTACAGATAGTATAAAATGATGTAGTGAATATACCGCCAACAACAGTTACTGTTACCGTACAACGACAGACTACAATCAGGAGGCAGTACCAGGTGCCATTACTGGAACAACTGTTACTGTACAACGACAGACTACAATCAGGAGGCAGTACCAGGTGCCATTACTGGAACAACTGTTACCATACAACGACAGACTACAATCAGGAGGCAGTACCAGGCACCATTACTGGAACAACTGTTACTGTACAACGACAGACTACAATCAGGAGGCAGTACCAGGTGCCATTACTGGAACAACTGTTACCGTACAACGACAGACTACAATCAGGAGGTAGTACCAGGCACCATTACTGGAACAACTGTTACTGTACAACGACAGACTACAACCAGGAGGTAGTACCAGGCACCATTACTGGAACAACTGTTACTGTACAACGACAGGCTACAATCAGGAGGCAGTACCAGGTGCCATTACTGGAACAACTGTTACTGTACAATGACAGACTACAATCAGGAGGCAGTACCAGGCGCCATTACTGGAACAACTGTTACCGTACAACGACAGACTACAATCAGGAGGCAGTACCAGGTGCCATTACTGGAACAACTGTTACCGTACAACGACACTACAATCAGGAGGCAGTACCAGATGCCATTACAGATTCTGCCATATCATTATTTGTCACAGTGTAATAGATTCTGTCATATCATTATTTGTCACAGTGTAACAGATTCTGTCATATCAGTGCTAATACCAACAACCATAGAAAACTCACCCTCCTCTCACACAGATTCTGTCATATATTTTGTTTTCTTTCATATATTTTTGTTTTACTTTGTGGCAGTTCAGGTTGAACTGGTTCCCTGCATGTGTGTTACACTTGTCATTTTATGGCTGCTGTGTGTGGAACAGTTAATTGTCAATCAACATTGTGACAGTCATCCAACACAATTACCACACCCCTGATAACATTACTGCACACAAAGTAAACCACGCTAATTATTTTAACAGACTCTCCTCAAATTATTGTGTCCTCAAAACAATTATTCTTTACTTTGAGCATAAACATTTGTACAACATGTGACAGAAATTGTAGAAAACAATAAAAGATCTTAAAAAGACATTTTCCTTTCGACAATTTCTGTCAAGTGACGTTTTATGAACTGGAAGACTTATTCTGGTCTCCTGATAAATATAAAAGATAAAGACGCTATTGCAATTGACAAACAATTGATTCCGTAAATGGGTTCTAAATTCACAAGGGACAAAAGACATGGTCCAGAAAATAGATTTTCCGCGGTGCTGCACAAAGCCAAAATAAAAATCAAAGTGGTCCTCATTAATTGTCCTCGAGATCTGTGTATACAAATGAAAGGTTTGCGACACTTTCCAAGTTCCCTTGCATCAGACGAAAAATCAATGTTTAAAGTGTCTGTATGAATTCATCGTTTGTCACGTGGCGTAATTCATGTCCGTATTTGGGCAAACACAATTAAAATTGTCAATACTTATGTTTCGTGAATCATATCAATGTCTAGTGATACTGCGACAGTTAAATTAATGTCCGGCGCTTCTTTCCCGACCCTAATTTCCTATCGCAAATTGTCATGGATCGATAGTAAAAGATTATTTATCATGCCAAGGTGACACGTGTTATTTTTGTTCATTTCGGTGATGGGAGATCGCTGTACATGGGACAGTTTGGATAATACAACTTGAGGAAATTTCATTTGTTCCGCCGTTTTATTAGCCCGTAGCATGCAATGCTACAAGAGGAAGTGAGTGGAAACTCACTGGGATAAGTTGTGATTGCGCTAACATAGGATTTATGTGTCCCACAATAATGGTATAATGTTTTTAATGTTTGTACTCCCTTGAGAAGTTGACACAATCAAATTCGAAAAATCAATTGAACTAACTGAAGGCGAGAAATCCTGTTGTAGTTGTCTCAAATCATGTTGATGCTTTATTGTGTTAGCCTTTTGGTGAAAGCAACTTTTTGTATAAGGTTTCATAAGGAGTATATGGCCAACATATAGATAAATGTCTACAAGAGTAACTTGTAACGCGATTGTTTATTATAGTGTCACCCCTATTTAAAGGGCCAGATTATAGTGTCACCCCTATTTAAAGGGACAAAGTGATTGTTTATAGTGTCACCCCTATTTAAAGGGCCAGCCCTAAGGAAAGGGATTCGACAGATGTATACAGATGGATCTGTAGTCCAGTGGTAACACGCTGGACTGGTAATCCAGGGATCGCAGGTTCGATCCCCCGTCTGACCCTAATAAAATTAACAGTCTTTCAGATGGGACGTTAAACCAAGGTCTCGTGTCGGTGCTTTATATCGTGCACGTAAAAGAACCAGAGGAGAATCTGGAATGGGTCTCTGTCTGTATCATTGCACTATCCTCCAAAATCTAAAATGACTAATATCTTCAGGCGGCGTCGCTCATATGGGTAACCGGTAGTGACGATAAATAAATGTAAAACACAAGGGATTCGAATAAGTTACTATGTAACTTTCCCCCCAATCCTAACTGTGCTGTTGCAACTATTCCTCCTATGCTAAGTACCATTCTTGCCAATCCTAACTGTGCTATTGCAACTATTCCTCCTATGCTAAGTACCATTCTTGCCAATCCTAACTGTGCTATTGCAACTATTCCTCCTATGCTAAGTACCATTCTTGCCAATCCTAACTGTGCTATTGCAACTATTCCTCCTATGCTAAGTACCATTCTTGCCAATCCTAACTGTGCTATTGCAACTATTCCTCCTATGCTAAGTACCATTCTTGCCAATCCTAACTGTGCTATTGCAACTATTCCTCCTATGCTAAGTACCATTCTTGCCAATCCTAACTGTGCTATTGCAACTATTCCTCCTATGCTAAGTACCATTCTTGCCAATCCTAACTGTGCTATTGCAACTATTCCTCCTATGCTAAGTACCATTCTTGCCAATCCTAACTGTGCTATTGCAACTATTCCTCCTATGCTATGTACCATTCTTGCCAATCCTAACTGTGCTATTGCAACTATTCCTCCTATGCTAAGTACCATTCTTGAATAAAATATTGTTTAAACTAAAGGGCCAGCCATTACCGATTTATGAGACACCTTTTCCTATGAACATCAGTACTTCCCGAATCCTACGCTTGTAGGCCAGAGATTGTTCAAACGTCACTTTGTTTTATTTGTGTATGTGTGCCTGCCTAATATAAAAAAATATCATATTAGCCAAAAATAGATTTGCAGAGAATTGTGTTAGCTGTCCTGGTGTGTATTGGAGACATCATGGTCAATTTGTTGGCCCAAAGTTAGATATTTACCGTCACTTGACTATTGACATCACCGGTCCAGTGATAAATGCGTTGACCAAACGATGACGGCTACCTCATCAATTTCTGTGAGTTGCCGTCCAATTATATTTGTCTTGTACCCCCATCCTCTGTGCCAGCATCATAAACTGATCCGTCATCCCGTTATAGAGTAGAAGACCGACTTAATCGTCATTTTTGTTTACACTCCACTGATCATTGTGCGACATATTGGTATCAGCCGATCAAACATTACTTCAAATTGCGGCAAAATTTACAGACAGTTTGACAGTCTCATTAAGGGACGTTGAGTTTTTTGGCCATATTTGTGTTTTATTTGATCGCCCGTGATGAGATTAGATCGTTGTAGTTCCCCGTGACAGAGACATCTCATGAAAGCAGAATTATGCACAGAGATATTGCTAGAAGTATTTTACAGTGTAGATACAAAGTATTTGAATATACTAAAAATGAAGAACTGAAAAACAGAACAACAGTACTTCCTTCCAACCAGACATAATACTGATAGAATGATAGGAGGACTTCATAGTGACAAAAGGATGACAATTTTGAATTAAAACATTGTTATGTCATACAATTTATTATATACATGAAATCATGTACCTGTAATTAATTTATGAAATACTGCAAAATACTATAATTGTTATTTCATAATATCATAGGGCTACCTATGTTCCTGTAACTAGTGTTGACTGCCCCCTAGCTCTCATAATATCATAGGGCTATGCTCCTGTCACTGGTGTTGACTGCCCCCTAGCTCTCATAATATCATAGGGCTACGCTCCTGTCACTGGTGTTGACTGCCCCCTTGCTCTCATAATATCATAGGGCTATGCTCCTGTCACTGGTGTTGACTGCCCCCTAGCTCTCATAATAGCATAGGGCTACGCTCCTGTCACTGGTGTTGACTGCCCCGTAGCTCTCATAATATCATAGGGCTACGCTCCTGTCACTGGTGTTGACTGCCCCCTTGCTCTCATAATATCATAGGGCTATGCTCCTGTCACTGGTGTTGACTGCCCCCTAGCTCTCATAATAGCATAGGGCTACGCTCCTGTCACTGGTGTTGACTGCCCCGTAGCTCTCATAATATCATAGGGCTACGCTCCTGTCACTGGTGTTGACTGCCCCCTAGCTATCATAGGGCTACACTCCTGTCACTGGTGTTGACTGCCCCCTAGCTATCATAGGGCTACGCTCCTGTCACTGGTGCTGACTGCCCCATAGCTCTCATAATATCATACGGCTACGCTCCTGTCACTGGTGTTGACTGCCCCTAGCTCTCATAATGTCATAGGGCTACGCTCCTGTCACCAATATTCAATGTTTGACTTGATGTCTCCGATTATAAATATAACAACAATTGGTTGTTTTGTTTTCAAGACACAGTTGATACTGGATGCATGTGAACCAAATGTGTGAGAATATAGGGCACCGGTGTGTCCATAATTTGATTTATGGATATCTATAATTTTAAACTATTTATGGATATCCATAATTTAATTATGGATATCAATAATTTAAAGCTATTTATTCAATTTATGGATATCTATAATACAGAGCGCTATTTATGGATATCCAAAAATCAATTGACTGAAAAAAAATCTTTCAAATTCAATTTATGGATATCCATAATTCCAGGCGAGCCATTTTGCTGTTTATTCAGCATTTATGGATATCCAAAAATCGAATTATGGATATCCATAAATAACGAATAAATAACAGAACGGCACCACATATGTGTGAAATGTCTTCTGCTGAAATGATCACACAGTATTTGTGTGTTGGAAGTTGTGAGTCTCCATATACTGTAGGGAAGCCTACCGTTATTATGTTATGTTGCATTTATGTGAGCATTAGCATTTGCAAAATGTCTTCCGCAATTAGAAGCACCTTCTCTTTATTGACAATTTTATTATTATCTTTACCTTCAGTTATATTTTTTAGACTCTTCAAATCCCAGCATTCTGCAAAAGACATACTTGAAGTTTGCAGGAAATCACATAGATAATACCCTGTCAAATATAATTACGTTTCCGTCCATTTGTGCCATCAAGTATTTGGAACATGTGTTGGGATGTGTTAAAAATTTCTATCAGGAA
>CM026399.1:62041783-62056248 GCA_014843695.1 Archivesica marissinica | reverse complement strand
ATGCCCAGCATTTGTTCCCGCATCAACCAACATAAACAACAATGCCCAGCATTTGTTCCCGCATCAACCAACATAAACAGCAATGCCCAGCATTTGTTCCCGCATCAACCAACATAAACAGCAATGCCCAGCATTTGTTCCCGCATCAACCAACATAAACAAAAATGCCCAGCATTTGTTCCCGCATCAACCAACATAAACATACAACAATGCCCAGCATTTGTTCCCGCATCAACCAACATAAACAACAATGCCCAGCATTTGTTCCCGTATCTACCCCCAATAAACACAATGGCCCATCATTTGTTTCCACGCATACGCTAACACATATACACCAAATGCCCAACATTTGTTCCCGCTCAACCAACATAAACACACGCCCCATTTGTTCCCGCCTCTACCAACATAAACAAAAATGCCCAGCATTTGTTCCCGCATCAACCAACATAAACATACAACAATGCCCAGCATTTGTTCCCGCATCAACCAACATAAACAACAATGCCCAGCATTTGTTCCCGCATCAACCAACATAAACAACAATGCCCAGCATTTGTTCCCGTATCTACCAACATAAACAACAATGCCCAGCATTTGTTCCCGCATCTACCAACATAAACAACAATGCCCAGCATTTGTTCCCGTATCGTACCAACCATAAACAACAATGCCCAGCATTTGTTCCCCGCATCAACCAACATAAACAACAATGCCCAGCATTTGTTCCCGTATCTACCAACATATACAACAATGCCCCTTGGTTCCCGTATCGTCCCACATAGCAACAATGCCCAGCATTTGTTCCCGCTCTACACATAACAACTGCCCAGCATTTTTTCCCGCATCAACCAACATAAACAACAATGCCCAGCATTTTGTTCCCTCTCACCAAACATAACAACAATGCCCACATTTGTTCCCGTATCAACCAACATAAACAACAATGCCCAGCATTTGTTCCCGTATCTACCAACACAAACAACAATGCCCAGCATTTGTTCCCGTATCAACCAACATAAACAACAATGCCCAGCATTTGTTCCCGTATCTACCAACATAAACAACAATGCCCAGCATTTGTTCCCGTATCAACCAACATAAACAACAATGCCCAGCATTTGTTCCCGTATCTACCAACATAAACAACAATGCCCAGCATTTGTTCCCGTATCAACCAACATAAACAACAATGCCCAGCATTTGTTCCCGTATCAACCAACATAAACAACAATGCCCAGCATTTGTTCCCGTATCAACCAACATAAACAACAATGCCCAGCATTTGTTCCCGTATCTACCAACATAAACAACAATGCCCAGCATTTGTTCCCGTATCAACCAACATAAACAACAATGCCCAGCATTTGTTCCCGTATCTACCAACATAAACAACAATGCCCAGCATTTGTTCCCGTATCAACCAACATAAACAACAATGCCCAGCATTTGTTCCCGTATCTACCAACATAAACAACAATGCCCAGCATTTGTTCCCGTATCAACCAACATAAACAACAATGCCCAGCATTAGTTCCCGTATCTACCAACATAAACAACAATGCCCAGCATTTGTTCCCGTATCAACCAACATAAACAACAATGCCCAGCATTTGTTCCCGTATCTACCAACATAAACAACAATGCCCAGCATTTGTTCCCGTATCAACCAACATAAACAACAATGCCCAGCATTGTTCCCGTATCTAACAACATAAACAACAATGCCCAGCATTGTTCACGATCAACCAACATAAACAACAATGACCAGCATTGTTCCCGTATCAACCAACATAAACAACAATGCCCAGCATTTGTCCCATATCAACCAACATAAACAACAATGCCCAGCATTTGTTACCGTATCAACCAACATAAACAACAAGCCCAGCATTGTTCCCGTATCAACCAACATACACAACAATGCCCAGCATTGTTCCCGTATCTACCAACATAAACAACAATGCCCAGCATTTGTTCCCGTATCTACCAACATATACAACAATGCCCAGCATTTGTTCCCGCATCAACCAACATATACAACAATGCCCAGCATTTGTTCCCGCATCAACCAACATATACAACAATGCCCAGCATTTGTTCCCGCATCAACCAACATATACAACAATGCCCAGCATTTGTTCCCGCATCAACCAACATATACAACAATGCCCAGCATTTGTTCCCGCATCAACCAACATATACAACAATGCCCAGCATTTGTTCCCGCATCAACCAACATATACAACAATGCCCAGCATTTGTTCCCGCATCAACCAACATATACAACAATGCCCAGCATTTGTTCCCGTATCTACCAACAAAAACAGCCCATTTCCTTTTTTTAACCATTTGCAAACAACATAGATCCAGATCAGATGCGGCATCTGATCAGGATCTATGTTGTTAGGCTATTCAGCCAATTGATTTAGCTCCACTATCCAAATAGCAAACAGCATAGAGCCTGGTCTGATCTGGCTCTATGCTGTTTGCAAAAGTGATTTTATCTGCCGCTAGCATGCAAAGGGTTAAAAGTAAACAAGAAATATTGTTTACCCATACATAATGTAATCAATACTTATAGGTGAGTAAATATATTATTACCAAGAAAAACTAAAATTCAAAGTAAAACCATTTTGTCTTTACGCTAAGTGTGGCTGTATTTCCCCTTGCCAGGTACAGACATATCAATATCTGTAATATATTAATGTCTGTATTCACTGCACTTAATGACTTCTCAGAATCTGTATGCACATTAAAACCATTAAATATACTGTTACTCTATTACTTGGGGACAGGTGCCCCCTAAATTGCTTCCTGCTCATTTAATCAGCTAATATCTCCTCTTCATCAGATAATAATCTGCTAAATCAAAGTGATATCAAACGTTTCTTCCAACCATTCTCTCCAATGAATAAATAAAAGCTGTACACAGATTTCTGCTGCTCTATCTATCTAATGGTATGGAACTCACTTTTGCTTTAATGTTAGTACGAAACTCTTTCATGCCAGAAAGCTTAAATTAACTCCTTGCACACTAAGGGTGAAAATAACAGTAAAAGGTGTCACGGAACTTCATTAGAATTGTGTCGTTATGATGTTGTACGTAATATGAATTGCTACGTTGTATGTAATATGAAATGCTATGTTGTACATAATGCGAAATGCTATGTTGTACTTAATATGAAATGCTACATTGTACATAATACGAAATTCTACGTTGTACTTAATATGAAATGCTACATTGTACATAATACGAAATGCTACGTTGTATGTAATACGAAATGCTATGTTGTACATAATATGAAATGCCACATTGTACATAATACGAAATGCTACATTGTACATAATACGAAATGCTACGTTGTGCATTACTTTAATGGACAGGATGTAGATGATTGACAGTATATAAGTGTGGTATATACTAGACAGTATATAAGTGTGGTATATACTAGACAGTATATAAGTGTGGTATATACTAGGCAGTATATAAGTGTGGTATATACTAGACAAGTGTGGTATATACTAGGCAGTGTATAAGTGTGGTATACAAGTGTGGTATATACTAGGCAGTGTATAAGTGTGGTATATAAGTGTGGTATATACTAGGCAGTGTATAAGTGTGGTATATAAGTGTCGTATATACTAGGCAGTATATAAGTGTGGTATATAAGTGTGGTATATACTAGGCAGTGTATAAGTGTGGTATATACTAGACAGTGTATAAGTGTGGTATATACTAGACAGTGTATAAGTGTGGTATATACTAGACAGTGTATAAGTGTGGTATATACTAGACAGTATATAAGTGTGGTATATACTAGGCAGTATATAAGTGTGGTATATACTAGACAGTATATAAGTGTGGTATATACTAGGCAGTGTGGTATATACTAGACAGTATATAAGTGTGGTATATACTAGGCAGTGTATAAGTGTGGTATATACTAGACAGTATATAAGTGTGGTATATACTAGGCAGTATATAAGTGTGGTATATAATAGACAGTGTATAAGTGTGGTATATACTAGACAGTGTATAAGTGTGGTATATAAGTGTGGTATATACTAGACAGTGTATAAGTGTGGTATATACTAGACAGTATATAAGTGTGGTATATACTAGGCAGTGTATAAGTGTGGTATATAAGTGTAGTATATACTAGACAGTGTATAAGTGTGGTATATACTAGACAGTATATAAGTGTGGTATATACTAGGCAGTGTATAGGTGTGGTATATACTAGACAGTATATAAGTGTGGTATATACTAGGCAGTATATAAGTGTGGTATATAAGTGTGGTATATACTAGACAGTATATAAGTGTGGTATATACTAGGCAGTATATAAGTGTGGTATATAGTATATACTAGGCAGTGTATAAGTGTGGTATATAAGTGTGGTATATACTAGGCAGTGTATAAGTGTGGTATATAAGTGTGGTATATACTAGGCAGTGTATAAGTGTGGTATATAAGTGTGGTATATACTAGGCAGTATATAAGTGTGGTATATAAGTGTGGTATATACTAGGCAGTGTATAAGTGTGGTATATAAGTGTGGTATATACTAGGCAGTGTATAAGTGTGGTATATAAGTGTGGTATATACTAGGCAGTGTATAAGTGTGGTATATAAGTGTGGTATATACTAGGCAGTGTATAAGTGTGGTATATAAGTGTAGTATATACTAGGCAGTGTATAAGTGTGGTATATAAGTGTGGTATATACTAGACAGTATATAAGTGTGGTATATACTAGGCAGTGTATAAGTGTGGTATATACTAGGCAGTGTATAAGTGTGGTATATACTAGACAGTATATAAGTGTGGTATATACTAGGTATATACTAGGCAGTATATAAGTGTGGTATATACTAGGCAGTATATAAGTGTGGTATATACTAGGCAGTATATAAGTATGGTATATACTAGGCAGTATATAAGTGTGGTATATACTAGGCAGTGTATAAGTGTGGTATATACTAGGCAGTATATAAGTGTGGTATATACTAGGCAGTGTATAAGTGTGGTATATACTAGACAGTATATAAGTGTGGTATATACTAGGCAGTGTATAAGTGTGGTATATACTAGACAGTATATAAGTGTGGTATATACTAGGCAGTATATAAGTGTGGTATATACTAGACAGTGTATAAGTGTGGTATATAAGTGTGGTATATACTAGACAGTGTATAAGTGTTGTATATACTAGACAGTATATAAGTGTGGTATATACTAGGCAGTGTATAAGTGTGGTATATAAGTGTGGTATATACTAGACAGTGTATAAGTGTGGTATATACTAGACAGTATATAAGTGTGGTATATACTAGGCAGTGTATAAGTGTGGTATATACTAGACAGTATATAAGTGTGGTATATACTAGGCAGTATATAAGTGTGGTATATAAGTGTGGTATATACTAGACAGTATATAAGTGTGGTATATACTAGGCAGTATATAAGTGTGGTATATACTAGACAGTATATAAGTGTGGTATATACTAGGCAGTATATAAGTGTGGTATATAAGTGTGGTATATACTAGACAGGGTATAAGTGTGGTATATACTAGACAGTATATAAGTGTGGTATATACTAGGCAGTGTATAAGTGTGGTATATACTAGGCAGTGTATAAGTGTGGTATATACTAGACAGTGTATAAGTGTGGTATATACTAGACAGTGTATAAGTGTGGTATATACTAGACAGTGTATAAGTGTGGTATATACTAGACAGTGTATAAGTGTGGTATATACTAGACAGTATATAAGTGTGGTATATACTAGGCAGTATATAAGTGTGGTATATACTAGACAGTATATAAGTGTGGTATATACTAGGCAGTGTATAAGTGTGGTATATACTAGACAGTATATAAGTGTGGTATATACTAGGCAGTGTATAAGTGTGGTATATACTAGGCAGTGTATAAGTGTGGTATATACTAGACAGTGTATAAGTGTGGTATATACTAGACAGTATATAAGTGTGGTATATACTAGGCAGTGTATAAGTGTGGTATATACTAGGCAGTGTATAAGTGTGGTATATACTAGGCAGTATATAAGTGTGGTATATACTAGGCAGTGTATAAGTGTGGTATATACTAGACAGTATATAAGTGTGGTATATACTAGACAGTATATAAGTGTGGTATATACTAGGCAGTGTATAAGTGTGGTATATACTAGACAGTATATAAGTGTGGTATATACTAGACAGTATATAAGTGTGGTATATACTAGGCAGTCTGAGAGGGAAAAAAACTTATTTGTATAATGGTCTCTGACAACTCATGTGATTAAAGTCACAAAATTTCTTGGCAAAAGTTCTCCCCCCATAAGAGAACCTCTGAAAAAAAACATGGCTGGCAGCTGTCTGTTTAGTTTCATCTTTCTGTCTTGCCACAAGTTTGTCAAAAGTTCATGTCGATTCTACACTCCTCTCTAATCTATCAAAATGTACCTATGCCAAGTATCACCTGCTTGATAAAACCAGAGACAGGAGCAAGCTTGGAATCTTGTTCCAATATACTGACATGTTCATGATCAGCAGCTTATTCTAATAATCAAGCCAACCAGGTTTTTCTTCTCTGACAACTTTTCAGGAAATAGTTTTCATGTGTACCACTAAGTGACAATTATTGAAATGGCTTCTGCTCAAGGAAGTACAGTACTTAACATATTTTTAGAAGTATATACCTGTGGATACATACATCCCTGTCACGACTGATTGTCCACACTCGAGTGTCCCAACTTAAAATCAAATCATACCTATATTGATGAAAATACAAGTCTGAAACATAAAATTAATTTTTCAGCTTTCTTCTGTAAATTCTTTCAAAAGTTCTGCCATTGGAAGGAAAGAACTGCCATCGTACTCAAATAGGTACATAATTACCATGGTGAAGAAAACACACATTCAATTATGGCACAGTTGAAATATAAATCACAAGGTAAATTTATAGAATGATAGACACCAGACACACCAACCTATATATATTTCTGCAGGACAGACATAAGTACACACTAGTTAGTTATATAGCACAGAGGGCAGTCCAAATTACTAGTAGTGTTCTAGCAAATATGACAACTAGTTATGTAGCAAAGACAGTCCAAACTAGTTCTGTAGAAAAGATGCAGTCCAAATTAGTTCTGCAGCAAAGAGACAGTCCAAATTAGTTCTGTAGAAAAGAGACAGTCCAAATTAGTTTTGTGGCAAAGAGGGCAGTCCAAATTAGTTATGTAGCAAAGAGGGCAGTCCAAATTAGTTATGCAACAAAGAGACAGTCCAAATTAGTTCTGTGGCAAAGAGGCAGTCCAAACTAGTTCTGTAGCAAAGAGGACAGTCCAAATTAGTTCTGTAGAAAAGAGACAGTCCAAATTAGTTCTGCAGCAAAGAGACAGTCCAAATTAGTTCTGTAGCAAAGAGGACAGTCCAAATTAGTTCTGTAGAAAAGAGGGCAGTCCAAATTAGTTCTGTAGAAAAGAGGGCAGTACAAATTAGTTCTGTAGAAAAGAGGCAGTCCAAATTAGTTCTGCAGCAAAGAGACAGTCCAAATTAGTTCTGTAGAAAAGAGGCAGTCCAAATTAGTTCTGTAGCAAAGAGGGCAGTCCAAATTAGTTCTGTAGCAAAGAGGACAGTCCAAATTAGTTCTGTAGAAAAGAGGCAGTCCAAATTAGTTCTGCAGCAAAGAGACAGTCCAAATTAGTTCTGCAGCAAAGAGACAGTCCAAATTAGTTCTGTAGAAAAGAGGGCAGTCCAAATTAGTTCTGTAGCAAAGAGGACAGTCCAAATTAGTTCTGTAGAAAAGAGACAGTCCAAATTAGTTCTGCAGCAAAGAGACAGTCCAAATTAGTTCTGTAGCAAAGAGGACAGTCCAAATTAGTTCTGTAGAAAAGAGGGCAGTCCAAATTAGTTCTGTAGAAAAGAGGGCAGTCCAAATTAGTTCTGTAGAAAAGAGGCAGTCCAAATTAGTTCTGCAGCAAAGAGACAGTCCAAATTAGTTCTGCAGCAAAGAGACAGTCCAAATTAGTTCTGTAGAAAAAAGGCAGTCCAAATTAGTTCTGTAGCAAAGACGGCAGTCCAAACTAGTTCTGTAACAATGAGGGCAGTCCAAATTAGTTCTGTAGCAAAGAGGGCACAACTAACTAGTTCTGTAACAATGAGGGCAGTCCAAATTAGTTTTGTGGCAAAGAGGCAGTCCAAATTAGTTCTGTAGCAAAGAGGGCAGTCCAAACTAGTTCTGTAACAATAAGGGCAGTTCAAATTAGTTCTGTAGCAAAGAGGGCACAACTAACTAGTTCTGTAACAATAAGGGCAGTCCAAATTAGTTCTGCAGCAAAGAGGCAGTCCAAATTAGTTCTGCAACAAAGAGGCAGTACAAATTAGTTCTGCAGCAAAGAGGCAGTACAAATTAGTTCTGCAGCAAAGAGGCAGTACAAATTATTTCTGTAGCAAAGAGGGCATAACTAATTAGTTCTGCAGCAAAGAGGAGGGCACAACTAATTAGTTTTGAAGCAAAGAGGGCAGCAGTCCAAACTAGTTCTATTACAAACACGCATAGTTCTGCAGGAAGGCAGTCCAAGCTAGTGCTAGAGCAAAACAGACAGTTCACTCCATACTACCAATCCTGAACATCAGGCATAAAGCACTTCACCCAGGGAGAGAGATGTATGAATACATAAAACAGTATGTTAACATGTTTTTGGTGTTTTACTGTAATGGTTCTGTTTTTCAAATCAACAGTTGGCTGAGACATCACCTTAGGAGCAACAGATATGATATGACAAATTTCATATCTACCTTTACATGTCAGTCAAAGGTCGTAGATTATAAAACCAGATGCTTATTACAAAAATACAACAGTTTCCACTAAATGTAATTTCTCTCCGGTAATGAAGACCAGGAACTATATGCTAGGAGAGTTTTACAGCCAGTTAACACAATTTCAGTACATTTTATTCCGGATTTGATGGCGTTTCTCTGTCCAATAAAGCCTGCGATAGTGATACCCACAAATCAGTGTCTGGGATGGGGATGGGAACAGAGTTGTCTGGACAGGAATTTATTTTCCAAATCTTGGAAGCGATGCACCAGACCACACCTGCTTATTTGCAAAACACAGATACATTATAAACTGTGGCCTTATTGAAGTCCTTCATCCTTTTTCCCCCCTACTATTTAGTGCCATTTCTGAAATATATATATTATTTCAAACAAACCTCAAAATCGGTCTCGTATAGCATAGCCAAAACACTCCAAGGTGAATATATTGATGTTGTGCTATATCGCCAGCGGGTAGTTTACCTACAACACCTTTCCTGGGCAGGCTCCAGCGGTTAACGAGTACTTGGTGCACCAACATCAGTAAGAAACTGCCAACTCATTGCAGAATAATTGCAATTCAATCTTCTTCAGACTATAACATACTTCCATACTTCCTCAGTATGTATTTAGTAAAATGATTTTCAAAGAACGAAACTCAAAAGCCCATATACTACTTGACATATACTATACCCCACCCACTTTTTCTCTGAACACAGGTACGGTAGTTGAAATGTTCCGATTGATTACTTTATAAAAATGGCAATATTTGTAAATACAGTAAAACCTGTCTTAAGCAGCATGCCAAGGGAATCACAGAAAGTGGCTGCTTAGCACAGGTGGCTGTTTTAATAGAGGTCAAATGTGCAATATAACAACATATTGGGAATCTGGAAACTGACTGCTTAATAGAGTTGGACCACTAACACAGACTTGACATTTCCAGGATATATGTATGACATACTTATTCTAATGTCCGCCTCCGTGGTCAAGTGGTTAAGGTCGCTGACTTGTATACCACTGTAACCTATCATCACTGATGGTCACGGGTTCGAGCCCTGCTCAGATCGTGTCTCTTCATATGATAAAGTTGGCAGTTTCTTACGGAGGTTGGTGCACCCAAGTACTGGTTAACCGCTGGAGCCTACCCAGGAAAGGTGTTGTTAGGTAAACTGCCCGCGAGCGATATAGCCCAAAATGGTGCTGATGCAGGCGTAAAACCCGAAATATACGGTAACAATAACATACTTATTCTAGTAAACAACCACAACAATGTACACACACAGACCAGTGTGGACACACATACTCGGGACACACTTTATTCCGAGACCAAGTCTAGAATTCTATATAGAATTCTATTGAGTCTCCCTTATATACAATACTCTCCCCTGACACATTCACCGCTCAAATAACAGGGATACTAGTGTAAGAATAGATCTTGTGTGCTGGCTCTCTGGGGACCAACCTAATTAACTCATATTGACATGAACACATTCTCATTTCTTGTAAATATGCCAATGAAAGTATCTTTAAATCGGTTATAAGTTATTATTAATTGGCTGTTTGGCACAACAAGTATACTTCTATAGCAATTGTAGTCGCTGTTGGACTGCACGGACGATCTAATGTAATTTCATATTTGTATCAAATTTTCTTTATTTTCTTTGCTACTTTCTTGATTCTGAACTGTGCAGAGGCGTATCTAGGATTTGTCAGGGGGGGTGAAAAATGTTTGGTCTGATTTTTAGTGAAAAAATGTCTATTATTTTAATGGGGAAAAAATATAAATTGACAGCCGAACGGGGGAAACCCCCTAACCACCACCCCAAGATCCGCCACTGCTGGGTGTTTTTTTCAGCAACTTTTCTTCTGGTCATTGTTTGTAAACTATGTACATGTTGTACACCGGGAACACGGCACTTACCCAACTGAGTTGAGTCTATAAACAAAGTCATTATTGTTATTATTAATACAAGAAACTGACAATTGTCACTACACTGGAAAGAAAAACAACAACTGATCATTCACCTCGGAAATAAATGCCCGGAACAATTTCTGGCGATTGTACAATTCCAGGAAAGAATGTGGAAATGATTTCCTACATGATCAGTAACAAGCCTTTTAATATGTCACCATCTCTTGTGGATTGAATGATATTAAGAGGACAATAGCGAAACAAGTGAAACTAATACTAATTTGTTGTACAGCCTTCCCAGTAGGCATTTGGTCTGAGAAACTAAATGACTCGTAATAACCTCTGTGTATGACAATTGACTTTGGGTCCTTAACGAGTCATTATGAAGAGCGATCCAAACCACTACCCAATAAAATGTCATTATGATACAAATTAATCTATTTTGAAGCAACTCCAAACAAATTGGTCATTTCTTTTTTCCATAAAATACCGCTTTGTCAAATTTTCTATGAAATGTGATCAAGTACGAGGCGGAAAAGAAGTAACCAGAGATATGGAGAGAAAAAATTGTCATAATTAAGACTACAGCATAACTCACGGTTACTCCAATGTCTTGAATCGAAAGTCGTTAGGAAAATATGACAGTTTTGGATAAAAGTTCGTGTTGAATCACTTAAGTCGAATCATTCAAAGAAGACATTATCCGGGGAAAGTATACCCTATAATATCGATGAATAATTACACTGACAGAATTATGGAAATTCGGCAAAATATTGGGGTACATAGGTCATCGTTGATGTCGTAAGAAAATTTATGACATGACAAGTGAGATCACCGTCTTGATGTAAATGGAAGTCAAAATTATCAATTTGTCATATTAACACTATTGGGCAACTGGGCATAGCCGATTACTAATCAATTATTTGTCATACAACCAAGGAATATTTTTACGGTCTTAAGACAAAACTTGTCAATTGCAACTTATTATTCATAAGAAAAGATTAGCAAGTTTAATTTCTTTAAGGAATTGTATTTGCATGTCTACTAGTGATCCGGTTTCAACATTCAAGTGTCACAGAGATAAATGCCTGTCAAATTTCATTACATTCTCTGAGGAGCTCCAATATTGCCCGCCCCTGTGTCATCCGCAAAAGTATATTAACGTTTTAAATTATTGTATTATTAACATATTCATAATGAATTTTGACTGTAAACTCTAATGTGAGCAAAAATCATTTATGTCTATGGCACTGATACGACAGTTATCTCTTTTGATATTAACGACATGTTATCTTCACATACAGGTTTATGGCAAAGTCCTTCAGTATAACATTTGCTGTGTGAGATATGATCTATAAGACAAGATCTGTATATATATATTTATGATATATTTGCCTGTAAAGCCTCATGAGTGTTTATGCCTGTAGGTACAGTCCTCTGCCAAATGACCTGGTGCGGCTGATAAGCCCTGTGATAAAGCCAGAAGCTAACTGAATCTGATACTGTCTCTGTGTTTTACATTCTTCCATCAAGTGCAGGCTGCTTCTGTGTATGTAGACTGGCACCCTATTGAAGTGTTTGTAAACTGATGCAGGCAGTCTCGCTTTTGTGCTGTGTGCTTAATCCTTCAAACTGCCTTTGTGTGTGCTTTGCGTTGATTTATCGTCGCTACCGGTTGCCCATATGAGCGATGCCTCCTGAAGAGATTAGTAATTTTAGATTTTTGGAGGATAGTGCAATGATACAGACAGATATCCATTCCAGAGTCTCCTCTGGTTCTTTTACTGGTGTAAAGCACCGACACGAGACCTCAGTTTAAAGTCCAATCTGAAAGACTGTTAATTTTATTAAGGTCAGACTGGGGATCGAACCTGGGATCTATGCCTTTGTAGAATCTTCAAGCTTCTGTGTTGTTGTAGACTTTTCAAGCTTCTGTGTTGTTGTAAGCTCTTCAAGCTTCTGTGTTGTTGTAAACTCTTCAAGCTTTTGTGTTGTTGTAAACTCTTCAAGCTTTTGTGTTGTAGACTCTTCAAGCTTTTGTGTTGTTGTAAACTCTTCAAGCTTCTGTGTTGTTGTAAACTCTTCAAGCTTCTGTGTTGTTGTAAGCTCTTCAAGCTTCTGTGTTGTTGTAAACTCTTCAAGCTTTTGTGTTGTTGTAAACTCTTCAAGCTTTTGTGTTGTAGACTCTTCAAGCTTTTGTGTTGTTGTAAACTCTTCAAGCTTCTGTGTTGTTGTAAACTCTTCAAGCTTCTGTGTTGTTGTAAGCTCTTCAAGCTTCTGTGTTGTTGTAAACTCTTCAAGCTTTTGTGTTGTTGTAAACTCTTCAAGCTTTTGTGTTGTAGACTCTTCAAGCTTTTGTGTTGTTGTAGACTCTTCAAGCTTCTGTGTTGTTGCAGACTCTTCAAGCGTCTGTGTTGTTGTAGACCCTTCAAGCTTCTGTGTTGTTGTAGACTCTTCAAGCGTCTGTGTTGTTGTAGACCCTTCAAGCGTCTGTGTTGTTGTAGACTCTTCAAGCTTCTGTGTTGTTGTAGACTCTTCAAGCGTCTGTGTTGTTGTAGACTCTTCAAGCGTCTGTGTTGTTGTAGACTCTTCAAGCTTCTGTGTTGTTGCAAGCTCTTCATGGTTTCATGCTGTTGTAAAATCTTCACAGTCTGTGCCATGTACAGATGACATAGAACACCTGGAGCCAGCTATGCCAGGTACATTCAACATACTTAATGGAGCCAGTCTACAGTCAATGTAGAATATTTGGAACCAGTCTGCATTATGTACAGTCAACATACACTACCTAGAGGCAGATTGCACTATGTAGAGTCAATTTACAATACCTGGAACCAGATTGCACTATGTACAGTCAACTTACAATACCTGGAACCAGATTGCACTATGTACAGTCAACTTACAATTCCTGGAGCCAGATTGCACTATGTACAGTCAACTTACAATACCTGGAGCCAGTCTCTGTCAGAAGCTGTCTTTTATCAGACAGATAAGGTAGCACATAAGCCCATGACATTTAGCAACTTCTGTTTACCTGAACTGCATTGATGGACGGTTGCCAGGGAAACCAAATGTAAACATAATTAGGTCTTCCTGATAGAAATTTTTAACACATCCCAACACATGTTCCAAATACTTGATGGCACAAATGGACGGAAACGTAATTATATTTGACAGGGTATTATCTATGTGATTTCCTGCAAACTTCAAGTATGTCTTTTGCAGAATGCTGGGATTTGAAGAGTCTAAAAAATATAACTGAAGGTAAAGATAATAATAAAATTGTCAATAAAGAGAAGGTGCTTCTAATTGCGGAAGACATTTTGCAAATGCTAATGCTCACATAAATGCAACATAACATAATAACGGTAGGCTTCCCTACAGTATATGGAGACTCACAACTTCCAACACACAAATACTGTGTGATCATTTCAGCAGAAGACATTTCACACATATGTGGTGCCGTTCTGTTATTTATTCGTTATTTATGGATATCCATAATTCGATTTTTGGATATCCATAAATGCTGAATAAACAGCAAAATGGCTCGCCTGGAATTATGGATATCCATAAATTGAATTTGAAAGATTTTTTTTCAGTCAATTGATTTTTGGATATCCATAAATAGCGCTCTGTATTATAGATATCCATAAATTGAATAAATAGCTTTAAATTATTGATATCCATAATTAAATTATGGATATCCATAAATAGTT
>CM026399.1:61961814-62040783 GCA_014843695.1 Archivesica marissinica | reverse complement strand
ATTTGTTGTATTGGGTTGCAAGGGGTGTACATTTGTTGTATGGGTTGCAAGGGGTGTACATTTGTTGTATGGGTTGCAAGGGGTGTACATTTGTTGTATGGGTTGCAAGGGGTGTACATTTGTTGTATGGGTTGCAAGGGGTGTACATTTGTTGTATGGGTTGCAAGGGGTGTATGTACATTTGTTGTACTGGGTTGCAAGGGGTGTATGTACATTTGTTGTACTGGGTTGCAAGGGCATATAGAATAGGACGTAACTATATAGAATAATATAGTAGGGCTGGCTATATTGGGGCCGGCCGCCTCCGTGGTCGAGTGGTTAAGGTCGCTGACTTGTATACCACTGTAACCTATCATCACTGATGGTCACGGGTTCGAGCCCCGCTCAGGCCGTGTCTCATTTATATGAAAAAGTTGGCAGTTTCTTACGGAGGTTGGTGCACCCAAGTACTGGTTAACCGTTGGAGCCTGCCCAGGAAAGGTGTTGTTAAGTAAACTGCCCGCCGGCGATATAGCCCAAAATGGTGCTGATGCAGGCGTAAAACCCGAAATATAACATAACATATATTGGGGCCGGATACATCATGTGGTTAGAACTGTGTATATTTATTAGTGCATTATGATTTGATGTACACGTTATTTATAGACATAGAGAAGTGTAATATACGTTAATATACGTGTGAAACATCTAGATTAATCATAATAGATTATTATGCATATTAAAATACATGTATGGCTACATTAAACACGGCTATTTCTATTGTAACATTACAATATATTAAATAGCGCTTTTAAATATTTGCATAGAAACAAAGTGAATCTGTCGTAATACACAAAGTGTATTAGCTTATTTATAGAATAAATAACTTGCAGCATGCTTTAACATTAATCACAAAAACTATGTTTAATATATTATGTACAGTTACTAAATATATCAATATAGGTTTGCAAAGAAAAGCCAAAAATCTCTCCATTTGGAATCTTGCAGGATGTGGGTGGGGCTTAGCTTAAACTTTATTTATTTTACAACGATTATTAAAGAAGTTTTCACAAATTATATTAATCACTCTCGTTGGCGCGGATGAAAGCGTATATGTGGTTATTCGTGTGGGAGAAAACCGGAGTACCAGGAGAAAAACACACCTGTCCGATCTGGCGACCACCATACCATCTGACATACTTCCCGGTCCGAGGATCGAACCCAGGTTGCATTGGTGAAAAGAGAAGTGTGCTAATCAGACAGCCACTTATGGTATATGGGGCTTATGACATCGTAAATGTCATTCTGCAGATGGATGCTACAAGTGTCTGTATATGGAGGGGGGACAGTTCACCCTGCAGATGAATGCTACAAGTGTCTGTATATGGAGGGGGGACAGTTCACCCTGCAGATGGATCCTACAAGTGTCTGTATATGGAGGGAGGACAGTTCACCCTGCAGATGGATCCTACAAGTGTCCGTATATGGAGGGAGGGCAGTTCACCCTGCAGATGGATGCTACAAGTGTCTGTATATGGAGGGGGGACAGTTCACCCTGCAGATGGATGCTACAAGTTTCTGTATATGGAGGGGGGACAGTTCACCCTGCAGATGGATCCTACAAGTGTCTGTATATGGAGGGAGGACAGTTCACCCTGCAGATGGATGCTACAAGTGTCTGTATATGGAGGGAGGACAGTTCACCCTGCAGATGGATCCTACAAGTGTCTGTATATGGAGGGAGGACAGTTCACCCTGCAGATGGATCCTACAAGTGTCTGTATATGGAGGGAGGACAGTTCACCCTGCAGATGGATGCTACAAGTGTCTGTATATGGAGGGAGGACAGTTCACCCTGCATATGGATGCTACATGTGTCTGTATATGGAGGGAGGACAGTTCACCCTGCAGATGGATGCTACAAGTGTCTGTATATGGAGGGAGGACAGTTCACTCTGCAGATGGATGCTACAAGTGTCTGTATATGGAGGGGGAACAGTTCACCCTGCATATGGATGCTACATGTGTCTGTATATGGAGGGAGGACAGTTCACCCTGCAGATGGATGCTACAAGTGTCTGTATATGGAGGGGGGACAGTTCACCCTGCAGATGGATGCTACAAGTGTCTGTATATGGAGGGGGGACAGTTCACCCTGCAGATGGATCCTACAAGTGTCTGTATATGGAGGGAGGACAGTTCACCCTGCAGATGGATGCTACAAGTGTCTGTATATGGAGGGGGAACAGTTCACCCTGCAGATGGATGCTACAAGTGTCTGTATATGGAGGAGGACAATTCACCCTGCATATGGATGCTACAAGTGTCTGTATATGGAGGACAGTTCACCCTGCAGATGGATCCTACAAGTGTCTGTATATGGAGGGGGACAGTTCACCCTGCAGATGGATGCTACAAGTGTCTGTATATGGAGGGGGGACAGTTCACCCTGCAGATGGATGCTACAAGTGTCTGGATATGGAGGGGGGACAGTTCACCCTGCAGATGGATGATACAAGTGTCTGTATATGGAGGAGGACAGTTCACCCTGCAGATGGATGCTACAAGTGTCTGTATATGGAGGGAGGACAGTTCACCCTGCAGATGGATGCTACAAGTGTCTGTATATGGAGGGAGGACAGTTCACCCTGCATATGGATGCTACAAGTGTCTGTATATGGAGGGAGGACAGTTCACCCTGCAGATGGATGCTACAAGTGTCTGTATATGGAGGGAGGACAGTTCACCCTGCATATGGATGCTACAAGTGTCTGTATATGGAGGGAGGACAGTTCACCCTGCAGATGGATGCTACAAGTGTCTGTATATGGAGGGAGGACAGTTCACCCTGCATATGGATGCTACAAGTGTCTGTATATGGAGGGAGGACAGTTCACCCTGCAGATGGATGCTACAAGTGTCTGTATATGGAGGGAGGACAGTTCACCCTGCATATGGATGCTACAAGTGTCTGTATATGGAGGGAGGACAGTTCACCCTGCAGATGGATGCTACAAGTGTCTGTATATGGAGGGAGGACAGTTCACCCTGCATATGGATGCTACAAGTGTCTGTATATGGAGGGAGGACAGTTCACCCTGCAGATGGATGCTACAAGTGAGTAGTGGCACATCTTACACCAAATTACCTACATGTATATATTTCTATGTGGGGGAGTCGGCTGGAGCTTGGCGATATATGAAAGCAATGATACCTTTGTTGATCAAATACCTGCCACTTAGTATCTTTATAAAAATTGAATACTGGGTCCAGTATGTATTACAGGATTTTGGACTTTTCTAAGCAAACTCATGTTTCAACTTTGAACAACGTTTATATTTACACAATGTGTACAACATTTGAACTATGTCATATGCTAATCTACTGTTATAATGGGCCTGTTTACAACATTGAAATATCAAAGGTCAGTTGGGAAGACATCTTGTGTTTATATTTACAAATATCTCTATATTATTATCTAGCGTAAATTGTAGCGTAAAATGGTTACATTTTTCTGGTCATTTATATCAGATAGTGTCAGTGCATTATGGGAAAATTACATGTAATGCAAGAAGTTGATCACATATACATGCTGCCGTTATGTACAATAACAGGGCATGCTATATGCAGCCCACGCCATGCTATATGCCATGTGCAGCCCACGCCATGCTATATGCCATGTGCAGCCCACGTCATGCTATATGCCATGTGCAGCCCATGCCATGCTATATGCCATGTGCAGCCCACGCCATGCTATATGCCATGTGCAGCCCACGTCATGCTATATGCCATGTGCAGCCCACGCCATGCTTATATGCCATGTGCAGCCCACGCCATGCTATATGCCATGTGCAGCCCATGCCATGCTTATATGCCATGTGCAGCCCACGCCATGCTATATGCCATGTGCAGCCCACGCCATGCTATATGCCATGTGCAGCCCACGCCATGCTTATATGCCATGTGCAGCCCACGCCATGCTTATATGCCATGTGCAGCCCACGCCATGCTTATATGCCATGTGCAGCCCACGCCATGCTATATGCCATGTGCAGCCCACGCCATGCTATATGCCATGTGCAGCCCACGCCATGCTATATGCCATGTGCAGCCCACATCATGCTATATGCCATGTGCAGCCCACGCCATGCTTATATGCCATGTGCAGCCCACGCCATGCTTATATGCCATGTGCAGCCCACGCCATGCTATATGCCATGTGCAGCCCACGTCATGCTATATGCCATGTGCAGCCCACACCATGCTATATGCCATGTGCAGCCCACGTCATGCTATATGCCATGTGCAGCCCACGTCATGCTATATGCCATGTGCAGCCCACGCCATGCTATATGCCATGTGCAGCCCACGCCATGCTATATGCCATGTGCAGCCCACGCCATGCTATATGCCATGTGCAGCCCACGCCATGCTATATGCCATGTGCAGCCCACGCCATGCTATATGCCATGTGCAGCCCACGCCATGCTATATGCCATGTGCAGCCCACGCCATGCCATGTGCATATGAATTATAGCATTATTTTTCCAACTGACTAAAAAAACCCAACATTTTAAGACTTTAACCCTTTCAGCACCACTGACCTCTAAATACATGTAGGCTTACAAAAAGTGTAGATCAGGATCTGATTTGGCCAGTAATATTACTATTTTTAGACAAAATGACCCATTTTGATAAATGAACTAGTCCAAATGTAATTTTCTTATTAATTTATTGGTCTAAATATATCGTGTCGGACTCTAATAAAAATTACAGTCTTTAAACCGAGGTCTCGTGTCGGTGCTTTACACCATGCACGTAAAAGAACCAGAGGAGACTCTGGAATGCGTCTCTCTCTGTATCATTGCACTATCCTCCAAAACTCTAAAATGACTAATCTCTTCAGGAGGTGTCACTCATATGGGCAACCGGTAGCGACGATAAATAAACATAAAAAAAGTAATGTCAGTTACTTGGTGTTGAATGGGTTAAATTGATAACACTAGGATAAATTTGCATATGAATTGTAGCATTATTATTCCAACTAAAGAAAAAAACAACATAAAGAAACATTAAACTGATAGCAAAATGTTATTGCTAAATTTCAATGGAAGTGTACAGACAATTAACTTGACTAATATTCTCTAAAATGAATTTGATTATCTAGCATTACTATGTGAATTTTGTACAGAAAAATGTGAAATGCTCTAAATATGTACAACAACAAAATGCAGAGACTAGATTGTAACATAAAAACGTAGTATCCTGAGTCTTTTGGCACTAAATGTAAAACAACACATATACAATCATAAACACAATTGTAACAAAAATATACAGTACATGTATGTGCATAGCTTATGGAACACAGGAAATGATATCGTGCAAGTATTCATCAATTACACTTTTCTATTTCAGATAATAATGATACAAGGCTAAATTGTTCACCCATTATTTTCCACTAATGTTGCTCTTGTTGCAGCAATGGACTGCTCTAAACCCTTTATTGCAGCAATGGACTGCTCTAAACCCTTTATTGCAGCAATGGACTGCTCTAAACCATTTTTTGCAGCAATGGACTGCTCTAAACCATTTATTGCAGCAATGGACTGCTCTAAACCATTTATTGCAGCAATGGACTGCTCTAAACCATTTATTGCAGCAATGGACTGCTATAAACCCTTTATTTATGTAATGGACTGCTCTCAACCATTTATTGCAGCAATCGACTGCTCTAAACCTTTTATTGCAGCAATGGACTGCCTTAAACCCTTTATTTATGTAATGGACTGCTCTAAACCATTTATTGCAGCAATGGACTACTCTCAACCATTTATTGCAGCAATGGACTGCTATAAACCCTTTATTTATGTAATGGACTGCTCTCAACCATTTATTGCAGCAATGGACTGCTCTAAACCTTTTATTGCAGCAATGGACTGCCTTAAACCCTTTATTTATGTAATGGACTGCTCTAAACCATTTATTGCAGCAATGGACTGCTCTCAACCATTTATTGCAGCAATGGACTGCCTTAAACCCTTTATTTATGTAATGGACTGCTCTAAACCATTTATTGCAGCAATGGATTGCTCTCAACCATTTATTGCAGCAATGGACTGCTCTAAACCCTTTATTGCAGCAATGGACTGCTATAAACCCTTTATTTATGTAATGGACTGCTCTAAACCATTTATTGCAGACATGGACTGCTCTAAACCCTTTATTGCAGCAATGAACTGCTCTAAACCCTTTATTGCAGCAATGGACTGCTCTAAACCTTTTATTGCAGCAATGGACTGCTTTAAACCCTTTATTTATGTAATGGACTGCTCTAAACCATTAATTGCAGCAATGGACTGCTCTAACCTTTTATTGCAGCAATAGACTGCTCTAAACCCTTTATTTATGTAATGGACTGCTCTAAACCATTTATTGCAGCAATGGACTGCTCTAAACCCTTTATTTATGTAATGGACTGCTCTAAACCCTTTATTTATGCACTGGACTGCTCTAAACCCTTTATTGCAGCAATGGACTGCTCTAAAGCTTTTATTGCAGCAATAGACTGCCCTAAACCCTTTATTTATGCAATGGACTGCTCTAAACCCTCTACTTATGCAATGGACTGCTCTAAACCCTTTATTTATGAAATGGACTGCTCTAAGCCCTCTACTTATGTGATGGACTGCTCTAAACTCGTTATTTTGGCAATGTAACTCTCTATACCCGTCATTTCTGAAATGGACTGCTCTAAACCCTCTACTTAAAAAAAAGAAGAAGAAAGTTTAAACTTTAAATTACACATTGCCTCCTCTCTTTCCCTCGTGGCGATGGATTCCATCAGGAATGAGGTCTCGAGAGTGATTAATATAAGTTGTAAGAACTTGTTTTGCAATCAAACTAAAATAAATTTCTATAAACTAAACTACCTAGCAATGGAAACATGTACCAACAATATAACAAGACATCAAGCACATGCTGAGTATTGACACAAGGAAACGAGTCCAAACAAGAACAGGTTTGCTTTTATATAAGATGAAATCTCATTCAAATAATTAAAATACAAGATAAAAAATCTATTTTAAACAAATATTCCTAGAAATATGTTCATAGGTTGTAGCTGCCCCCACTTTGATGGTTGCATCATATAAAGTGAAAGGGAGGTAACTGAGCACACATATAAGAAAGATAATATTTCTTGGAATTCAAAAGTAGACATGTTGTTTGGGAATGGCAGTTAATGTTGCTAGGAATTGTTGCCAAACTTTTGTACATTTTCATCATACTGACAATCTATGTATATATAATGTAAAATAAAAAATATAACATGATCAAACTTACAACAAGTTTGTTAACTTATGACAATCCAAGGGCCATAACCTGGGTGTTACTGGGGCAGTAAGGCTGATAATTTAGGTTGCTACAGACACAATGTGGCCAAGTCTCGTAGATGAATCAGAGGGGTTTTGTATAAAAGGTCAATACCAGTCTTACTGGGGCAATATAACTGCTTTTATCACATAACTTTGCTTGTATTTAGTGTAATACATTTGACATATATAAATGTAGTTTGTGTTCATGCTTTATTTGTTGAACTATAATAAAATGCTAAATATGTACTAGCGGTATATAGTGATCAAAAATATTGTGTCGATTATTTGCGTGAAGTTGTTTGATTATCAGCGACTATTTACTACGGCTTAATGTACTAAGGCTCAAAAATATACTGGCAAACAGAAACATTTTTGTCTCTTCAAATTTATGTTTGTTGTTACAGTAGTAATGTGATAAAAAGGATCTTATACTCGTGGTGACTTCATACCATATTTTATGAAACTCGTTTTGGAATTTTGCTATTAACCCATTCAACACCAAGTAACTGAAATGGACTGGTCCATGATCAGTTTTTAGACCAATAAATTAATACGAAAATTACATTTGGACCAGTTCATTTATCAAAATGGGTAATTTTGTCTAAAATAGTAATATTACTGGCAAAAAGTGCAGATCCTGATGAGACGGCTCGTCACGAGCCGGCTCATCTGGATCTACACTTTTTGTAAGCCTATTTAGAGGTCTGTGGTGCTGAAAGGGTTAAACTCACCAACAGGCTCATTTAATAGCAAAATTCCAAACGTGGTTTCATAAAATATGGTATGAAATCACCACGAGTGCATGGTATAACCAGCTTGTCACTGACATTGTGTCACATTCTATGCATAATGCTGATAAGCTCAGCCCATTATTTATATGCAAAGACCTGCAGGGGCAATCCACGCAGACACAAACAGCGGGTAACACTTACTGTTTGCCCACCAGCAATTCAAAGAATCGTGAGACATATCAACACATTCCAATTTTATGTCGATACCGCAACCTTATGCAACCTAATCAAATTGTATTATGCATATTTAATAGCAAATTGTATTATGCATATTTAATAGCAAATTGTATTATGCATATTCACCAGCAAATTGTATTATGCATATTCAATAGCAAATTGTATTATGCATATTTAATAGCAAATTGTATTATGCATATTTAATAGCAAATTGTATTATGCATATTCAATAGCAAATTGTATTATGCATATTTAATAGCAAATTGTATTATGCATATTCACCAGCAAATTGTATTATGCATATTCAATAGCAAATTGTATTATGCATATTTAATAGCAAATTGTATTATGCATATTCACCAGCAAATTGTATTATGCATATTCAATAGCAAATTGTATTATGCATATTTAATAGCAAATTGTATTATGCATATTCACCAGCAAATTGTATTATGCATATTTAATAGCAAATTGTATTATGCATATTTAATAGCAAATTGTATTATGCATATTCACCAGCAAATTGTATTATGCATATTCACCAGCAAATTGTATTATGCATATTTAATAGCAAATTGTATTATGTATATTCAATAGCAAATTGTATTATGCATATTCAATAGCAAATTGTATTATGCATATTCAATAGCAAATTGTATTATGCATATTTAATAGCAAATTGTATTATGCATATTCACCAGCAAATTGTATTATGCATATTCAATAGCAAATTGTATTATGCATATTCAATAGCAAATTGTATTATGCATATTCAATAGCAAATTGTATTATGCATATTCAATAGCAAATTGTATTATGCATATTTAATAGCAAATTGTATTATGCATATTCACCAGCAAATTGTATTATGCATATTCACCAGCAAATTGTATTATGCATATTCAATAGCAAATTGTATTATGCATATTTAATAGCAAATTGTATTATGCATATTTAATAGCAAATTGTATTATGCATATTCACCAGCAAATTGTATTATGCATATTTAATAGCAAATTGTATTATGCATATTTAATAGCAAATTGTATTATGCATATTCACCAGCAAATTGTATTATGCATATTCACCAGCAAATTGTATTATGCATATTTAATAGCAAATTGTATTATGTATATTCAATAGCAAATTGTATTATGCATATTTAATAGCAAATTGTATTATGTATATTCAATAGCAAATTGTATTATGCATATTTAATAGCAAATTGTATTATGCATATTTAATAGCAAATTGTATTATGCATATTCACCAGCAAATTGTATTATGCATATTCAATAGCAAATTGTATTATGCATATTCAATAGCAAATTGTATTATGCATATTCAATAGCAAATTGTATTATGCATATTCACCAGCAAATTGTATTATGCAAATTGTATTATGCATATTTAATAGCAAATTGTATTATGCATATTCACCAGCAAATTGTATTATGCATATTCAATAGCAAATTGTATTATGCATATTCAATAGCAAATTGTATTATGCATATTTAATAGCAAATTGTATTATGCATATTTAATAGCAAATTGTATTATGCATATTCACCAGCAAATTGTATTATGCATATTTAATAGCAAATTGTATTATGCATATTTAATAGCAAATTGTATTATGCATATTCACCAGCAAATTGTATTATGCATATTCACCAGCAAATTGTATTATGCATATTTAATAGCAAATTGTATTATGTATATTCAATAGCAAATTGTATTATGTATATTCAATAGCAAATTGTATTATGCATATTTAATAGCAAATTGTATTATGCATATTTAATAGCAAATTGTATTATGCATATTCACCAGCAAATTGTATTATGCATATTTAATAGCAAATTGTATTATGCATATTTAATAGCAAATTGTATTATGCATATTCACCAGCAAATTGTATTATGCATATTCACCAGCAAATTGTATTATGCATATTTAATAGCAAATTGTATTATGTATATTCAATAGCAAATTGTATTATGTATATTCAATAGCAAATTGTATTATGCATATTTAATAGCAAATTGTATTATGCATATTTAATAGCAAATTGTATTATGCATATTCACCAGCAAATTGTATTATGCATATTCAATAGCAAATTGTATTATGCATATTCAATAGCAAATTGTATTATGCATATTCAATAGCAAATTGTATTATGCATATTCAATAGCAAATTGTATTATATATATTCAATAGCAAATTGTATTATGCATATTTAATAGCAAATTGTATTATGCATATTTAATAGCAAATTGTATTATGTATATTCAATAGCAAATTGTATTATGCATATTTAATAGCAAATTGTATTATGCATATTCAATAGCAAATTGTATTATGCATATTTAATAGCAAATTGTATTATGCATATTCAATAGCAAATTGTATTATGCATATTTAATAGCAAATTGTATTATGCATATTTAATAGCAAATTGTATTATGCATATTCACCAGCAAATTGTATTATGCATATTCACCAGCAAAATCCCATTAAAATAGAAGAAACCTACTACATGTTCAAAAAGTGTGTACAAAAACATAGCACAGTGAACAAAAATAATACTGTAACTAAACATTGCATAATGATATACATAACAATAGCACATACCGGTAACCGTCGACAACTTAGTACTGTGTTGCATAGCTTTAAACTAAAACAGTATTATGGTAATGTAATAATCTCTTTGTTTATAATTATAGAAAATCATTGTTGCATAAACCATTTAAAACTGCTATATAAAATTTAAACAATCTAAAACATATATATATAAAACCATTTGAGAAAGTTTATGTCAAACTATCGTATGAACACGATTATTGAATACGATTAAAACAACATAATTTATACAGATAATAAATAATTACAAAAACTAGGATTCAAATTCTTCACCCATGTCATCTTCAAGGAATATAATTCATCAAATACAATGAAATGTTCTTGTGTAACCATGGATACCATAGAGGCAAGGTCACCAGTCACAATGATCGACTTCCATTCATTTATAGCTTAAAATACACCTAAATTAAAATAGATTACTCTTAAGAGTATGTGGTACAGTGACCCCTATGGATAGCAATGAGAGATAACTGTGTGGATGTTTGTGGTAGCAGTGATCTCTGCAGGTAACAGGGGAGATAACTGTGTGGATGTTTGTGGTAGCAGTGATCTCTGCAGATAACAGGGGAGATAACTGTGTACAGGTTTGTGGTAGCAGTGATCTCTGCAGGTAACAGGGGAGATAACTGTGTGGATGTTTGTGGTAGCAGTGATCTCTGCAGGTAATAGGGGAGATAACTGTGTGGATGTTTGTGGTAGCAGTGATCTGTGCAGGTAACAGGGGAGATAACTGTGTACAGGTTTGTGGTAGCAGTGATCTCTGCAGGTAACAGGGGAGATAACTGAGTGGATGTTTGTGGTAGCAGTGATCTCTGCAGGTAACAGGGGAGATAACTGTGTGGATGTTTGTGGTAGCAGTGATCTCTGCAGGTAACAGAGGAGATAACTGTGTGGATGTTTGTGGTAGCAGTGATCTCTGCAGGTAATAGGGGAGATAACTGTGTAGACATTAGTGGTAGCAGTGATATGTGCAGGTAACAGGGGAGATAACTGTGTGGATGTTTGTGGTAGCAGTGATCTGTGCAGGTAACAGGGGAGATAACTGTGTACAGGTTTGTGGTAGCAGTGATCTCTGCAGGTAACAGGGGAGATAACTGAGTGGATGTTTGTGGTAGCAGTGATCTCTGCAGGTAACAGGGGAGATAACTGTGTGGATGTTTGTGGTAGCAGTGATCTCTGCAGGTAACAGAGGAGATAACTGTGTGGATGTTTGTGGTAGCAGTGATCTCTGCAGGTAATAGGGGAGATAACTGTGTAGACATTAGTGGTAGCAGTGATATGTGCAGGTAACAGGGGAGATAACTGTGTGGATGTTTGTGGTAGCAGTGATCTCTGCAGGTAACAGGGGAGATAACTGTGTGGATGTTTGTGGTAGCAGTGATCTCTGCAGGTAATAGGGGAGATAACTGTGTATACATTAGTGGTAGCCGTGATCTGTGCAGGTAACAGGGGAGATGACTGTGTAGAAGTTTGTTGCAACAGTGACCCCTGTGGATAACAGGGTAGATAACTGTGTAGTAGTTTGTGGTAGCAGTGATCTCTGCAGGTAACAGGGGCGATAATAGCAATTCCTGTGTTGGTCTACAAGGGGAGAGAAGTCATGTAAAGTCTATCAGAGGAAGTGATTTTGTTTATAGAAACATTGAAAAGTACAAATGTAATGCTATAATTATATAGTATATTCTACGACACATGCTAAATATATCCCATTAACTTCATTGCACATAATGGCCTATTGGTAACGACACAAATCAAATTGACTAAATGTACACAAAATATTCTAAAGGATATAGCATCTATTATTTCTACATTGAAATTTGATGTTTTCATTGACATTCTCGTTGCCTAGCGACGTGCGAGATAGCAAGGAATCCAATAATATCTGATATAAATTCATAGCTAAATAGCTACTGGATATTTGTCATATAGTAGTTTTTTATACAAATTTATTCTAGCTCGACTGCGAAACAAGTTCTTACAACATATATTAATCACTCTCGAGACCTCTGATGGAATCCATCGCGAGAGAGAGAAGAGGCAACGTCTACAAGTATATATATTTTGAATGTATATATTTTGCTAAAATTAATGTTCCATGCAAAGTAGTATATCACTTCTATTGCCAAAAAAAGTTGGCAGTTTCTTACGGAGGTTGGTGCACCCAAGTACTGGTTAACCGCTGGAGCCTGCCCAGGAAAGGTGTTGTTAAGTGAACTGCCCGCCGGCGATATAGCCCGAAATGGTGCTGATGCAGGCGTAAAACCCGAAATATAACATAATCTATTGCCAAATTTCGTCTATTCTATTATTAAAACAATTCTAGTATTAAAACAAAATTCTATTATTAAAATAAATCTAACAAATTCATTTTTTACATTCAGGAACTTGTACCGTACTTATTGCATATAAGATGGTGATTTTCCTCTCAGTGAGTTATCTTATACATGTACGTAGGTCACAAGTCAATCCGAATAATGGCCATGTGTGATCAGTCAAGGATCAATGTGTGGCCCACATTATGAGCAAGTAAAAAATATTATGCTCTCTAAATATTATTAAGGGGGTCCATCTTACAGGCAAGGGACTAAATATGGTACCCTATAAAATCTTGATAGCCACTTACACAGTAAGGGCTTTAATACGATACCCAATGATCACTGATGACCGCTTTGCTGACCGTTGAAACTGTGAGAGCTTTTATCACTGGAGTAAATACGGTACTCAATTATCATTCATGGCTTTGTTTGTGCTGTATGAATTTTATTACCGTAGTAAATGTGGTACTCGTGTATTCTTGATAACCGATTTTCTTGTAAGAACTTTATCACTAGAGTAAATACGGTATCCAACTGTCCTTGATGCACTTACACTGCAAGACTTTATCACTGCACTAAATTTAGTACCCAGCTATTTTATATGACATTTTATTTTGCACTGTAAGAGCTTATCAGTGAAGTAATTACGGTACCCAATGATCATTGATGGCCTTTTACACCGTAAGACCATTATCATTGGAGCTTAGTGCTTTATGCAAGTTATCATGACTCAGCTGACGGCGACTCTTTCTAGTAGATGGCGAAATCTTCTCTGTATTCCTTACACCAGCGGGCATCATATCTCTCGGATGTTTCACTTCCATATGCTGCTGAAGAGCTCCATCGGTGACCATGTCTATGTCACAAATATTACACGTAAATAATGATTTGTTAGTACTCACTGGACCATTCTTATTATATTCATCGTCACTGTCTGTGTCAACTCCATTTTCCAATTCATAATCCTTCACATCTGAACCAGCTTCAATTACAAGTTCAGAATCATCATCATGTTTCATTTTACCATTAGTTATATTTCCACCTTTCTGATTATAATTCTGATTTTCATACAGTTTTTGAATAATATCTGCTCGAAAGTTTTGGTTGTCATCTGCATCTTCAGTGGATATCTGTTCTTCCGCAGTCGACAACAACTTGCGATGCAGATTCAGGTTCGAGCTGTGACGATCTCGACTCCGCTTTGAAGGGAAGGACGCACTGCATCCATCTACCTTACACATGTGCATCAACTTCAAATGTACATTCTTGTAATGAATTTTCAATCCAAATATATTTAAGAATGATTTACCACAAGACATACATTGTTTTGGGTTCTCTTTATCAATTGGGATTTCTCCATCGCAAATTTCACCATTGCTTTTTGATATATCTAAAGACTCGTTTGATCCCATTGATCCATTTGATTCTTGTCCAGAAGCATTTAGAAACTGCTCACTGTCCATTCCTTCTGGCATATGCATAGCAAAGTCTAACACCTCACCTGTATCTTTTCCGTTAATATCATCATCATCTTCATCAACATCATCATCAGCATCTGAGTTATCATCAATTACAAGCTTATTTTCACTTTTGTCCATTGAGGTATCTTCCAGATCAGAACTGGTGCTGTCAATATCATTTTCTTGAAAAGTGTCCTCCCGTTTCTGCTCAATTTTAATTGGTACCCGGTCTTCTGTCTGGTCACTGTCCTTGGAATTGTTCTGATTTTGTTTGTTTTCATCAAATATACCTGGTTGTTCATTCTGGTCCGCTGGTTCTACAAACGAGTCTGATGGTGGTGCACAACGTATTGGTATATTCTTTCTCCTACTCTGAGAACGCTGGTTTGCGTTTGAATTATTGCATACCATATCAGACAACTCGGCTTCTTTCATGTCTTCTAAGCTTTCTTTCATTGCATTTTGATATTCTTCTAACATATGTTCCGGAACTAAGGATAGACTCGCGTTCCCAGGACTTGTTTCTCTCGAATTCTGTCCACTTTTTAACAATGGCAGACTCAGATCTTTGGGTCCCTCATCATCACTGTCTAGTTTCAGTCTTTTCGCTGCAGTCGGGAAAACTGGCATATGTATATTAGGATCTGCATAGAATGGCCGCTGATTCGGGCTCTCTGCTAAATTGACTGGGCTGCCTGACATCATTGAAGGGGAGATCAACATGGACGGCGGCGTGGACAACTGCCGCTTTTGACAGTTTGTTCCATCGTCAATCATCCTTGCACCATCTGGGATTTTTGGTCTTTTTTGTGGCATATGAAGTTTGGGGTTTGGGTTGGCACTGTGACGGTTGCGGCTTCGTCGGGAGCTGAACATCATGGTACAGCCTTCTACTGAACATTTGTGCATTTCCTTTAGGTGCACTGCACTGTAGTGGATTTTAAGAGCACCCTTATCACAAAATGTCTTGTTACATGCCGAGCAGAGTACACGTTTTTTACCATTTGGTCCGATCATTGATGATCCAAAGCTTGGATCAGGAATCCAATTCCTTTTGATAGGGTTTGATGATTTACGTAAATGTTTGTTTTTTCTGTCAATGTATAAAGCATTGTCTTGGTCCTCTTTGAGGGAAAAGTTAATGATGCCATCGTCATGGTTCTGATGCCTCTGCAGTGTGGGGAGGACCATTCCAGGACCCCCGAGATTCAGTGACGGTGGCATGCTTGGAAGATGCGTTAATGGCGGCTCAATGTCAGACAACTTGTGAGGTGTGTATGGTGTATGAGGTGGTGTTGACTGTGCCGAGGTTGATGTCATGCTTAGATTCTGCGGGCTATCACTTTTAGGAGATCTCATCTGCTGTTTCTCTCCAGGACTGACCGATGCAGGGCTGGATGACTCGCGTCTGTAGTCAAACGGTTGCATAGTTTGTAGACGACCCAGTGGTGAAGTGGCAATGGGACTAATTGATGTCACAGAAATCAACGGTGGTCGAAGATCTCTTGGACTTAGAGATGGAGTAGAGAATCCAGGCAAGGGTGGGCTTAACAACCGGTTACCTGGTGGCCCAATGAATGGAAGACGGGCACCAAAAAGATGCCTTACATCAAATGGACGAATCAGATTTTGCATAGACAAGTTACTTCGTTCAATGAATTTTTTAATCTCCGATTCGTTTCTGGTCGTCTGTTTGATGTAGTTATCCTGGCGTTCTTTTGTATCCTGTAAAATGATTTCCTGTGCAATCGACTTGGTCTCTCCAAATCTGAGAAACTGCTGCATGATGATGAATTCCTCCTCTCTGGTGGCACAAATCCACTTGTCCAAAACTCTACCGGTCCCCTCCTGTAAGTAGATATAGTATTACTCTATAACAAAGTCATGTAATGTTATAAAACACCGATATGTTACAGACTGTAATGATACTACAGTCAAACTTCTCTCAGCAAACAACTCTTTCTATAATCTAGGAAACTTGTTCGTTTTCAATTTTATTTCACCGAATGAACATTGAAACCACAGGCACAAGACACAAACATTGTTTTTGCCCTATGGTCATATAGTAAATATATTTTACTTAATATATGACCATAGGCCAAAACAAAAATGTGTGTCTTGTGCCTGTGATTGAAACCAATATTATCACGAGTATTGAGTGATAAGGCTAGATTTCAATCTTCATCACATACTAACTAACCGGGGGGGGGGAGGGAGACTGTCCCCCTTGAAAGAAGATCAAATATCACAACCCTTTGATTGTGAGGACCAATTCCAATAAATCTCGGATTGCCTAAAATACAGTATGACAGGCCATAACTAGAATTTCTTCCAAGGGCAGGCAACTGCTATTCATAAAATGCTACAGTAAAACTTTGTTACTTCCCTTTATTCATTAGTTGATAAATTTTCTATAGTTTTTTCTGATAAATTGATGTGATGTTTATATTTCTTGTTGGAATGAACACTCACATGACTTAAGACAAGGTGGCAACATTCCATAGTCTGTGATTTAAATCAGTCAGAGACGAAAATTACATTGTATGCGATTATCCCAGCAATATTAATAAATGGGGATAATCTCAATACATTGTAAACTATGAGCTTTCGGTTTAATCCATTTCCTTTTGTATAGAATATATATGTACCGTTCATTATGAACGAATAAATATGCTTTAAGCCAATATTAATAAAACAGGCTAGAACTGTTATGATTTGTCACAGAGAATTGGAGCTATGAAAAACCACTAACCCAGTCAAAATAAGATTATATAGTTTTCAATAATTTTCAAGTACATTACAAATGTTAGTTTATACAAATTTGTTTTAGCTCGATTGCGAAACAAGTTCTTACAACTTATATAGTAATCACTCTCGAGACCTCATTCCTGACGGAATGCATCGCCACGAGGGAGAGAGAAGAGGCATGTGGAATTTAAATGCCTTGCCTAAGGACACAATCGTAATGGCTCCAGCGGGGCTCGAACTCCGGGCCTTTCGCACATGAAGCAAACGCGCTACCACTGAGCTATCACGACTTCCAAATGTTAAAAAGGATGGATTTCTCTACTGTAAAACTTGTGATATTTTGTAACAAATACAATTGTATGATAGCAATTTTTTAAGAAATTGTGACAATTAGTTAAAGCAGCATTACATCGTCGTAATAAAGGATGTTTTGGGTAAAATAAAAATACTAATGGGTGTGTGTTTACAAAAATCGAAATAGTCGAGAAACGATACAATTCCAATAAATTTGAACCGTCGTATATGCGAATTTGTTTATCAACACACGAACTGTAAACATGCACAGCGCGCATGCGTGAAACAACAGAGGATGTAGAAAACAACGTATATATTTTGAACATGAAATACTATCTATCTATCTTCCTCTAATGTCGAACCCCGGGGATGTAGAAATGTCCCTAAAAGACTTAGCTAACAGAGGTATGAATCAACATATCAAGTAATTTAATTAAAAAGACAACGTGGGAAAAATGGGAACGGTGCATTCCGGTTGTAAACAAGTGCATGACCGATCGACTCGGAAAGTCCTACTTTCGGTTGCGAGTTTGTTTTATAGCAAAAAAACACTGTTTACCAAATGAACATAAGCATACAAAGTATAATGTTAGAATGTGTAGCAGGATTGCTACCATACGTAAAATTTGAATTTTTCAAATATCTTTTATTTCATACGATGTAATGCTTCTTTAAACAGGAATATATCCTTAAAATAAAGCCATTTGTAAAGTTTCTCACAACGTGTGCCTTTACCTCGTCACTTTTTATGCTGTACGCAACTGCAAGATTAGAATATTCAGCGAACAACAGGAAGAAAGCGTGAGCAGTTGTACAGTGTCAAAGCTTTAGATTACTTTTGCTTGAGACAATTTCATCTCGCAAACTATTAGTTAGAGCAATTCAATTACACAGCCATGTCCCAAGTTGTGACACATTTGTAGGAAATTCCGCATATTATATTGGTCAATTGACACTGCGACGGTCATATCATAGATCAAAAATGTGTGTAATTACTGGCAGTCTTGTGATATCGGCAACGATCCATCGGGGAATTAGTCTCATCAGAATTCAGGTGTGCCAAAGTAAATTTTGCGATCATCCTAAAAATCATGTGAATAGACAGAACCAGTTTTGTGAAAGATATATGATGGCTTCGGGAGAGATATGTATGATGGCTTAGAGGCTAGAACACAAACTTCATGTGAAATACATGTAGATATTATGTATTCAAATCATCCTCTTTAAAGATCATGGAATAATTTTATCACGTGTATACCGTAAAGTACATGAATTTTTACATAAAATGTTGTTTAACCCCATTCAACACCAAGTGACTGACATGGACTGGTGCATTCAACACCAAGTGACTGACATGGACTGGTGCATTCAACACCAAGTGACTGACATGGACTGGTGCATTCAACACCAAGTGACTGACATGGACTGGTGCATTCAACACCAAGTGACTGACATGGACTGGTGCATTCAACACCAAGTGACTGACATGGACTGGTGCATTCAACACCAAGTGACTGACATGGACTGGTGCATTCAACACCAAGTGACTGACATGGACTGGTGCATTCAACACCAAGTGACTGACATGGACTGGTGCATTCAACACCAAGTGACTGACATGGACTGGTGCATTCAATATCAAGTGACTGACATGGACTGGTGCATTCAACACCAAGTGACTGACATGGACTGGTGCATTCAACACCAAGTGACTGACATGGACTGGTGCATTCAACACCAAGTGACTGACATGGACTGGTGCATTCAACACCAAGTGACTGACATGGACTGGTGCATTCAACACCAAGTGACTGACATGGACTGGTGCATTCAACACCAAGTGACTGACATGGACTGGTGCATTCAATATCAAGTGACTGACATGGACTGGTGCATTCAACACCAAGTGACTGACATGGACTGGTGCATTCAATATCAAGTGACTGACATGGACTGGTGCATTCAACACCAAGTGACTGACATGGACTGGTGCATTCAACACCAAGTGACTGACATGGACTGGTGCATTCAATATCAAGTGACTGACATGGACTGGTGCATTCAACACCAAGTGACTGACATGGACTGGTGCATTCAATATCAAGTGACTGACATGGACTGGTGCATTCAATATCAAGTGACTGACATGGACTGGTGCATTCAATATCAAGTGACTGACATGGACTGGTGCATTCAACACCAAGTGACTGACATGGACTGGTGCATTCAACACCAAGTGACTGACATGGACTGGTGCATTCAATATCAAGTGACTGACATGGACTGGTGCATTCAATATCAAGTGACTGACATGGACTGGTGCATTCAATATCAAGTGACTGGTGCATAATATTTGTAGACCCAATAAATTAATAAGAAAATTACATGTGCACCAGTTCATTTATCAAAATGGATACATTTGCCTAAAAATAGTAATATTATTGGCAAAAAGTGCAGATCTACACTTTTTGTAAGCCTATTTAGAGGTCTGTAGTGTTGAAAGGGTTAAACTAAACTTTCTGATTGGCTGAGTTGGGTTCATCTCCCAGATTCCCACGGGAGGTGTGACTGAGTGGTTACGGTTCTTGACTTCAAATCACTTGCCTCTCACCATTGTAGGTTTGAATCCCACTGGGGGTGTCAAATGTTTGCAAGGGAAGCTATCCAGTTGGCTTGCGGACTGTCGATGGTTTTATGCATGTGCTTGGCTATTCCTGAAATATTGCTCGAAGAGTCACCGAGGTCTTCCTCCACCATTAATAGATGGAGAGTCACATTATCATCGAAATTGTTGGTGCAACTTTAAATCACAAAAAAATACAAAGAGCCCAAGTGGGGGGGGGCACCCCTCATTCTAAGGAGGGTTTTGAAAATATAGGCACCCCTCATTCTAAGGAGGATTTTGAAAATATAGGCACCCCTCATTCTAAGGAGGGTTTTGAAAATATAGGCACCCCTCATTCTAAGGAGGGTTTTGAAAATATAGGCACCCCTCATTCTAAGGAGGGTTTTGAAAATATAAGCACCCCTCATTCTAAGGAGGGTTTTGAAAATATAGGCACCCCTCATTCTAAGGAGGGTTTTGAAAATATAGGCACCCCTCATTCTAAGGAGGGTTTTGAAAATATAGGCACCCCTCATTCTAAGGAGGGTTTTGAAAATATAGGCACCTCTCATTCTAAGGAGGGTTTTGAAAATATAGGCACCTCTCATTCTAAGGAGGGTTTTGAAAATATAGGCACCTCTCATTCTAAGGAGGGTTTTGAAAATATGTTTATAGAAGGAAAAGTTAGTTTTCAAGTGCAAGGTTTTATATTTGGAGAGTTTATTTTATATAGGAGTTTGAGTTTGCAATTAGACTCTCTCCAATACCAATGCTTGGTAATGTAGCAGAGATGCTTGGATTGTAAACAGTTACATTAGCAATAGTACAGCTGTGACAACCATCAAGGGCCCTCACCCCCTCTCTCAGTACAGCTGTGATATCCGTCAAGGGTCTAGTCACACTACAAACTGCTGTATATTTTGGGATCATAAGAATTGTGTGCCAGAAAACTGACAGAGTTGAACAAATATGAATTATCTTATTTATAGGATGACCACTGCAACAACTGCTACAGGTTTCCTATTTTAAATAGAATCGAAACTCCTGAGGTCACTTGATACAAGAACAAAAACTTTAATATGATTTTTATCTTAAAGTCTGTCTGTTTAAACCAGTTCACCAGGTTTTATTCCCGTTTTGTTACACATATTCCAGTGACCAATTATTATTTGCCAGATTTGGCAGCAGCCTGATTGACATGATTGATACTGGAGTCTGTTCACAATGACTGCTCCTGCAGCACATGTGGGTGTCAATGAACCATGGACAAACCACACCGGCCATGTGCTTGTCATAATACACCAACATACTGCATACACTTCTGAGAAATACCTAGAACATTATGTCTTCATTATGGTTTAAGTAACGTCATTTAAATGTGATTAAAATCTACAAATTCACAGAAGTTAATCCTACCAATACCCCACCCCATAGAACTAGTAATGTGTCCACAGGACAGCAGTGCCCGTACCCCCTCCCCGCCCCCACTTGTTACAGCCTGCGATACATAATCCAACAGAGAACAAACTTTTGTAACAAACAACAATGTCACAACAAACTATCTCGTCTTTAAAGCTCATTCACCTGCAATGTACACTGAGGCTCATACTCAATGTACACTGAGGCTCATACTCAATGTACACTGAGGCTCATACTCAATGTACACTGAGGCTCATACTCAATGTACACTGAGGCTCATACTCAATGTACACTGAGGCTCATACTCAAAGCACACTGAGGCTCATACTCAATGTACACTGAGGCTCATACTCAATGTACACTGAGGACCATACTCAATGTACACTGAGGTTCATACTCAATGCACACTGAGGCTCATACTCATATCACACTGAGGTTTACCTTCAACTTGGCTAACTGAGGCTGATACTCAATACTGAGGCTCATACTCAATGTACACTGAGGCTCATACTCAATGTACACTGAGGCTCATACTCAATGTACACTGAGGACCATACTCAATGCACACTGAGGCTCATACTCAATTCACACTGAGGCTCATACTCATAGCACATTGAGGTTTATCTTCAACTTGGCTAACTGAGGCTGATACTCAATACTGAGGCTCATACTCAATTCACACTGAGGCTCATACTCATAGCACACTGAGGTTTATCTTCAACTTAGCTAACTGAGGCTGATACTCAATACTGAGGCTCGCTGACAAAGATCACTGAAGCTTGTATTGAACTTCAAAATGAAATTCATCTTCAAATCTTACCAATACTTCAAAACGTGGTCCTTCCAGTGCAGACAGTAGTGTTTGAGCCTTATATCTGCCGGCAAGTACCACCCAGGATATATAACGGGGTCCTTCCAGTGCGGACAGTAGTGTTTGAGCCTTATGTCTGCCGGCAAGTACCACCCAAGATATAAAACGTGGTCCTTCCAGTGCGGACAGTAGTGTTTGAGCCTCATATCTGCCGGCCCAGTACCACCCAGGATATATAACGTGGTCCTTCCAGTGTGGATAGCAGTATTAGAGCCTCATGTCTGCCGGCAAGTACCACCCAGGATATATAACGTGGTCCTTCCAGTGCGGATAGCAGTATTAGAGCCTCATGTCTGCCGGCAAGTACCACCCAGGATATATAACGTGGTCCTTCCAGTGCGGATAGCAGTATTAGAGCCTCATGTCTGCCGGCCCAGTACCACCCAGGATATATAACGTGCTCCTTCCAGTGCGGATAGCAGTATTAGAGCCTCATGTCTGCCGGCCCAGTACCACCCAGGATATATAACGTGGTCCTTCCAGTGCGGATAGCAGTATTAGAGCCTCATGTCTGCCGGCCCAGTACCACCCAGGATATATAACGTGCTCCTTCCAGTGCGGATAGCAGTATTAGAGCCTCATGTCTGCCGGCCCAGTACCACCCAGGATATATAACGTGGTCCTTCCAGTGCGGACAGTAGTGTTTGAGCCTTATATTATGCCGGCCCAGTACCACCCAGGATATATAACGTGGTCCTTCCAGTGCGGATAGCAGTATTAGAGCCTCATGTCTGCCGGCCCAGTACCACCCAGGATATATAACGTGGTAAAAGATACAGAGGATGCTACGGGTCAGACAGGTGGTATATAATATTACCTGTAGTATGTATCCGCGGGCATAATCTTCATACGACCAACCAAACCCGTGCAGCACCTGCAGGACCTCCTCGTGCTGTAGAACACTAAAGAGCCGATCAAGCAGGATCTTGAGACGGATTGGCGTGGCCTGAGCCCCATACAACATAAGTGATGCTATATCGAACACGATGTTCGGTTGAACAATCTCCACCTGGAGGCCTACATTGAACACATGGCGATACCCTAGCTTGTCCAGAGCTGAAAATATATAAGAATCACCATACGTAATTTGTCTGTTTTACAGCCCTTAACCCATTCAACACCAAGTAACTGACATGGACTGGTGCATGATATTTTTAGACCAATAAATGAATAAGAAAATTACCTTTGGACCAGTTCATTGATCAAAATGGGTAATTTTATCTAAAAATAGTAATACAGTAATTATTACTGGCAAAAAGTGCAGATCCTGATGAGACGGCTCATCACGAGCCGGCTCATCTGGATCTACACTTTTCATAAGCCTATTTAGAGGCCTGTGGTGTTGAAAGGGTTAAGCACTATTATGGATTTAGAGGGGTGAGAGATGAAATGAGAAACATTAGTCAGTTACTGCCCCTGAATACTCCTACCGGTAATAATATATTGGTCCTCTTAATTGGTTTCCTATGTTTTTATCGTTGTTTCCTTTGCACCACATGTTTTCCATTCGCATCTGTATTTTGGTCTTATAATTATGAAATGACAGATATCCTTTAGCATATCCAATGGATACCTTACTGTAAAAATTGGTTCAATTAATTAACACGATTTTGATAAAATTACATTTATCCTAACGCAACATCTGTTTAGACGACAACAGTAAAAACAAAGGATTCCAACTAAAAGGACCAATATACATTTAGGGATAAATCTGACTTTATCCATCAAGGGAGGTAATAGAAAAACCAGTAATGTCTCGCATTGACCCGGATATTAATCTGGAAAAAAAGCAAATGGGTTGGGCTACAAGCTATGACAACTTTGTGTGTGTGTTTTACGTTTTATTTATCGTCGCTACCGGTTGCCCATATGAGCGACGCCTCCTGAAGAGATTAGTCATTTTAGATTTTCGGAGGATAGTGCAATGATACAGACAGAGACCCATTCCAGAGTCTCCTCTGGTTTTTTTACGTGCACGGTGTACAGCACCGACACGAGACCTCGGTTTAAAGTCCCATCTGAAAGCTGTTCATTTTATTAGGGTCAGACGGGGGATCGAACCTGCGATCTCTGGATTACCAGTCCAGCGTGTTACCACTGGTCTACAGATCCGTCTGTGATGACAACATTATTTACAGCCCTCCCCATTTAAATGATACTGCTCTCATTGGTAAGTCTTCCAATAAATTCCGGCCATGGATCAAACCCTGTTCGGCTGTCCGATTAGCGCAGTGGTTAGCGCGCTCGCTTCTCACCAATGCAACCCGGGTTCGATCCTCGGACCGAGAAGTATGTGAGATGGTACGGTGGTCGCCAGATCGGTTTTCTCCGGGTACTCCAGATTCCTCCCACACGAATGACCACATTTACGCTTTCATGAGTGATTAATATAAGTTGTTAAAACTTGCTTCGCAATCATTGTAAAATAAATAAAGTTTAAACTTAAAACCCTGTTCGGATGTGTAGTGCAGCATTAGCCACTCTGGTGACAATTTAATTTTCAATAAATAAAACGAGCAGACAGTAACTGTTGAAAATCATTTGACTGTTCATAATTGCATGCACCAGACAGTATAAACTGCAGAAAGGTATGTATTGTCACTAGCATGACTGGGATGCCACGAGTACCTGTAAATAATACACAATTAATTAATCATCAGACATTCTCTTTGTTGACTCACGTATGTGCCTCCCAGGCCTTTGATGTACCAGACCTGCTCTCCTATCTGTGGAGGAGGATAAGGTTTAAAGACCTGCTCTCCTATATGTAGAGGAGGATAAGGTTTAAAGACCTGCTCTCCTATCTGTAGAGGAGGATAAGGTTTAAAGACCTGCTCTCCTATATGTAGAGGAGGATAAGGTTTAAAGACCTGTTCTCCTATATGTAGAGGAGGATAAGGTTTAAAGACCTGCTCTCCTATCTGTGGAGGAGGATAAGGTTTAAAGACCTGCTCTCCTATCTGTGGAGGAGGATAAGGTTTAAAGACCTGCTCTCCTATCTGTAGAGGAGGATAAGGTTTAAAGACCTGCTCTCCTATCTGTAGAGGAGGATAAGGTTTAAAGACCTGCTCTCCTATCTGTAGAGGAGGATAAGGTTTAAAGACCTGCTCTCCTATCTGTAGAGGAGGATAAGGTTTAAAGACCTGCTCTCCTATCTGTAGAGGAGGATAAGGTTTAAAGACCTGCTCTCCTATCTGTGGAGGAGGATAAGGTTTAAAGACCTGCTCTCCTATCTGTAGAGGAGGATAAGGTTTAAAGACCTGCTCTCCTATCTGTAGAGGAGGAAAGGTTTAAAGACCTGCTCTCCTATCAGTAGAGGAGGATAAGGTTTAAAGACCTGCTCTCCTATCTGTAGAGGAGGATAAGGTTTAAAGACCTGCTCTCCTATCTGTAGAGGAGGATAAGGTTTAAAGACCTGCTCTCCTATCTGTAGAGGAGGATAAGGTTTAAAGACCTGTTCTCCTATCTGTGGAGGAGGATAAGGTTTAAAGACCTGCTCTCCTATCTGTAGAGGAGGATATGGTTTAAAGACCTGCTCTCCTATCTGTGGAGGAGGATAAGGTTTAAAGACTTGTTCTCCTATCTGTGGAGGAGGATAAGGTTTAAAGAAGGCTTTCCGTTAACTAGGTTATGCTATGTTAATCTTATGACGGTACATTGTGTAATTATATTTTATAAATTATTATGTAAAATATTTCACTTCAAATATGTTATAATTAGGTTTAAAACACTGTCATGACGTCATACCTTTGTACTTGCAGTCGATTATTATTAATATTGGACTGGTGTCAAAAGTAGTATTGTATTAAATACTATGCGTACATGTACGAAATTAACAATTTTAATTAGTAGGATCTTGTTGTATAAGTGTTTGTTTTAACCCTTTCAACACCACAGACCTCTAAATAGGCGTACAAAAAGTGTAGATCCAGATGAGCCGGCTCGTGACGAGCCGTCTCATCAGGATCTGCACTTTTTGCCAGTAATATTACAATTTTTAAAAAATAATTTACCCATTTTGATAAATGAACTGATCCAAATGTAATTTTCTTATTAATTTAATTGGTCTAAAAATGTCATGGAACAGTCTATGGCAGTTACTTGGTGTTGAATGGGTTAAGTAAGCTATAAGCCTCAAACGGATCCAATATGTAAAATATTGGTACTGTCTTTGACAAATGTTGATGTAAAATACACATAAACAGAAATGCGAACAACAGACAACATGGCTGCACTTCAAATAGTTCCATGTTCAAACTGTATAAAGAGATAAATGTGTACTAATGAACCATGTGGTAAAATGATAGCATGAATCAGACAGAACTATAGTATTGTGATGGCACCTCAATCGTTTCAAACTTTTCTCAGAAACTAGGTAGGCTGTACAAGATTATATTAATACCATCCCTTGGAGCACCTCTACCATGTTTTGACATTTCAGTCATCAAGGCGGGAGGTGTTTATGACTGCATGCAAAGTTCAAAAGAGACAGACTTGCTACTGATAAGCCATCATGTCACATTCATTATTTCTTCATTACAGTTACCATGGTAACATGGCAACTCTCAAAAGCAAATCGGCTTTTTGTCCCAAAAACCAAGTCTATGATGAAATTACCTGTGTTGATGAATGTGGATATGCAATATATCATATGACGTGAGTTCTGACGCGATTTCTAAAACGGTAGTTTTTGGTTATTTCTGTATTGGTCTGAGATTTTTTGTTTTGTTCTACTGTAAGTGGATCCAGATTGGGGGAGGGCTCATGCACTATAGTGGGACACTATAGTGTGCAGTATTATGATTGAAGCCGCCCCACACTTTCCTAGAATCAATGATTACGCTCCTCCCCATAGGTCATTGACGTTGGCATCGTGGGTCTGCCATTAAATGTCATTTCACAGACATTAATATTTGCTCCTATGCCATTCTCAGTATTAAGAAACTCCTGACATGTTCCTAACATGTTTATACTATCAGTTGTGACACAGAAGTTTACTGTGGTGTTTCTGTTATTCTAACAACAGACGTATGCGCCATATTCCCTCATGGGACACATGAAAATGAATATTTGCCATCAAAACTAATGACATTTGACACAATAGCAGTCAGCCGAGCCGGGTAACAATAATCCTGTCTCTATGGCTCACTGAAGGCCCGTGACAAAATTGGCAGGCACTGTTTCAAACAAGCGATAATTTTAATAAAAAGGAATACAGTGAAACCTGTCTTAAGCAGCCAGCCAAAGGAATCACAGAGTGGCTGCTTAGCGTAGGTGGCGATGAGGTGACTGCCTCCTACCAATTCCATAGATTACTAAACACTAAAACTTAACCTTTGAGGTTACTGCCTCCTGTCAATTCCATAGACTACTATAAACACTTAACTTAAACTTAACCATTGAGGTTACTGCCTCCTGTCAATTCCATAGACTACTATAAACACTAACTTAAACTTTGAGGTTACTGCCTCCTGCCAATTCCATAGCTTACTAAACACTAAAACTCACCGTTGAGGTTACTGCCTCCTGTCAATTCCATAGACTACTAAACACTAAAACTTAACCTTTGAGGTTACTGCCTCCTGTCAATTCCATAGACTACTATAAACACTAACTTAAACTTAACCATTGAGGTTACTGCCTCCTGTCAATTCCATAGACTACTAAACACTAAAACTTAACCTTTGAGGTTACTGCCTCCTGTCAATTCCATAGACTACTATAAACACTAACTTAAACTTAACCATTGAGGTTACTGCCTCCTGTCAATTCCATAGACTATTATAAACACTAAAACTTAACCATTGAGGTTACTGCCTCCTGCTAATTCCATAAACTACTATAAACACTAATTTAAATTAAACAATTTTGGAGAAAACATTTGAGGTAAAATAATGCCTCCTGCTAATTAACTTGGTGGAAAACCTAGGACAGAAACATCTCTGATATATAAATCGTATATAAAGATGTAACCAATAAACATGGAGTGATACAGATCATTATGTTTAACTAGCATCCACCTTATGATGTAAAGTTGGCATGTCAATAAGAGTTGTCCAGAAATGAGCCATTCTAAATATGTTTTCCCCCCTCCCAATAGGCCATCATTATTTGAGTACTGCCTCTCATGGGTGGTATTTGACAAGTAACAGAGACTGTTTCCAGTATTTCTGAAGTATACGAAAAATAATGGCCACCACAATATGTTTGTAATATAATTGAGAATTCCTTAAGGGGACCTTTTGTTTTCTATATGCATGCAAGACATACAGGAATAACTTAATTTGGACTAAAGATTTTTCGCTTCTTTTCTGAAAGATAGTAGAAGAAATTTATGTCTTGGTAGCTCTAAAACAGGACCTGGTTATCAAAGACAATTATCGGAGTTTTGAAATAATTGTCATCCTGGGAGGGAGAGGGGTAATTATAGTTTAGCAATTTGGTTATCATCCGGGACAGTGCTCAGCTTATTGCATTGTGTCATGCCAGCTCTACATCAGCCGCTCTTTACTTCAAATACTTGTATATATCTGTTGGAAATCTGTAATGTCTTCTTTCATGGCACCTATTTTGTCTGGCTAGTTTTGATGCTTCTAGAGGAAGGTTTAGTGTCAGCGTCTAATCTAAAGTCCATTGCAGTTTTTTCTACTTCTTCATCAAAATTTTATTTTCGAAAATGAAATTATGACTAATATGCAAATCTATCCTAGTGCTAACTAACCTCATTAACCACCATTTTAACCCATTTCATTCTGGATACCGTTCAAACAGTATTTGCAAAGAACATAGAGCCAGATCAGCCGCTACGGAACGTGCCATCTAATCAGGCTCTATGCTGTTTGCTGTTCAGATGATCTTGCTAAGCCACTTGGCTTTGTAGCAAACAACATAGATCCTGATAAGCATGCAGCATCACGCTGTGGCTAATCTGGATCTATGTTGTTTGCAAAAAACTTTAAATGTATCCAGAATGAAATGGGTTAATGATGCACAACATGGACTGAGAATAATGGCCAAAACTAATACAATGAAAATAAATACTTCTGAGATATAAAACCAGGAAAATAAAGGCTAAGCGAACTTCGGCCAAGCGGACCAACACCAGAATAGAAGTACTTCACAGATCCAAAGTCATGAACTAAAGACAATAAGAATAATATAAGAAATCTTTATGGAAGCCATTGTTTAGTTTTAGTTCATACAAATTTATTTCAGCTCGATTACGAAACAAGTTCTATCAACTTATATTAATCGCTCGCGAGACCTCATTCCTGATGTAATCCATCGCCACGAGTGAGAGAGAAGAGGCAATGTGGAATTTAAATGCCTTGCCTAAAGGGTACAATCGTAATGGCTCCAGCGGGGCTCGAAATCCGGACCGTTCACAGAGCCATTGTTTCCAAGGAGACACGGGTATGGTACTTCCTACAAACATTTCTGCAACATATTCTCAATATGAATTCATTATTGCTAACATTTGATATCACACTGGTCTGAAAGAAACTGGAATTCCACAGCCCATAATAGACATAGTCTCACCCCCTGGATATATTAAATATATCCCATGCTTCCTGGTTACAGAATAGTACCTCTACCCTCGAATGTGGACCCCACCCATACCCAATATCCATTCTATGTTTCACCAGTACAACATATACCAGTACCCATTTTGAAAATGGTGCACTCTTACTACATTTTGATCAGCTGGTTCCCTGCACTCAAAGCCAATCTCAATCCTATATGCTTCCTGATTATGGCATTTACATGCTTCCTGATTATGGCATGTACAAGAGGTTGCAGTTGGTTCAGCACCCCAACAGAACTGTCTGTGAATATTACAAACTCTTGGTACAGAAGTGTCTGTGAATTTGGGACACTAGGTAAGACATGTCTGTGAATTTGGGACACTAGGTACAGATGTGTCTGTGAATTTGGGACACTAGGTACAGACGTGTCTGAATTTGGGACACTAGGTACAGACGTGTCTGTCAATTTGGGACACTCTTGGTACGGAAGTGTCTGTGAATTTGGGAAACTCTTGGTATGGATGTATCTGAGAATTTGGGACACTTGGTATGGATGTATCTGATAATTTGGGACACTTTTGGTACGGACGTATCTGAGAATTTGGGACACTCTTGGTACGGAGGTGTCTGTGAATTTGGGACACTAGGTAAGACATGTCTGTGAATTTGGGACACTAGGTACAGATGTGTCTGTGAATTTGGGACACTAGGCACAGACATGTCTGTGAATTTGGGACACACTAGGTACAGACATGTCTGTGAATTTGGGACACTAGGTACAGACATGTCTGTGAATTTGGGACACTAGGTACAGACGTGTCTGTCAATTTGGGACACTCTTGGTACGGAAGTGTCTGTGAATTTGGGAAACTCTTGGTATGGATGTATCTGAGAATTTGGGACACTTGGTATGGATGTATCTGATAATTTGGGACACTTTTGGTACGGACGTATCTGAGAATTTGGGACACTCTTGGTACGGAGGTGTCTGTGAATTTGGGACACTAGGTAAGACATGTCTGTGAATTTGGGACACTAGGTACAGATGTGTCTGTGAATTTGGGACACTAGGCACAGACATGTCTGTGAATTTGGGACACACTAGGTACAGACATGTCTGTGAATTTGGGACACTAGGTACAGACATGTCTGTGAATTTGGGACACTAGGTACAGACATGTCTGTGAATTTGGGACACTCTTGGTACGGACGTATCTGAGAATTTGGGACACTCTTGGTACGGAAGTGTCTGTGAATTTGGGACTAGAACATACATGACAATGATAAGAAACAATGGAATATTCCAGCCTTTGACCTATGCAAGATGACACATTATTGACAAACAATAAACATACATTAATATAAAGCTGCTACTAGTGGTTAGTCAGCCATATGAATGTTGGCAACCCACAAACAGCTGCATGTTATCCACAACTATAAATCAAACTACTCTGCATGCAAGAGCATGGTGGACTTGATTTAAATCCTGTCATAGGGCAGACTACATGTGCTAGCAGGGTAAACTTAATCTAAACCCATATATCTACAACTTGAGCAGAAGGGAGGGACAGACAGTAGCAACTCTATAAATTATGTTGTATCTGCACAGGCTAGTCAATTACAAAGATTTTAAACAATCAATTTGACAGGCCATGACAGCTACTGTTACTTTCTGAGAACTAGGTGAAATAAAGAAATGGTTGTTTTTCATTAATAAATAAAACCCCACCCTCCAAATCATGGTTGTTTTTCAGTAATAAATAAACACTCCAAAACATAATAGGCCATTTGATGTTTGCCTTCATGCTATTGCGGCCCCCCCCCCCCCATATGTTTTGGGGACGTTTGGAGTTGTTTTCACATGTGTATATGATACACAAACAATTGATTTTCAGGGAATTCAGGTTTTAACGATGTATGAAAAATATTACAAGCATCTTTATTTGAATTTGTTTCTAATATTTTCCATACACCGTCAAAAAGAGCAATTGTTACTGCCCCCCCCCCCCTCCATAGTCTGTAACCTAAAGCAAGAAGGGAGTCAGCAACTGGCATGTTACGTTTTGGAGATATTGTATACTTTATTTATTTTACAACTATTGCGAAGCAAGTTTTAACAACTTATATTAATCACTCTCGTTGGCTCGGATGAAAGCGTATATGTGGTCATTCATGTGGGAGGAAACCGGAGTACCCGGAGAAAACCCACCTGTCCGATCTGGCGACCATCTCACATACTTCCCTGTCTGAGGATCGAACCCGGGTCGCATTGGTGAGAAGCGAGCGCGCTAACCACTGCGCTAATCGGACAGCCAATGTCATACTGAATCTCAGTGAAAAATAAATTAGGGACCATCAACATACCCTCCCCTGCACATGATAAACTGGGCTCGGTTGACCATGTCATGGGCAATCCATATACCCCTGATAATTGATGGAACAATCAGTAATGTTAGGGAAAGTTGTGGTGAATAATGGGTGTCATTCTGTAGGATTTATAGTGTGTGGATTTTATCACTTGACTGGTATCGGTAGATCACCTGGGCTTATCAGTGACTGCTGTTTGAAGTGTTTCAAGAAGTCCGGTAATGTTTCATGAATGTTTGGCACATCTTCAAGTCAACAGGTACACACCTACTGATAGATACCACAAGGCCTGGCCTTATAAATATTATTTTCAGGTAATATACAGTGAAACCCCTCTACATCGGATCTCATCCAAACCAAGCAATTGTTTGGGTCCAAATTCTTCTCTTTTTATTCATTTATCACTGCATACCTAACACTCACTTAGTCTTCATAATGAGAGACAACTCTAATTTTCTATTACCTCCCTTGGCAGATAAAGTCTGATTTATTCCAATATGCGAATACCGTAGGTCCTTTTAGTTAGAATCCTTTGTTTTTACTGTTGTTCCCTAACCAGATGTTGCGGTATGATAAATGTCATTTTATTCAAATCGTGTTAATTAACTGATAACGTTCTTTTACAAATAAGTACCCATACTGTACGAGATCTGTCCAGATATAGTAATATAATAATCACAAGAAACGATAGTAGAATAAAACTGTTAGCATGTTGTGCAAAGGAAACAACGATAAAAACAGAGGAAAACACTTAATAGAACCTATCTACTTTTAGTGAGTATTCAGGGGCAGTAACTGACCGATGTCACTCATTACAAATCAAATGTGTAACCTAAAGAATACTAAATACAAACAATTAGATTTCCAATTTTAATTCCTTCAACATTTAAAATTAACCAGTTCCATACTGCAAATAAAATTATAAACAAGCTTTCTTCTAAGAATTGCAGATTTGAACTATAAATTTAGGACCCTACACACAACATTTACTCTGTTGCGCTGGCTGATTGGTTTAGAAAGGTTTCACTGTATATCCTAGGGTTAAAAATTGAACTGGATCACAAAAAATGTTCAAAAAGTACTTAAATATTAGTATGATGCAAAATACATGTGTATTCATTAATTAACTAGAGAACTGTTTAATATAAGTTTGATGAAAATATGCCTATAGATGTATAATTCATTGTTTAACTAGAGACCTGTTTAATAGAAGTTTGATGGAAATATGCCTATAGATGTATGATTCATTGTTTAACTAGAGACCTGTTTAATAGAAGTTTGATGGAAATATGCCTATAGATGTATGATTCATTGTTTAACTAGAGAACTATTTAATATAAGTTTGATGAAAATAGACCTATAGATGTATGATTCATTGTTTAACTAGAGAACTATTTAATATAAGTTTGATGAAAATAGACCTATAGATGTATGATTCATTGTTTAACTAGAGAACTGTTTGATATAAGTTTGATGGAAATATGCCTACATATGTATAATTTATTGTTTAACTAGAGAACTGTTTAATATAAGTTTGATGGAAATAGACCTATATATGTATGATTCATTGTTTAACTGTTGAATTCTTGGTTTGTTGAAAATACATGTGTTGGATTTGTTGTTAGCGAAGATAACTTTTTAATTTGATGAAGGTTTGCTATTTGTTATTCTAAATCTTGACATAAAATTAAATTTGGTAATCTTGGTTAATAAGCTGCACATGCCTGCCTGAGATAAATCTAACATTATGCCATTTTAATGTGTTTCATATAAAATGATGTTAGCATCCTGTATTATTGCCTCATTAATCACTATTGCAACGGGGACATGATAATACCTTTACATTTAAACTTTATATACATTCATTTGTAGTTCCAGGAGGGGGGGGGGGGTGAGTGGGCGGGGGTACGGAGGAGCTATGGGGGAAGGGGATTAATTATGCCAAATGGTAGAAACACAAAAATCAGTAATTTCTGGGCATGAGGAGTTTTACTAATAAACCGGATGTGGATTCTATCCAGGCTCTACAGAAAAGAGAAGTTTAAATTGCCACTGTTGCTCGCACTTATTGCTGTATAACATTAGACTACAGATATACGATCCATAAGCTGACTGTCCTCTCACTTTCCTCCATGTTTTCTACAATTTAAAACACGTTTCAGACTGTTTCTAAAATGCGAAAAAAATGACATATTTTGAATCTGGCAGTTGCAGAGCCACCTGTGGTATATCTATAACAGTACAGTCTCTTCACGTCTACGATTGTGCTTACCATTTATTTCAAGGACATAATTACACCGCGCAAATATAAATTGATTCCGCAATATGTGTTCCACAGGTGAGCAAGAGATGAATTCTGAATGTAATAGTGAACCGTTGAGAATCTGGAAAAATATTCGATATTCCCAAACAACTTCAAAATTTTACGACTTAAATGACGCAAAAAAGCTTCTGAATGTCCCAGAACACATGCTCCAACAGGAAGATGCTTGAAAACTGATCAAGTTATTGAAGTAGATTTTTTTTTTAATTCCCAACCTATGCAGGCCCGGGCCATCTGTATATCATTAACAGAGGTTTGTTGTTTTAATTTTAGTGAAAACTCGTCAAGATGCAATTACTTAACAAGAAGTGTTGTAAGAGCTTCTAATTAACAGGCACTGTCTCACAGGAAGTGCTCCTACTGGTTTCAAGATTTTCTTTTTTTTTCTAAGCAGACTGTGTTCATATCATCACTCTCAATCATCCAGAAGCTTGACAGTTGTTCATTCCTGATTTATTTGCCAAAATATTGCTTCAATTATGTTTTACACTACATTTACTGGTTTTTTTTACAGATGAGACAAAATTTGAAAAGCATGTCCCATTTGATCCAGGTCACACACACAGGAGACACAAAAACAGTAAAGTGTTATGCCTACAAAAATAAAAATGCAACACATTTGAATTATTCAGTGCTAAGTCAGAGCTAGCTTCAAGTCAGACGAATGAACATGTTTTATTATGCATATATTAATATTGTATGATTTATGAATATGGTAGTATTACATAGAAGTTTAATCACATATAATAATCTATTTGTTTTCGAGACCTTTGTGGGCTTGTTTTAATATTTTAATAACTTAATATTGTATGATTTATGAATATAGTAGTATTACATAGAAGTTTAATCACATACAATAATCTACTTGTTTTCGAGAACGGTGTGGGTGTGTTTTAATATTTTAATAACTTCTTTTAATATTCTGACTGACTTCCCTGGAATATTGGAATTATTGACATTACTAAGTACACCGTATGATTGGTACACATTTCCACTGATCGAGAGTTAGTGTGCGTTTGAGCTTGCAGTTAGTGTACCGTATGATTGGTACACATTTCCACTGATCGAGAGTTAGTGTGCGTTTGAGCTTGCAGTTAGTGTGCGTTTGAGCTTGCAGTTAGTGTACCGTATGATTGGTACACATTTCCACTGATTGAGAGTTAGTGTGCATTTGAGCTTGCAGTTAGTGTGTGTTTGAGCTTGTAGTTAGTGTGCATTTGAGCTTGATATAATTATTGAAAGTTAGTGTGCATTTGAGCTTGATATAATTATTGAAAGTTAGTGTGCATTTGAGCTTGATATAATTATTGAAAGTTAGTGTTCATTTGAGCTTGATATAATTATTGAAAGTTAGTGTGCATTTAAGCTTGATATAATTATTGAAAGTTAGTGTTCATTTGAGCTTGATATAATTATTGAAAGTTAGTGTTCATTTAAGCTTGATATAATTATTGAAAGTTAGTGTTCATTTGAGCTTGATATAATTATTGAAAGTTAGTGTTCATTTGAGCTTGATATAATTATTGAAAGTTAGTGTTCATTTGAGCTTGATCTATATTGAAAGTTAGTGTGCGTTTGAGCTTGATCTATATTGAAAGTTAGTGTGCGTTTGAGCTTGAACCATAATAATAGTGTCGCAACTGCCTGTGAATGAACAGCAGTACCAAATCCATGCAGGCCAGGCTGATAGGTAATCAGTAACCATTACTTAACCCTGGGGTTGATGGGGTTCGAGCCTTCGACGCCCACTCCGTAGGAGGATGCCTTACGACTAGGTCATAGAGAGGGTTATGTTACATGTGAGCAGAGAGAGAGAGGAACATAGCAGGGTTACTTGTAGCTGTCAGTTGTAGAGTATGTGTTATATCATGAACAGGTAATCTGTCTCACTTTATTTGACTATCTATAGGTCAGACTGGGAAGCTGTACTAATCAGTGATCTTGGCTACCACATATCAACATTATCTCTAACCATGACCAAGCAACAATGTATGGCACAGATTACCTAGCATGGGACTTAACACATTTCTAAACATACAGTATACCTCAGTCTTACACCCCCTGCACTACAATAAACAACACAGAAGGCATTACATCCTACCCCCTCCAGTACAACAGTCTTACACCCCCTGCACTACAATAAACAACACAGAAGGCATTACATCCTACCCCCTCCAGTACAACAGTCTTACACCCCCTGACACTTCAATAAACACCACAGAAAGCATTACATCATACTCCCTCCAGTACAACACAGTCTTACACCTCCTGACACTTCAATAAACAACACAGAAAGCATTACATCCCACCCCCTCCAGTACAACACAGTCTTACACCCCCTGACACTTCAATAAACAACACAGAAGGCATTACATCCCACCCCCTCCAGTACAACACAGTCTTACACCCCCTGACACTTCAATAAACAACACAGAAAGCATTACATCCTACCCCCTCCAGTACAACAGTCTTACACCCCCTGACACTTCAATAAACAACACGGAAAGCATTACATCCCACCCTCTCCCTGGCACTTCCTCTAAACATGCTTCTGCTGATACTAAGAAATCACTACACCACAGATACTTAGCAGTTCAGACTGTGAGAATATTTATGAGTATGGTTAATGACCAGGCCCATGGTCTGCCTTATCTACTCCATCTGTCCCAAGACACAAGATCTCTGTTCAGGACATGTGACCATGTCTATACTGCCAGAAGCAATCTACCTATCATTTTGTGATCTAATCTCTGGTTTTGAGGGAACTGCTGTTGTTTTGGTCCACATGATAAATTACTTGAGTAATTATTGTGTATCCAGTGTACTGGAGGATGCAACAGTTCTTTGATAGTCTATTTAGGGGGAGGGGGTCTGAAAAATAATAAAAAAATAATTCAAAAATAACATTTTGATACATACAATAAAGCACAGAACATGTGCTTTATGTCATATAGCTGCACTACAAATCCAGGGATTGCAGGTTCGATGCCCCGTCTCACGCTAATATTATTAACAGTCTTTCAGATAAACATGAAACTAAGGTCTCGTGGCGGCGCTTTCACCGTGCACGTAAAAGAACCAGAGGAGACTCTGGAATGGATCTCTGTCTGTATCATTGCACTATCCTCCAAAAATCCAAAATGACTAATCTCTTCAGGAGGCATCGCTCATATGGGCAACCGGTAGCAACGATAAATAAACTAAAATAATTATGTCATATGTAAATTTCTTTTGTTTGTTTTTGGTTTTTACTTTATTCATGCCCATGCAGATTCTAGGTCACTAAACCCAAATGTCTATGTGAAAAGTTGATACAATACAATACAAACTATTGATTGAAACAACTTCAGCTCAGTTATTTCAACAGATTTGGAGTTCCATTGTATCATAAATTTCACATCAAAGACATTTTGAAACAAAGTCTGAAAATGACTGGAGGTTGAAGAGTTGCAGGGTTTTGTCCAATAACAAAAGACAATACATTTGTTATCAGTCTATATCCAAAATAAAAACTTGTAACATTGTAAAAATCTCAGAGAACTGGACAGCTGCCATGGAGTTGAAAGGAGAATGTATAGCAGCTGTTGAGGTGTATGTGATAGAGGTTTGCCTGATTGACAACCAAACCCATCTAATTTTCTAGTGGCACAATCCCTTATTCCTATCACTGCACAATTTCTTACCTATCACGTATAAACATTTCTTTATATCATAGCAAGTCTTTACAGTCTTCAGATATGAATTTACTATATTTTTAGCCAGAAGCATGGACACTGGTGAAGTATGTGTGGCAGTGCTAGAGGTGATGGAAGCATGAACACTGGTGAAGTGTATGGCAGTGCTAGAGGTGATGGAAGCATGAACACTGGTGAAGTGTATGGCAGTGCTAGAGGGGATGGAAGCATGAACACTGGTGAAGTGTGTGGCAGTGCTAGAGGTGATGGAAGCATGAACACGGGTGAAGTGTGTGGCAGTGCTAGATGTGATGGAAGCATGAACACTGGTGAAGTGTGTGGCAGTGCTAGAGGTGATGGAAGCATGAACACTGGTGAAGTGTGTGGCAGTGCTAGAGGTGTTGGAAGCATGAACACTGGTGAAGTGTATGGCAGTGCTAGAGGTGATGGAAGCATGAACACTGATGAAGTGTATGGCAGTGCTAGAGGTGATGGAAGCATGAACACTGGTGAAGTGTATGGCAGTGCTAGAGGTGTTGGAAGCATGAACACTGGTGAAGTGTATGGCAGTGCTAGAGGTGATGGAAGCATGAACACTGGTGCAGTGTGTGGCAGTGCTAGAGGTGATGGAAGCATGAACACTGGTGAAGTGTATGGCAGTGCTAGAGGTGATGGAAGCATGAACACTGGTGAAGTGTATGGCAGTGCTAGAGGTGATGGAAGCATGAACACTGATGAAGTGTATGGCAGTGCTAGAGGTGATGGAAGCATGAACACTGTTGAAGTGTATGGCAGTGCTAGAGGTGATGGAAGCATGAACACTGGTGAAGTGTATGGCAGTGCTAGAGGTGATGGAAGCATGAACACTGGTGAAATAGAAAAATACCAATCATAATTAGAAAACTATGTTATAGTTCTTTGCATTGAGAAGGATTAATCACCGGCTTCATTTATTCTGGACAAAAAGCTTAAAATACCATCCTCAAGCCAACAGGACACCTAGGACTTGCTAACATTGAATTTAATATGTCATACATTCTATACAGTGAGCATCCAATCCAAACTTCTCTCAGTTTTCTTCCCGGCTAATGAACAAAGATGCTGACTCCTGGCTGCCTTCGATGGATCATGAAACAATCAAAACTTGGGCAAGCTTTCAAAAAAACAGTGGCTTCAAATCTGTCCTTTCAAGTGTTTTTAATTAAGACTGTCAGGTGATGTACCATTAGAAACAATAAATTCAAACGGAACAAACTCTGATGTTAATTAAAGATGGCTCGGAAGTGGTGTGTTTTTTGTAAACTTGGGCCATTAGAGAGTATTTATCACAGAGAAATGCTACAAATTATGTCCGCAAGTGACTTAGTCAAAGATCCCAGGGATAATGTGAAATATTGCCATGATAAAATTTTATGGGGAAGCTTCAAGGGTGAGGAAACTGAACTCAAAAGACATGGGTTATAATAAAGAGTAATGGTAGTCTATATATACAGCTCTCATAAAACAATTATCAACACGTTCTACCACATCAATTTAAGCAAGTGCAACGGAGGCTGCAGCAGAAACTTGTCAAATAAAAACTTCCGAACTGTACACTGTGATTGCAATGACCCGAAGCAAGCTCTGAGAAAACTTGGTAAATTTTAAAACTAGACCCTTGCTTAGTTTATATTCAAATTTCTTTTAGATTATTCGCTCTCAGACATCTACATGAGCAGTGATATAGCTTGGCATAAATAGATGTGTATTCAGTATTGCTCTAATTACAGATGGATTTGTAGTCCAGTGGTAACAGGCTGGACTGGTAATCCAGGGATTGCAGGTTCGATCCCCCATCTGATCCTAACAGTCTTTCAGATGAGACTTTAAACCGGGGTCTTGTGTCGGTGCTTTACACCGTGCACGTAAAAGAACCAGAGGAGACTCTGGAATGGATCTCTGTCTGTATCATTGCACTATTCTCCAAAATCTAAAATGACTAATAAAAACACACAGTTACTCTCGTTTTTTATGCTGGGGGATTTCCCCCTCCATCCCCCGAAAAGTCTACCACAGCAGCTGAAATGTGGTCACCACCACATACCCTACCCTGAACTGTGGTCAGGACTACATACCCTGATCTGTGGTCAGGACTACATACCCTGATCTGTGGTCAGGACTACATACCCTGATCTGTGGTCAGGACTACATACCCTGATCTGTGGTCAGGACTACATACCCTGAACTGTGGTCACCACCACATACCCTGAACTGTGCTCAGCACCACATACCCTACTCTGAACTGTGGTCAACACCACATACCCTGAACTGTGGTCACCACCACATACCCTACCCTGAACTGTGGTCAGGACTACATACCCTGATCTGTGGTCAGGACTACATACCCTGATCTGTGGTCAGGACTACATACCCTGATCTGTGGTCAGGACTACATACCCTGATCTGTGGTCAGGACTACATACCCTGAACTGTGGTCACCACCACATACCCTGAACTGTGCTCAGCACCACATACCCTACTCTGAACTGTGCTCAGCACCACATACCCTACTCTGAACTGTGGTCACCACCACATACCCTGAACTGTGGTCACCACCACATACCCTGACCTGTGTTCACCACCACACACCCTACCCTGAACTGTGGTCACCACCACATACCCTACCCTGAACTGTGTTCACCACCACATACCCTACCCTGAACTGTGTTCACCACCACATACCCTACCCTGAACTGTGGTCAGCACCACATACCCTACCCTGAACTGTGGTCACCACCACATACCCTACCCTGAACGGTGGTCACCACCACATACCCTGACCTGTGTTCACCACCACATACCCTACCCTGAACTGTGGTCACCACCACATACCCTACCCTGAACTGTGGTCACCACCACATACCCTACCCTGAACTGTGGTCACCACCACATACCCTACCCTGAACGGTGGTCACCACCACATACCCTGACCTGTGTTCACCACCACATACCCTACCCTGAACTGTGGTCACCACCACATACCCTACCCTGAACTGTGGTCGCCACCACATACCCTACCCTGAACTGTGATCACCACGACATACCCTACCCTGAACTGTGGTCGCCACCACATACCCTACCCTGAACTGTGGTCATCACCACATACCCTGAACTGTTGTCACCACCATATACCCTGAACTGTGGTCACCACCACATACCCTGAACTGTGGTCACCACCACATACCCTGAACTGTGGTCAGCATCACATACCCTGAACTGTGGTCACCACCACATACCCTGAACTGTGGTCACCACCACATACCCTGAACTGTGGTCACCACCACATACCCTGAACTGTGGTCACCACCACATACCCTGAACTGTGATCATCACCACATACCCTGAACTGTGGTCAGCACCACATACCCTGAACTGTGGTCACCACCACATACCCTGACCTGTGTTCACCACCACATACCCTACCCTGAACTGTGGTCACCACCACATACCCTGAACTGTGGTCAGCACCACATACCCTGAACTGTGATCACCACCACATACCCTACCCTGAACTGTGGTCACCACCACATACCCTGAACTGTGGTCACCACCACATACCCTGAACTGTGGTCACCACCACATACCCTGAACTGTGTTGGTGCACCGAAAAACAACAAATTGAACAACACAAACGACAACTGGTCACATACTGGAGGAATTCAAATTTGTTCTTGCTCGGCAGTGTATTGTATTCAAATAGTATTTGTTCTTGCTCGGCAGTGTATTGTATTCAAATAGTATTTGTTCTTGCTTGGCAGTGTATTGTATTCAACTAGTATTTGTTCTTGCTCGGCAGTGTATTGTATTCAACTAGTATTTGTTCTTGCTTGGCAGTGTATTGTATTCAACTAGTATTTGTTCTTGCTCGGCAGTGTATTGTATTCAAATAGTATTTGTTCTTGCTCGGCAGTGTATTGTATTCAAATAGTATTTGTTCTTGCTCGGCAGTGTATTGTATTCAACTAGTATTTGTTCTTGCTCGGCAGTGTATTGTATTCAACTAGTATTTGTTCTTGCTCGGCAGTGTATTGTATTCAAATAGTATTTGTTCTTGCTCGGCAGTGTATTGTATTCAAATAGTATTTGTTCTTGCTCGGCAGTGTATTGTATTCAACTAGTATTTGTTCTTGCTCGGCAGTGTATTGTATTCAACTAGTATTTGTTCTTGCTCGGCAGTGTATTGTATTCAAATAGTATTTGTTCTTGCTCGGCAGTGTATTGTATTCAACTAGTATTTGTTCTTGCTCGGCAGTGTATTGTATTCAAATAGTATTTGTTCTTGCTCGGCAGTGTATTGTATTCAACTAGTATTTGTTCTTGCTCGGCAGTGTATTGTATTCAAATAGTATTTGTTCTTGCTCGGCAGTGTATTGTATTCAACTAGTATTTGTTCTTGCTCGGCAGTGTATTGTATTCAAATAGTATTTGTTCTTGCTCGGCAGTGTATTGTATTCAACTAGTATTTGTTCTTGCTCGGCAGTGTATTGTATTCAAATAGTATTTGTTCTTGCTCGGCAGTGTATTGTATTCAACTAGTATTTGTTCTTGCTCGGCAGTGTATTGTATTCAAATAGTATTTGTTCTTGCTCGGCAGTGTATTGTATTCCAATAGTATTTGCTCGGCATTGTATTTATTTTGCATATTATTTGTGACTTTGAATCTTTCATTTCTTTTAAACTTTATTTATTTTACAACGATTGCGAAGTTCTAACAACTTCTATTAATCACTCTCGTTGGCGCGGATGAAAGCGTAAATGTGGTCATTCGTGTGAGAGGAAACCGGAATACCCGGAGAAAACACACCTGTCCTATCTGGCGACCACCGTACCATCTCACATGCTTCCCGGTCTGAGGATCAAACCCGGGTTACATTAGTGAGAAGCAAGCGTGCTAACCACTGCGCTAATCGGCTAGACTAGCTTGCTCCATCCATCATATGAACATTTCCCAGTAAAGCTAGCTTGCTGTATTGCATAGTGAGGTAACTGCTGTAGCCATTAAAAATAACCAACAAAACGTGTATTACATTATGTTACAAAACATGCATATTTATAATTACACCTCACATAGGCATTTCCAGTTATTGCTTTTTCATTTCATGTGATCATAACCCAAGTGGAGAAGTAGTAGGGCTAAACACCTTCTCACATTCTCTGTCAACACTAGCATCTCGTAAATATAATCTATTACAGTGTTAGGCAGGAGTAAAGCTGCTCTACTAAACTAGTAAAACAGCTCCCTGTTCCGGGGCTTTTCCCTGTTAAACAGTATATTATTCATGGGTTTTTCCCTGGTAACAGCACATTATTAATGGGTTTTTCCCTGGTAACAGCATATTATTCCGGGGATTTTCCCTGGTAACAGCACATTATTAATGGGTTTTTCCCTGGTAACAGCACATTATTAATGGGTTTTTCCCTGGTAACAGCACATTATTAATGGGTTTTTCCCTGGTAACAGCACATTATTCATGGGTTTTTCCCTGGTAACAGCATATTATTCCGGGGATTTTCTCTGGTAACAGCATATTATTCCGGGGATTTTTCCTGGTAACAGCACATTATTCATGGGTTTTTCCCTGGTAACAGCACATTATTCATGGGTTTTTCCCTGGTAACAGCACATTATTCCAGGGATTTTCCCTGGTAACAGCATATTATTCCAGGGATTTTCCCTGGTAACAGCACATTATTCTGTGCTTCTCAATAGTAACCGCAGATAAGTTTAGGACTTCCCTGGTAACAACACATTGTTCTGTTGACTGTTTTAACACTCTGTACCGTCCTTGTCTCGGTATAAACCGCTATTAATGGTTGATCTCAGCCTTACATTGTCTGTTTTAAAAGGCTTAGTACGGTATAGGCTCTTGTGTGGAAAACACTACATCGAAATATACAAATCCAAGCTGGAATGTATACATCGAAAGCTGGAATGTAGTACCAGAAAATACGAAGACCTTGTCCGAAAGACATTTCATCAAATTATCCACACAGCAAATAGCACATGACAATATTTTCTCTCTTTTGATTGACGTACTTCAAGAGACTGCAATCATCAGATTAGCCAGGTTTGTCGAGATCATTTCACAAGGTTACCGTCACTTCATAGCCATTCCTTGGCATTAGAAGACAAAGCGGCATTGTACCAATCCCGAGACATCCGCGATTAACCGTTCCACTACATGCGACACTCCAATTTCTTTATTGTGTCATTTTCTGAGAATTTAATTACCTGAAATCTGGAGTATCCGGCTAAGCAGATTCACGTGTTTTCTGTCTGTTTCTTGACAAATTACCCGATTTTAAATCGAATTTGAGCAGTGACATTATCAGTATTACCTCTAACAGACAAATGTAAATACAATTTTACGATTCTTTTGATACAGATTTTATTAAATTCTGTCACATCCTCCCAGTTTTTTCTATGGTTCTTTATATAAATTAATTGAAACAATATTGAAGCCTGTAATATTAAATTCTTGCAGGTAGTTCACTATTTATCAAGTTATGTTGAGATTTAACGGAGACAAACAAAAGGATAGAACACGAGGTAGGGTGTAGTAGCTTGGCTGAAAATGATGCGGTTGCTGGGGCCAATTCATTTTTTCAGTTGGATTGTCGGGGGAGGGGGGTACATTTTGACATTATATTTAGTATCGGCAATTATTATTGTGTGTTTTACGTTTATTTATCATCGCTACCGGTTGCCCATATGAGCAACACCTCCTGAAGAGATTAGTCATTTTAGATTTTTGGAGGATAGTGCAATGATACAGACAGAGACTCATTCCAGAGTCTCTATGGTTCTTTTACGTGCACGGTGTACAGCACAGACACAAGACCTCGGTTTAACGTCCCATCTGAAAGACTGTTAATTTGATTAGGGTCAGACGGGGGATCGAACCTGGATCCCTGGATTACCAGTCCATCGTGTTAACCACTGGACTACAGATCCGTCAGAGATTATCTTACAATTTTCATCAAATAACTTTTTTTGAAAAAAATGTGTATGTCACGACTATTAGGCAGATACGCCACGGGACAAGATACATGTTGTTTTATGTATACATGTGTTTGCAATTAATCCAGATTATTTCCTTTTTTTAAATTTTAATTTTTTTTTTATTTAAGTTTATTTAACGTCGCTACCGGTTTCCCATTTGAGCGACGGGCAGTTTACCTAACAACACCTTTCCTGGGCAGGCTCCAGCAGTTAACCAATACTTGGTGCACCAACCTCCGTAAGAAACTGCCAACTTTTTCATATAAATGAGACACGGTCTGAGCGAAGCTCGAACCTGTGATCATCAGAGATGATAGGTTACAGTGGTATACAAGTCAGCGACCGTAACCACTCGACCACGGAGGCGATTTTTTCCTGCATCAAATGATCTGCTATTATACTAGTCTTGTACTCTTTATTGAATAAACGTCTTCATATATAAAGGGAAATAATATACAAATGATTTTTATCAGGGAGATAATATACAAATGATAATTTTATCAGGGAGATAATATACAAATGATAATTTTATCAGGGAGATAATATACAAATGATAATTTTAAACAGGGAAATAACACATACATTATAATTTTAAGGGAGATGATAATTATACAAATGATAATTTTATCAGGGAGATAATATACAAATGATAATTTTAAACAGGGAAATAACACATACATTATAATTTTAAGGGAGATGATAATTATACCAATGATAATTTTCTCAGAGATAATATACGAATGATATTCTTAACAGGGAGATAATATACGAATGATATTCTTAACAGGGAGATAATATACAAATGATATTCTTAACAGACTGAATTATATAAAATAACATATTTTGTGAAATTTAATGAAATGTGTGGTAGTGATCACACCATTTGAAACCATTCACTCCCACGGCAATTGTATCCAAACTACATAGCTACAAGATTATGAAAAATGTTCACTCCATTTTTCTTTCCTACATATTAATTTAACAACAAATCTTAAAGGAAAATTACAAGCATAAGTGAACTACAGTTCTACAAGCAGTATGTAAAGCTACATGTAATAGAACGTGGAACAGCCTCATATCATACCGCCACATTCCAACCTGAAGCCAATTAATTGTAATTTACTAGAGGCAGAGGAAGACCGTTATTGCTAAGTTCAACTTCAAAAGCCACAAGTAAGACTCTACCCTTTGGAGGACACCGGTTAACTTGCTGCGCCTGACGCTGCTATAATTGGAGTTACATCCCCTTAATCCTGACAACATGTTGCAAAGGATAAAAGCACTGATGGTAGAAGAGCTTTAAGTCATAAAATGCATTTTGTAAATATATTGAAAACAGCAGTCATAAAAGTACAGTTAATAAAGAAATAATGGCAAGTTAACAGACTGCGATCAATTTTGTGTTCTTTTGAAAAATTAAAAGTTGTCGTGTGTGCCAAAATGCACAAATGCATTTAATTAATTATCCATATAACATGAGGAGTTAATTTTGGACTTAAAAATCGTTTCTGTAATTGAAGAACGTTAATTGTGAGATGCTGATGTCCTATAGAGAGGGGAGGTTGCGTGTATATGGATTGATCCACTCCCTGATGTGAGGCGCATGTCTTTGATTCCCTGTTTGAGGGCGAGCATTGGGTAATTAACGTATAGCATCAACACAACAGATACAAAGGAGAGTGCTTATACTGCAAGACATAAACGTAATCCTCGACAATATGAAACATATGATCGGCAAAATTGAAAAACTTATCGAAGCTACTTAATTAAAAGTGAACATACGTATCAACTTTGAGCATTAATCCTCGAGTGAAATCAATATTTTTGGGTGAAATGGTTTCTATCGCAGATTTACCTGAAGGCAAGACATGAAAACACAATTAAAATACTTGAGTAAGCTCCTGACATGGTTGATGGAGACGAAGGTTTCTCCAAGAATTTTACCATCATTAATAATATAATATGTTAGGCGTGTGTGTTTTTTACATTTATTTATCGTCGCTACCGGTTGCCCATATGAGCAACGCCTCCTGAAGAGATCAGTCATTTTAGATTTTTGGAGGGTAGTGCAATGATACAGACAGAGACCCATTCCAGAGTCTCCTCTGGTTCTTTTACGTGCACAGTGTAAAGCACCGACACAAGACCTCTGCTTAAAGTCCCGGCTGAAAGATGTAATTTTATCAGGGTCAGACGGGGGATCTAACCACTGTACTACAGATCTGTCTGTGTATATATGTTAGGCATACCATGGCTTAGCCTTTATACATAAGTCAATTGTAACCACAGGGAAAAGGGTGGTGAAGGTGGTGAATGTGGTGAATGTGGTGGAGGTGGTGAATGTGGTGAATGTGGTGAAGGTGGTGGAGGTGGTGAAGGTGGTGAATGTGGTGAAGGTGGTGAATGTGGTGACGGTGGTGGAGGTGGTGAATGTGGTGAAGGTGGTGGAGGTGGTGAAGGTGGTGAAGGTGGTGGAGGTGGTGAATGTGGTGAAGGTGGTGAAGGTGGTGGAGGTGGTGAATGTGGTGAATGTGGTGAAGGTGGTGGAGGTGGTGAATGTGGTGAAGGTGGTGGAGGTGGTGAATGTGGTGAAGGTGGTGGTGGAGGTGGTGAAGGTGGTGGTGAAGGTGGTGGAGGTGGTGAAGGTGGTGGAGGTGGTGAAGGTGGTGGTGAAGGTGGTGGAGGTGGTGAAGGTGGTGGAGGTGGCGAAGGTGGTGAAGGTGGTGAAGGTGGTGGAGGTGGTGGAGGTGGTGAAGGTGGTGGTGAAGGTGGTGGTGATGGTGGTGAAGGTGGTGAAGGTGGTGTAGGTGATGAAGGTGGTGGAGGTGGAGGTGGTGGAGGTGGTGAAGGTGGTGTAGGTGGTGTAGGTGGTGAAGGTGGTGTAGGTGGTGAAGGTGATGGAGGTGGTGGAGGTGGTGAAGGTGGTGAAGGTGGTGGAGGTGGTGGAGGTGGTGAAGGTGATGAAGGTGGTGGAGGTGGTGGAGGTGGTGGAGGTGGTGCTAATGGAATTGAATAATCAAAATTAAGCTTTTCCTTTGTTATTCAAATAAACTATTTTTTAGTTAAAGGGCACAAACGTCTGCAACAGTGTGATCCAGATCTGGATCATCACCAAAAATTAATGGTTAATGCTTTCATAAGTTAATGGATTGATCCAAGGCAGATCTTTCATAAGTTAATGGACTGATCCAAGGCAGATCTTTCATAAGTTAATGGATTGATCCAAGGCAGATCTGTCATAAGTTAATGGACTGATCCAAGGCAGATCTTCCATAAGTTAATGGATTGATCCAAGGCAGATCTTTCATAAGTTAATGGACTGATCCAAGGCAGATCTTTCATAAGTTAATGGACTGATCCAAGGCCCATGGCAGATCTTCCATAAGTTAATGGATTGGTCCAAGGCCCATGGCAGATCTTCCATAAGTTAATGGATTGGTCCAAGGCCCATGGCAGATCTTCCATAAGTTAATGGATTGGTCCAAGGCCCATGGCAGATCTTCCATAAGTTAATGGATTGGTCCAAGGCCCATGGCAGATCTTCCATAAGTTAATGGTTTGTTCCAAGGCCTGTGGTGGATCCTCCATAAGTTAATGGATTGTTCCAAGGCCCATGGCAGATCCTCCATAAGTTAATGGTTTGTTCCAAGGCCTATGGTGGATCCTCCATAAGTTAATGGTTTGTTCCAAGGCCCATGGTGGATCCTCCATAAGTTAATGGATTGGTACAAGGCCCATGGCAGATCCTCCATAAGTTAATGGTTTGTTCCAAGGCCCATGGCAGATCCTCCATAAGTTAATGGTTTGTTCCAAGGCCCATGGCAGATCCTCCATAAGTTAATGGTTTGTTCCAAGGCCCATGGCAGATCCTCCATAAGTTAATGGTTTGTTCCAAGGCCTGTGGTGGATCCTCCATAAGTTAATGGTTTGTTCCAAGGCCCATGGCAGATCCTCCATAAGTTAATGGATTGGTACAAAGCCCATGGCAGATCCTCCATAAGTTAATGGTTTGTTCCAAGGCCCATGGCAGGTCCTCCATAAGTTAATGGTTTGTTCCAAGGCCCATGGCAGATCCTCCATAAGTTAATGGTTTGTTCCAAGGCCCATGGCAGATCCTCCATAGGTTAATGGTTTGTTCCAAGGCCCATGGCAGATCCTCCATAAGTTAATGGTTTGTTCCAAGGCCTGTGGTGGATCTTCCATAAGTTAATGGTTTGTTCCAAGGCCTGTGGTGGATCTTCCATAAGTTAATGGTTTGTTCCAAGGCCTGTGGTGGATCTTCCATAAGTTAATGGATTGGTCCAAGGCCCATGGTGGGTCTTCCAAAATCATTCATGAACACCAATCTGTAGGTTGTTGCATCATCCTGCTATCAGAAGGAGAATCAAACAAACAAACTGGGGCGAAAACAAACAAACAAACAACCTCCCGGTGGAGTAAACAATGGCCGGCCATAAGCATGTTTGTGTATTATACATAGAACTTGACTGACATAGTGCGGAACTGGTGCAAACATAATGTAAGTGTAAAAATAAATCAAACACATCTCAATGTTCTCCTATTAATGGAATCACTTGATTAGTACATACCGCAATAATTAACATATTCTGTGAATGCTTGTGGGCCGTATTTTTTGGCAATCAATAACCCACGAAGCTTTTCTGTGTGACACTATTTTTCATCAGACATGCGTGCCATATGCAACATATTAAAGAAACTTTTCGTAGAAATGGAAGTCGTGATAGCGCAGTGCTAGCGCGTTCGCCTCAGGCGCGAAAGCCCCGGAGTTCGAGTCTGCTGGAGCCGTTATTATTGTGCCCTTGGGTAAGGCCTTTAAAATTCCACATGCCTCATCTCTCTCCCTCATGGCGATGGATTACAGCAGGAATGAGGTCTCGAGAGCGATTAATATAAGTTGTAAAAACTTGTTTCGCAGTCGAGCTAAAATAAATTTGAATAAACAAAAGAAATTTTTGCATATATTATTGCGTGACAATAATAAACAACAGAAACACAGTAACAGAACAATATAACAACAGAACAACAGAACAATATAACAACAGAACAATATAACAACAGATATTGTGTGGACTTCTACCAAAATACTGATACATGTACGCTGATCAAGAAACAAAATAAAACTGATAAAAGAATAATGAAACACAGTGATACAAACGAAATAGTCAGCTCAAACTTACCATAGGCGTCTGATTGTATAGCTAATAGAAGAGAAGAATGCTGCATTAACATAAATAGTAACTGTGAAATGGATACAGAAAATATTGTGAATCAAAAAACAAAACTGTGAAAATCTGGTTTTTTGTTCGGCATAATTTCAGTAGTTTATACTAAAATAATCAAGACACGTACTTGGTACTTGACCAGTATTACTGTGTCGTACAGTCAGGTTTGGAATAATCAAGACACGTACTTGGTACTTGACCAGTATTACTGTGTCGTACAGTCAGGTTTGGAATAATCAAGACACGTACTTGGTACTTGACCAGTATTACTGTGTCGTACAGTCAGGTTTGGAATAAAACAAATTTCCTTTAACTGAATAGAAGATAACTTTATGTACAAAAGCTACTCCAGAAACAATGAGAAGGGACATCATTATACGACGTGATTTAATGTTCAATATTGCAGTTTGCAATATAACTTCGACTAACGGCAACTATTTATTAACCCTTTCCCTCATTGAAGCACCTTGACGCCATTACCAATACGACATACATTGACAATGTAGTAGCCAAACCAATGTTCATAATAAAGGCCAGAACCTCATGTAGTCCCAGTAATATCTATGGAGGTGGGATAGATATGGTGACTACTTATCCACTGCATGATAGCTAAATGGCTGTCGTTTGTATGGAGATATAATAGTATATTAACCTAAATCTCTATATAGTCCCAGTAATATCTATGGAGGTGGGATAGATATGGCGACTACTTATCCACTGCATGATAGCTATATGGCTGTCATTTGTATGGAGATATAATGGTATATTAACCTAAATCTCTATGTAGTCCCAGTAATATCTATGGAGGTGGGATAGATATGGCGACTACTTATCCACTGCATGATAGCTAAATGGCTGTCGTTTGTATGGAAATATAATAGTATAATAACCTAAATTTCTATGAAGGAAAGGGTTAAGGAATAAAATGAACGTGTGTTGTAATTACTGGGGTATACAATACATTTGTGGTGTTTAAAGTGTTCGGGCGGTGCGATGGCATCCACATACACTTTAAAAAGCACAAATGTAACTGCAATAAACGAAATAAAGGTTGATTTTATTCCTTATATTTTAGATGCATTTTCTGTATGCTTTAAGACTGTAAATGACCATAACTGTTTCAAAAGTGGTGCTCTACTTAAATTTACATGCTTCGTTTCAATTAGTAGAACAGCGACATAACTAATGCACCAGCAGAATTATTGACTATAATTAGGGCAAACAACAATTTTAACCAATCAGCAATGTCACAGGAGCAACTGAAATTATCGCAGTAGACTGGAAGGAGTTCGTGTAGGATATACCATATACATAGTTTGGCTTAAATTTAAGAAAATGCAGGTTTTCTGTTTTTAATCTTAATTTTTATTAACCCTTTCAACCCCAAGTAACTGACATGGACTGGTCCATGATATTTTTAGACCAATAAATTAATAACAAAATTACATTTGGATCAGTTCATTTATCAAAATGGGTAATTTTATCTAAAAATAGTAATAATTATTACTGGCAAAAAAGTGCAGATCCTGATGAGACGGCTCGTTACGAGCTGGCTCATCTGGATCTACACTTTTCATAAGCCTATTTAGAGGCCTGTGGGGTTGAAAGGGTTAAATATTCAAATGAATTTCAATGAATCTTGGGAATTTTTTTTATATTGAGTAGTCTAAATGTGTTCAACAACAATACACACATTTCCTTTCCTATGAATACCAATTATTGTAATAATACACATAAAATACCCAACAAATAACGATTTCACAGTTTTTAAGTCATAAAATGTGAACACGTACATGAAAAAAAAAGACGAAAAGTGTACCCAGCTATTTAAAAAGGTGATGGTGCTCTATATATAATGATGACTAGAGTAGTCTACCTTTACTCATCCAAACTTTACAACCCAAAAGACAGTTTTACGAGCCAAGTCTTTTTATACCTTCGTTTTGATGAAGCTTTGTCATCAGTCGATGCTCTTGTAAATTGTCTTGCAGGACCGCCAATGACAAAAGACAGTAATGTCAATATTGACAGAGTAGTCGTGTCATAAAAAAGCTTTATCTCGGATCCCTCTTACAATAATTCTTCTAGGGAGCACTTTCAGGATATAACTTGGCAGTATTTACCAGCCATACGCTCAAACACGATATCCCAGAATGCCGACGTTTGTCATAAAACAGTTTGCCCTATCTATGAAAGTCTATTATGCAAATTATTGAGAGTGTACACTGGTGACAGTATCAGTTGGCAGTAACTTCAAACGTCGGTCTGATCATGTTTGATGGGCATCCGGAGACGGTGATATGCTAACAATATTATACAGTGAAAGCAGGCAGTCCCAGGATACCGGTACACTGATGATAGCGCAATAATCATGCCGTATTAACTAGGCATGATAAGTTTTTGTTTCGATAATGACCTTTATGTTGTATTCTCTATGGGGACATAATTTTGAGGACAAATGCCAGGAATTGTCAAATACAGTTTCCATGTTGTACTAGCCTGGTTTCCAGTCTGTTGATTTTTCACTAATTTACTTCTGGCAAAATGACAGTCTGGGGAAACTCGATTTCCTGACATAGCGCCACCTACATTACACCCGTATTTTCTAGGGTGTTGATTGAAGAACGACAACTCATATCTGCAAGATGAGATGGCGAATTTGATCTATTACGTTTATGTGGTAAAGGATCGATTTGGCGCAATTGAAATAAGGACGACTTAAATATTGAATATGTCAAATCAGACGCACACTGTACTTTTTAAAACTATTTACAGTTCCGTTGACCTGCAATTATACAGTTTTATCAACATTTCAGTGCCTCGCTTTCGATTCAATATGTCATTAATTAAGACATGTGCTATTAGGCCTATTAATATGATTAATGATAATCAATAATTACATGGAATACCCCCCAAGTTAACCCAGGCATTAATTTTATCAGAAACTCAATACGGCCCAATTAATGGTTCAGTGTTAAAATATATTTATATGACCGACCAGCCAAAATATATCAACGTGTGTTCCCAGGCTATAAGCTTACAGCAACTGGGTAATATTGTAAAGAGAGATATATTTCTGTCACAAAATGTTCAGTTCAACTTATAGATGATTTGATGAGTCAGAAAGCAATATATATTATAACTAACCCGACCTGCCGAGTAAATTGGATGGAATGTGCAAACAACATAGATCCAGATCAGCCGTGGCATAATGCCACAGCATAATGCTGCGTCTGATCAGGATCTATGTTGTTTGCAGTTCAGACAAATGTTTTTAGGTCACTATCCGAATAGTAAACAGCATAGAGCCTGATCAGACGGAACGTTCTGTGCACATTCTGTTCTGTCTGATCTGGCTTATAGTTGTTTGCACAATGCAAATTTTTGTTTGGCAGGTTAAGGGTTAAGATGAACAGGTTGAATCAACAAGAAGCATACATTCACTTGGTGGATCATTTGTTCTCGTATCAACCAACATATACAAAAATGCCCAGCATTTGTTCCCGTATCAACCAACATATACATACAAAAATGCCCAGCATTTGTTCCCGTATCAACCAACATATACAACAATGCCCAGCATTTGTTCCCGCATCAACCAACATATACAAAAATGCCCAGCATTTGTTCCCACATCAACCAACATAAACAAAAATGCCCAGCATTTGTTCCCGTATCTACCAACATATACAAAAATGCCCAGCATTTGTTCCCGCATCAACCAACATATACATACAAAAATGCCCAGCATTTGTTCCCGCATCAACCAACATATACAACAATGCCCAGCATTTGTTCCCGTATCAACCAACATATACAAAAATGCCCAGCATTTGTTCCCACATCAACCAACATAAACAAAAATGCCCAGCATTTGTTCCCGTATCTACCAACATATACAAAAATGCCCAGCATTTGTTCCCGCATCAACCAACATATACATACAAAAATGCCCAGCATTTGTTCCCGTATCTACCAACATATACAAAAATGCCCAGCATTTGTTCCCGCATCAACCAACATATACATACAAAAATGCCCAGCATTTGTTCCCGCATCAACCAACATATACATACAAAAATGCCCAGCATTTGTTCCCGCATCAACCAACATATACATACAAAAATGCCCAGCATTTGTTCCCGCATCAACCAACATATACATACAAAAATGCCCAGCATTTGTTCCCGCATCAACCAACATATACAACAATGCCCAGCATTTGTTCCCGCATCAACCAACATATACATACAAAAATGCCCAGCATTTGTTCCCGCATCAACCAACATATACATACAAAAATGCCCAGCATTTGTTCCCGCATCAACCAACATATACATACAAAAATGCCCAGCATTTGTTCCCGTATCTACCAACATATACAACAATGCCCAGCATTTGTTCCCGCATCAACCAACATATACATACAAAAATGCCCAGCATTTGTTCCCGCATCAACCAACATATACAACAATGCCCAGCATTTGTTCCTGCATCAACCAACATATACATACAAAAATGCCCAGCATTTGTTCCCGCATCAACCAACATATACATACAAAAATGCCCAGCATTTGTTCCCGCATCAACCAACATATACATACAAAAATGCCCAGCATTTGTTCCCGTATCTACCAACATATACAACAATGCCCAGCATTTGTTCCCGCATCAACCAACATATACATACAAAAATGCCCAGCATTTGTTCCCGTATCTACCAACATATACAACAATGCCCAGCATTTGTTCCCGCATCAACCAACATATACATACAAAAATGCCCAGCATTTGTTCCCGTATCTACCAACATATACAACAATGCCCAGCATTTGTTCCCGCATCAACCAACATATACAACAATGCCCAGCATTTGTTCCCGCATCAACCAACATATACAACAATGCCCAGCATTTGTTCCCGCATCAACCAACATATACAACAATGCCCAGCATTTGTTCCCGCATCAACCAACATATACAACAATGCCCAGCATTTGTTCCCGCATCAACCAACATAAACAACAATGCCCAGCATTTGTTCCCGCATCAACCAACATAAACATACAACAATGCCCAGCATTTGTTCCCGCATCAACCAACATATACAACAATGCCCAGCATTTGTTCCCGCATCAACCAACATAAACAACAATGCCCAGCATTTGTTCCAGCATCAACCAACATAAACATACAACAATGCCCAGCATTTGTTCCCGCATCAACCAACATAAACAACAATGCCCAGCATTTGTTCCCGCATCAACCAACATAAACATACAACAATGCCCAGCATTTGTTCCCGTATCTACCAACATAAACAACAATGCCCAGCATTTGTTCCCGCATCAACCAACATAAACATACAACAATGCCCAGCATTTGTTCCCGTATCTACCAACATAAACAACAATGCCCAGCATTTGTTCCCGCATCAACCAACATAAACAACAATGCCCAGCATTTGTTCCCGCATCAACCAACATAAACAACAATGCCCAGCATTTGTTCCCGCATCAACCAACATAAACAACAATGCCCAGCATTTGTTCCCGCATCAACCAACATAAACAGCAATGCCCAGCATTTGTTCCCGCATCAACCAACATAAACAGCAATGCCCAGCATTTGTTCCCGCATCAACCAACATAAACAAAAATGCCCAGCATTTGTTCCCGCATCAACCAACATAAACATACAACAATGCCCAGCATTTGTTCCCGCATCAACCAACATAAACAACAATGCCCAGCATTTGTTCCCGCATCAACCAACATAAACAACAATGCCCAGCATTTGTTCCCGCATCAACCAACATAAACAACAATGCCCAGCATTTGTTCCCGTATCTACCAACATAAACAACAATGCCCAGCATTTGTTCCCGTATCTACCAACATAAACAACAATGCCCAGCATTTGTTCCCGCATCTACCAACATAAACAACAATGCCCAGCATTTGTTCCCGCATCAACCAACATAAACAACAATGCCCAGCATTTGTTCCCGCATCAACCAACATAAACAACAATGCCCAGCATTTGTTCCCGCATCAACCAACATAAACAACAATGCCCAGCATTTGTTCCCGTATCTACCAACATAAACAACAATGCCCAGCATTTGTTCCCGTATCTACCAACATAAACAACAATGCCCAGCATTTGTTCCCGCATCTACCAACATAAACAACAATGCCCAGCATTTGTTCCCGTATCTACCAACATAAACAACAATGCCCAGCATTTGTTCCCGCATCTACCAACATAAACAACAATGCCCAGCATTTGTTCCCGCATCAACCAACATAAACAACAATGCCCAGCATTTGTTCCCGCATCAACCAACATAAACAACAATGCCCAGCATTTGTTCCCGCATCAACCAACATATACATACAAAAATGCCCAGCATTTGTTCCCGTATCTACCAACATATACAACAATGCCCAGCATTTGTTCCCGTATCTACCAACATATACAACAATGCCCAGCATTTGTTCCCATATCTACCAACATATACAACAATGCCCAGCATTTGTTCCCGTATCTACCAACATATACAACAATGCCCAGCATTTGTTCCCGTATCTACCAACATATACAACAATGCCCAGCATTTGTTCCCGTATCAACCAACATAAACAACAATGCCCAGCATTTGTTCCCGTATCTACCAACATAAACAACAATGCCCAGCATTTGTTCCCGTATCTACCAACATAAACAACAATGCCCAGCATTTGTTCCCGCATCAACCAACATAAACAACAATGCCCAGCATTTGTTCCCGCATCAACCAACATAAACAACAATGCCCAGCATTTGTTCCCGCATCAACCAACATAAACAACAATGCCCAGCATTTGTTCCCGCATCAACCAACATAAACAACAATGCCCAGCATTTGTTCCCGCATCAACCAACATAAACAACAATGCCCAGCATTTGTTCCCGCATCAACCAACATAAACAACAATGCCCAGCATTTGTTCCCGCATCAACCAACATAAACAACAATGCCCAGCATTTGTTCCCGCATCAACCAACATAAACAACAATGCCCAGCATTTGTTCCCGTATCTACCAACATAAACAACAATGCCCAGCATTTGTTCCCGCATCTACCAACATATACAACAATGCCCAGCATTTGTTCCCGCATCAACCAACATAAACAACAATGCCCAGCATTTGTTCCCGCATCTACCAACATAAACAACAATGCCCAGCATTTGTTCCCGCATCAACCAACATAAACATACAACAATGCCCAGCATTTGTTCCCGCATCAACCAACATAAACAACAATGCCCAGCATTTGTTCCCGCATCAACCAACATAAACAACAATGCCCAGCATTTGTTCCCGTATCTACCAACATAAACAACAATGCCCAGCATTTGTTCCCGCATCAACCAACATAAACAACAATGCCCAGCATTTGTTCCCGTATCTACCAACATAAACAACAATGCCCAGCATTTGTTCCCGCATCAACCAACATAAACAACAATGCCCAGCATTTGTTCCCGTATCTACCAACATATACAACAATGCCCAGCATTTGTTCCCGTATCTACCAACATATACAACAATGCCCAGCATTTGTTCCCGCATCTACCAACATAAACAACAATGCCCAGCATTTGTTCCCGTATCAACCAACATAAACAACAATGCCCAGCATTTGTTCCCGTATCTACCAACATAAACAACAATGCCCAGCATTTGTTCCCGTATCAACCAACATAAACAACAATGCCCAGCATTTGTTCCCGTATCTACCAACATAAACAACAATGCCCAGCATTTGTTCCCGTATCAACCAACATAAACAACAATGCCCAGCATTTGTTCCCGTATCTACCAACATAAACAACAATGCCCAGCATTTGTTCCCGTATCAACCAACATAAACAACAATGCCCAGCATTTGTTCCCGTATCTACCAACATAAACAACAATGCCCAGCATTTGTTCCCGTATCAACCAACATAAACAACAATGCCCAGCATTTGTTCCCGTATCAACCAACATAAACAACAATGCCCAGCATTTGTTCCCGTATCTACCAACATAAACAACAATGCCCAGCATTTGTTCCCGTATCTACCAACATAAACAACAATGCCCAGCATTTGTTCCCGTATCTACCAACATAAACAACAATGCCCAGCATTTGTTCCCGTATCTACCAACATAAACAACAATGCCCAGCATTTGTTCCCGTATCTACCAACATAAACAACAATGCCCAGCATTTGTTCCCGTATCTACCAACATAAACAACAATGCCCAGCATTAGTTCCCGTATCTACCAACATAAACAACAATGCCCAGCATTTGTTCCCGTATCTACCAACATAAACAACAATGCCCAGCATTTGTTCCCGTATCTACCAACATAAACAACAATGCCCAGCATTTGTTCCCGTATCTACCAACATAAACAACAATGCCCAGCATTTGTTCCCGTATCTACCAACATAAACAACAATGCCCAGCATTTGTTCCCGTATCTACCAACATAAACAACAATGCCCAGCATTTGTTCCCGTATCAACCAACATAAACAACAATGCCCAGCATTTGTTCCCGTATCAACCAACATAAACAACAATGCCCAGCATTTGTTCCCGTATCAACCAACATAAACAACAATGCCCAGCATTTGTTCCCATATCTACCAACATAAACAACAATGCCCAGCATTTGTTCCCGTATCTACCAACATAAACAACAATGCCCAGCATTTGTTCCCGTATCTACCAACATATACAACAATGCCCAGCATTTGTTCCCGCATCAACCAACATATACAACAATGCCCAGCATTTGTTCCCGCATCAACCAACATATACAACAATGCCCAGCATTTGTTCCCGCATCAACCAACATATACAACAATGCCCAGCATTTGTTCCCGCATCAACCAACATATACAACAATGCCCAGCATTTGTTCCCGCATCAACCAACATATACAACAATGCCCAGCATTTGTTCCCGCATCAACCAACATATACAACAATGCCCAGCATTTGTTCCCGCATCAACCAACATATACAACAATGCCCAGCATTTGTTCCCGCATCAACCAACATATACAACAATGCCCAGCATTTGTTCCCGTATCTACCAACAAAAACAGCCCATTTCCTTTTTTTAACCATTTGCAAACAACATAGATCCAGATCAGATGCGGCATCTGATCAGGATCTATGTTGTTAGGCTATTCAGCCAATTGATTTAGCTCCACTATCCAAATAGCAAACAGCATAGAGCCTGGTCTGATCTGGCTCTATGCTGTTTGCAAAAGTGATTTTATCTGCCGCTAGCATGCAAAGGGTTAAAAGTAAACAAGAAATATTGTTTACCCATACATAATGTAATCAATACTTATAGGTGAGTAAATATATTATTACCAAGAAAAACTAAAATTCAAAGTAAAACCATTTTGTCTTTACGCTAAGTGTGGCTGTATTTCCCCTTGCCAGGTACAGACATATCAATATCTGTAATATATTAATGTCTGTATTCACTGCACTTAATGACTTCTCAGAATCTGTATGCACATTAAAACCATTAAATATACTGTTACTCTATTACTTGGGGACAGGTGCCCCCTAAATTGCTTCCTGCTCATTTAATCAGCTAATATCTCCTCTTCATCAGATAATAATCTGCTAAATCAAAGTGATATCAAACGTTTCTTCCAACCATTCTCTCCAATGAATAAATAAAAGCTGTACACAGATTTCTGCTGCTCTATCTATCTAATGGTATGGAACTCACTTTTGCTTTAATGTTAGTACGAAACTCTTTCATGCCAGAAAGCTTAAATTAACTCCTTGCACACTAAGGGTGAAAATAACAGTAAAAGGTGTCACGGAACTTCATTAGAATTGTGTCGTTATGATGTTGTACGTAATATGAATTGCTACGTTGTATGTAATATGAAATGCTATGTTGTACATAATGCGAAATGCTATGTTGTACTTAATATGAAATGCTACATTGTACATAATACGAAATTCTACGTTGTACTTAATATGAAATGCTACATTGTACATAATACGAAATGCTACGTTGTATGTAATACGAAATGCTATGTTGTACATAATATGAAATGCCACATTGTACATAATACGAAATGCTACATTGTACATAATACGAAATGCTACGTTGTGCATTACTTTAATGGACAGGATGTAGATGATTGACAGTATATAAGTGTGGTATATACTAGACAGTATATAAGTGTGGTATATACTAGACAGTATATAAGTGTGGTATATACTAGGCAGTATATAAGTGTGGTATATACTAGACAGAATATATAAGTGTGGTATATACTAGACAGTGTATAAGTGTGGTATATACTAGGCAGTATATAAGTGTGGTATATACTAGGCAGTGTATAAGTGTGGTATATACTAGGCAGTATATAAGTGTGGTATATACTAGGCAGAGTATAAGTGTGGTATATACTAGACAGTATATAAGTGTGGTATATACTAGGCAGTATATAAGTGTGGTATATACTAGGCAGTGTATAAGTGTGGTATATACTAGACAGTGTATAAGTGTGGTATATAAGTGTGGTATATACTAGACAGTATATACGTGTGGTATATACTAGACAGTATATAAGTGTGGTATATAAGTGTGGTATATACTAGACAGTATATAAGTGTGGTATATACTAGACAGTATATAAGTGTGGTATATACTAGACAGTATATAAGTGTGGTATATAAGTGTGGTATATACTAGACAGTGTATAAGTGTGGTATATAAGTGTGGTATATACTAGACAGTGTATAAGTGTGGTATATAAGTGTAGTATATACTAGACAGTATATAAGTGTGGTATATAAGTGTGGTATATACTAGACAGTGTATAAGTGTGGTATATAAGTGTAGTATATACTAGACAGTATATAAGTGTGGTATATAAGTGTGGTATATACTAGACAGTATATAAGTGTGGTATATACTAGACAGTATATAAGTGTGGTATATAAGTGTGGTATATACTAGACAGTGTATAAGTGTGGTATATAAGTGTGGTATATACTAGACAGTGTATAAGTGTGGTATATACTAGGCAGTGTATAAGTGTGGTATATAATAGACAGTATATAAGTGTGGTATATACTAGACAGTATATAAGTGTGGTATATACTAGACAGTGTATAAGTGTGGTATATACTAGACAGTATATAAGTGTAGTATATACTAGACAGTGTATAAGTGTGGTATATACTAGACAGTGTATAAATGTGGTATATAAGTGTGGTATATACTAGACAGTGTATAAGTGTGGTATATACTAGACAGTATATAAGTGTGGTATATACTAGGCAGTGTATAAGTGTGGTATATACTAGACAGTATATAAGTGTGGTATATACTAGGCAGTATATAAGTGTGGTATATACTAGACAGTGTATAAGTGTGGTATATACTAGACAGTGTATAAGTGTGGTAAATAAGTGTGGTATATACTAGACAGTGTATAAGTGTGGTATATACTAGACAGTATATAAGTGTGGTATATACTAGGCAGTGTATAAGTGTGGTATATAAGTGTAGTATATACTAGACAGTGTATAAGTGTGGTATATACTAGACAGTATATAAGTGTGGTATATACTAGGCAGTGTATAAGTGTGGTATATACTAGACAGTATATAAGTGTGGTATATACTAGGCAGTATATAAGTGTGGTATATATAGAGTGTTAGTGTGGTATATACTAGACAGTGTATAAGTGTGGTAAATAAGTGTGGTATATACTAGACAGTGTATAAGTGTGGTATATACTAGACAGTATATAAGTGTGGTATATACTAGGCAGTGTATAAGTGTGGTATATTGAGTATATACTAGACAGTGTATAAGTGTGGTATATACTAGACAGTATATAAGTGTGGTATATACTAGGCAGTGTATAAGTGTGGTATATACTAGACAGTGTATAAGTGTGGTATATATTAGACAGTGTATAAGTGTGGTATATACTAGACAGTGTATAAGTGTGGTATATACTAGGCAGTGTATAAGTGTGGTATATACTAGACAGTGTATAAGTGTGGTATATACTAGACAGTGTATAAGTGTGGTATATACTAGGCAGTGTATAAGTGTGGTATATACTAGACAGTGTATAAGTGTGGTATATACTAGACAGTGTATAAGTGTGGTATATACTAGACAGTGTATAAGTGTGGTATATACTAGACAGTGTATAAGTGTGGTATATACTAGACAGTGTATAAGTGTGGTATATACTAGGCAGTGTATAAGTGTGGTATATACTAGACAGTGTATAAGTGTGGTATATACTAGACAGTGTATAAGTGTGGTATATACTAGACAGTGTATAAGTGTGGTATATACTAGACAGTGTATAAGTGTGGTATATACTAGGCAGTGTATAAGTGTGGTATATACTAGACAGTGTATAAGTGTGGTATATACTAGGCAGTGTATAAGTGTGGTATATACTAGGCAGTATATAAGTGTGGTATATACTAGGCAGTGTATAAGTGTGGTATATACTAGGCAGTGTATAAGTGTGGTATATACTAGACAGTATATAAGTGTGGTATATACTAGACAGTATATAAGTGTGGTATATACTAGGCAGTATATAAGTGTGGTATATACTAGGCAGTATATAAGTGTGGTATATACTAGGCAGTGTATAAGTGTGGTATATAAGTGTGGTATATACTAGGCAGTGTATAAGTGTGGTATATAAGTGTGGTATATACTAGGCAGTATATAAGTGTGGTATATAAGTGTGGTATATACTAGGCAGTGTATAAGTGTGGTATATAAGTGTGGTATATACTAGGCAGTGTATAAGTGTGGTATATAAGTGTGGTATATACTAGGCAGTGTATAAGTGTGGTATATAAGTGTGGTATATACTAGGCAGTGTATAAGTGTGGTATATAAGTGTGGTATATACTAGGCAGTGTATAAGTGTGGTATATAAGTGTAGTATATACTAGGCAGTGTATAAGTGTGGTATATAAGTGTAGTATATACTAGGCAGTGTATAAGTGTGGTATATAAGTGTGGTATATACTAGACAGTATATAAGTGTGGTATATACTAGGCAGTGTATAAGTGTGGTATATAAGTGTGGTATATACTAGACAGTGTATAAGTGTGGTATATACTAGACAGTATATAAGTGTGGTATATACTAGACAGTGTATAAGTGTGGTATATACTAGACAGTGTATAAGTGTGGTATATACTAGACAGTGTATAAGTGTGGTATATACTAGACAGTATATAAGTGTGGTATATACTAGGCAGTGTATAAGTGTGGTATATACTAGACAGTATATAAGTGTGGTATATACTAGGCAGTGTATAAGTGTGGTATATACTAGACAGTATATAAGTGTGGTATATACTAGGTATATACTAGGCAGTATATAAGTGTGGTATATACTAGGCAGTATATAAGTGTGGTATATACTAGGCAGTATATAAGTGTGGTATATACTAGGCAGTATATAAGTGTGGTATATACTAGGCAGTATATAAGTGTGGTATATACTAGGCAGTGTATAAGTGTGGTATATACTAGGCAGTATATAAGTGTGGTATATACTAGGCAGTGTATAAGTGTGGTATATACTAGACAGTATATAAGTGTGGTATATACTAGGCAGTGTATAAGTGTGGTATATACTAGACAGTATATAAGTGTGGTATATACTAGGCAGTATATAAGTGTGGTATATACTAGACAGTGTATAAGTGTGGTATATAAGTGTGGTATATACTAGACAGTGTATAAGTGTGGTATATACTAGACAGTATATAAGTGTGGTATATACTAGGCAGTGTATAAGTGTGGTATATATGTGTGGTATATACTAGACAGTGTATAAGTGTGGTATATACTAGACAGTATATAAGTGTGGTATATACTAGGCAGTGTATAAGTGTGGTATATACTAGACAGTATATAAGTGTGGTATATACTAGGCAGTATATAAGTGTGGTATATAAGTGTGGTATATACTAGACAGTATATAAGTGTGGTATATACTAGGCAGTATATAAGTGTGGTATATACTAGACAGTGTATAAGTGTGGTATATACTAGACAGTATATAAGTGTGGTATATACTAGGCAGTATATAAGTGTGGTATATAAGTGTGGTATATACTAGACAGGGTATAAGTGTGGTATATACTAGACAGTATATAAGTGTGGTATATACTAGGCAGTGTATAAGTGTGGTATATACTAGACAGTGTATAAGTGTGGTATATACTAGACAGTGTATAAGTGTGGTATATACTAGACAGTATATAAGTGTGGTATATACTAGGCAGTATATAAGTGTGGTATATACTAGACAGTGTATAAGTGTGGTATATACTAGACAGTATATAAGTGTGGTATATACTAGGCAGTGTATAAGTGTGGTATATACTAGACAGTATATAAGTGTGGTATATACTAGGCAGTGTATAAGTGTGGTATATACTAGGCAGTGTATAAGTGTGGTATATACTAGACAGTGTATAAGTGTGGTATATACTAGACAGTATATAAGTGTGGTATATACTAGGCAGTGTATAAGTGTGGTATATACTAGGCAGTGTATAAGTGTGGTATATACTAGGCAGTATATAAGTGTGGTATATAAGTGTGGTATATACTAGGCGGTATATAAGTGTGGTATATAAGTGTGGTATATACTAGGCAGTGTATAAGTGTGGTATACAAGTGTGGTATATACTAGGCAGTGTATAAGTGTGGTATATAAGTGTGGTATATACTAGGCAGTGTATAAGTGTGGTATATAAGTGTCGTATATACTAGGCAGTATATAAGTGTGGTATATAAGTGTGGTATATACTAGGCAGTGTATAAGTGTGGTATATACTAGACAGTGTATAAGTGTGGTATATACTAGACAGTGTATAAGTGTGGTATATACTAGACAGTGTATAAGTGTGGTATATACTAGACAGTATATAAGTGTGGTATATACTAGGCAGTATATAAGTGTGGTATATACTAGACAGTATATAAGTGTGGTATATACTAGGCAGTGTGGTATATACTAGACAGTATATAAGTGTGGTATATACTAGGCAGTGTATAAGTGTGGTATATACTAGACAGTATATAAGTGTGGTATATACTAGGCAGTATATAAGTGTGGTATATAATAGACAGTGTATAAGTGTGGTATATACTAGACAGTGTATAAGTGTGGTATATAAGTGTGGTATATACTAGACAGTGTATAAGTGTGGTATATACTAGACAGTATATAAGTGTGGTATATACTAGGCAGTGTATAAGTGTGGTATATAAGTGTAGTATATACTAGACAGTGTATAAGTGTGGTATATACTAGACAGTATATAAGTGTGGTATATACTAGGCAGTGTATAGGTGTGGTATATACTAGACAGTATATAAGTGTGGTATATACTAGGCAGTATATAAGTGTGGTATATAAGTGTGGTATATACTAGACAGTATATAAGTGTGGTATATACTAGGCAGTATATAAGTGTGGTATATAAGTGTGGTATATACTAGACAGTGTATAAGTGTGGTATATACTAGACAGTATATAAGTGTGGTATATACTAGGCAGTATATAAGTGTGGTATATAAGTGTGGTATATACTAGACAGTGTATAAGTGTGGTATATACTAGACAGTATATAAGTGTGGTATATACTAGGCAGTGTATAAGTGTGGTATATACTAGACAGTGTATAAGTGTGGTATATACTAGACAGTGTATAAGTGTGGTATATACTAGACAGTGTATAAGTGTGGTATATACTAGACAGTATATAAGTGTGGTATATACTAGGCAGTATATAAGTGTGGTATATACTAGACAGTGTATAAGTGTGGTATATACTAGAGAGTATATAAGTGTGGTATATACTGCAGTGTATAAGTGTGGTATATACTAGACAGTATATAAGTGTGGTATATAAGTGTGGTATATACTAGACAGTGTATAAGTGTGGTATATACTAGACAGTATATAAGTGTGGTATATACTAGGCAGTGTATAAGTGTGGTATATACTAGGCAGTGTATAAGTGTGGTATATAAGTGTGGTATATACTAGGCAGTGTATAAGTGTGGTATATAAGTGTGGTATATACTAGGCAGTGTATAAGTGTGGTATATAAGTGTGGTATATACTAGGCAGTATATAAGTGTGGTATATAAGTGTGGTATATACTAGGCAGTGTATAAGTGTGGTATATAAGTGTGGTATATACTAGGCAGTGTATAAGTGTGGTATATAAGTGTGGTATATACTAGGCAGTGTATAAGTGTGGTATATAAGTGTGGTATATACTAGGCAGTGTATAAGTGTGGTATATAAGTGTGGTATATACTAGGCAGTGTATAAGTGTGGTATATAAGTGTGGTATATACTAGGCAGTGTATAAGTGTGGTATATAAGTGTAGTATATACTAGGCAGTGTATAAGTGTGGTATATAAGTGTGGTATATACTAGACAGTATATAAGTGTGGTATATACTAGGCAGTGTATAAGTGTGGTATATACTAGGCAGTGTATAAGTGTGGTATATACTAGACAGTATATAAGTGTGGTATATACTAGGTATATACTAGGCAGTATATAAGTGTGGTATATACTAGGCAGTATATAAGTGTGGTATATACTAGGCAGTATATAAGTATGGTATATACTAGGCAGTATATAAGTGTGGTATATACTAGGCAGTGTATAAGTGTGGTATATACTAGGCAGTATATAAGTGTGGTATATACTAGGCAGTGTATAAGTGTGGTATATACTAGACAGTATATAAGTGTGGTATATACTAGGCAGTGTATAAGTGTGGTATATACTAGACAGTATATAAGTGTGGTATATACTAGGCAGTATATAAGTGTGGTATATACTAGACAGTGTATAAGTGTGGTATATAAGTGTGGTATATACTAGACAGTGTATAAGTGTTGTATATACTAGACAGTATATAAGTGTGGTATATACTAGGCAGTGTATAAGTGTGGTATATAAGTGTGGTATATACTAGACAGTGTATAAGTGTGGTATATACTAGACAGTATATAAGTGTGGTATATACTAGGCAGTGTATAAGTGTGGTATATACTAGACAGTATATAAGTGTGGTATATACTAGGCAGTATATAAGTGTGGTATATAAGTGTGGTATATACTAGACAGTATATAAGTGTGGTATATACTAGGCAGTATATAAGTGTGGTATATACTAGACAGTATATAAGTGTGGTATATACTAGGCAGTATATAAGTGTGGTATATAAGTGTGGTATATACTAGACAGGGTATAAGTGTGGTATATACTAGACAGTATATAAGTGTGGTATATACTAGGCAGTGTATAAGTGTGGTATATACTAGGCAGTGTATAAGTGTGGTATATACTAGACAGTGTATAAGTGTGGTATATACTAGACAGTGTATAAGTGTGGTATATACTAGACAGTGTATAAGTGTGGTATATACTAGACAGTATATAAGTGTGGTATATACTAGGCAGTATATAAGTGTGGTATATACTAGACAGTATATAAGTGTGGTATATACTAGGCAGTGTATAAGTGTGGTATATACTAGACAGTATATAAGTGTGGTATATACTAGGCAGTGTATAAGTGTGGTATATACTAGGCAGTGTATAAGTGTGGTATATACTAGACAGTGTATAAGTGTGGTATATACTAGACAGTATATAAGTGTGGTATATACTAGGCAGTGTATAAGTGTGGTATATACTAGGCAGTGTATAAGTGTGGTATATACTAGGCAGTATATAAGTGTGGTATATACTAGGCAGTGTATAAGTGTGGTATATACTAGACAGTATATAAGTGTGGTATATACTAGACAGTATATAAGTGTGGTATATACTAGGCAGTGTATAAGTGTGGTATATACTAGACAGTATATAAGTGTGGTATATACTAGACAGTATATAAGTGTGGTATATACTAGGCAGTCTGAGAGGGAAAAAAACTTATTTGTATAATGGTCTCTGACAACTCATGTGATTAAAGTCACAAAATTTCTTGGCAAAAGTTCTCCCCCCATAAGAGAACCTCTGAAAAAAAACATGGCTGGCAGCTGTCTGTTTAGTTTCATCTTTCTGTCTTGCCACAAGTTTGTCAAAAGTTCATGTCGATTCTACACTCCTCTCTAATCTATCAAAATGTACCTATGCCAAGTATCACCTGCTTGATAAAACCAGAGACAGGAGCAAGCTTGGAATCTTGTTCCAATATACTGACATGTTCATGATCAGCAGCTTATTCTAATAATCAAGCCAACCAGGTTTTTCTTCTCTGACAACTTTTCAGGAAATAGTTTTCATGTGTACCACTAAGTGACAATTATTGAAATGGCTTCTGCTCAAGGAAGTACAGTACTTAACATATTTTTAGAAGTATATACCTGTGGATACATACATCCCTGTCACGACTGATTGTCCACACTCGAGTGTCCCAACTTAAAATCAAATCATACCTATATTGATGAAAATACAAGTCTGAAACATAAAATTAATTTTTCAGCTTTCTTCTGTAAATTCTTTCAAAAGTTCTGCCATTGGAAGGAAAGAACTGCCATCGTACTCAAATAGGTACATAATTACCATGGTGAAGAAAACACACATTCAATTATGGCACAGTTGAAATATAAATCACAAGGTAAATTTATAGAATGATAGACACCAGACACACCAACCTATATATATTTCTGCAGGACAGACATAAGTACACACTAGTTAGTTATATAGCACAGAGGGCAGTCCAAATTACTAGTAGTGTTCTAGCAAATATGACAACTAGTTATGTAGCAAAGACAGTCCAAACTAGTTCTGTAGAAAAGATGCAGTCCAAATTAGTTCTGCAGCAAAGAGACAGTCCAAATTAGTTCTGTAGAAAAGAGACAGTCCAAATTAGTTTTGTGGCAAAGAGGGCAGTCCAAATTAGTTATGTAGCAAAGAGGGCAGTCCAAATTAGTTATGCAACAAAGAGACAGTCCAAATTAGTTCTGTGGCAAAGAGGCAGTCCAAACTAGTTCTGTAGCAAAGAGGACAGTCCAAATTAGTTCTGTAGAAAAGAGACAGTCCAAATTAGTTCTGCAGCAAAGAGACAGTCCAAATTAGTTCTGTAGCAAAGAGGACAGTCCAAATTAGTTCTGTAGAAAAGAGGGCAGTCCAAATTAGTTCTGTAGAAAAGAGGGCAGTACAAATTAGTTCTGTAGAAAAGAGGCAGTCCAAATTAGTTCTGCAGCAAAGAGACAGTCCAAATTAGTTCTGTAGAAAAGAGGCAGTCCAAATTAGTTCTGTAGCAAAGAGGGCAGTCCAAATTAGTTCTGTAGCAAAGAGGACAGTCCAAATTAGTTCTGTAGAAAAGAGGCAGTCCAAATTAGTTCTGCAGCAAAGAGACAGTCCAAATTAGTTCTGCAGCAAAGAGACAGTCCAAATTAGTTCTGTAGAAAAGAGGGCAGTCCAAATTAGTTCTGTAGCAAAGAGGACAGTCCAAATTAGTTCTGTAGAAAAGAGACAGTCCAAATTAGTTCTGCAGCAAAGAGACAGTCCAAATTAGTTCTGTAGCAAAGAGGACAGTCCAAATTAGTTCTGTAGAAAAGAGGGCAGTCCAAATTAGTTCTGTAGAAAAGAGGGCAGTCCAAATTAGTTCTGTAGAAAAGAGGCAGTCCAAATTAGTTCTGCAGCAAAGAGACAGTCCAAATTAGTTCTGCAGCAAAGAGACAGTCCAAATTAGTTCTGTAGAAAAAAGGCAGTCCAAATTAGTTCTGTAGCAAAGACGGCAGTCCAAACTAGTTCTGTAACAATGAGGGCAGTCCAAATTAGTTCTGTAGCAAAGAGGGCACAACTAACTAGTTCTGTAACAATGAGGGCAGTCCAAATTAGTTTTGTGGCAAAGAGGCAGTCCAAATTAGTTCTGTAGCAAAGAGGGCAGTCCAAACTAGTTCTGTAACAATAAGGGCAGTTCAAATTAGTTCTGTAGCAAAGAGGGCACAACTAACTAGTTCTGTAACAATAAGGGCAGTCCAAATTAGTTCTGCAGCAAAGAGGCAGTCCAAATTAGTTCTGCAACAAAGAGGCAGTACAAATTAGTTCTGCAGCAAAGAGGCAGTACAAATTAGTTCTGCAGCAAAGAGGCAGTACAAATTATTTCTGTAGCAAAGAGGGCATAACTAATTAGTTCTGCAGCAAAGAGGAGGGCACAACTAATTAGTTTTGAAGCAAAGAGGGCAGCAGTCCAAACTAGTTCTATTACAAACACGCATAGTTCTGCAGGAAGGCAGTCCAAGCTAGTGCTAGAGCAAAACAGACAGTTCACTCCATACTACCAATCCTGAACATCAGGCATAAAGCACTTCACCCAGGGAGAGAGATGTATGAATACATAAAACAGTATGTTAACATGTTTTTGGTGTTTTACTGTAATGGTTCTGTTTTTCAAATCAACAGTTGGCTGAGACATCACCTTAGGAGCAACAGATATGATATGACAAATTTCATATCTACCTTTACATGTCAGTCAAAGGTCGTAGATTATAAAACCAGATGCTTATTACAAAAATACAACAGTTTCCACTAAATGTAATTTCTCTCCGGTAATGAAGACCAGGAACTATATGCTAGGAGAGTTTTACAGCCAGTTAACACAATTTCAGTACATTTTATTCCGGATTTGATGGCGTTTCTCTGTCCAATAAAGCCTGCGATAGTGATACCCACAAATCAGTGTCTGGGATGGGGATGGGAACAGAGTTGTCTGGACAGGAATTTATTTTCCAAATCTTGGAAGCGATGCACCAGACCACACCTGCTTATTTGCAAAACACAGATACATTATAAACTGTGGCCTTATTGAAGTCCTTCATCCTTTTTCCCCCCTACTATTTAGTGCCATTTCTGAAATATATATATTATTTCAAACAAACCTCAAAATCGGTCTCGTATAGCATAGCCAAAACACTCCAAGGTGAATATATTGATGTTGTGCTATATCGCCAGCGGGTAGTTTACCTACAACACCTTTCCTGGGCAGGCTCCAGCGGTTAACGAGTACTTGGTGCACCAACATCAGTAAGAAACTGCCAACTCATTGCAGAATAATTGCAATTCAATCTTCTTCAGACTATAACATACTTCCATACTTCCTCAGTATGTATTTAGTAAAATGATTTTCAAAGAACGAAACTCAAAAGCCCATATACTACTTGACATATACTATACCCCACCCACTTTTTCTCTGAACACAGGTACGGTAGTTGAAATGTTCCGATTGATTACTTTATAAAAATGGCAATATTTGTAAATACAGTAAAACCTGTCTTAAGCAGCATGCCAAGGGAATCACAGAAAGTGGCTGCTTAGCACAGGTGGCTGTTTTAATAGAGGTCAAATGTGCAATATAACAACATATTGGGAATCTGGAAACTGACTGCTTAATAGAGTTGGACCACTAACACAGACTTGACATTTCCAGGATATATGTATGACATACTTATTCTAATGTCCGCCTCCGTGGTCAAGTGGTTAAGGTCGCTGACTTGTATACCACTGTAACCTATCATCACTGATGGTCACGGGTTCGAGCCCTGCTCAGATCGTGTCTCTTCATATGATAAAGTTGGCAGTTTCTTACGGAGGTTGGTGCACCCAAGTACTGGTTAACCGCTGGAGCCTACCCAGGAAAGGTGTTGTTAGGTAAACTGCCCGCGAGCGATATAGCCCAAAATGGTGCTGATGCAGGCGTAAAACCCGAAATATACGGTAACAATAACATACTTATTCTAGTAAACAACCACAACAATGTACACACACAGACCAGTGTGGACACACATACTCGGGACACACTTTATTCCGAGACCAAGTCTAGAATTCTATATAGAATTCTATTGAGTCTCCCTTATATACAATACTCTCCCCTGACACATTCACCGCTCAAATAACAGGGATACTAGTGTAAGAATAGATCTTGTGTGCTGGCTCTCTGGGGACCAACCTAATTAACTCATATTGACATGAACACATTCTCATTTCTTGTAAATATGCCAATGAAAGTATCTTTAAATCGGTTATAAGTTATTATTAATTGGCTGTTTGGCACAACAAGTATACTTCTATAGCAATTGTAGTCGCTGTTGGACTGCACGGACGATCTAATGTAATTTCATATTTGTATCAAATTTTCTTTATTTTCTTTGCTACTTTCTTGATTCTGAACTGTGCAGAGGCGTATCTAGGATTTGTCAGGGGGGGTGAAAAATGTTTGGTCTGATTTTTAGTGAAAAAATGTCTATTATTTTAATGGGGAAAAAATATAAATTGACAGCCGAACGGGGGAAACCCCCTAACCACCACCCCAAGATCCGCCACTGCTGGGTGTTTTTTTCAGCAACTTTTCTTCTGGTCATTGTTTGTAAACTATGTACATGTTGTACACCGGGAACACGGCACTTACCCAACTGAGTTGAGTCTATAAACAAAGTCATTATTGTTATTATTAATACAAGAAACTGACAATTGTCACTACACTGGAAAGAAAAACAACAACTGATCATTCACCTCGGAAATAAATGCCCGGAACAATTTCTGGCGATTGTACAATTCCAGGAAAGAATGTGGAAATGATTTCCTACATGATCAGTAACAAGCCTTTTAATATGTCACCATCTCTTGTGGATTGAATGATATTAAGAGGACAATAGCGAAACAAGTGAAACTAATACTAATTTGTTGTACAGCCTTCCCAGTAGGCATTTGGTCTGAGAAACTAAATGACTCGTAATAACCTCTGTGTATGACAATTGACTTTGGGTCCTTAACGAGTCATTATGAAGAGCGATCCAAACCACTACCCAATAAAATGTCATTATGATACAAATTAATCTATTTTGAAGCAACTCCAAACAAATTGGTCATTTCTTTTTTCCATAAAATACCGCTTTGTCAAATTTTCTATGAAATGTGATCAAGTACGAGGCGGAAAAGAAGTAACCAGAGATATGGAGAGAAAAAATTGTCATAATTAAGACTACAGCATAACTCACGGTTACTCCAATGTCTTGAATCGAAAGTCGTTAGGAAAATATGACAGTTTTGGATAAAAGTTCGTGTTGAATCACTTAAGTCGAATCATTCAAAGAAGACATTATCCGGGGAAAGTATACCCTATAATATCGATGAATAATTACACTGACAGAATTATGGAAATTCGGCAAAATATTGGGGTACATAGGTCATCGTTGATGTCGTAAGAAAATTTATGACATGACAAGTGAGATCACCGTCTTGATGTAAATGGAAGTCAAAATTATCAATTTGTCATATTAACACTATTGGGCAACTGGGCATAGCCGATTACTAATCAATTATTTGTCATACAACCAAGGAATATTTTTACGGTCTTAAGACAAAACTTGTCAATTGCAACTTATTATTCATAAGAAAAGATTAGCAAGTTTAATTTCTTTAAGGAATTGTATTTGCATGTCTACTAGTGATCCGGTTTCAACATTCAAGTGTCACAGAGATAAATGCCTGTCAAATTTCATTACATTCTCTGAGGAGCTCCAATATTGCCCGCCCCTGTGTCATCCGCAAAAGTATATTAACGTTTTAAATTATTGTATTATTAACATATTCATAATGAATTTTGACTGTAAACTCTAATGTGAGCAAAAATCATTTATGTCTATGGCACTGATACGACAGTTATCTCTTTTGATATTAACGACATGTTATCTTCACATACAGGTTTATGGCAAAGTCCTTCAGTATAACATTTGCTGTGTGAGATATGATCTATAAGACAAGATCTGTATATATATATTTATGATATATTTGCCTGTAAAGCCTCATGAGTGTTTATGCCTGTAGGTACAGTCCTCTGCCAAATGACCTGGTGCGGCTGATAAGCCCTGTGATAAAGCCAGAAGCTAACTGAATCTGATACTGTCTCTGTGTTTTACATTCTTCCATCAAGTGCAGGCTGCTTCTGTGTATGTAGACTGGCACCCTATTGAAGTGTTTGTAAACTGATGCAGGCAGTCTCGCTTTTGTGCTGTGTGCTTAATCCTTCAAACTGCCTTTGTGTGTGCTTTGCGTTGATTTATCGTCGCTACCGGTTGCCCATATGAGCGATGCCTCCTGAAGAGATTAGTAATTTTAGATTTTTGGAGGATAGTGCAATGATACAGACAGATATCCATTCCAGAGTCTCCTCTGGTTCTTTTACTGGTGTAAAGCACCGACACGAGACCTCAGTTTAAAGTCCAATCTGAAAGACTGTTAATTTTATTAAGGTCAGACTGGGGATCGAACCTGGGATCTATGCCTTTGTAGAATCTTCAAGCTTCTGTGTTGTTGTAGACTTTTCAAGCTTCTGTGTTGTTGTAAGCTCTTCAAGCTTCTGTGTTGTTGTAAACTCTTCAAGCTTTTGTGTTGTTGTAAACTCTTCAAGCTTTTGTGTTGTAGACTCTTCAAGCTTTTGTGTTGTTGTAAACTCTTCAAGCTTCTGTGTTGTTGTAAACTCTTCAAGCTTCTGTGTTGTTGTAAGCTCTTCAAGCTTCTGTGTTGTTGTAAACTCTTCAAGCTTTTGTGTTGTTGTAAACTCTTCAAGCTTTTGTGTTGTAGACTCTTCAAGCTTTTGTGTTGTTGTAAACTCTTCAAGCTTCTGTGTTGTTGTAAACTCTTCAAGCTTCTGTGTTGTTGTAAGCTCTTCAAGCTTCTGTGTTGTTGTAAACTCTTCAAGCTTTTGTGTTGTTGTAAACTCTTCAAGCTTTTGTGTTGTAGACTCTTCAAGCTTTTGTGTTGTTGTAGACTCTTCAAGCTTCTGTGTTGTTGCAGACTCTTCAAGCGTCTGTGTTGTTGTAGACCCTTCAAGCTTCTGTGTTGTTGTAGACTCTTCAAGCGTCTGTGTTGTTGTAGACCCTTCAAGCGTCTGTGTTGTTGTAGACTCTTCAAGCTTCTGTGTTGTTGTAGACTCTTCAAGCGTCTGTGTTGTTGTAGACTCTTCAAGCGTCTGTGTTGTTGTAGACTCTTCAAGCTTCTGTGTTGTTGCAAGCTCTTCATGGTTTCATGCTGTTGTAAAATCTTCACAGTCTGTGCCATGTACAGATGACATAGAACACCTGGAGCCAGCTATGCCAGGTACATTCAACATACTTAATGGAGCCAGTCTACAGTCAATGTAGAATATTTGGAACCAGTCTGCATTATGTACAGTCAACATACACTACCTAGAGGCAGATTGCACTATGTAGAGTCAATTTACAATACCTGGAACCAGATTGCACTATGTACAGTCAACTTACAATACCTGGAACCAGATTGCACTATGTACAGTCAACTTACAATTCCTGGAGCCAGATTGCACTATGTACAGTCAACTTACAATACCTGGAGCCAGTCTCTGTCAGAAGCTGTCTTTTATCAGACAGATAAGGTAGCACATAAGCCCATGACATTTAGCAACTTCTGTTTACCTGAACTGCATTGATGGACGGTTGCCAGGGAAACCAAATGTAAACATAATTAGGTCTTCCTGATAGAAATTTTTAACACATCCCAACACATGTTCCAAATACTTGATGGCACAAATGGACGGAAACGTAATTATATTTGACAGGGTATTATCTATGTGATTTCCTGCAAACTTCAAGTATGTCTTTTGCAGAATGCTGGGATTTGAAGAGTCTAAAAAATATAACTGAAGGTAAAGATAATAATAAAATTGTCAATAAAGAGAAGGTGCTTCTAATTGCGGAAGACATTTTGCAAATGCTAATGCTCACATAAATGCAACATAACATAATAACGGTAGGCTTCCCTACAGTATATGGAGACTCACAACTTCCAACACACAAATACTGTGTGATCATTTCAGCAGAAGACATTTCACACATATGTGGTGCCGTTCTGTTATTTATTCGTTATTTATGGATATCCATAATTCGATTTTTGGATATCCATAAATGCTGAATAAACAGCAAAATGGCTCGCCTGGAATTATGGATATCCATAAATTGAATTTGAAAGATTTTTTTTCAGTCAATTGATTTTTGGATATCCATAAATAGCGCTCTGTATTATAGATATCCATAAATTGAATAAATAGCTTTAAATTATTGATATCCATAATTAAATTATGGATATCCATAAATAGTTTAAAATTATAGATATCCATAAATCAAATTATGGACACACCGGTGCCCTATATTCTCACACATTTGGTTCACATGCATCCAGTATCAACTGTGTCTTGAAAACAAAACAACCAATTGTTGTTATATTTATAATCGGAGACATCAAGTCAAACATTGAATATTGGTGACAGGAGCGTAGCCCTATGACATTATGAGAGCTAGGGGCAGTCAACACCAGTGACAGGAGCGTAGCCGTATGATATTATGAGAGCTATGGGGCAGTCAGCACCAGTGACAGGAGCGTAGCCCTATGATAGCTAGGGGGCAGTCAACACCAGTGACAGGAGTGTAGCCCTATGATAGCTAGGGGGCAGTCAACACCAGTGACAGGAGCGTAGCCCTATGATATATGGCGTAGGGGGCAGTTAACACCAGTGACAGGATGCGTAGCCCTAGATCTTTAGAGGTAAGGGGCTACGCCATTCAAACGCTAGTCTTTGGCAGATCTGGAGCTAGGGGGCGTCCACCCTTTATAGACAGCGTATTATGGACGGGGCAGTCCAACCATCTGTTCGGAGCGTATTCCTATGATTTTATGAGAGCTACGGGGCAGTCAACACCAGTGACAGGAGCGTAGCCCTATGCTATTATGAGAGCTAGGGGGCAGTCAACACCAGTGACAGGAGCATAGCCCTATGATATTATGAGAGCAAGGGGGCAGTCAACACCAGTGACAGGAGCGTAGCCCTATGATATTATGAGAGCTAGGGGGCAGTCAACACCAGTGACAGGAGCATAGCCCTATGATATTATGAGAGCTAGGGGGCAGTCAACACTAGTTACAGGAACATAGGTAGCCCTATGATATTATGAAATAACAATTATAGTATTTTGCAGTATTTCATAAATTAATTACAGGTACATGATTTCATGTATATAATAAATTGTATGACATAACAATGTTTTAATTCAAAATTGTCATCCTTTTGTCACTATGAAGTCCTCCTATCATTCTATCAGTATTATGTCTGGTTGGAAGGAAGTACTGTTGTTCTGTTTTTCAGTTCTTCATTTTTAGTATATTCAAATACTTTGTATCTACACTGTAAAATACTTCTAGCAATATCTCTGTGCATAATTCTGCTTTCATGAGATGTCTCTGTCACGGGGAACTACAACGATCTAATCTCATCACGGGCGATCAAATAAAACACAAATATGGCCAAAAAACTCAACGTCCCTTAATGAGACTGTCAAACTGTCTGTAAATTTTGCCGCAATTTGAAGTAATGTTTGATCGGCTGATACCAATATGTCGCACAATGATCAGTGGAGTGTAAACAAAAATGACGATTAAGTCGGTCTTCTACTCTATAACGGGATGACGGATCAGTTTATGATGCTGGCACAGAGGATGGGGGTACAAGACAAATATAATTGGACGGCAACTCACAGAAATTGATGAGGTAGCCGTCATCGTTTGGTCAACGCATTTATCACTGGACCGGTGATGTCAATAGTCAAGTGACGGTAAATATCTAACTTTGGGCCAACAAATTGACCATGATGTCTCCAATACACACCAGGACAGCTAACACAATTCTCTGCAAATCTATTTTTGGCTAATATGATATTTTTTTATATTAGGCAGGCACACATACACAAATAAAACAAAGTGACGTTTGAACAATCTCTGGCCTACAAGCGTAGGATTCGGGAAGTACTGATGTTCATAGGAAAAGGTGTCTCATAAATCGGTAATGGCTGGCCCTTTAGTTTAAACAATATTTTATTCAAGAATGGTACTTAGCATAGGAGGAATAGTTGCAATAGCACAGTTAGGATTGGGGAGAATGGTACTTAGCATAGGAGGAATAGTTGCA
>CM026399.1:61895247-61960814 GCA_014843695.1 Archivesica marissinica | reverse complement strand
CAAAAGTAACTGTATATAAGTGTAGGGACTTTAAATGCAATATGGCAAATCATTTATCATTACCAAAAGTAACTGTATATAAGTGTAGGGACTTTAAATGCAATATGGCAAATCATTACCAAAAGTAACTGTATATAAATGTAGGGACTTTAAATGCACTAATGGCAAATCATTACCAAAAGTAACTGTATATAAGTGTAGGGACTTTAAATGCAATATGGCAAATCATTACCAAAAGTAACTGTATATAAGTGTAGGGACTTTAAATGCAATATGGCAAATCATTACCAAAAGTAACTGTATATAAGTTTAGGGACTTTAAATGCAATATGGCAAATCATTACCAAAAGTAACTGTATATAAATGTAGGGACTTTAAATGCAATATGGCAAATCATTACCAAAAGTAACTGTATATAAGTGTAGGGACTTTAAATGCAATATGGCAAATCATTACCAAAAGTAACTGTATATAAATGTAGGGACTTTAAATGCAATATGGCAAATCATTTATCATTACCAAAAGTAACTGTATATAAGTGTAGGGACTTTAAATGCAATATGGCAAATCATTACCAAAAGTAACTGTATAAATAGGGACTTTAAATGCACTAATGGCAAATCATTACCAAAAGTAACTGTATATAAGTGTAGGGACTTTAAATGCAATATGGCAAATCATTTATCATTACCAAAAGTAACTGTATATAAGTGTAGGGACTTTAAATGCAATATGGCAAATCATTACCAAAAGTAACTGTATATAAGTGGTGTAGGGACTTTAAATGCAATATGGCAAATCATTACCAAAAGTAACTGTATATAAATATAGGGACATTAAATGCAATATGGCAAATCATTACCAAAAGTAACTGTATATAAGTGTAGGGACTTTAAATGCAATATGGCAAATCATTTATCATTACCAAAAGCAATAAGTCACAAGACTTCACAAAGTGGTGACAGGTTCCATTCCCAGAAAACATTGTCTTAAGTTATACATATTTTCTCAAAATATACAGGCCCCGAGAATTATTGATATATTTATGACTGGTTTTATAATCAACAAGTCTTCCACATATTGTCATAGGGCAGGAAATGAAATTCATTATCTCCCTAATAAATGACAAAATGTTATTGAAATGAATTGGAAATACTTGATAGCTGCAACACAAACTCAAGACGTTCTGTGACAAATGAAACAGTTACCATAGTAACTGTGTATCAATTTCATTTTCTTGCCGTCTTTGGCTCCATCAGGACAACCCGGACAAAAATCATAATTTCCCAGTATGTCATGCTTTGAAGGAACTTATGAATGTTTGTGTCACCTTCAACTAGCCGAGTATCACAGTTGTTGTTATTTTCGACTAGTTTTTCTGTTCTTTTGTCTTTAAATCTATTTCATTTTCTTAAAAAAAGGAGATTACAGGCTATTTTAATTACTCAGATGTATAGCTATAATGATTGGTCAATAAAATGGTTTTTTAGTTTCATAGCGAAACGAGTATTTGCAACAAGACTAATAAATCTCGAGACCACATTCTTGATAGAATCTGTTGCCATGAGGGAGAGATGAGGCAATGTGAATTTAAGTCGCTTGCCTAAGGACATAATCACCGTGGTTCCGATGGAGCTCGAACTCACCTCCCAGTCACAAGGCTGACACCGTATACATTACCCCCATGGAGGTTCCACTAATACAATGATGTATCTGGTCACATATTTTCACAGAGACATTGTACATGTTACTGAAAATAGTAATGTTTTAAGTTTAAGGATTAAATGTTTGATACAATGCATAGCAACTTCTCCGATAACAGTATGTTATAGCAAAGGTCTCCAATACAAGTAAGATATAGCAAAGGTCTCCAATACAAGTAAGATATAGCAAAGGTCTCCAATACAAGTAAGATATAGCAACAGTCTCCGATACAAGTAAGTTATAGCAAAGGTCTCCAATACCAGTAAGTTATAGCAACTGTCTCCAATACAAGTAAGATATAGCAAAGGTCTCCAATACCAGTAAGTTATAGCAACTGTCTCCAATACAAGTAAGATATAGCAAAGGTCTCCAATACCAGTAAGTCATAGCAAAGGTCTCTGATACCAGTAAGTAATAGCAAAGGTCTCCGGTAACAGTAAGATATAGCAAAGGTCTCCAATACCAGTAAGTCATAGCAACTGTCTCCAATACAAGTAAGATATAGCAAAGGTCTCCAATACCAGTAAGTTATAGCAAAGGTCTCCAATACAAGTAAGATATAGCAAAGGTCTCCAATACCAGTAAGTTATAGCAACTGTCTCCAATACAAGTAAGATATAGCAAAGGTCTCTGATACCAGTAAGTTATAGCAAAGGTCTCCAATACCAGTAAGTTATAGCAAAGGTCTCCAATACAAGTAAGATATAGCAAAGGTCTCTGATACCAGTAAGTTATAGCAAAGGTCTCCGGTAACAGTAAGATATAGCAAAGGTCTCTGATACCAGTAAGTTATAGCAAAGGTCTCCGGTAACAGTAAGATATAGCAAAGGTCTCCAATACAAGTAAGTTATAGCAAAGGTCTCCGATACAAGTAAGATATAGCAAAGGTCTCCGATACAAATAAGTTATAGCAAAGGTCTCCAATACAAGTAGGTTATAACAAAGGTCTCCAATACCAGTAAGTTATCGCAAAGGTCTCCGATACAAGTAAGTAATAGCAAAGGTCTCTGATACCAGTAAGTAATAGCAAAGGTCTCCGGTAACAGTAAGATATAGCAAAGGTCTCCGATACAAGTAAGTAATAGCAAAGGTCTCCGGTAACAGTAAGATATAGCAAAGGTCTCCGATACAAGTAAGTAATAGCAAAGGTATCCGATACAAGTAAGATATAGCAAAGGTCTCCGATACAAGTAAGTTATAGCAAAGGTCTCCGATACAAGTAAGTTATAGCAAAGGTCTCCGATACCAGTAAGTTATAGCAAAGGTCTCCAATACCAGTAAGTAATAGCAAAGGTCTCCTTTACAAATAAGTAATAGCAAAGGTCTCCGATACAAGTAAGTCATAGCAAAGGTCTCCGATACAAGTAAGTAATAGCAAAGGTCTCCAATACAAGTAAGTTATAGCAACGGTCTCCAATACCAGTAAGTAATAGCAAAGGTCTCCGGTAACAGTAAGATATAGCAAAGGTCTCTAATACCAGTAAGTAATAGCAAAGGTCTCCGGTAACAGTAAGATATAGCAAAGGTCTCCAAACAGTAAGTTATAGCAAATGTCTCCAAACAGTAAGTTAAAGCAAATGTCTCCAAACAGTAAGTTAAAGCAAATGTCTCCAAACAGTAAGTTATAGCAAATGTCTCCAAACAGTAAGTTAAAGCAAATGTCTCCAAACAGTAAGTTAAAGCAAAGGTCTCCAAACAGTAAGTTATAGCAAATGTCTCCAAACAGTAAGTTAAAGCAAATGTCTCCAAACAGTAAGTTAAAGCAAATGTCTCCAAACAGTAAGTTAAAGCAAATGTCTCCAAACAGTAAGTTAAAGCAAATGTCTCCAAACAGTAAGTTAAAGCAAATGTCTCCAAATGGTAAGTTAAAGCAAATGTCTCCAAACAGTAAGTTAAAGCAAATGTCTCCAAACAGTAAGTTAAAGCAAATGTCTCCAAACAGTAAGTTAAAGCAAATGTCTCCAAACAGTAAGTTATAGCAAATGTCTCCAAACAGTAAGTTAAAGCAAATGTCTCCAAATGGTAAGTTAAAGCAAATGTCTCCAAATGGTAAGTTAAAGCAAATGTCTCCAAACAGTAAGTTAAAGCAAATGTCTCCAAATGGTAAGTTAAAGCAAATGTCTCCAAACAGTAAGTTAAAGAAAATGTCTCCAAACAGTAAGTTAAAGCAAATGTCTCCAAACAGTAAGTTAAAGAAAATGTCTCCAAATGGTAAGTTAAAGCAAATGTCTCCAAACAGTAAGTTATAGCAAATGTCTCCAAACAGTAAGTTATAGCAAATGTCTCCAAACAGTAAGTTATAGCAAATGTCTCCAAACAGTAAGTTAAAGCAAATGTCTCCAAATGGTAAGTTAAAGCAAATGTCTCCAAATGGTAAGTTAAAGCAAATGTCTCCAAACAGTAAGTTATAGCAAATGTCTCCAAACAGTAAGTTATAGCAAATGTCTCCAAATGGTAAGTTAAAGCAAATGTTTCCAAATGGTAAGTTAAAGCAAATGTCTCCAAACAGTAAGTTAAAGCAAATGTCTCCAAACAGTAAGTTATAGCAAATGTATCCAAACAGTAAGTTAAAGCAAATGTCTCCAAACAGTAAGTTAAAGCAAATGTCTCCAAACAGTAAGTTAAAGCAAATGTCTCCAAACAGTAAGTTAAAGCAAATGTCTCCAAACAGTAAGTTAAAGCAAATGTCTCCAAACAGTAAGTTAAAGCAAATGTCTCCAAACAGTAAGTTATAGCAAATGTCTCCAAACAGTAAGTTAAAGCAAATGTCTCCAAACAGTAAGTTAAAGCAAATGTCTCCAAACAGTAAGTTAAAGCAAATGTCTCCAAACAGTAAGTTATAGCAAATGTCTCCAAACAGTAAGTTAAAGCAAATGTCTCCAAACAGTAAGTTAAAGCAAATGTCTCCAAACAGTAAGTTATAGCAAATGTCTCCAAACAGTAAGTTAAAGCAAATGTCTCCAAACAGTAAGTTAAAGCAAATGTCTCCAAACAGTAAGTTAAAGCAAATGTCTCCAAACAGTAAGTTATAGCAAATGTCTCCAAACAGTAAGTTAAAGCAAATGTCTCCAAACAGTAAGTTAAAGCAAATGTCTCCAAACAGTAAGTTAAAGCAAATGTCTCCAAACAGTAAGTTAAAGCAAATGTCTCCAAACAGTAAGTTAAAGCAAATGTTATTTATTACACATTATTAATTTACAGATTGGCAGAGGATGCTTGACACTCCAATAATCTGTAATCTATTAACCCACATACCGTAGTTGTCTCTATAACCACATACTGCAGAGTCTCTATTAACCCACATACCGTAGTTGTCTCTATAACCACATACTGCACAGTCTCTATTAACCCACATACCGTAGTTGTCTCTATAACCACATACTGCACAGTCTCTATTAACCCACATACCATAGTTGTCTCTATAACCACATACTGCACAGTCTCTATTAACCCACATACCGTAGTTGTCTCTATAACCACATACTGCACAGTCTCTATTAACCTGCATCACATATTGTTTATAATAACCCACCAGCTGTATTGTATCTCTTATCGCAATATTGTAGATCACATAAATTGGTGTTATTTACATATATATGCTGTAGTAAACATCAATGATAAGATATGTCTACATTGTTTGTAGCTAAAATACAAGCGTGACTAATTAACACTGTGAGCAAGAGAGCGGGTCTACAATAAGAATTTTCGTTTGAGGTCATGGGTTTGAATTCCATGAACATTCAAACAGATCCTAGCTGTATGGTCGATTTTCCAAAATCATAGTGATGATGATCTTGGCACTGTCTGAATCAGCACGATATGCAACATACCGATGGAGGAAGCACCTGGCACAATATGCAACATACCAATGGAGGAAGCACCTGGCACAATATGTAACGTACATATGGAGGAAGCACCTGGCACAATATGCAACATACCAATGGAGGAAGCACCTGGCACAATATGCAACATACCAATGGAGGAAGCACCTGGCACAATATGCAACATACCAATGGGGGAAGCACCTGGCACAATATGCAACATACCAATGGAGGAAGCACCTGGCACAATATGCAACATACCAATGGAGGAAGCACCTGGCACAATATGCAACATACCAATGGAGGAAGCACCTGGCACAATATGCAACATACCAATGGAGGAAGCACCTGGCACAATATGTAACATACATATGGAGGAAGCACCTGGCACAATATGTAACATACCGATGGAGGAAGCACCTGGCACAATATGCAACATACCAATGGAGGAAGCACCTGGCACAATATGTAACATACATATGGAGGAAGCACCTGGCACAATATGCAACATACCGATGGGGGAAGCACCTGGCACAATATGCAACATACATATGGAGGAAGCACCTGGCACAATATGCAATATACCGATGGAGGAAGCACCTGGCACAATATGCAACATACCGATGGGGGAAGCACCTGTCACAATATGCAACATACAGAATGGGGAAGATTTGCATGACAGCACAAGTAAACTCTTCACACTGGCCATGATCTCTGAAGACTATTGCAATCATGGATCTATGTGTATACAGACGATTCAACTACCAATGCCATTAAGAATGCAGGGGCTGGATTTCTCAACCAGTATCTCTGTGGACGTACTGAAACATCAGGTACTGTTAAAGGAGACCACTGCATCTACAGGCCAGTCTGACTCGGTCATTCATACAGGCATCCTTAGTTCAAGAAGTTCAACAACATTATGCTCTTATCAGTTATATGGTCTTATCAGTTATGGAAGTGCTAACTGGCTCCAAACAACCTCACTTAGCCAAGGTGATGAAACAGTTGGCCACCATTACAACTGTCATGCTGCAATGGATCCCAGCTCACTATAGAGTACTACTAGGTATGAAACTGTGCTGATCAACTGACTTAGGATGGATCAACCACAAATAGGTGTCAATTACAGGGAAAATATCACATAATAAAGAACTGATAAAAGCATGACGATAGAAGGATGGCTACTACCTTCTTAACCCTTTCCTTCATAGAGATTTAGGTTAATATAATATTATATCTCCATACAAATAACAGCCATTTAACCCTTTCCTTCATAGATTTAGGTTAATTTAATATTATATCTCCATACAAACGACAGCCATTTAACCCTTTCCTTCATAGAGATTTAGGTTAATATAATATTATATCTCCATACAAATTACAGCCATTTAACTCTTTCCTTCATTGAGATTTAGGTTAATATAATATTATATCTCCATACAAATGACAGCCATTTAGCTATCATGCAGTGGATAAGTAGCCGCCATATCTATCCCACCTACATAGATATTACTGGGACTACACGAGATTCTGGCTTTTATTATGAACATTGGTTTGGCTACTACATTGTCAATGTATGTCTTATTGGTAATGGCGTCAAGAGGTGAAGGAAAGGGCTAACAGAACTGATCAAGTCATCATACTGCAGCTGAGTTCTGGATATAACAGCTTTGTTTGTTCGGGTTTTACGTCTGCATCAGCATCATTTTGGGCTATATCGCCGGCGGGCAGTTTATCCACCAACACCTTTCCTGGGCAGGCTTCAGCGATTAACGTGTACTTGGTGCACAAACCTCCGTAAGAAACTGCCAACCTTTTAATATAAATGAGACACAGACTGAGCAGGACTCGAACCCGTTACCATCAGTGATGATAGGTTACAGTGGTATACAAATCAGCGACCGTAACTACTTGACCACGGAGGCGGATGGACATAACGGACTAAATTCCTAGATGTCTGAGAAGAAGACAGCAGAGCAAATGCTTGAACAATCTCAGCCAGCTATGAGCACCAGCACCAGTACTACCATTCACCAGAAGTTGCATGGGGACCTTGAGCGGACCCAGTCCTTCAACATTGTTGCTGGGTTGATCGCGTAGAAGTGAATGACAAGAACTGTAGAACCCACATACCGCATTGTCTCTATTAATCCACCTACCATAGTGTCTTTATAAGACATCTATGGGGCGCAGTTTTCCTATTTATTCGTTATTTATGGACATCCATAATTCGATTTATGGATATCCATAATTCCAGGCCCGCCGTTTTGCTATTTATTCAACATTTATGGATATCCATAACGTTGTTTTATTATTGGTACAGTCAAACCTGTCGTAAGCAGTCAGCTGTTGTAATTACAGAAAGTGGTTGCGTAGCACAAAATTGATATATAATAAAACAAAATATTGGGAATCTGGAAACTCACAGGCTGCTAAATACAGGTTGGCTGCTTAATAGAAGTGACCGCTAACACAGGTTTGACTGTATTTAAAACAGACATCTATTCTAAGCAACAACTTTCTGTGATTCCCTTAGATAGCTGTCTACGACACGGTTTCACTGAATTTGCACGAAACTCTCTGATAAACAAATCTTCAATGCACCACGCCGATGATAAAGCCAGGGTTTGAGTGGACACTAGTATGTATTGTGCAGTACCTGTAGTTATCATCTGTCCAAGACTGATGCGCGGTGAACCATCTCGTCCTCCTCTACAATGTGTTTGAAGGGCCGGTGACCAGCTATTTCTAAACTGGACTTTCTGACCTCCTGTGAAGTTATTGCCAAAACCTGTAAAGACTACAAACATAGCACTTTAGAGAAAAAAGTAAAAAACTGTACAGCAACTTTTTTTAGTCCTTTTATAAGTGATTTTAGTTTATACAAATTTATCTTATCTTGATTGCGAAACAAATTCTTACAACATTAGTTAAATTGCTCTCGAGACCTCATTGCAATGTGGAATTTAACCCTTTCAACCCCACAGGCCTCTAAATAGGCTTATGAAAAGTGTAGATCCAGATGAGCCGGCTCGTGACGAGCCGTCTCATCAGGATCTGCACTTTTTTGCCAGTAATAATTATTACTATTTTTAGATAAAATTACCCATTTTGATAAATGAACTGGTCCAAAGGTAATTTTCTTATTAATTTATTGGTCTGAAAATATCACGCACCAGTCCATGTCAGTTACTTGGTGTTGAATGGGTTAATAAACCCCTCATAAACAACCTTGTCTTGCCTTGTCTAAGGATACTATTGTAATGAATACCACAGCGCTATCACGACTTCCAATTATTATTAGTTTCAAAACGTTATCATTAAATTAAGAACATGTTTATTATTAGTTCACTTTGACGTCTGGCTCCTTTAAAAGATTGTCTTATTCACCAATAAAATTCTTATATAAATCCTAAATTCAAAAATACGAAATTGCATTGTACACGTATGTGAGTGTCCCATTTTATAAGACAGCAATTTTAATAGAACTAAGTGATGTACGGACATTAATTTCATTGTTACGGAGAAAAGAGCAAAATGAAAAAGACTAACCTAGTCAAAATAAGATGTTTTTCAATAATGTTCCAGTACATTGACAATCTTAAAAAGGATCGATGGATTTCCTCTGCCAAACATGTGTAAGACTGATTTTGTAACAAATACAATTGTAAGATAGCAATATTTTTAGAAATTGTGAGACTCAGTTTGAACAGGAATGGTACGGTCGCCAGATCAGACAGGTGGGTTTTCTCTGGGTAATCCGGTTTCCTCCCACATGAATGACCACATATACGCTTTCATCCGTGCCAACGAGAGTGATTAATATAAGTTGTTAAAACTTGCTTCGCAATCGTTGTAAAATAAATAAAGTGTAAAAAAAAACAGGAATATAATTTCAAAGATTAATTCTTCAACTTACGATATTTCATGATAATATTACAGGGGGATAATGTATCGGTATTATTAGAAATCAGAAATGAAATAGGGGCATACTTAACATTGTCTTTTTGATAATGTGTGTGTTTTACGTTTATTTATCTTCGCTACCGGTTACCCATATGAGCGACTCCTCCTGAAGAGATTAGTCATTTTAGATTTTTGGAGGATAGTGCAATGATACAGACAGAGATCCATAGTATAGCTCAATCGGAATGATTGAATCCACGCCTGAGGCTAATAGAGCTGTTTTCTATATTTTCTCAAGGACATGGTTTACTTAATTATTTTTATAATTATAAAATATATAATATCATAATCATTGTATTACACAAGCAGCAGTAACAATATCACATTGAAAAACATGTCCTTGAGAAAATATAGGAAACAGCTCTATTAGCCTCAGGCGTGGATTCAATCATTCCGATTGAGCTATACTATGTATGTGTGTTCCATTAATGTCAAACCCCTTGTGGGGACCTAAACACGTTTTCCTGGGCAGGCTTAACCGACCTAAGCGGTTAACCAGTACTAAGCAATATGTGTGAGGTGCCTTGTTCAATGACACAACATACATGGCCTGACTGAGTATCGAACCCGGGGCCGGGACAGTTTGATTCCAAATCCGACTTTTTACCACTGGACCACGGATGTTACACAATTGTTATGGATCTATGAGTGAGCTTTGCGTCTTTGCTTATTCATATTAAATGTTGTCTCTTTATTTCAACTTCCTACCTCAACAATGTATACAAACATTTTCTCTGGCGACTTCATGCTCATCAACATTGTGGCATCCGTGGTCCAATGGTAGAGCGTCGGATTTGGAATCGAACGGTCCGGGTTCGATACTCAGTCAGGCCACGTATGTAGTGTCATTGAGCAAGGCACCTCACACACATTGCTTAGTACTGGTTAACCGCTATGGTCGGCTAAGCATGCCCAGGAAAACATGTCTAGGTCCCCGCAAGAGGTTTGACATTAATGGTACATACATACAACATTTACATGTTGTTAAATGTACGCATGTCAAACGAGCACCTGTCAAACATTCGCGCCAATTAACTCACAATTATCACAATCGAGTAGCATGCAATGTCGTGAACAGTGCAAACTAAATAAATATTGTGTATTTCAGCATAAACGATATCTTTATTTACGTTCATCAAACAGAGAGTCATTTATTATTAGACATGTTTCCTATCATTATTTTGTTTACGTTTTACGACATGCTGATGACGCTTTACGACATTTCTCGGGATTTTGGACAGTGTGGTAAAATTTAATAATATTTAGGTGTTACGGCCTCAAAGGCAACCTTGTTTCCAGTTGTATATAAAAGTAGATATTCGTTTTTGTCGATGTATAAGTTTATTCTATTATCAAATGTTTGCAGTACTTGTGAATTTGCAATTAAATTTCGACTGACAAGCTCAGTCTTGCATACATTTATGGGTGGGGTATCCTGGATATACCGATTACCAGTTCATAACTAATAGCCTGTGTATTTATGTTTCAACAAGAGGCTGTGCAAATAATGTTCACTCTCAATTAAGTATAATGATATTTATTTATTGTATGCAATATCAGTTAGAAATAAATCATAATTGAATCAAATTCAAAGTGAAAGCAACATCAATGGCCTCCAACTTTTATTTATTGATACCAATGAATGATCAGTGACGATGTAAATATCCACTAATAAGTTTATACCAATAGCAATACATGCAATATAAGGCAACATGAGTGGTGCGGACCTTACAAGTGTCAAATGGATCCGTTGCATAACAAATTCATTGAAGATCGCCTAAATATTGACTACATGAACGAAAATTTACGAGTGTATTGAAAAAAGTTGGAATGAAGGTAAATTTACCCGTAGAAAGATATTTCAGCTTGTTTTTGCTATGGACATTTGCGGAAATAGTAAACACAAAATGAGCATATGCGGTTCATGTGCATTTATTCTGATATCATCGCTAATTAGTCAGTCTGTTGTGTTGTAGAAGACCACTGAAGCAGTTACTATAGGATAAGAGACTTACCAATCGTGTACCCTACAGCAGCTTCTATTTCTTATGGATAAATACGTCTTGTCAGGCGTATAATCAGAGCGTGTATGGCGTGCTTGCTTTGTTCACCCCCGGATCTAGAATGCCCCACTTCCGGTCCAGACGGTGTCCATCTTCCGCATCAGACGGTGTCTCTATAGGAACCATATTGCCATTCACTACACTCCTCCCCACTTTATCTGGAAGGACTTCCTCCACATCCTTATGGCAATGGGTACGTTCTTCAGGCACAATCAGTCTGACCGGCTTGTGACATCTCTCGACAGAAATGACATTCTCTAGCCCTACTTGGTGTCTAACCCCCAAGTAGGTATCCTTCAAGTTCTCTACTTTTCCTGGGCAGGTTTACCAGCGGTTAACCAGTACTAAGTCCATTCCTGAACACCTCTATGGCTTAGTGTCTTACCTCTAAGCTTACACCTACCTTTCCTGGGCAAGCCTAGCTTCCATAAGCAGTTAACCAGTACTACGTCCATTGATGACTCCTTCACTGGCTTGGTGTCTTACACCTAAGCTTACCTCTACCTTTCCTGGGCAAGTCTACATAAACAGTTAACCAGTACTACCTCTATCGATGACTCCTTCACTGGCTTGGTGTCTTACACCTAAGCTTACTCCTACCTTTCCTGGGCAAGTCTACATAAACAGTTAACCAGTACTACGTCCCTCAATGAACCCCCCTCTGGTTTAGTGCCTTACATCTAAGCCATACTTCCAAGAGATGCTCCAAGCATTTCTACGGTTCCTGGGCAAGTTTTAGCCGCCTCAAGCGGATCACCAGTACTAAATCCCTCCCCGAATCCAGATCTGGCTTAGTGTCTTACCCCTAAGCCATACTTACATGCAATCCGGTCCTTTCGGTCGGCTTACTTGGGAGGTTGACGATGCAAGTAAAGACGACGTGCGTTCTCCACTGCCGTCTTCATCACATCCTCCCATTTGCCTCCCCTGATCCTGGCCACTTCTTCCGCAACCATGCCAATTAGGGCTGGCGTGGTCCGTTTATGTCCAAAGAAGTGGAAATATGGAGCATCTGTTTCCAACAACAACCGGGACCCCTCCATTTCCGTTACCATACGGATGTGGTCCTTGTCTTGCTCCCTAACGAACTGATGGACCAACTTGGTAAAACCAAAGTAGGTGTTTGGGAAGCTCTCCGGCCATTGTCTGACAATGCTGGAATCCCCACTGAAGCAATGCAGGTGTATAAGCTGCTCCCGCTTAACACTGGTCAGTAGAACGAATCGCAGGCTAGTGTAGGCCTCACCATTGTCTACTCCAGTCATCCCTCTGCAATGGAGGACAAGCACATGGCTCGCCTGGAGAAACCCCAGGGTTCGCTCCAGCGTCTGCATCTGTCCAGGCCGCTTTTCAACTGGTTCGGTGTGATCTAACCCCACCTCACCAAGTCCGGATACATCCGGGTTCTCTAGGAGCAGTTGCAGCCGCTTGAGGTCGGGTCCTGTAGCCTCCTTTTTGGGGTGTAATCCCACACAGATTACCACCCCCTGTTCCTTCCAGGTATCGACTTCCTCGGGAGTTGGGTATGTTTCGGGGTCGCAGAAATTTGCGACTACCCCGACCAATCTCACCGCATGGTCTTTGTCGAAAGTTTGTCCGGTGTTGACGAGTCACATATTGTTGCCAAACTAGAATCCCGAGGAAGCTTATATTCTGTACGGGTTCGATCTAGGTGGCAGTGACTGTCAAAGGCTTCAGGGATCCTCTCCACCTGAGCCAGTTCGTCCTTCGTTAGGGAGAACGCATCCATCAAGGACTGTCGTTGTTGGGGTTTCAACACTGAGAGTAGGTCCAGCAGAATACTCCAGTTCACCAGGAGAGCCGGCGAGTTACCGGATGGTTTAACCATCCAGCCCGTTGGAGTGACCTCCCCTAGGGCCACACACATGCTCTCCATGGCTTTCCTTGGTAACGGACCTAGGACCACTCTCAGAGCAGGCAGATTAGTCATTAGCTCCACGTATCGCATCAGGTCATGCAGAGTGGCGCGATGACCGAGCATCCATCTTGTGACTAGCCTCAGTGCCGTCACCCTGCGATCTGTAATGTCGTCGGCCATTACCTCCAGCTGAAAGATACCTGGAAGATGGCAGCTGAACGCTTGCACCTGCTGCCATTTCCCAGGGCACTCTGGTACTGGGCACCGACGAACCAGCATATTCTCTTCCGGCCCACATTCTCTGGAGCTACCAGGTGATGTCACTGTGGCGGCACCAACTGTAGCTTGGTGGTAATCTAGTCATACCACGACCCACAGGTAACATCACCTGGTCTACCCGGCTTCGCTTATTTGGGTATGATTGGGAGGTGTTATGTTCGGTGACTGAGAGGTCTCTTCCACTCCTCTCCGAAACTGATTCCTCCCTGTATGACCTTGACCTCTACCCACAGCGGCTTTGCCGGATAGCCTTTCCTTCGGGTAATGGCGAGAACGATGACCTGCACCTCTATGACTAGGCTGCTTCCCGCATTCAAGCGTCACTCGTTCTTCCTGCCATGGCCGTCCACCTCTACTCGGCCGTCCCCGACCTCCAGAAGGCCGATGGTCACCACCCCTCCTAGACTCCCCCATAGGAGAGTGATGGCCTCGTCCAGGCTGTCCCTGCTTGGATCTGGCACCTCCATACCCCTGAGGGACCGAGCTGCGGGCCTGACCCTCGCACTCGGCCGTCTTGGGTTCATTCCGAACCCGGACTGGAGATCTGCACTCCACCTCCAGACAGATCTCGCTGTCCGATGCCAACAGCCTGGCTTCCTCTGCGGAATCCAATTCCATGGATTCAAGATTCTCCCCGCTACGCTCGATACTGGGGTCCTCCTTTAACCTCACATCCCTCCGACAACTAGGTCCGGAATCCTTGGGAGTGACCGGTTTCTTAACCCCAATATCCTGGATATTTTCCCGTATCCACGTGCGGGAGTGGAACTGCAGAGTCTCTGCAGTTCGCGCCGCTAATCGGCGCCACTTGGCATTGTTCTTCGCCTTCGACAATGCTACCTGACCCAACAGAGCCTGAACACGCTGTTCGGTCGTGGACCTGAAGCAGTGGTTCAGCCCATCTACCACCGACTGGGGAGGCAACAAATCCCCACGTCGGGTACTACTAATTACCTCCTCCAAGTAGGGGTCGGTCAACCTCGTCATTTGTCCAGCCATTATTCCTGAAAGATAAAAACCTCCTTGATCAGTGACTCTTGCACCTCTTACAGCGGTATTTCTCTATATCCAGAGCCTCTGTTGCGGTGATATCAACACATGACCCGTGATACCACTCCTCGCAATAATCGCACTGGATCATGAAACGACCCTGCCATGGCTTCCGACATACACAGTATAATTCTCCATTATCACTGGTGTCGTCATCCCTGCCTGGATGTGCTTTCCACTGCATGATCCATGCGGGTGGAGTACGGTCCTTACATGGCTTTAGTCGGTCATGATTCACTACAACTACTACGTTCTTCAGCTTAATTCTGAAAATGAATGCAGAGAGTTTTGTAACTATGACATCTGGACCCTTCCAAGGTGGACATAGTTTTCTGCATTTCCCCTTCAGAACAGCCGTGTCTAACAGGTATACCACGTCACCGACCTCGTAATTTCTTTCTAAGATACGGAGGTCATAATTCTTCTTCATTCGTTTAGAAGAAGTTCTCAGGGTAGATCTGGCAGTGGTATGAGCTTCCTGCAGCTTCGCAGTCAGCTTTGCCACATAACCCTCCTCCGTCTCATGTTTCTCATTCACTTGTGGAAACATCACAGTGGCTGGTATGTTGACCTCTTTCCCGAGCATCAGCATATTGGCCGTGAACCCTAGTATTACGGTTCACTGCTGATCTGAGAGCTCCAGCAATCTGTGGGAGTTCTAAATCCCATTGATTTTGATGCTTACCTATAAAGCATCGCACAGCCTACATGAGGGTGCAGTTGTACCGTTCCACTTGACCATTCGCCGATGGCCTATACGGAGTTGTTCTAGCCTTATGAATGTGAAGTGCCTTGCACAATTCACTAAAAAGCCTAGACTCGAAGTTCCGACCCTGATCTGAATAAATCTGGAACGGTACACCAAACCTGGAAAAGACACAATCTACTAGTGCTTTTGCAGTAACTTCAGCAGTTTGGGAGGGCAGGGGTATACACTCAACCCACTTACTAAACTGATCTACTACCATCAAAATGTGTGCATTTCCGCGGGGTGTCTTTGGAAGTGGACCCAGGAAATCTATATGTATTCGTTCCATCGGATCCACTGCCTGGTATTCTGTCATAGGACACCGCCCACGGCGGTCTGACTTTTTATTGCGATTACATGTTTCGCAACCAGCTACATAATTAGCCACATCTCGACTTATTCTATACCAGGCAAACTTTTCCTAAACACGTTCAGTTGTCCGTGCCACCCCCTGATGTCCTGCAGACGGAAGATCATGGTTGCTATGTATAGCATCCTCTCGCATACTGCGAGGAACCATTAACTTCTTCTCCCCAGAAGCTGCATCATCCTGATACAACACATCATCAATCAATAGGATCTGTTCCTTGTTTAACCAATAAGACTTGGTTGCCGGGCTAGACAAGAACAACTCCGATTCACTTGGCTTGACTGACATTTTCAACCAAGTCCTGATGAGAAATAGATCCTCATCTGTCTCCTGGGCTTCACTAAGATCCAACAAGGTGAAGCCCCATGCCGATGGCTGAATATCAGTATTATGTACAGTGGTGCTCAATATGGAGCCACTAATTCCCTGCCCTACTTGATTATGGCCAGCATTAGACATACCCTTCACCTGGGTCATTTTGCAAGTCTGTGTCTCATCCTGGTTCGAACTTACACCTGCACAGTTCAGCCTTTTAGCTTGAACTGGCTCGCCACTGTCGTATAACTGATTTTCTGCAGTTCCCTTCGAATCCCTGTAGACCGACCAGTACCCTATACGGCTACCCTTAGTACTGATCCCGTCGCCGACCTGCACAGTATCGACCGTGGATCCATGTACTCTCTGCTGATCCTCCGGGTCTGCAATGTCTACGGTGTCCATGGACGATTCTAAATCCCCGTAGACCGACCAGTACCCTCCTCGTCTACCCTTAGTACTGATCCCGTCGCCAACCTGGGCACTGTCGACCGTGGATCCCTGTACTCTTTGCGAGACCAAAGGGTCTGCAATGTCTACGCTATCCATGGACGATCGCTTATCTCCATAGACCGACCAGTTCCCTCCTCGGTTGCCCTTAGTACTGATCCCGACGCCAACACGGGCTATGTTGACCGCGGATCCCTGTACTCTTTGCGAGGCCAACGGGACTGCAATGTCTACGATCTCGATAAATGATCCCCACTTTTCTTCTGCCTTTAAGCAGTAATCACACCAGCCACAAGGCAGATCCTCAGGCAGCCTCTGAGCACACGCTTCCTCTCTAGGTATTCTAGACAAGGCATCTGCGTTTCCATGCTTAATGCCTGGCCGGTGCCGTAGCACCATATTATATTGAGATAGCTCTCGAGCCATCTCGCCAACTGCCCTTGTGGTTCCCTGAACCGCATCAACCAGGTTAGACTCGAGTGGTCCGTCCTAACCGTAAAGGGTCTCCCTAACAGATAGTGTCGATATTGGCGTGTGAACCGCACGATCTCCCTAACAGATAGTGTCGATATTGGCGTGTGAACCGCACGAATGCTAAAAGTTCTTTTCTAGTAACACAGTACTTGCGCTGCTCGCGAGTTAACGCGTAGCTCCCATAAGCTATCACTTTTTCGACTCCATCTTGGATCTGGATAAGCTCGGCTCCGATTGCTACGGATGCATCCGTATCCATGAACTCGTCGTTATGATTTGGAAGACCTAATACAGGTGGTTCCGTGAGAGCTTTCTTTAAAGCGTCAAATGCTGTCTGCTGGTCAGTTTCCCACCGAAACTTCTGTTTACCCACGACGCTGTACAATGGTTCCGCCAACCGAGCGAAGTCCTTGACAAACACTCGGTGGTAGTTAACCAACCCCATAAACCGTTCAACATCCTTTGAACAGGTTGGTAACGGCCATTCCCATACCACTACAACGTCTGCCCCTGACATGGCTAGGCTATTGCTGCTTACTCTCCTGCCCAGGAACTCTACCTCTCTTTGGAAGAGTATACATTTCTTTGGCTTTAACTTCAAGCCATTGGCTCTAAATCTTTCCAGGGCCTCCCTTAAATGACTAGGTGGTCCTGAAAACCCTTCCCCAGAACCAATACATCATCCAAGAAGGCTAATACTGTCTTCCAGTTTAGCCCTCTTAGGACAAGGTTCATTACTCGTGCATAGGTGGCCGGTGCATTACATAATCCGAAACCTATCTTTACATGTTCGAATAGACCATATTTGGTAATGAAGGCGGTCTTCTTTCGATCTTCCTTCTCTATGTTTACCTGCCAATAAGCAGAATTGGCATCTAACTTAGAGAACCACACACTGCCTGCAAGGGTATCCAGACAGTCGTCTACTAATGGCAGTGGAAACACATCTTTAACCGTCACATCATTTAGTGCACGGTAGTCTATGCACCACCGGACCGACCCATCACGCTTCCGTATTAACACGGGTGCTGAGGCCCATTCTGAAGTTGATTCCTCAATCACTCCAGCCTTAAGCATTTTCTCAAGGTGGGCTTCTTCCTCTCCCACGAAACAAGCTGGCGTTCGCCTAACGCGCTGTTTGATAGGCCTAGCCCCTTCAGTGTTTATGCTGTGTTTGATCTTAGTGAATTTCCCCAAGTCAAACTCATCTTTGGCAAACACATCTTGGAACTCTGATAGCAACTGCGCTAATCTAGTACTCTGGTCTCCTATCAAATGCTTGCACGACTCTGCATATATTTGTTTCAAATGCTCTGGGAGTATATCTATTAGTGACTCGGGCTCAGGTTCAACCGGTCCGACTGATGGGTCCTCCCCCGATCACTCTGCCCCTGTATGCCATGCTCAGATTCACCTGCATACATAATACGGTCCGTCTCTAGGAACTCTTCTACTGGATAGGCTTTGCCGATCTGGATCCCTTGTTTTAACAAGCGGTGTTTGTCACTTGGGTTGACAACACACACATTCGGATCCGCCCCTGCACTACAAATTACTCTCGGTACAAGGACATCCAGACTATCTACAGGTTCAACGTAGTATTCGGGCATCTCGCAATTAAGAATACATTTCACCCTCATCACGGAGTTAGGTGGGATGGTCTGGCGTTTGGCCACGGTAACTCGAGCAACCACAGGCGTTTCTGCACTGCTTCCTCCATACAGGTTTATCTCCTGCCCATCAAACACTAACATGCCTCTACCCATGTCTAACACGGCAGACCCTCGACATAATATGTCAAAACCGAGGAGCATATCTTGTTCGATTGGAGTCACATAAATTTGCTCGTTATACCACCGTGCGCCAATCTTTAACCGTACCGGTCCTACCACCAAACCCTTCATACTCATCTGTCTACCTGCAGTCATGAGTTTTACCTCACGTAACTTCGGAGGCGGTTTCTGTAGTGAGTTATATAGCCTATCTGAAATGATCGACACCTGGGCTGCGGAGTCTACTATAGCTGTTGCTTCCTTATCAGCTACCTGGACTTTCATGCTGAACTGTGATGTGGAGGTCAACTGACACACCTTGAATTCAGTCAATTCATCATCACCAGTCCCCTTATGCCCCCTATGGCCTAATTCCTGTAGGGTCGAGGGTTGGCCTGTGAACTCGACTCGTTCCGGTTTAATGGCCGACGTGACGCATATGTGTCACGAACTCTTGGGCAATCCCGCTTGAAATGCCCCCTTTCTCCACAGACAAAACATCCCCCAGCTTTCACTCTGCTATTTGCTGGCTGGGTAGAACCACTACTTATCTGCTGCTTTACGTCTGCAGCTACTTTTTCCAGCCCTATCCGTAGCTGTTCCTTCAATTGCTTCTGCAATGTTTCCATGATTGCCCCAATAGAGGTTAGGTCAGTGGTAGCTTCACTCCCTTTCCCCCCTTTATTGGGCAACGTTGCCCGGTCTTGTACTGCATACACAGCGTGATGATCATCCTCATGATCAATCTTTCGCAGTACCCGTTTGGTCTTACCAAACATTGCTTGGTGTACGTGCTGATAGCGACGTACATCATTCATGGCTTCCTCCATGGTGCTAGGATTCTGTATGCACACATGATGCCCTGCTTCCCGATCCATAAGCCCTTGGCAGAAGCGAGTTATTGCTTGCTGCGTGGAGTAATACTCGGGGCAGGTCGCGAAACGCCTTGGTGGCTAATGTGAGGACTCTATCTGCCCAGTCCTCTAAAGCCTCTGTATGTGACTGGGCTGCCTGCTGAAACCGGACCTGTGCTGTTGCCGGAAGCTCTCTCGCACCAAACCGACTCTCTAACTTTTGCATGAGTCTGCGATAAGACAGATCTTCTCTACGCTCCGTTAATATAGCGTAGAAGTCTGCAGCCTTTCCAGTAAGGCTCCAGCACAGACAATTCAAACATTCATCCTTGGTCCAATCACATGCATGTGCAAAACGGACAAACTTCTGCTTGAATGCAGTCCAATTACCCTTGCCATCATACGTTAGATTTTTGGGCAACATGTTTATTACATCTCTAGCTCGTTTTCGCCTATAATGCAGGTCCTGACCTGCTGACTTGCGACCTTTGTCAATACGACTCGGTCGTATATTGAAATCATCATCAGTACTGCTGTCGCCATCATCAGGCGCATAACACCTCTTAGTTACTGGCTCCCGAACACGGGACCGTACTCGTGTTCCACTGAATATATCAGTTGCCTGATGCCCAACATGATGTGTACCATGGTCCCGACTTATTGGGTCATACACATTAGGGTTGTAGTCTGGCGAAAACGGATTCCCACTTGAAGGTACGCCATACCCATCATAGTTCTGGAGCCTACTTTCCCGTTTCTCACTTTTAAAGGGGTATAGCTCCTCAGCAGAAGGTGGGTTATACAGGGCAGAGTCTTTCACTGCTTTCTCCATTGAACCCTTTTCTACCACCCTCTGTTGGACCAGACCAGTCGCCGTGTTCAATGTCTTAAGAACATCGGACCAATCAGACTGTCTTGCCCCCTCGGTGTATGTAAATCCATCACCAAGCAATTGAGCATACTGATCATCATGATCAGACTCTGAAGAAGGAGATTCTCCGGATGGTAGCTCAACATTGGGTTTAAAATCTATCATCCGAACAGCCTCCCCGGTCAGTCTACTCCTTGTAATGGAGGCTAACACCTCCGGAGTAATATTGCCATTATTCTCTCTAATGAGAACGATCGTATGGGCAAGCCTTGCTTTAATCCCAGGGATCGTGACCAGTTGCTCAATAGTTGCATAATTAATGGCGATTCGCCTCCCTTCTAGGACTGAGTTTCTATCAGACATAGTTACAGGTATATTATGCTAACTACTATATAGACAGACAACACAAATGTACACTTACTTGTGAGTTTTTCCAATTTCCTGAAAAGCAAACGGAGACACTACACAGGACAGAGACCCTCCTTCCCCTTTTAAGAAAGTAATTTACTATCAAATGGGACTAGACCAACTATAAAGGCCAGGAAACTGTTGAAACTAATGTCGTAAATCCGTTCACTTCCGGTAATGCATATGCGTAAATGTCTGCCTATTTTGACGGTTTTCTATCAGCAAAAACAAGCAAACTGCGCCTTGTTTTTGTGAAATCGACAGGTAAAGGACGTCTTACGCCTGTCCCCTAACGATTAAAACCGGATTCCTCAATCCAACAAGCAACCACCACGTTCTTACAACACTTGCGAACTTTACAACCTGAAAATCACACAACAGGTGCTCGCTGTGTTATTCCGTGTATTTCACGGCATGTAGTCCTTTATCCAACAAACTTCTGACACCATTGAAGCAGTTACTATAGGATAAGAGACTTACCAATCGTGTACCCTACAGCAGCTTCTATTTCTTATGGATAAATACGTCTTGTCAGGCGTAAAATCAGAGCGTGTATGGCGTGCTTGCTTTGTTCACCCCCCGGATCTAGAATGCCCCACTTCCGGTCCAGACGGTGTCCATCTTCCGCCTCAGACGGTGTCTCTATAGGAACCATTTCACTACACCACCAACATTCCTGGGTAGATAGGAGTCCTCAATTATCCACAATCTTCCTCTACTGACCATCAATCATTTTCTGCCCTGGTGAGTTACACCTAATAACAAATCATTTGCTGGTTCTGTAGCCCAGTGGTAAAACGCTGGACTGGTAATCCAGTGGTAATACGCTGGACTGGTAATCCAGGGATCGCAGGTTCGATCCCCCGTCTGACCCTAATAAAATTAACTGTCTTTCAGATGGGACGTTAAACCAAGGTCTCGTGTCGGTGCTTTACACTGTGCACGTAAAAGAACCAGAGGAGACTCTGGAATGGGTCTCTGTCTGTATCATTGCACTATCCTCCAAAAATCTAAAATTACTAATCTCTCCAGGAGCCGTCGCTCATATGGGCAACCGGTAGCGACTATAAATAAACGTAAAACACACACACTTGCTGGTTCGATTCCTACTGGGGGTGTCTTCTTATTCTACTATTACTGGCCACCTGCAACTGACTGTTCAACAAAGAAATAAGAAATAAAAGATGAAGATATGTACAACGAAGGATAAAAATGTAAGAGTTGGTTATAATGAGTTTGCAAGTTGAGATTGAAAGCATCAGATCTGTGCCAACTGACAAGATGTCTGACAGCAGCTTGTTCCATTCCCTGACGGTGCTTGGGAAGAAGGATTGATGTACTGTACTACTTGTTCTTGGGAGGAGTGTGTGTGATGGAAGGAGTGTGGCGAGAGAGTCTAATAGGTGGAAATAAGTATTTTGTCTTGTCGATGGCAACCAGATTGTTTTCTACTTTAGGGACTGTAGAGCATTGCGAGACGGGCATCCCGCCGTCTTTGTCTTGCAGGTATTTCCAGTTCAGATCCTGGATCATCTCTATCACACTCGAGCTGATGTGGTACCTGTTCTTCACAATCTAGCACCCTTCATTACACATCGCTAGCCAACTGATGTCTCCCTTTTCGTGAGGATCCCATGCGCTGCTGGCATACTCTTAAGTTGGGTCGCACAATGAACATGACAGCGGTCTCTTTGATTTTTAAAGTGTAAAATTATTTCATATGGAGAAGGTCGGTGGTTGTATCCAGGTGCACACCCGCGCCTAAAATACTACTTGATGGGGTCACCCAGGGTCTTCCTCCATCAATAATAGCTGGATAGTCTCCATGCATGATCTAAGCTGTTCGTGTGATGTTAAACCCCAAAAACTAACAAAACAAAACTGGAATACAAATTCAGGAGCCAAATATTTCTCAGATAAATAGTTGAAGCCATGTACGTGCATTTTGCTAGTGTTGTATTATATGTTCATGCTATCACTATAAATTACATAACACTCCATCGTTTTGAATCTCTCAATGGGAATATCGAATAGGAATACTTAACATGTAATTTGTAATTGAATTACAATTATTATTATTCTACTGGTCACATGTGCTTTTATTTAATTTTAGCTCTTCTTTCACTTGTGTATGTTGATCTCGTATTTCACTTATTACATTTGTTTATGTTGATCTCGTATTTCACTTATTACATTTGTGTATGTTGATCTCGTATTTCACTTATTACACTTGTGTATGTTGATCTCGTATTTCACTTATTACATTTGTGTATGTTGATCTCGTATTTCACTTCTTACATTTGTGTATGTTGATCTCGTATTTCACTTCTTTCACTTGTGTATGTTGATCTCGTATTTCACTTCTTACATTTGTGTATGTTGATCTCGTATTTCACTTTTTACATTTGTGTATGTTGATCTCGTATTTCACTTCTTTCACTTGTGTATGTTGATCTCGTATTTCACTTCTTTCACTTGTGTATGTTGATCTCGTATTTCACTTCTTACATTTGTGTATGTTGATCTCGTATTTCACTTATTACACTTGTGTATGTTGATCTCGTATTTCACTTCTTACATTTGTGTATGTTGATCTCGTATTTCACTTCTTACATTTCAGTATGTTGATCTCATATTTCAAGTTTGAACAATGTGAAGAACTATTAGAGAATCTGTCACCATGACAACAATGTCTTCTGGTAAGTTCTTTTTTCTCATATTAACCCCTGTTGAGAGTTGTGGGATTATTGTTTTGATTGTGTCCATCGTTCCATCCATCAACAATATGTCCCCGAAGCGAGTTTTAGTCAGATTGTATAAGGAGTAGTGGCCCTTAGTACCGTAATTGTGTATGTATAGGTCGCACTGGAGTATAACAAGCAGTTAAAAAAACAGAGAAATTCCAGGGGAAAAAATTATTTGCTGTATAAAACGCATCTTTGAAGAAAAGGACCAAATGTTGCGAAAACTAATAATAAATATATGAACACTAAATGTGATTTGTAAGTGTTACTAATCGTGATAATGACTCTGGTGTATGACCACTAAATTGTTAATATGCCATATTCTCTCTGAGCATGGCTCTGTGTAGACATGTGCTTCGATGTAGACGGTTAACTTCCTATTCGCCAATCATCTGCTCATGACTTCATTTATGCAATCAGTATAATAGCGTGTTTGACATGTGTCAGTGATTGAGTAAATCTCAACAAGTTCTAGTATTTAAAGTGACATAATTTCATCCTGTCAATAAGTCTGCCTCCGTGGTCGAGTGATTACGGTCGCTGACTTGTATACCACTTTAACCTATCATCAATGATGGTCACGGGTTCGAGCTCCGCTCAGGCCGTGTCTCATTTATATGAAAAAGTTGGCAGTTTCTTACGGAGGTTTGTGCACCCAAGCACTGGTTAATCGCTGGAGCCTGCCCAGGAAAGGTGTTGTTAAGTAAACTGCCCGCCGGCGATATAGCCCGAAATGGTGCTGATGCAGGCGTAAAACCCGAAATATAAATATCCTGTCAACACCTAGTCAAACTTGTCAATCTCAACACATTAACAATGATAATTATTGTTTGAACATTTTTCTTCTCAGTATTAATTCTTTTTCTTCCGGATTTCGACCAGAAGAGGCAATTAATATTTTGCTACAGTCATGTATTAGTGACTGTATACACTACAGTTATGTGTAAATTAAACAGGAATATAGCACTAGATATATGTTTCTTTGTTAAAAATGTAATAAAACAAACTACAGTTGCAGTGTTAAGGATGCAGGCATTTTGATTTCCTCCTTTGTGAAGAGCTTTTCATAAAATCCGGACACAACACTGCTCGATTTAGAAGTAATTCTGTCAAATGACTCTTATTCTGGAATAAGATTTGATAGCTTAATGGCTCCTTGCCTGCCCATGTGTAACCTATCATCAATGATGGTCACGGGTTCGAGTCAACTCGGGCCGTGTCTCATTTATATGAAAAAGTTGGTAGTTTCTTACGGAGGTTGGTGCACTAAGTACTTGTTAACCGCTGGAACCTACCCAGAAAAGGTGTTGTTAGGTAAACTGCCCGCCCGCGATATAGCCCAAAATAGGCCTGATGCAGGTGTAACCCCCCCCCCCTCAAATCGATCTACAAGAAATGCACAATCGTTGTTTTCTGTTAACCGCCCCCACCCATTCAAGTGGATGTAGTGATATTCCTCCTATAATGTCTAGTTCAGCAATTAATATTGGCTTTCCCCATTGATATGTAGTACCTATTTCATATTAGTTTAATTGATAAGAAGAGTATTATTAGGGTGAACAATAAATAGTTTATTTATGAAATAAGACTGGCACCTCACCTATAGGATAGGATTCGGGAAGTACTGATGTTCATAAAATAAGGTGTCTCATAAGTCAGTAATGGCTGGCCCTTTCAATATGTGTGATACTATAATAAACAAACACTTTATTAATACAGTTTTAATTATGAGTCTGGATTATTTTTCGATAAAACTTTCCATAAAATGAAATTTTCCACCAAAAAATGTTACGACGTTACTACCGTTCTATGGGATCTAGTGTTCTTCGGCTTCTATAACGTTGTAGAGACATGTCAGAAAGAATTAACATAGTACTGTCGGTTATAAATCTGGCATTATACAATACCGCATTATCACATAGAGCATGACTAGTGATAATATGTCTGCTACTCCTGATTGCTAGCAATGCTGTTCCGCTCGCAAACGTGTGAACGTTGACGACTCTAGGACAGTCTAAGGCACAGATTGACAACAAATTTGCTCAGTTTTGTTCCATTTAGCTCTTAGGCAGTGTTAGGGTTTAATTAAGGGGATATTTGTCAGCCCTTGCGAAGATATACTACCTCTTGTCCCAGATAGATCAACATCTCTCTTCTGATATCTTATTAGTTATTCACAGTAATTTGTCCGTTTACAAGTCACTATTGCAGTGTGGACGACGCCTCGTCACTTTAGTCTAAAATACTCAGGATTACACTCATACTGTTTTTTTTAAAGTTTATTTATCGTCGCTACCGGTTGCCCGTATGACGCCTCCTGAAGGTATTAGTCATTTTAGATTTTGGAGGATAGTGCAATGATACAGAGAGAGACCCATTCCAGAGTCTCCTCTGGTTCTTTTACGTGCACGGTGTAAAGCACCGACACGAGACCTCGGTTTAACGTCCCATCTGACAGACTGTTAATTTTATTAGGGTCAGACGGGGGATCGAACCTGCGATAACACTCTTACAGCCTATTTTGCACATATTTAAATTTATGAAATGATTTAACAAGCTTACCATAACTCTTTGTCTGTTGAGTAAATAAAATCATTTTTGCAAAGAACATAGATCCAGATCAGCTGTGGTGTATCGCCGTGTCTGATCAGGATCTATGTTGTTTGCTATTCAGCCAAATGCTTTAGCTCCACTATCAGAATAGCAAACAGCATAGAGTCTGATCAGACAGCACGTTTTTTTGCCATCTTACCTGGCTCTATGCTGTTTTGCAAAAGTGATTTTTTAAAACGTTATTTATTTTACAATGGATGACAGCCTAAGTGTGGTCTTTAGTGTGGGAGGAAACTGGAGTACCCAGAGAAAATCCACATGTCCAATCCGGCGACCACCGTACCATCTCACATACTACCCGGTCCGCGGATCGAACCCGGGTTGCATTGGTGAGAAGCGAGAGCATTAACCACTGTGCTAATCGGACAGCCGACAAAGTGATTTTTATCTTCCGCGTAGCATGCAAAGGGTAAATTTAGTTTGTTTCTCTACCTGTATGGTCCTTAGTTACCTTTCCAAAGTTGTTAAAATAAAGTTCCCTCTACCTGTATGGTCCTTAGATACCTTTCCAAAGTTGTTAAAATAAAGTTCCCTCTACCTGTATGGTCCTTAGATACCTTTCCAAAGTTGTTAAAATAAAGTTCCCTCTACCTGTATGGTCCTTAGTTACCTTTCCTAAGGTGTTAAAATAAAGGTCCCTCTACCTGTATGGTCCTTAGTTATCTTTCCAAAGTTGTTAAAATAAAGTACCCTCTATCTGCATGGTCCTTAGTTACCTTTCCAAAGTTGTTAAAATAAAGTTCCCTCTACCTGTATGGTCCTTAGTTACCTTTCCAAAGTTGTTAAAATAAAGTTCCCTCTACCTGCATGGTCCTTAGTTACCTTTCCAAAGTTGTTAAAATAAAGTTCCCTCTACCTGTATGGTCCTTAGTTACCTTTCCAAAGTTGTTAAAATAAAGTTCCTTCTACCTGTATGGTCCTTAGTTACCTTTCCAAAGTTGTTAAAATAAATTACCCTCTACCTGTATGGTCCTTAGTTACCTTTCCAAAATTGTTAAAATAAAGTTCCCTCTACCTGTATGGTCCTTAGTTACCTTTCCAAAGTTGTTAAAATAAAGTACCCTCTACCTGCATGGTCCTTAGTTACCTTTCCAAAGTTGTTAAAATAAAGTTCCCTCTACCTGTATCGTCCTTAGATACCTTTCCAAAGTTGTTAAAATAAAGTTCCCTCTACCTGTATGGTCCTTAGTTACCTTTCCAAAGTTGTTAAAATAAAGTTCGCCTGATATAGCACAAATTCATCAAAATATGTCTTCACTGAAGCTTAGTAAGAATGATCGATGTACATTGTACAATGCTCTTTCAAAGTTTTTAAAATGGCGACACTGGTTTCAAGAATGGGCGTGGTGACCTGTGGTGTCAAATTTTATTTTTATATATTTACCGAATATAGTCATGTAATATATCAAATTGAACGAAGGTATCGACAATGCGATAGATCTGAGATAATTTATATCAAATCCAAACGACTAAGCAATCATTCACTTATTATATATTTCAATATTCTTCCTCACACAAACCTCTTAGCTAATAGTTTCACAGTTATGATCCATGGGTGCGGCCTTTTCAGATTTGGTAAAATGGAGGTTGTCACGAATAAAAAGGTTAGCACACATTTTTCAAACATCGGATTTTGGCAACATTTGGTAGGAATGATCGATGTACAATGCTCTTTCAAAGTTGTTAAAGTGGTGACCCCAGAGTAAATAATGGTGTTAGGTGAGCGATATACGGTCATCATAGCCCTCCTTTGTAATTCCTGCACTTTCTCATGCCCACCATTATTTTGGTACCCAACCTTGTCATTGATTAGGTCCCCGCCCAACAATTATTTGTTGTTTATCTGTTTTATTTTGTATGCAATATGTTCTGCCTGCTATTAAGTTATGGCCATTTTGAAGATTAGTGTAAGGCATGAAAGTAAAATAGCCCAGTCTACAGTAATTAATGGATATAACCCACCAGTCTACAGTAATTCATGGATATAACCCACCAGTCTACAGTAATTCATGGATATAGCCCACCAGTCTACAGTAATTCATCGATATAACCCACCAGTCTACAGTAATTCATGGATATAACCCACCAGTCTACAGTAATTCATGGATATAACCCAGTCTACAGTAATTCATGGATATAACCCACCAGTCTACAGTAATTCATGGATATAACCCACCAGTCTACAGTAATTCATGGATATAACCCACCAGTCTACAGTAATTCATGGATATAACCCACCAGTCTACAGTAATTCATGGATATAACCCACCAGTCTACAGTAATTCATGGATATAACCCACCAGTCTACAGTAATTCATGGATATAACCCACCAGTCTACAGTAATTCATGGATATAACCCACCAGTCTACAGTAATTCATGGATATAACCCACCAGTCTACAGTAATTCATGGATATAACCCACCAGTCTACAGTAATTCATGGATATAACCCACCAGTCTACAGTAATTCATGGATATAACCCACCAGTCTACAGTAATTCATGGATATAACCCACCAGTCTACAGTAATTCATGGATATAACCCAGTCTACAGTAATTCATGGATATAACCCACCAGTCTACAGTAATTCATGGATATAACCCACCAGTCTACAGTAATTCATGGATATAACCCACCAGTCTACAGTAATTCATGGATATAACCCACCAGTCTACAGTAATTCATGGATATAACCCAGTCTACAGTAATTCATGGATATAACCCACCAGTCTACAGTAATTCATGGATATAACCCACCAGTCTACAGTAATTCATGGATATAACCCAGTCTACAGTAATTCATGGATATAACCCACCAGTCTACAGTAATTCATGGATATAACCCACCAGTCTACAGTAATTCATGGATATAACCCAGTCTACAGTAATTCATGGATATAACCCACCAGTCTACAGTAATTCATGGATATAATCCACCAGTCTACAGTAATTCATGGATATAACCCAGTCTACAGTAATTCATGGATATAACCCACCAGTCTACAGTAATTCATGGATATAACCCACCAGTCTACAGTAATTCATGGATATAACCCACCAGTCTACAGTAATTCATGGATATAACCCAGTCTACAGTAATTCATGGATATAACCCAGTCTACAGTAATTCATGGATATAATCCACCAGTCTACAGTAATTCATGGATATAACCCTGTCTACAGTAATTCATGGATATAACCCACCAGTCTACAGTAATTCATGGATATAACTCACCAGTCTACAGTAATTCATGGATATAACCCACCAGTCTACAGTAATTCATGGATATAACCCAGTCTACAGTAATTCATGGATATAACCCAGTCTACAGTAATTCATGGATATAACCCACCAGTCTACAGTAATTCATGGATATAACCCTGTCTACAGTAATTCATGGATATAACCCACCAGTCTACAGTAATTCATGGATATAACCTACCAGTCTACAGTAATTCATGGATATAACCCACCAGTCTACAGTAATTCATGGATATAACCTACCAGTCTACAGTAATTCATGGATATAACCCACCAGTCTACAGTAATTCATGGATATAACCCACCAGTCTACAGTAATTCATGGATATAACCCACCAGTCTACAGTAATTCATGGATATAACCCAGTCTACAGTAATTCATGGATATAACCCACCAGTCTACAGTAATTCATGGATATAACCCACCAGTCTACAGTAATTCATGGATATAACCCACCAGTCTACAGTAATTCATGGATATAACCCACCAGTCTACAGTAATTCATGGATATAACCCACCAGTCTACAGTAATTCATGGATATAACCCACCAGTCTACAGTAATTCATGGATATAACCCAGTCTACAGTAATTCATGGATATAACCCACCAGTCTACAGTAATTCATGGATATAACCCAGTCTACAGTAATTCATGGATATAACCCACCAGTCTACAGTAATTCATGGATATAACCCACCAGTCTACAGTAATTCATGGATATAACCCACCAGTCTACAGTAATTCATGGATATAACCCACCAGTCTACAGTAATTCATGGATATAACCCACCAGTCTACAGTAATTCATGGATATAACCCACCAGTCTACAGTAATTCATGGATATAACCCACCAGTCTACAGTAATTCATGGATATAACCCACCAGTCTACAGTAATTCATGGATATAACCCAGTCTACAGTAATTCATGGATATAACCCACCAGTCTACAGTAATTCATGGATATAACCCACCAGTCTACAGTAATTCATGGATATAACCCACCAGTCTACAGTAATTCATGGATATAACCCACCAGTCTACAGTAATTCATGGATATAACCCAGTCTACAGTAATTCATGGATATAACCCACCAGTCTACAGTAATTCATGGATATAACCCACCAGTCTACAGTAATTCATGGATATAACCCACCAGTCTACAGTAATTCATGGATATAACCCACCAGTCTACAGTAATTCATGGATATAACCCACCAGTCTACAGTAATTCATGGATATAACCCAGTCTACAGTAATTCATGGATATAACCCACCAGTCTACAGTAATTCATGGATATAACCCACCAGTCTACAGTAATTCATGGATATAACCCACCAGTCTACAGTAATTCATGGATATAACCCACCAGTCTACAGTAATTCATGGATATAACCCACCAGTCTACAGTAATTCATGGATATAATCCACCAGTCTACAGTAATTCATGGATATAACCCACCAGTCTACAGTAATTCATGGATATAACCCTGTCTACAGTAATTCATGGATATAACCCAGTCTACAGTAATTCATGGATATAACCCACCAGTCTACAGTAATTCATGGATATAACCCAGTCTACAGTAATTCATGGATATAACCCAGTCTACAGTAATTCATGGATATAACCCACCAGTCTACAGTAATTCATGGATATAACCCACCAGTCTACAGTAATTCATGGATATAACCCACCAGTCTACAGTAATTCATGGATATAACCCACCAGTCTACAGTAATTCATGGATATAACCCACCAGTCTACAGTAATTCATGGATATAACCCACCAGTCTACAGTAATTCATGGATATAACCCTGTCTACAGTAATTCATGGATATAACCCACCAGTCTACAGTAATTCATGGATATAACCCAGTCTACAGTAATTCATGGATATAACCCACCAGTCTACAGTAATTCATGGATATAACCCACCAGTCTACAGTAATTCATGGATATAACCCACCAGTCTACAGTAATTCATGGATATAACCCACCAGTCTACAGTAATTCATGGATATAACCCACCAGTCTACAGTAATTCATGGATATAACCCACCAGTCTACAGTAATTCATGGATATAACCCACCAGTCTACAGTAATTCATGGATATAACCCACCAGTCTACAGTAATTCATGGATATAACCCACCAGTCTACAGTAATTCATGGATATAACCCACCAGTCTACAGTAATTCATGGATATAACCCACCAGTCTACAGTAATTCATGGATATAACCCAGTCTACAGTAATTCATGGATATAACCCACCAGTCTACAGTAATTCATGGATATAACCCAGTCTACAGTAATTCATGGATATAACCCACCAGTCTACAGTAATTCATGGATATAACCCAGTCTACAGTAATTCATGGATATAACCCACCAGTCTACAGTAATTCATGGATATAACCCACCAGTCTACAGTAATTCATGGATATAACCCACCAGTCTACAGTAATTCATGGATATAACCCACCAGTCTACAGTAATTCATGGATATAACCCACCAGTCTACAGTAATTCATGGATATAACCCACCAGTCTACAGTAATTCATGGATATAACCCACCAGTCTACAGTAATTCATGGATATAACCCACCAGTCTACAGTAATTCATGGATATAACCCACCAGTCTACAGTAATTCATGGATATAACCCACCAGTCTACAGTAATTCATGGATATAACCCTGTCTACAGTAATTCATGGATATAACCCAGTCTACAGTAATTCATGGATATAACCCACCTGTCTACAGTAATTCATGGATATAACCCACCAGTCTACAGTAATTCATGGATATAACCCACCAGTCTACAGTAATTCATGGATATAACCCACCAGTCTACAGTAATTCATGGATATAACCCACCAGTCTACAGTAATTCATGGATATAACCCACCAGTCTACAGTAATTCATGGATATAACCCACCAGTCTACAGTAATTCATGGATATAACCCACCAGTCTACAGTAATTCATGGATATAACCCACCAGTCTACAGTAATTCATGGATATAACCCAGTCTACAGTAATTCATGGATATAACCCACCAGTCTACAGTAATTCATGGATATAACCCTGTCTACAGTAATTCATGGATATAACCTACCAGTCTACAGTAATTCATGGATATAACCCACCAGTCTACAGTAATTCATGGATATAACCCACCAGTCTACAGTAATTCATGGATATAACCCACCAGTCTACAGTAATTCATGGATATAACCCGTCTACAGTAATTCATGGATATAACCCACCAGTCTACAGTAATTCATGGATATAACCCACCAGTCTACAGTAATTCATGGATATAACCCACCAGTCTACAGTAATTCATGGATATAACCCACCAGTCTACAGTAATTCATGGATATAACCCACCAGTCTACAGTAATTCATGGATATAACCCACCAGTCTACAGTAATTCATGGATATAACCCACCAGTCTACAGTAATTCATGGATATAACCCACCAGTCTACAGTAATTCATGGATATAACCCACCAGTCTACAGTAATTCATGGATATAACCCACCAGTCTACAGTAATTCATGGATATAACCCACCAGTCTACAGTAATTCATGGATATAACCCACCAGTCTACAGTAATTCATGGATATAACCCACCAGTCTACAGTAATTCATGGATATAACCCACCAGTCTACAGTAATTCATGGATATAACCCACCAGTCTACAGTAATTCATGGATATAACCCACCAGTCTACAGTAATTCATCGATATAACCCACCAGTCTACAGTAATTCATCGATATAACCCACCAGTCTACAGTAATTCATTGATATAACCCACCAGTCTACAGTAATTCATCGATATAACCCACCAGTCTACAGTAATTCATCGATATAACCCACCAGTCTACAGTTGTTCATCATGTAACTCCAGTTGAGGCACCAAACCATCTGAAGAATCTTGTCAAATCAAAAGTTCATATGGCACCACATGTAACCCAATGCAACAGACAGTGTTTACTGTGAACAGTTGGTGTATGGGGAACAGGGATCATTCGAGAGGGCGATGAAGGCGAAATTGTCGTCCTAGGGACCTTGACTTCGCCTCTGGGGGCCACACTTCTCCCTAAAAACAATATTTTTTTTTGGTTTTTACGATTTTCAAACAAAATTTTGTCTAGTAAGATACACTGGCCCATTATAAAGCACTCCTTCTATTCAAACGTTGTATTTAATGGTTATACTGTGCATTTTAACCATATTTTGCAGAAGTATATTAAAGAACACCATTTAAGGAAGCGATCACACGCTTTCTCACTTTCTCATTCTGACCTAGAATGAACCCTGGGGGACAAGTCTAAGCTGAGATTTTAGCTATTTCAATTGCTTTACATGTTCTGTTGTATCAAATGTTCATAGTAAAGCCAAGTTGTTGCATCCTGTTACATAGGACGAATTCTGTGAGCCTTGTTATGTAACTACTAACCTCAGCAGAAATGCTTTGTGTGAATATTTATAAGGGCAAAGATAAATTAGAACTCTACATTTCATTATTGTGTGACTTGTCAGGGAGGAAGTCTAAAACTTGTTGAAAATAGTAGACAATATACTGGATGACACATGCTAGACAAATACTAGTTGACTTATTGGTGATGCTTATTTCATCACTAAACACCTTATATTCCTGCAGAATATTTAAGTTCATATCACAGCTTAGTTCGGAGTTAGCTTCGTTGACCAATAACTATGTTTTCGATGTTGTAGCAATGCTTAATTTAATGAGCGTCTCTCAACATGACACGTGATGCATGGTTTCATTTGCAAATTATAGCAGCTTTAAAGATTGTTTGTGGACTTCTCTATCAGAAATAGAAAATTGAAAATGGCATCGTCTAGGGATATAAGTCGCCAAATTGGTTGTCGGGGAACAGTGTCTAGGTGGATATGTGGGGGTTTTGTTTTATGTTTAATAGATTAACTGTTGAATTATCTATGCTCCTTATTGGACAAAACTTTTAGCTAGTTTTATTTCTCAATTCCCAGTTTCACTTCTCAATTCCTTCACTTCTCAAGTCCCAGTTTCACTTCTCAATTCCCAGTTTCACTTCTCAATTCCCAGTTTCACTTCTCAATTCCCAGTTTCACTTCTCAATTCCCAGTTTCACTTCTCAATTCCCAGTTTCACTTCTCAATTCCCAGTTTCACTTCTCAATTCCAGTTTCACTTCTCAATTCCCAGTTTCACTTCTCAATTCCCAGTTTCAATCCACAGTTAAATACATATTACTGCATGTATTACTGCATGTATTATGTATTACTGCATGTATTACTGCATGTATTATGTATTACTGCATGTATTACTGCATGTATTATGTATTACTGCATGTATTACTGCATGGATTATGTATTACTGCATGTATTACTGCATGTATTATGTATTACTGCATGTATTACTACATGTATATGTACGACACGGTGATATTAACACATACAATTTTGTTGTGTGTTTTACGTTTATTTATCGTCGCTACCAGTTGCCCATATGAGCGATGCCTCCTGAAGAGATTAGTCATTTTAGATGTTTGGAGGATAGTGCAATGATACAGATAGAGACCCATTCCAGAGTCTCCTCTGGTTCTTTAACATGCACGATGTAAAGCACCGACATCGGACCTCGGTTTAATGTCCCATCTGAAAGACTGTTAAATTTATTAGGGTCAGACGGGGGATCGAACCTGCGATCCCTGGATTACCACTCCAGCGTGTTACTACTGAACTACAGATCCGGCTGTCATGAACATTTTGTTGAATGTTGTCTTTTTAATGCCCCAAGGTGTTACAGCATTTGACATGAATCAAGTAACACCATATTTAACCTGTTACAACAAATTGGCTTTACTGTGCAAGGTTAATGCAAAGACATGTGAACATCTTTTGAGACATGTGCCACTCCCCTTTAGTGAGACATGTTCCACTCTCCGTCAGTGAGACATGTTCCACTCCCCGTCAGTGAGACATGTTCCACTCTCCGTCAGTGAGACATGTGCCACTCCCCTTCAGTGAGACATGTGCCACTCCCCTTCAGTGAGACATGTGCCACTCCCCTTCAGTGAGACATGTTCCACTCTCCGTCAGTGAGACATGTGCCACTCCCCTTCAGTGAGACATGTGCCACTCCCCTTCAGTGAGACATGTGCCACTCCCCTTCAGTGAGACATGTGCCACTCCCCTTCAGTGAGACATGTGCCACTCCCCTTCAGTGAGACATGTACCACTCCCCTTCAGTGAGACATGTGCCACTCATTTGTTGTATCAGGTTGCATAGGGTCAAATAAGACGACCTCAACTTGCAATTATGATCAGCCATTACTGTTGTTTATAATGTTCAACCTAAATATACATTTTGGATATCCTAGGAACCAGTCAGGCAGTATTGTTGATCGGTGTGTTTAATTGTGTATTTTTCTTCTAAAGTTGCAGATCGTGAAATTAGTCGGCTGTTGGAAGAAAACCGGCATATTTCACAAGAATTGAAGCAGTGTCAGGTTTGTGATTTCATTGCAATGTACATTTACTGGATACATGTTTGTACAGGAATAAAACTTACCGTGATCACAACTTGGATTTCTATTCAATGTCTGTTGCAATATACAATGTATATAGTCATGTTTGAAAAACTGAATACATAGTTCTCATGTGATGTCATCATTCCTACTGTGGCTGCCATTTTGTTTGGCAATGTTGATCAGATATTATATATTGTATAGTAGCGTAATTTTGTTTTCTTCATAAAATATAAAAACGAATAAATAATAATTTACCTGTATATTAATATTTCAACTGTGAAAATAGACTTTCAAAAATAGGTGCAAGTTAAATTCTTATGATTTATAATTCATACATGCAGCCACGATAATATCTTATCAGTGTTTTGACTATTTTCACAATGTTTTCACAGGCCGTGGGAACTTATGTTTTGAGCTCATGAACATTGACTATAAAGCCAATTATCATTTAGTACATGGAACACAGTTAATTTATCTGATGTGAATTAGATGTGATAATGTTGTAGATAGAGATTATACTGTTGTAATTATAAATGATACTGTTATAGATAGAGGTGCTACTGTTGTAGTTAGAGGTGCTACTGTTGTAGTTAGAGGTGCTACTGTTGTAGTTAGAGGTGCTACTGTTGTAGTTAGAGGTGCTACTGTTGTAGTTAGAGGTGCTACTGTTGTAGATAGAGCTGCTACAGTTGTAGTTAGAGGTGATACTGTTGTAGCTAGAGATGATACTGTTGTAGCTAGAGATGATACTGTTGTAGCTAGAGATGCTACTGTTGTAGCTAGAGATGATACTGTTGTAGCTAGAGATGATACTGTTGTAGCTAGAGATGATACTGTTGTAGCTAGAGATGATACTGTTGTAGCTAGAGATGATACTGTTGTAGCTAGAGATGATACTGTTGTAGCTAGAGATGATACTGTTGTAGCTAGAGATGATACTGTTGTAGCTAGAGATGATACTGTTGTAGCTAGAGATGATACTGTTGTAGCTAGAGATGATACTGTTGTAGCTAGAGATGATACTGTTGTAGCTAGAGATGATACTGTTGTAGCTAGAGATGATACTGTTGTAGCTAGAGATGATACTGTTGTAGCTAGAGATGATACTGTTGTAGCTAGAGATGATACTGTTGTAGCTAGAGGTGCTACTGTTGTAGTTAGAGATGATACTGTTGTAGCTAGAGATGATACTGTTGTAGCTAGAGATGATACTGTTGTAGCTAGAGATGATACTGTTGTAGATAGAGATGATACTGGAAATTGATGTGTTCATTCTTTGCTTAACAAAGAATTTGCTTTATCCCCATTGATTTGTAGGCTGACAAGGATTTTGTATGGTCTCTCTGGAAGAAGTTACAGATTTCCAATCCAGATGTCACACAGGCAGTAGGCCTTGTTGTACAGAGGTAAGATATTACAAACCAGCCACAACGACCATTATCAGATTGAACTGTAGTAATAATATCTATATAAGAATGCAGGGATGTTACCAAATTTGATGTTGGTTTGTGAAAATAATTGCATCACAAAAATGTTTGAGGCTGTGAATCTCACATGAACGTTCAACGTCTCCATGTGGAAGTTTATCGCAAGTTACCATAATTATTTTAATGTTTACTTAATGAATATGAGTTGAATGGAATTGCAAAACAACCCAAATTAACCTTCATACCAGTCTGTCATTGATTAAGCACGAAAACATTTTACATTCGATTATATTTTGGGCACAGTCTGCTATTGACTGATTCTCAAATATACCATTCCCATTTGCCTGTACGCATAAATCTTTCATTCAGCATAATTCACTTTAAATAAAAGACCAAAGAACCAATCATTAAGAATGACCTTACAGTGTCATATAAATAGCGAAGTCACTTTAATAATGTGCTGCCATACATTTATTATTGATAGCCATAGGGCTTAGATTTCCTGACACAGGATAGTTAAACAATCACACGGTGTCCAATCAACATTATACTGTATACAACCCCAAGTAAACAAAGGAATTAATGTTTACCCATGACATCTTGCACCAGCAATAAATCTCCCAACTTCATCAAGTATTAACACACAAGCAGTTCAGTATCTCCACAAGATGTCATTTTGTCATGATCAGGTAATGTTTGTCACAGTATTACCACAGAGGGTCTCCTATGGATGCAACTGGTGAAACATTTATGAAGCTGTGAGGCTTTTAGCCAGTTCTAGATTAATTGGTATATCAGTTACAGATCCAGTGTTAGGTTGGGAGTGTTTTAAGACATCTTCGGAAGGAGATACTGGACCAATTGGAGGATGTGACTACCTCTGGCAATGTTGGAGGATGTGACTACCTCTGGCAATGTTGGAGGATGTGACTACCTCTGGCAATGTTGGAGCATGTGACTACCTCTGGCAATGTTGGAGGATGTGACTACCTCTGGCAATGTTGGAGCATGTGACTACCTCTGGCAATGTTGGAGCATGTGACTACCTCTGGCAATGTTGGAGCATGTGACTACCTCTGGCAATGTTGGAGCATGTGACTACCTCTGGCAATGTTGGAGCATGTGACTACCTCTGGCAATGTTGGAGGATGTGACTACCTCTGGCAATGTTGGAGCATGTGACTACCTCTGGCAATGTTGGAGGATGTGACTACCTCTGGCAATGTTGGAGGATGTGACTACCTCTGGCAATGTTGGAGCATGTGACTACCTCTGGCAATGTTGGAGCATGTGACTACCTCTGGCAATGTTGGAGCATGTGACTACCTCTGGCAATGTTGGAGGATGTGACTACCTCTGGCAATGTTGGAGCATGTGACTACCTCTGGCAATGTTGGAGCATGTGACTACCTCTGGCAATGTTGGAGGATGTGACTACCTCTGGCAATGTTGGAGGATGTGACTACCTCTGACAATGTTGGAGGATGTGACTACCTCTGGCAATGTTGGAGGATGTGACTACCTCTGGCAATGTTGGAGGATGTGACTACCTCTGGCAATGTTGGAGCATGTGACTACCTCTGGCAATGTTGGAGCATGTGACTACCTCTGGCAATGTTGGAGGATGTGACTACCTCTGGCAATGTTGGAGCATGTGACTACCTCTGGCAATGTTGGAGCATGTGACTACCTCTGGCAATGTTGGAGCATGTGACTACCTCTGGCAATGTTGGAGCATGTGACTACCTCTGGCAATGTTGGAGCATGTGACTACCTCTGGCAATGTTGGAGCATGTGACTACCTCTGGCAATGTTGGAGCATGTGACTACCTCTGGCAATGTTGGAGCATGTGACTACCTCTGGCAATGTTGGAGCATGTGACTACCTCTGACAATGTTGGAAGAAGGCTTGAATCATTGGGTGCATCACCATTAATTGACCTGTATATAATATATTGTCTACCAAATTGATATAGAGTGAAGCATTTTATTTATATTGGCATCTTACTTGCTTCTAATGACTCCTTAATATGACCAGGCAGATAAAACTTGGCCTTTTGTATCTCGAAATATTTAATTAAAAATCTGGCCTTTCAATCAATATTTGCATGTGCCGATTGTTTCCACTGTGCGTTGGTTACTCATTACCTTCCTTCCTTTTGTTTCCACTGTGCGTTGGTTACTCATTACCTTCCTTCCTTTTGTTTCCACTGTGCGTTGGTTACTCATTACCTTCCTTCCTTTTGTTTCCACTGTGCGTTGGTTACTCATTACCTTCCTTCCTTTTGTTTCCACTGTGCATTGGTTACTCATTACCTTCCTTCCTTTTGTTTCCACTGTGCGTTGGTTACTCATTACCTTCTTTCCTTTTGTTTCCACTGTGCGTTGGTTACTCATTACCTTCCTTCCTTTTGTTTCCACTGTGCGTTGGTTACTCATTACCGTCTTTCCATTTGTTTCCACTGTGCGTTGGTTACTCATTACCGTCTTTCCTTTTGTTTCCACTGTGCGTTGGTTACTCATTACCGTCTTTCCTTTTGTTTCCACTGTGCGTTGGTTACTCATTACCTTCTTTCCTTTTGTTTCCACTGTGCGTTGGTTACTCATTACCGTCTTTCCTTTTGTTTCCACTGTGCGTTGGTTACTCATTACCATCTTTCCTTTTGTTTCCACTGTGCGTTGGTTACTCATTACCTTCCTTCCTTACCAAGTAAGTTCAACAGATATTCCATTTTGTCTACTGAGTAAGTTCAACAGATATTCCAATTTGTCTACTGAGTAAGTTCAACAGATATTCCATTTTGGCTGAAAAGGTGACAGTCTCCTAATGATTTTCTTATGTTCATTTTACGTAAGCTACATAAATTTACTGTCACTTCTTGGTATAACCCGTGTGACACTAATTGACAGTTTAATACAGTTAAAAGAGCAAATTTGTCAGTGGGAGCATATGTTCTTACTTCTACTTCATTTCTTTTCACATGTTTAAATATATAATTGTGATAATTTGTCATATTTAGTCACTTTGGATTGAACGAGAGTCTGAGGAGAGGAAATCTCCAAGCACTGTGGTGTAGTGGCATTCACAAGATTGTGACAGGTTGACTTTAGACCCTGAGAGAGTTCATACATTATGCATATGCAGATAAATTAAGAAATTGGAAAATTTAGCTTTGGATACATTTTGTTCTGTAACTTTGTTGCCTTGATTCCCATTCTCACCTATACACTGCACTGGTTCTACCCCATTCTCACCTATACACTGCACTGGTTCTACCCCATTCTCACCTATACACTGCACTGGTTCTACCCCATTCTCACCTAGACACTGCACTGGTTCTACCCCATTCTCACCTAGACACTGTACTGGTTCTATCCCATGTTCACCTAGACACTGTACTGGTTCTATCCCATGTTCACCTAGACACTGTACTGGTTCTACCCCATTCTCACATAGACACTGCACTGGTTCTACCCCATTCTCACCTAGACACTGCACTGGTTCTACCCCATTCTCACCTAGACACTGTACTGGTTCTATCCCATGTTCACCTAGACACTGTACTGGTTCTATCCCATGTTCACCTAGACACTGTACTGGTTCTACCCCATTCTCACATAGACACTGCACTGGTTCTACCCCATTCTCACCTATACACTGCACTGGTTCTACCCCATTCTCACATAGACACTGCACTGGTTATACCCCATCCACAACACCACCACCCCATCTCACATAGACACTGCACTGGTTCTACCCCATTCTCACATAGACACTGCACTGGTTCTACCCCATTCTCACATAGACACTGCACTGGTTCTACCCCATTCTCACCTAGACATTGCACTGGTTCTACCCCATTCTCACATAGACACTGCACTGGTTCTACCCCATTCTCACATAGACACTGCACTGGTTCTACCCCATTCTCACATAGACACTGCACTGGTTCTACCCCATTCTCACATAGACACTGCACTGGTTCTACCCCATTCTCACCTAGACACTGCACTGGTTCTACCCCATTCTCACATAGACACTGCACTGGTTCTACCCCATTCTCACATAGACACTGTACTGGTTCTACCCCATTCTCACCTAGACACTGCACTGGTTCTACCCCATTCTCACCTAGACACTGCACTGGTTCTACCACATTCTCACCTAGACACTGCACTGGTTCTACCCCAATCTCACCTAGACACTGTACTGGTTCTACCCCAATCTCACATAGACACTGCACTGGTTCTACCCCAATCTCACATAGACACTGCACTGGTTCTACCCCATTCTCACCTAGACACTGCACTGGTTCTACCCCATTCTCACATAGACACTGCACTGGTTCTACCCCATTCTCACATAGACACTGCACTGGTTCTACCCCTTCTCACATAGACACTGCACTGGTTCTACCCCATTCTCACATAGACACTGCACTGGTTCTACCCCATTCTCACATAGACATTGCACTGGTTCTACCCCATTCTCACCTAGACACTGCACTGGTTCTACCCCATTCTCACATAGACACTGCACTGGTTCTACCCCATTCTCACATAGACACTGCACTGGTTATATCCCATGTTCACCTAGACATTGCACTGGTTCTACCCCATTCTCACATAGACACTGCACTGGTTCTATCCCATTCTCACCTATACACTGTACTGGTTCTATCCCATTCTCATATAGACACTGCACTGGTTCTACCCCATTCTCACATAGACACTGCACTGGTTATATCCCATGTTCACCTAGACATTGCACTGGTTCTACCCCATTCTCACATAGACACTGCACTGGTTCTATCCCATTCTCACCTATACACTGTACTGGTTCTATCCCATTCTCATATAGACACTGCACTGGTTCTACCCCATTCTCACATAGACACTGCACTGGTTATATCCCATGTTCACCTAGACATTGCACTGGTTCTACCCCATTCTCACATAGACACTGCACTGGTTCTATCCCATTCTCACCTATACACTGTACTGGTTCTATCCCATTCTCATATAGACACTGCACTGGTTCTACCCCATTCTCACATAGACACTGCACTGGTTATATCCCATGTTCACCTAGACATTGCACTGGTTCTACCCCATTCTCACATAGACACTGCACTGGTTCTATCCCATTCTCACCTATACACTGTACTGGTTCTATCCCATTCTCATATAGACACTGCACTGGTTCTATCCCATTCTCACCAAGACACTGTACTGGTTCTACCCCATTCTCACATAGACACTGCACTGGTTCTACCCCATTCTCACCTAGACACTGCACTGGTTCTATCCCATTCTCACATAGACACTGCACTGGCACTACCCCATTCTCACATAGACACTGCACTGGTTCTACCCCATTCTCACCTAGACACTGCACTGGTTCTACCCCATTCTCACCTAGACACTGTACTGGTTCTATCCCATTCTCACCTAGACATTATACTGGTTCTATCCCATTCTCACCTAGACACTGCACTGGTTCTACCCCATTCTCACCTAGACACTGCACTGGTTCTATTCCATTCTCACCTAGACACTGCACTGGTTCTATCCCATTCTCACCTATACACTGTACTGGTTCTACCCCATTCTCACATAGACACTGCACTGGTTCTATTCCATTCTCACCTAGACACTGCACTGGTTCTATCCCATTCTCACCTATACACTGTACTGGTTCAATCCCATTCTAACATAGACACTGCACTGGTTCTATCTCATTCTCACATAGACACTGCACTGGTTCTATCCCATTCTCACGTAGACACTGTACTGGTTCTATCCCATTCTCACCTATACACTATACTGGTTCTATCCCATTCTCACCTAGACACTGCACTGGTTCTATCCCATTCTCACCTAGACACTGTACTGGTTCTATCCCATTCTCACCTATACACTGTACTGGTTCTATCCCATTCTCACATAGACACTGCACTGGTTCTATCCCATTCTCACATAGACACTGCACTGGTTCTATCCCATTCTCACGTAGACACTGTACAGGTTCTATCCCATTCTCACCTATACACTGTACTGGTTCTATCCCATTCTCACATAGACACTGCACTGGTTCTATCCCATTCTCACCTAGACACTGTACTGGTTCTATCCCATTCTCACATATACACTGTACTGGTTCTATTCCATTCTCACATAGACACTGCACTGGTTCTATCTCATTCTCACATAGACACTGCACTGGTTCTATCCCATTCTCACATAGACACTGCACTGGTTATATCCCATGTTCACCTAGACATTGCACTGGTTCTACCCCATTCTCACCTAGACACTGCACTGGTTCTACCCCATTCTCACCTAGACACTGCACTGGTTCTACCCCATTCTCACCTAGACATTGCACTGGTTCTACCCCATTCTCACATAGACACTGCACTGGTTCTATCCCATTCTCACATAGACACTGCACTGGTTCTACCCCATTCTCACCTAGACACTGCACTGGTTCTATCCCATTCTCACATAGACACTGCACTGGTTCTATCCCATTCTCACATAGACACTGCACTGGTTCTACCCCATTCTCACATAGACACTGCACTGGTTCTACCCCATTCTCACATAGACACTGCACTGGTTCTATCCCATTCTCACCTAGACACTGCACTGGTTCTACCCCATTCTCACATAGACACTGCACTGGTTCTATCCCATTCTCACCTAGACACTGCACTGGTTCTACCCCATTCTCACATAGACACTGCACTGGTTCTATCCCATTCTCACCTATACACTGTACTGGTTCTATCCCATTCTCATATAGACACTGCACTGGTTCTACCCCATTCTCACATAGACACTGCACTGGTTATATCCCATGTTCACCTAGACATTGCACTGGTTCTACCCCATTCTCACATAGACACTGCACTGGTTCTATCCCATTCTCACCTATACACTCTACTGGTTCTATCCCATTCTCATATAGACACTGCACTGGTTCTATCCCATTCTCACCAAGACACTGTACTGGTTCTACCCCATTCTCACATAGACACTGCACTGGTTCTACCCCATTCTCACCTAGACACTGCACTGGTTCTATCCCATTCTCACATAGACACTGCACTGGCACTACCCCATTCTCACATAGACACTGCACTGGTTCTACCCCATTCTCACCTAGACACTGCACTGGTTCTACCCCATTCTCACCTAGACACTGTACTGGTTCTATCCCATTCTCACCTAGACATTATACTGGTTCTATCCCATTCTCACCTAGACACTGCACTGGTTCTACCCCATTCTCACCTAGACACTGCACTGGTTCTATTCCATTCTCACCTAGACACTGCACTGGTTCTATCCCATTCTCACCTATACACTGTACTGGTTCTACCCCATTCTCACCTAGACACTGCACTGGTTCTATTCCATTCTCACCTAGACACTGCACTGGTTCTATCCCATTCTCACCTATACACTGTACTGGTTCAATCCCATTCTAACATAGACACTGCACTGGTTCTATCTCATTCTCACATAGACACTGCACTGGTTCTATCCCATTCTCACGTAGACACTGTACTGGTTCTATCCCATTCTCACCTATACACTATACTGGTTCTATCCCATTCTCACCTAGACACTGCACTGGTTCTATCCCATTCTCACCTAGACACTGTACTGGTTCTATCCCATTCTCACCTATACACTGTACTGGTTCTATCCCATTCTCACATAGACACTGCACTGGTTCTATCCCATTCTCACATAGACACTGCACTGGTTCTATCCCATTCTCACGTAGACACTGTACAGGTTCTATCCCATTCTCACCTATACACTGTACTGGTTCTATCCCATTCTCACATAGACACTGCACTGGTTCTATCTCATTCTCACATAGACACTGCACTGGTTCTATCCCATTCTCACGTAGACACTGTACTGGTTCTATCCCATTCTCACCTATTCACTGTACTGGTTCTATCCCATTCTCACCTAGACACTGCACTGGTTCTAGCCCATTCTCACGTAGACACTGTACTGGTTCTATCCCATTCTCACGTAGACACTGTACTGGTTCTATCCCATTCTCACCTATTCACTGTACTGGTTCTATCCCATTCTCACCTATGCACTGTACTGGTTCTATCCCATTCTCACCTATACACTGTACTGGTTCTATCCCATTCTCACATATACACTGCACTGGTTCTATCCCATTCTCACCTATACACTGTACTGGTTCTATCACATTCTCACCTATACACTGTACTGGTTCTATCCCATTCCCACATATACACTGTACTGGTTCTATCCAATTCCCACATATACACTGTACTGGTTCTATCCCATTTTCACATAGACATTGTACTGGTTCTATCCCATTCTCACATATACACTGCACTGGTTCTATTCCATTCTCACATAGACACTGCACTGGTTTTTATCCCATTCTCACCTCGACACTGCACTGGTTCTATCCCATTTTCACCTAGACACTGCACTGGTTCTATCCCATTCTCACATAGACACTGCATGGTTCTATCCCATTCTTACCTATACACTGTACTGGTTCTATCCCATTCTCACCTAGACACTGCACTGGTTCTATCCCATTTTCACCTAGACACTGCACTGGTTCTATCCCATTCTCACATAGACACTGCATGGTTCTATCCCATTCTCACCTATACACTGTACTGGTTCTATCTCATTCTCACCTAGACACTGCACTGGTTCTATCCCATTTTCACCTAGGCACTGTACTGGTTCTATCCCATTCTCACATAGACACTGCACTGGTTCTGTCCCATTCTCACCTATACACTGCACTGGTTCTATCCCAATCTCACATAGACACTGCATGGTTCTATCCCATTCTCACCTATACACTGTACTGGTTCTATCCCATTCCCACATATACACTGTACTGGTTCTATCCAATTCCCACATATACACTGTACTGGTTCTATCCCATTCTCACATAGACATTGTACTGGTTCTATCCCATTCTCACATATACACTGCACTGGTTCTATTCCATTCTCACATAGACACTGCACTGGTTTTTATCCCATTCTCACCTCGACACTGCACTGGTTCTATCCCATTTTCACCTAGACACTGCACTGGTTCTATCCCATTCTCATATAGACACTGCATGGTTCTATCCCATTCTCACCTATACACTGTACTGGTTCTATCCCATTCTCACATAGACACTGCACTGGTTCTATCCCATTCTCACCTATACACTGCACTGGTTCTATCCCATTCTCACATAGACACTGCATGGTTCTATCCCATTCTCACCTAGACACTGTACTGGTTCTATCCCATTCTCACATAGACACTGCATGGTTCTATCCCATTCTCACCTAGACACTGCACTGGTTCTATCCCATTCTCACCAAGACACTGCACTGGTTCTATCCCATTCTCACATATACACTGCAATGGTTCTATCTCATTCTCACCTAGACACTGCACTGGTTCTATCCCATTATCACCTATACACTGTACTGATTCTATCCCATTCTCACCTAGACATTGCACTGGTTCTATCCCATTCTCACCTATACACTGTACTGGTTCTATCCCATTCTCACCTATACACTGTACTGGTTCTATCCCATTCTCACCTAGACACTGCGTGTAAGAGGTAATGGGTTAATGGTTCTCTTTAGTTGAGATCTAAGTGGGTACATAACAGCTGTGTGTACTGCTGACCACTGTTCTACCTGCTGGAATTGGGTCATTTTAAAAAATGGAAGTTTATATACCAGTGTGTCAAAAACAAATCCTGACAATTTGAATTCAATATGTTAACAGTTGAGAAACACACATGAACAGATGTTTGAAATGTAACTGTTGCGTGCGCCAACAATAATGACATTCTATATTCTAACTTTGGTCGCTTATGAAGGCCATATTTTTTTTACCATCAATTAAAAAATGCACAATTATTAGATCAGGAATTCCTATTGTTCAACATTCACGTTTATAGTCCACAACTATACTATACAACTTTACTTTATATATATTATGATTTGGCCAAATATCATGTCATTATTTTTTTCTAACAAAGTGATGGGCTTGGAAACATTGTTCCTATGGCAACAATTTTGAAACATTTTCACATTTCATATAGAAATTTAAACGCCATAGCTTTAACTTATCCCTTGAAACTATACAATAAAGTAAAGAGGTGGGGTGGGTGGGGAATGTACAATTTTAGTCTAATTTAAATAATTTCTTCCCATTTTTCTGAAAAATGTCCGAGAGCCCATTTTCGCATGGCGGCGTTCATATGTATACATTTGTAGTGATTAATAAATATGTTTGCTAGAATATGAATTGTTTGATTGCAGGGAGCGTGAGAAGGCCGAGAATCGGGACCGCCGGGTTCTAGAGATTGTACAGAGAAAAGATGAACGTATCAGCGAGCTGCAGGCCAACCTAGCATACAAGGCGCGGGAACTTGGAGAGTCAACTGTCAAGTGAGTTTCGTGCATGCTACTTCAGAACATACATGGACTGACATCCCGATACATTAGAAAATAAATAGTCTGGTAACCTTATACAACAAAACACAAGCTCTCCAAATCGTCAATACAGTTGGAACATGAAAGTAGATTGAAAATCTATTTTCGTGTTAAGGCCGATTTTTATGAAGTGCAAAGCTTATGCTTTTTCGTCGCGGCTTTATTGGTCGCCGAACACGCACTGATAAAATATAATTCACTTCAGTATATATTGCATGATGACGTTTCAATTGATGCATTTTTCGGCGCTGAATATTGTCAGTGCCGAAATAATTCGCTTCAGGTACCGATTTTATTCTACGTGTCAGCGCCAAAATGACGTAGTGAGGTGTCCTAGATAGGAAACATGACGTCATTTCCTCCATATCCGGGTCGAACAACAACAGTAACTATCGACTGTCAGCAGAATTGAAAGATGTGAAGTTTAGTGTAGAAGTTTATTAGAAGCTCATGTCTGTATGACTCCTTGATGTCAGAGTATAAAGACTATTCCCTTCAGTATAAAGACTAGTCCATTCAGTATACGACTATTCCATTCAGTATAAAGACTTCCATTCAGTATAAAGACTACTCCCTTCAGTATAAAGACTATTCCCTTCAGTATAAAGACTATTCCCTTCAGTATAAAGACTATTCCCTTCAGTATAACGACTATTCCCTTCAGTATAAAGACTATTCCCTTCAGTATAAAGACTATTCCATTCAGTATAACGACTATTCCCTTCAGTATAAAGACTATTCCCTTCAGTATAAAGACTATTCCCTTCAGTATAACGACTATTCCCTTCAGTATAAAGACTATTCCATTCAGTATAACGACTATTCCCTTCAGTATAAAGACTATTCCCTTCAGTATAACGACTATTCCCTTCAGTATAAAGACTATTCCATTCAGTATAAAGACTTCCATTCTGTATACGACTATTCCATTCAGTATAACGACTATTCCATTCAGTATAAAGACTTCCATTCTGTATACGACTATTCCATTCAGTATAACGACTATTCCATTCAGTATAAAGACTATTCCATTCAGTATAAAGACTATTCCCTTCAGTATAAAGACTAGTCCATTCAGTATACGACTATTCTATTCAGTATAAGACTAGTCCATTCAGTATAAAGACTTCCATTCTGTATACGACTATTCCATTCAGTATACGACTATTCCATTCAGTATACGACTATTCCATTCAGTATACGACTATTCCATTCAGTATACGACTATTCCATTCAGTATAAAGACTATTCCATTCAGTATAAAGACTATTCCATTCAGTAAAAAGACTATTCCCTTCAGTATAAAGACTAGTCCATTCAGTATAAAGACTAGTCCATTCAGTATAAAGACTTCCATTCAGTATAAAGACTATTCCCTTCAGTATAAAGACTATTCCATTCAGTATAAAGACTATTCCATTCAGTATAAAGACTTCCATTCAGTATAAAGACTATTCCCTTCAGTATAAAGACTATTCCATTCAGTATAAAGACTAGTCTATTCAGTATAAAGACTATTCCCTTCAGTATAAAGACTATTCCATTCAGTATAAGACTAGTCTATTCAGTATAAGACTAGTCTATTCAGTATAAAGACTATTCCATTCAGTATAAAGACTATTCCATTCAGTATAAAGACTAGTCTATTCAGTATAAAGACTAGTCTATTCAGTATAAAGACTAGTCTATTCAGTATAAAGACTATTCCATTCAGTATAAAGACTAGTCCATTCAGTAAAAAGACTAGTCCATTCAGTATAAAGACTATTCCCTTCAGTATAAAGACTTCCATTCAGTATAAAGACTAGTCTATTCAGTATAAAGACTATTCCATTCAGTATAAAGACTAGTCCATTCAGTATAAAGACTATTCCCTTCAGTATAAAGACTTCCATTCAGTATAAAGACTAGTCTATTCAGTATAAAGACTATTCCATTCAGTATAAAGACTTCCATTCAGTATAAAGACTATTCCCTTCAGTATAAAGACTATTCCATTCAGTATAAGACTAGTCTATTCAGTATAAGACTAGTCTATTCAGTATAAAGACTATTCCATTCAGTATAAAGACTATTCCCTTCAGTATAAAGACTTCCATTCAGTATAAAGACTAGTCTATTCAGTATAAAGACTATTCCATTCAGTATAAAGACTAGTCTATTCAGTATAAAGATTATTCCATTCAGTATAAAGAATATTCCCTTCAGTGTAAAGACTTCCATTCAGTATAAAGACTAGTCTATTCAGTATAAAGACTATTCCATTCAGTATAAAGACTAGTCTATTCAGTATAAAGATTATTCCATTCGGTATACGACTATTCCATTTAGTATAAAGACTATTCCCTTCAGTATAAAGACTATTCCCTTCAGTATAAAGACTAGTCTATTCAGTATAAAGACTATTCCATTTAGTATAAAGACTAGTCCATTCAGTATAAAGACTATTCCCTGCAGTATAAAGACTATTCCCTTCAGTATAAAGACTATTCCATTCAGTATAAAGACTAGTCTATTCAGTATAAAGATTATTCCATTCGGTATACGACTATTCCATTTAGTATAAAGACTATTCACTTCAGTATAAGACTATTCCCTTCAGTATAAGAATATTCCCTTCATCATTCACTTGACAAATCACTTGCCCCTCACTGCTGTAAGTTTGATCCCCACCCATCACGTGTGGAATTCTTTCATGTGATGAAACTGTCCAGTGCCCATGCATGTATGATATTCTGTCCAGAGGGACACCTGTGGGTCTTACTCCATCAATAAAAACTGGAATGCTGCCATATTGCGTAAGCTGTTGTTAAGTCTTTAACCCAAAATCAGTTTATACCAGGCTCAAGCTAACAGAAGGGAAGCTGAGAGAAACATTGGAAATTGCCAATTCTGTTACCAATTTAATACACATTGCTGGAACCAATTTGAAAAAATCGGCACCACATATTTGAGCCAGTGAAGAGCCCATGGGCGTTTTGCTCGTGTTGTGCATTTTCAAGATATCGGTACTAACTACTAGAGGTGTAATTATACATCAAACTATCGATACATCACCATAGATACTGGATCGATAGTAATCTATCGATAGTGAATCTAAGATGAGAATAGTTGTCACATTTGCTTGACAAGACTATTGATGGTTTTAGCTTTATCTTTGGAATCAGCTTACAAATGTTATGTTCAAATCAGCTGTCAAAAATGTGTACGGTGTGTGCATGTGATGCTGTGATAATAACAACACCATTACCATACTGTATCACAATCCTGCAATGGTTGAATTCCTGTTATTTTAGGGACGCATGCTGGGCTTGAACTCCAGGCAGAGCTCCAGATAAGGTTTTAGCGTAAAGAGTATTTTACCCCCTGAAATTTTATTCAATTCTGATTTCTAAATTTCAAATAGTATTTTCACCCCCTGAAAATTTAGTCAATGCTGATTTCTGAATTTTGCCACCGACAACCATGAACATTGTACATGTATATAGATGTCATGTATTACTGTTGTTACTTGTACTTAATCTATTTTACTCAGAGAATAATATTCCAATGCGTTATGCTGATTTGGAATGCGTTTTTTACTCAGTAATTTTATTTTCAATGCGTTTTTTAAAAAAAATTTAAACTACACACCATTTGTGATTGTGTTATACACCCATAACTACATACCATTTGTTGTTGTGTTATACACCCATAACTACATACCATTTGTTGTTGTGTTATACACCCATAACTACATACCATTTGTGATTGTGTTATACATCCATAACTACACACCATTTGTGATTGTGTTATACAAGATAACTACATACCATTTGTGATTGTGTTATACAAGATAACTACATACCATTTGTGATTGTGTTATACACCCATAACTACACACCATTTGTGATTGTGTTATACAAGATAACTACACACCATTTGTGATTGTGTTATACAAGATAACTACATACCATTTGTGATTGTGTTATACACCCATAACTACACACCATTTGTGATTGTGTTATACACCCATAACTACATACCATGTGTGATTGTGTTATACACCCATAACTACACACCATTTGTGATTGTGTTATACACCCATAACTACACACCATTTGTGATTGTGTTATACACCCATAACTACACACCATTTGTGATTGTGTTATACAAGATAACTACACACCATTTGTGATTGTGTTATACAAGATAACTACACACCATTTGTGATTGTGTTATACACCCATAACTACACACCATTTGTGATTGTGTTATACAAGATAACTACACACCATTTGTGATTGTGTTATACAAGATAACTACACACCATTTGTGATTGTGTTATACACCCATAACTACACACCATTTGTGATTGTGTTATACACCCATAACTACACACCATTTGTGATTGTGTTATACAAGATAACTACACACCATTTGTGATTGTGTTATACAAGATAACTACACACCACACACAACATAAATATGAAAATCGGCTACTTTCTACATGTACACCGAATAAATGTCTATTAAATGTAATATTTGGCACCAGATTTTTTCGCAAATACGCAAAAGTTAGATCTAGATTTTTATTTTGTAGCAAATTGCGACATTGATGATCGACCGCAGGAACCGTGATAGTTATACATGTATAGAGTAGTGTTAGTGGTTCACTAGACGTCATCCTATTATACTAATAACCTCTCCCTGTTTTGAAGGTCATTCAAGCTGTAATTAGTAAACATGAGTTACATGGTTGTGTTTTACAGACAGGCGGATGTTAGTGATGATGTAGTGCGGCTGCAGAGGCTGGTGGACACCTTACAGGACAGAAATTCCACTCTAGAAGTCCAGGTTTGAACACTCAATCACTGTACACATATCACATATTAGGCTATACTAAATATCGTCCATACTCGCCTATAAGATGACTTTTTACCACCAGATTATGGCCTCAAAGTGGCTTTCCGTCTTATAAGTGAGTGCTAAAAACATGTTAAATGATATCCAAAATTACGTTTTAGAAAAGAAAGTACATTGACTCTGAAAATTTCTTCAACTTGCATGTGTGTTTTACGTTTATTTATCATCGCTACCTGTGGCCCATATGGGCGACGCCTCCTGAAGATATTAGTAATTTTAGATTGTTGGAGGATAGTGCAATGATACAGACAGATACCCATTCCAGAGTCTCCTCTGGTTCTTTTACGTCCACGGTGTAAAGCGCCGACATGAGATCTCTGTTTAACGTCCCATCTGAAAGACTGTTAATTTTATTATGGTCAGACGGGGGATGAAACCTGCGATCCCTGGATTACCAGTCCAACGTGTTTAACCACTGGACTACAGATCCGTCCTTCAACTTGCACTGGCTAAACAAGCAATTTATACTTGTGTTGTCTGGTGTCCATTTTATCAACCTGTCTTATATGCGAGTGCATGCCAAAACCCATAGATTTTAGGACTAAAGTAGGTGGTCATCTTATTGGTGAGATTGCCTTATAGGCGAGTATGGACGGTAACGGATATGCGAAGTGTCGATGCTTGTTAGATACACCTACCTGCAGAAAAACAGATTGTTGAAATATCGGCATAATATATGTGCAGTCTGATATTTTTAGGTAGCAATTGGTGATCACTGGCCATCCTGTTGTCTCATAGCAATTGGTGACCACTGATTGGCTATCCTGTTGTCTCATAGCAATTGGTGGCTATTGATTGGCTCTCCTGTTGTCTCATAGCAATTGGTGGTCACTGATTGGCTATACTGTTGTCTCATAGCAATTGGTGGCCATTGATTGGCTCTCCTGTTGTCTCATAGCAATCGGTGGCCATTGATTGGCTATCGTGTTGTCTCATAGCAATTGGTGACCACTGATTGGCTATCCTGTTGTCTCATAGCAATTGGTGACCACTGATTGGCTATCATGTTGTCTCATTGCAATTGGTGACCACTGATTGGCTATCCTGTTGTCTCATAGCAATTGGTGACCACTGATTGGCCATCCAGTCCTCATAGCAATAGGTGGCCACTGATTGGCCATCCTTTTGTTTCATAGCAATTTGTGGCCACTGATTGGCTATCCTGTTGTCTCATAGCAATTGGTGGCCACTGATTGGCCATGCTTTTGTTTCATAGCAATTGGTGGCCACCCTGTTGTTTCATAGCAATTGGTGACCACTGATTGGCTACCCTTTTGTTTCATAGCAATGTGTGGCCACTGATTGGCCATCCTTTTGTTTCATAGCAATTGGTGGCCACTGATTGGCTATCCTGTTGTCTCATAGCAATTTGTGGCCACTGATTGGCCATCCTTTTGTTTCATAGCAATTGGTGGCCATTGATTGGCTATCCTGTTGTCTCATAGCAATTGGTGACCATTGATTTGCCATCCTGTTGTTTCATAGCAATTGGTGGCCACTGATTGGCCATCTTGTTGTTTCATATCAATTGGCGGCCACTGATTGGCCATCCTGTTGATTCATAGCAATTGGTGGCCACTGATTGGCCATCTTGTTGTTTCATAGCAATTGGTGGCCACTGATTGGCCATCCTGTTGTTTCATAGCAATTGGTGGCCACTGATTGGCCATCCTGTTGTTTCATAGCAATTGGTGGCCACTGATTGGCCATCCTGTTGTTTCAATGCAATTTGTGGCCACTGATTGGCCATCCTTTTGTTTCATAGCAATTGGTGGCCACTGATTGGCCATCTTGTTGTTTCATATCAATTGGCGGCCACTGATTGGCCATCCTGTTGATTCATAGCAATTGGTGGCCACTGATTGGCCATCTTTGTTTAAGCAATTGTGGCCACTGATTGGCCATCCTGTTGTTTCATAGCAATTGGTGGCCACTGATTGGCCATCCTGTTGTTTCATAGCAATTGGTGGCCACTGATTGGCCATCCTGTTGTTTCATAGCAATTGGTGGCCACTGATTGGCCATCCTGTTGTTTCATAGCAATTGGTGGCCACTGATTGGCCATCTTGTTGTTTCAATGCAATTTGTGGCCACTGATTGGCCATCCTTTTGTTTCATAGCAATTGGTGGCCACTGATTGGCCATCCTGTTGTTTCATAGCAATTGGTGGCCACTGATTGGCCATCCTGTTGTTTCATAGCAATTTGTGGCCACTGATTGGCCATCCTTTTGTTTCATAGCAATTGGTGGCCACTGATTGGCCATCCTTTTGTTTCATAGCAATTGGTGGCCACTGATTGGCCATCCTGTTGTTTCATAGCAATTGGTGGCCACTGATTGGCCATCCTGTTGTTTCATAGCAATTTGTGGCCACTGATTGGCCATCTTGTTGTTTCATATCAATTGGCGGCCACTGATTGGCCATCCTGTTGATTCATAGCAATTGGTGGCCACTGATTGGCCATCTTGTTGTTTCATAGCAATTGGTGGCCACTGATTGGCCATCCTTTTGTTTCATAGCAATTGGTGACCACTGATTGGCCATCCTGTTGTTTCATAGCAATTGGTGGCCACTGATTGGCCATCCTGTTGTTTCATAGCAATTGGTGGCCACTGATTGGCCATCCTGTTGTTTCATAGCAATTGGTGGCCACTGATTGGCCATCCTGTTGTTTCAATGCAATTTGTGGCCACTGATTGGCCATCCTTTTGTTTCATAGCAATTGGTGGCCACTGATTGGCCATCCTTTTGTTTCATAGCAATTGGTGGCCACTGATTGGCCATCCTGTTGTTTCATAGCAATTGGTGGCCACTGATTGGCCATCCTGTTGTTTTATAGCAATTTGTGGCCACTGATTGGCCATCCTTTTGTTTCATAGCAATTGGTGGCCACTGATTGGCCATCCTTTTGTTTCATAGCAATTGGTGGCCACTGATTGGCCATCCTGTTGTTTCATAGCAATTGGTGGCCACTGATTGGCCATCCTGTTGTTTCATAGCAATTTGTGGCCACTGATTGGCCATCCTTTTGTTTCATAGCAATTGGTGGCCACTGATTGGCCATCCTTTTGTTTCATAGCAATTGGTGGCCACTGATTGGCCATCCTGTTGTTTCATAGCAATTGGTGGCCACTGATTGGCCATCCTGTTGTTTCATAGCAATTTGTGGCCACTGATTGGCCATCCTTTTGTTTCATAGCAATTGGTGGCCACTGATTGGCTATCCTGTTGTTTCATAGCAATTTGTGGCCACTGATTGGCCATCCTTTTGTTTCATAGCAATTGGTGGCCATTGATTGGCCATCCTGTTGTCTCATAGCAATTGGTGACCATTGATTGGCCATCCTGTTGTTTCATAGCAATTTGTGGCCACTGATTGGCCATCCTTTTGTTTCATAGCAATTGGTGACCACTGATTGGCCATCCTGTTGTTTCATAGCAATTGGTGGCCACTGATTGGCCATCCTTTTGTTTCATAGCAATTGGTGGCCACTGATTGGCCATCCTGTTGTTTCATAGCAATTGGTGGCCACTGATTGGCCATCCTGTTGTTTCATAGCAATTGGTGGCCACTGATTGGCCATCCTGTTGTTTCATAGCAATTGGTGGCCACTGATTGGCCATCCTGTTGTTTATAGCAATTGTGGCCACTGATTGGCCATCTTGTTTCATAGCAATTGTGGCCACGGCCATCTTTTGTTTCATAGCAATTGGTGGCCACTGATTGGCCATCCTGTTGTTTCATAGCAATTGGTGGCCACTGATTGGCCATCCTGTTGTTTCATAGCAATTGGTGGCCACTGATTGGCCATCCTGTTGTTTCATAGCAATTGGTGGCCACTGATTGGCCATCCTGTTGTTTCATAGCAATTTGTGGCCACTGATTGGCCATCCTTTTGTTTCATAGCAATTGGTGGCCACTGATTGGCCATCCTTTTGTTTCATAGCAATTGGTGGCCACTGATTGGCCATCCTGTTGTTTCATAGCAATTGGTGGCCACTGATTGGCCATCCTGTTGTTTCATAGCAATTTGTGGCCACTGATTGGCCATCCTTTTGTTTCATAGCAATTGGTGGCCACTGATTGGCTATCCTGTTGTCTCATAGCAATTTGTGGCCACTGATTGGCCATCCTTTTGTTTCATAGCAATTGGTGGCCATTGATTGGCCATCCTGTTGTCTCATAGCAATTGGTGACCATTGATTGGCCATCCTGTTGTTTCATAGCAATTTGTGGCCACTGATTGGCCATCCTTTTGTTTCATAGCAATTGGTGACCACTGATTGGCCATCCTGCTGTTTCATAGCAATTGGTGGCCACTGATTGGCCATCCTGTTGTTTCATAGTAATTGGTGGCCACTGATTGGCCATCCTGTTGTTTCATAGCAATTGGTGGCCACTGATTGGCCATCCTTTTGTTTCATAGCAATTGGTGGCCACTGATTGGCCATCCTGTTGTTTCATAGCAATTGGTGGCCACTGATTGGCCATCCTGTTGTTTCATAGCAATTGGTGGCCACTGATTGGTCATCCTGTTGTTTCATAGCAATTGGTGGCCACTGATTGGCCATCCTGTTGTTTCATAGCAATTGGTGGCCACTGATTGGCCATCCTGTTGTTTCATAGCAATTGGTGGCCACTGATTGGCCATCCTTTTGTTTCATAGCAATTGGTGGCCACTGATTGGCCATCCTGTTGTTTCATAGCAATTGGTGGCCACTGATTGGCCATCCTGTTGTTTTATAGCAATTTGTGGCCACTGATTGGCCATCCTTTTGTTTCATAGCAATTGCTGGCCACTGATTGGCCATCCTTTTGTTTCATAGCAATTGGTGGCCACTGATTGGCCATCCTGTTGTTTCATAGCAATTGGTGGCCACTGATTGGCCATCCTGTTGTTTCATAGCAATTTGTGGCCACTGATTGGCCATCCTTTTGTTTCATAGCAATTGGTGGCCACTGATTGGCTATCCTGTTGTCTCATAGCAATTTGTGGCCACTGATTGGCCATCCTTTTGTTTCATAGCAATTGGTGGCCATTGATTGGCCATCCTGTTGTCTCATAGCAATTGGTGACCATTGATTGGCCATCCTGTTGTTTCATAGCAATTTGTGGCCACTGATTGGCCATCCTTTTGTTTCATAGCAATTGGTGACCACTGATTGGCCATCCTGCTGTTTCATAGCAATTGGTGGCCACTGATTGGCCATCCTGTTGTTTCATAGTAATTGGTGGCCACTGATTGGCCATCCTGTTGTTTCATAGCAATTGGTGGCCACTGATTGGCCATCCTTTTGTTTCATAGCAATTGGTGGCCACTGATTGGCCATCCTGTTGTTTCATAGCAATTGGTGGCCACTGATTGGCCATCCTGTTGTTTCATAGCAATTGGTGGCCACTGATTGGTCATCCTGTTGTTTCATAGCAATTGGTGGCCACTGATTGGCCATCCTGTTGTTTCATAGCAATTGGTGGCCACTGATTGGCCATCCTGTTGTTTCATAGCAATTGGTGGCCACTGATTGGCCATCCTGTTGTTTCATAGCAATTGGTGGCCACTGATTGGCCATCCTGTTGTTTCATAGCAATTGGTGGCCACTGATTGGCCATCCTTCTGTTTCATAGCAATTGGTGACCACTGATTGGCCATCCTGTTGTTTCATAGCAATTGGTGGCCACTGATTGGCCATCCTTTTATTCCATAGCAATTTGTGACCACTGATTGGTCATCCTGTTGTTTCATAGCAATTGGTGTCCACTGATTGGCCATCCTGTTGTCACACAATGAATGAGTGGTTAACACGCTCACTTCTCATCAGAGCGACCCAGGTTCAATCCTCGGACCAGGAAGTATGGGAGATGGTACGGTAGTCGCCAGATCGGACTGGTGAGTTTCTCTGGGTACTCCGGTTTCCTCCCACACGAATGACCACATTTACGCTCTCATCCGCGCCAACGAGAGTGATTAATATAAGTTGATAAAGCTTGTTTCGTAATCGTTTTTAAAATAAATAAAGTTTAAACTATAAGTATGAGTGTAAGAGAATTGTTATGCATATCTCATGTATATATTATATACTTTACCCGAGTCCTGTTAATCGTCGTCTAGTGTGAGAGAATTGTTGTGCATCTCTCATGTATATATTATATACTTTACCTGAGTCCTGTTTATCGTCGTCTAATGATTGTGTATTAATTATACATTTCCTAATTTACGCTGTAATAGCTTAATAAAGGCTGATTTAACGTTACTGCTAATGGTTGTGATTGCCTGTCCAAATACATTTGTAGATCTACAACTTGGCATTTCTAGGTTGGGCCTATAATATATTATCTGTTTCAATGTCCTCACTGCAGTATTCCTATTTCTGCAGACATTACAGATTTTATGTTCGTGTTGTGGTACAGACTTAGTCATCTTTGGGGAGATTATGTGTAGCTAAAGGTCCCGGGTTTGAGCCCCGGGTTGGCTGCACATTTTTATCACCCAGTGACACTAGTATAAATTATTTTGGATTTTCAGCATCACCCAAGGCGAGTAATCTGGATTATCAGTCGTGCCCAAAGCCAGTATAAATGAATTGGGATTTTCAGTTCTAACCATAGGCAGTATAAATTAATTAGGTTTTATCAGTCCTGCCCAAAGCCAGTATAAATTAATTGGGATTTTCAGCCCTAACCATAGGCAGTATAAATTAATTGTGTGGCGTCCGTGGTCCAGTGGTAGAGCGTCGGATTTGGAATCGAACTGTCCCAGGTTCGATACTCGGTCAGGCCACGTATGTAGTGTCATTGAGCAAGGCACCTCACACACATTGCTTAGTACTGGTTAATCGCTTAGGTCGGCTAAGCCTACCCAGAAAAACATGTCTAAGTCCCCGCGAGGGGTTTCACATTAAAGGAACATACATACATACATCAGTCCTGCCCAAAGCCAGTATAAATTAATTTGGATTTTCAGCCCTAACCATAGGCAGTATAAATTAATTAGGATTTATCAGTCCTGCCCAAAGCCAGTATAAATTAATTTTGCCCAAAGCCAGTATAAATTAATATGGATTATCAGTCCTGCCCAAACCATGTGCCCCACTGAAGCCGTTACGATTCTGCCCTTAGGCGAGGCATTTAAATTCCACATGCCACTTCTCTCTCCCTTGTGGCAATGGATCCCATCAGGAATGAGGTCTCGAGAGTGATTAATGAAAGTTGTAAGAACTTGTTTCGCAATCGAGCTAAAATAAATTTGTATAAACTAAACCCTCCCTTGCTGCCTATCACATATTGATACTCGATACTATAATTGATTTTGTCAACAATTTATTCTTTCTTCACAAACATTTAGCTTGCATGGCTTGTAAGTATATAACATAACATAATTACATGTACTAAATAAATCATTTTTATGACAAGCTTGAGGACTGGTAACTTATCAAGGGCTGGGTATCTGGATAGCTTTCACTTGTTTCTGTGGTCGCCGACCAGAAAGTATAAAGAAAATACTTCCTCTTGTCTTTTTCTTTATATATTTCAACTTCCTACCTCAACATTACAAACATATTTTGATGCTCTTCATTAGCCTGGGTTCCAGTCTGTCGATTTTTCACTAATTTACTTCTGGCAAAATGACAGCCTGGGGAAACTTGATTTCCGAGCATAGCGCCATCTACATACACTCGCATTTTCTCGGGTGTTGATTGAAGAATGACAACTCTTCTCTGCAAGATATGATTGCTAAATATAGAAATGGAATTTTTTTCTGAAATCATCGAACAGGCACTGTTATACATGATCATTTCCGAAAATACACGAATGCTCTGAGATATCGATGAGATGGCGGATTTTAACTATTACGCTTATGTGGTAAAAGATCGATTCAGCCTAATTGAAGTAAGGACGACTTAAATCTTGAGTAAATATGTCAAATCAGACGCACACTGTGTTTTTTAAAACTAGTTAACATTCCGTTGACCTGTAAAAAATGTTGGGCAATTATACAGTTTTATCAACATTGCAGTACCTCGCTTTCGATTCAAGTACGTCATTAATTAAGTCACGTGCTAATATGCCTATTAATAAGATCAACGATAATCAATAATTACACGGAATACCCCCCAAGTTTCCCCAGGCTTTAATTTTTATCAGAAACTCAATATGACTCAATTAATTGTCTCAGTGTTAAAAAATATATTTATATGACTGACCATCAGGCATAATATATCAACGCTGGTTCCCAGGCTAGCTCTTCATCAGCCTTTTACTTTTAAATACATGTACTAACATGTGCTTCTTCCTATTTCCCCACAATAATTGTATTCTACATAGACTAGGCATAGGATTAAAGCAAAATTTAAATGATGTGAATATTCATTGGTTTACGGTGTTAATAGTTGGTTATAAATACATGTTGTAATATGATGTTGTCGATCTGTTGTCTCTGTACCTGTTACCGTATTTAGCTATGTATAGTGCGCTATCGTGTATAATGCGCACCCACGATTTGGCACGAAAATCGGAGGAATAACTGAGTTCCGATGTATACTGCGCATGTGAAAAACGCAATTTTCCAAGTCAAAATTTAACATTTCTCAAAGTCAAAATTTAACATTTCTCAAGAATCGCTAAAAATTGTGCTCCGTGATTTTTACAACTTATATTAATCACTCGAGAAACGGTAACGCACTCAGGCATGATTTCATGAAAATTACATGCATATCGTTCTCGAACATCTCAACACGTTCTCAAACATGTCAGCAGATGCTCAAACTTCTCAACACGTGTAGCCTACCTAATTAACTGGGACCCATTGTGAATGGTTTGTCGAAATTAATTATCGCTACAAACAATTCAATTCAATTATTGAAATACTGCAGCCAAACAAAGTTGTTTTTTATGCAATGCATTGTACATAGTAAATATTTCCCGTAAAAATAACCAACACATCGTGTCTTTAATCATGTCGTATTTAAAAACATACGGTATATTAAATCAAATAAACTATAATTACAAAGTTTCTTTACCTCTATGATATCGAGGCAGTGTCACTTTATGCGGCGAAGTACGCGAAAAGTACGGGAAATATTACATACGATAAAACCACGTTCAATTAAATTCTTCAAAGTTTGCCAAAATAAAAACAATATATGCTAATTTTGTGGTCTTATTCATTTCATTTATTTATATAGACTATCGGCAACTGGTTTTAATAGCTAGTTTATAACGTTTGTCGAATGTAACAAATTATAGAATGACTGCGGGGCCGTTCGGGTCGAATTTCATGAAATTTTGGTCCGGAAAAAAATGTCCTGATGTCTGTACTGGTGTATAATGCGCAGTAGAAAAAATGGATGAGGATTTCAGTAAGAAATGTGCGCATTATACATAGCTAAATACGGTAATAGTCTTTTCTTCAAATAAATTGCCCATTACCGCCGTAGGTTCGAATCCTTTCATGTGAGGCAGATATCCAGCTGGCTTGCAGAAGGTCAGTTGTTCTACCCGGGTGTTTGTCCGTGCCTGGATTACTGCTCGAAAGGGCACCCAGGGTCTTCCACCATCAATAATAGCTGGAAAGTCGCCGTACAACCTAATCTATATGTGCCATTTGAATAAGAAAACAAACAAAATCTTAGATACATTGTGGAATTGGACATAATGAATGTAGACTGTGCATTGCTAGATTGGTTACATTCATTACATTACAATTACCATATAATTGTAAACATGATTACATTTCACTATTAGAAATTTGGTGGTCCCCAAATCGGACAGGTGGGTTTTCTCAGGGTACTCCGGTTTTCTCCCACACGATTGGCCACATTTACGCTTTCACCCGCGCCAACGAGAGTGATTAATATAAGTTGCTAAAACTTGCTTCGCAATCGTTGTAAAATAAATAAATTTAAACTTTATTAGAAATCAAGATTAATAAATATTTAAAATATGGTTTAATTACTGAAAATGGGCAGACATATTGTATGAATTATTTTCTGCTCTATCACGTCTGTGGCACAACTAATTAGTCACCCTCTATAAATAAAGAAATCTATCTAGCTTCACTTGCTAATTGTGTAATATTATGTAATTTATACTTATTTTATAGCTAAAATGTAAACCATTGAGTCCCACTAAATCCAAATCTCCTGCTAGAGGAGGTCGTCCATCAGTGAAGGGTACCGCTAACAAAGCAGACCATGATACCGCTATCCGAACACACAACTTGACCCGCTCTAATAAAATAGACAAAAGCAGAACCACTAACCAAAATAAGGTAACACACGCACACACACGCACACACACGCACACACATGCACACACGCACACACACGCACACACATGCACACACGCACACACATGCACACACGCACACACACGCACACACACGCACACACATGCACACACACACGCACACACACGCACACACACACACACACACACGCACGCACACACACGCACACACGCACACACACACACACACCACACGCACACACATGCACACACGCACACACACACGCGCGCGCGCGCGCACGCACACGCACACGCACACGCACGCACACACACACACGCACACACACACACACACACACAGTGCACACCCATGCATGCACACGCACGCACACACATGCACACACACACGCACGCACACACACACATGCACACACATGCACACGCACGCGCGCGCACGCACACACACAGAGTGCACACCCATGCACACGCACACACATGCACACCCATGCACACGCACGCACGCGCGCACGCACACACGCACGCGCGCGCACACACACAGTGCACATGAGCATATACTGGTGGAAGTGTGTTATATTCACGGTGGAACATTTGGAATAGAGTGAGTGTTGGGGCTGAGGTGTGTGGAATTTGGAATAGAGTCTGAGTGTTGGGGCTGAGGTGTGTGGAATTTGGAATAGCGTCTGAGTGTTGGAGCTGAGGTGTGTGGAATTTGGAATAGAGTCTGAGTGTTGGAGCTGAGGTGTGTGGAATTTGGAATAGAGTCTGAGTGTTGGAGCTGAGGTGTGTGGAATTTGGAATAGAGTCTGAGTGTTGGAGCTGAGGTGTGTGGAATTTGGAATAGAGTCTTGAGTGCTGGGGCTGAGGTGTGTGGAATTTGGAATAGAGTCTTGAGTGCTGGGGCTGAGGTGTGTGGAATTTGGAATAGAGTCTTGAGTGCTGGGGCTGAGGTGTGTGGAATTTGGAATAGAGTCTTGAGTGCTGGGGCTGAGGTGTGTGGAATTTGGAATAGAGTCTTGAGTGCTGGGGCTGAGGTGTGTGGAATTTGGAATAGAGTCTTGAGTGCTGGGGCTGAGGTGTGTGGAATTTGGAATAGAGTCTTGAGTGCTGGGGCTGAGGTGTGTGGAATTTGGAATAGAGTCTTGAGTGTTGGGGCTAAGGTGTGTGGAATTTGGAATAGAGTCTTGAGTGCTGGGGCTGAGGTGTGTGGAATTTGGAATAGAGCCTGAGTGTTGGGGCTGAGGTGTGTGGAATTTGGAATAGAGTCTGAGTGTTGGGGCTAAGGTGTGTGGAATTATAAATTACAGTTGATGGTGTTGTGTTGCATCTTTATTCGTTATTGCAATTGCCGTGTCAATTTACACAGACTATTCCTCTTGTAACATTGCACACAGACAATGCCCCTTCAACCATGCTTCTATATAACTGAGAAGCTGATAGTCTGTAACTGTTAAAAAATCTCCGTATAAGCTGTTGTAACTTGTATGCGGTAACGGATCAGCATGTCACCTTAGAATGTGGTTTAATTGACATCTACCTTCAACTCCTTTCCAAAAGAAAGCCACTTTAGACATTCATATGTTGACTGAAGTAATTTTTGTCTCGCCCACTTTAGTAGCTATCAACACATAGCAGTGAACAATTCCATGCAATATTGTATATATCTACAAACTGATTCTAGGGTTTTGTTCCCTGTCCCCATAGCAAGTCCCCAGAGTGACCTTGAATTATGACAAAAATAGATGATTTTCCGGAATATCTGAGGTATCAACAATAATCTGAATCATTAACCATCTGTTTTGCCATAATTCAAAGTCACTCTGTGGACTTGCTATGGGGACAGGGAACAAACCCTAGGATGAGTTTGTAGATATATACAATATTGCATGGAATTGTTGACTGCTATGTGTCAGCAATTTCAGAAATCACATTTCTTTGAAACTGTGTATACACATCCGAGTGTAATTCTCTACATCCATAGAAAGTGTCCATCCTACATCCATAGAAAGTGCCAACCCTACATCCATAGTACATCCCCACCCTACATCCATAGAAAGTGCCAACCCTACATCCATAGTACATCCCCATCCTACATCCATAGTAAGTGCCAACCCTACATCCATAGTACATCCCCACCCTACATACATAGTTTGTGCCCACCCTACATCCATAGAAAGTGCCCATCCTACATCCATAGAAAGTGCCAACCCTACATCCATAGTACATCCCCACCCTAC
>CM026399.1:61638162-61894247 GCA_014843695.1 Archivesica marissinica | reverse complement strand
TCAGGAGTGGAAGTAGAGATCAGATCCAGGGCATCTCATGGGTGGAAGTAGAGATCAGATCCAGGGCATCTCAGGGGTGGAAGTAGAGGTCAGATCCAGGGCATCTCAGGGGTGGAAGTAGATGTCAGATCCAGGGCATATCAGGGGTGGAAGTAGAGGTCAGATCCAGGGCATCTCAGGGGTGGAAGTAGAGATCAGATCCAGGGCATCTCAGGGGTGGAAGTAGAGATCAGATCCAGGGCATCTCAGGGTGGAAGTAGAGGTCAGATCCAGGGCATCTCAGGGGTGGAAGTAGAGATCAGATCTAGGCATCTCAGGGGTGGAAGTAGAGATCCGATCCAGGGCATCTCAGGGGTTGAAGTAGATATCAGATCCAGGGCATCTCAGTGGTGGAAGTAGAGATCAGATCCAGGGAATCTCAGGGGTGGAAGTAGAGATCAGATCTAGGGCATCTCAGCGGTGGAAGTAGATGTCAGATCCAGGGCATCTCAATGGGGTGGAAGTAGAGGTCAGATCTAGGGCACTAAAGGGTTGGAATTAGAGAACAGATCTAGGGAATCTCAGGGGTGGAAGTAGAGGTCAGATCCAGGGAATCTCAGGGGTGGAAGTAGAGATCAGATCTAGGTCATCTCAGGGGTGGAAGTAGATGTCAGATCCAGGGCACTAATGGGTTGGAATTAGAGAACAGATCTAGGGCATCTCAGGGATGGAAGTAGAGGTCAGATATAGGACATCTCAGGGATGGAAGTAGAGGTCAGATCCAGGGCATCTCAGGGGTGGAAGTAGAGGTCAGATCCAGGGCATCTCAGGGGTGGAAGTAGATGTCAGATCCAGGGCATCTCAGGGGTGGAAGTAGAGGTCAGATCCAGTGCATCTCAGGAGTGGAAGTAGAGATCAGATCCAGGGCATCTCATGGGTGGAAGTAGAGATCAGATCCAGGGCATCTCAGGGGTGGAAGTAGAGGTCAGATCCAGGGCATCTCAGGGGTGGAAGTAGATGTCAGATCCAGGGCATATCAGGGGTGGAAGTAGAGGTCAGATCCAGGGCATCTCAGGGGTGGAAGTAGAGATCAGATCCAGGGCATCTCAGGGGTGGAAGTAGAGATCAGATCCAGGGCATCTCAGGGTGGAAGTAGAGGTCAGATCCAGGGCATCTCAGGGGTGGAAGTAGAGATCAGATCTAGGCATCTCAGGGGTGGAAGTAGAGATCCGATCCAGGGCATCTCAGGGGTTGAAGTAGATATCAGATCCAGGGCATCTCAGTGGTGGAAGTAGAGATCAGATCCAGGGAATCTCAGGGGTGGAAGTAGAGATCAGATCTAGGGCATCTCAGCGGTGGAAGTAGATGTCAGATCCAGGACATCTCAGGAGTGGAAGTAGAGATCAGATCCAGGGCATCTCAGGGGTGGAAGTAGAGGTCAGATCCAGGACATCTAGGAGGTGGAAGTAGAGATCAGATCCAGGCATCTCAGGGGTGGAAGTAGAGGTCAGATCCAGGGCATCTCACTGGTGGAAGTAGAGGTTAGATCCAGGGCATCTCAGGGGTGGAAGTAGAGGTCAGATCCAGGGCATCTCAGGGGTGGAAGTAGAGGTCAGATCCAGGACATCTCGGAGGTGGAAGTAGATATCAGATCCAGGCATCTCAGGGGTGGAAGTAGAGGTCAGATCCAGGGCATCTCACGGGTGGAAGTAGAGGTTAGATCCAGGGCATCTCAGGGGTGGAAGTAGAGGTCAGATCCAGGGCATCTCAGGGGTGGAAGTAGAGGTTAGATCCAGGGCATCTCAGGGGTGGAAGTAGAGGTCAGATCCAGGGCATCTCAGGGGTGGAAGTAGAGGTTAGATCCAGGGCATCTCAGGGGTGGAAGTAGAGGTCAGATACAGGGCATCTCAGGGGTGGAAGTAGAGGTCAGATACAGGGCATCTCAGGGGTGGAAGTAGAGGTCAGATCCAGGGCATCTCAGGGGTGGAAGTAGAGATCAGATCCAGGGCATCTCAGGGGTGGAAGTAGAGATCAGATCCAGGGCATCTCAGGGGTGGAAGTAGAGGTCAGATCCAAGGCATCTCGGGGGTGGAAGTAGAGGTCAGATACAGGGCATCTCAGGGGTGGAAGTAGAGGTCAGATCCAGGACATCTCGGGGGTGGAAGTAGAGATCAGATCCAGGACATCTCAGGGGTGGAAGTAGAGATCAGATCCAGGGCAGCTCGGGGGTGGAAGTAGAGGTCAGATCCAGGGCATCTCGGGGGTGGAAGTAGAGGGTGGACAAGTATTTCCCACGCTGCATATCTTCCTATTGTGAGCTGAGGAAGAAGTTGGTTCATGTAGAATATATAAAGGGCCCTGGGGCTGCATTAACCAACCCTCATAATCCTCTCGCCAGCTTGAACGTCTAGCTAAGCCCTACATGTTAACCCTCTTGTGTCGGGGTAATACCCATTTAGGACATAATTCCAGAGGTTGTCATGTTACTAACTAAGTATTACTGCCGTGTATGACAGTCGTTTATTGCCCTGTCTCGTACTTTAAGATCACCACTCGTATTCCATAGCACAACATCAATAAACTAGCTCTGCAATCACAAACATGATTGATTTGTGCCAATGATGTGGGATAACCAATTAACGTTTTGACAAATACTCAAATTTGTCAAGCACACTGATTCTTACGATAGGTCACCAGTTTGGTAAATCCCCGAAGTATTCTACAGATCTCATTTATTGGTCCGATTACGTTTCGTTTGGAAATTGGACATCAAGAAAATGATGATGATCATCATGAATGATAGGTATGGGTTTTGCATCGAGACGAGCGTAGCTGATGTATGTACGAATTTTGACATGAAATTTCAAAGCTGTACAAATCTTGCGACAATAAAGAATTAGCATGGAAATTGGATTTCACCACCAACAAAAAAAATGATGTAATTATCAGTTTGGTGTTAAATGCTTGTTCCCTAGTGGGGAATTTACAGGATTAGATTCTATGGACGTTTGAAAAGCGACTTTGTGTTGCGGCAGAGTTTAATCTACTTTTACTTGACACATTTTTGCTTGGTGATTGCACATTGTTTGTGATTGTTGTAAATCTTAACCTGCCGAATAAATTGGATAGAATGTGCAAACAACAAAGATCCAGATCAGCAGCGGCGTTACTTATTATGCCGCGTCTGATCAGGATCTATGTTGTTTGCTATTCAGACAAGTGATTTTGCTCATGTTATACATCTAATGGTGTTCTTGGCACAGCATGTTAGGTAGCTGTATAACATGTTTAATTTCTTAATTATAATATCATGTTGGTGTTCCCGCTGTCGGTCGCCAATGGTGCCAATTGCGAAAAAAATAAATATTGGCGCTAAATGTTTAAAAATGTTTTTTTTTGGCAAATGTTTTGTCAAATACATGGCTTCAAATATTTATTTGTGAACTATATGGCTCTTAGTTGGCTCCAAGTTTGTTTTTAATTGGCTCCAGTGTCTCTAATCTTAAAATATTTTATACAATATAGTACAAGTTATGTAATGACTACCTGAATTAACCCTTTCAACCCCACAGGCCTCTAACTAGGCTTATGAAAAGTGTAGATCCAGATGAGCCGGCTCGTGACGAGCCGTCTCATCAGGATCTGCACTTTTTTGCCAGTAATAATTATTACTATTTTTAGATAAAATTACCCATTTTGATAAATGAACTGGTCCAAAGGTAATTTTCTTATTAATTTATTGGTCTGAAAATATCACGCACCAGTCCATGTCAGTTACTTGGGGTTGAATGGGTTAAACAGCGAAACTGCGTCGCAGAATGAGATTTGTCGGTCTCGGTTACGTCAGGAACATAAATAAAAAGATATTTCGTTGAATTGGGTAGAAACGATTTGCAAGTTAGAATATTTTTGTTGCTGATAAATGGCAGACTGAGCGAAAATCCTATAAAAAACTGACAACATAGATCATAGTCATAGCGGCTGTTTGTTATTCAGTGACATGGGACGCTAACTTGTTTCCCGATAATTTAAATGTCCAACTAATCCAGTACTAAGTAAAGACACTTCCTCGTGGGGCACTTTCATAGACAATGTCGTGTAAAAATCATTAACAGGCCACAACTTTTGCATGACGATCGCCATATAATGCAAAAACGTGTCCATCATTTGTTTAAAGTTGCCGGTATGGAGGACATTATGTAAGACTGTGTTACCCTCGATGATACTTAGTCCTAGAGATGATATATGGCAGTTTATCAAACAAGGGCCTGGGGGAATGGGAATTGCAGTGCGTTATGTTGTAACCACAAAAAAATTATACCTATAACTGTTGCTTGTAGATTTATTTATGTAGAGAAATATCAGAAAGAAATTGCTAACATGTTATGTATACAGTTTAGGCACCATAGGCAGTCCGATTAGCGCAGTGGTTAGCGCGCTTGCTTCTCACCAATGCAACCCGAGTTCGATCCTCGGACAGGGAAGTATGTGAGATGGTACGGTGGTCGCCCGATTGGACAGTTGCGTTTTCTCAGCGTACTCCGGTTTCCTCCCACACGAATGACCACGCTTACATCCGAGCCAACGAGAGTGATTACTATAAGTTGTTAAAAACTTGCTTCGCAATCGTTGTAAAATAAATAAAGTTTAAAAAAATAAGGCACCATCAGTGCACCAGAATTATTTTCCCCATTCATATTTAATGAAAATTTGTATTTTACAGGCTGTGAATTCAAATAATTTTCCACTAAAGGTTCAAATCCAATCATAGGTGTCTTAATTCTGACATGTAGTGAAGTTTTCTAGGTGCCAGAAGTTGGAGTCCCTCATATTAATTACAGTTTCTCGTTGTTGGCACACCATATGGTCGAGTGTGAGATTATGTTCCATGACCCTCATTGTTGGCGGACCATATGGTCGAGTGTGAGATTATGTTCCATGACCCTCGTTGTTGGCACACCATATGGTCGAGTGTGAGATTATGTTCCATGACCCTCGTTGTTGGCGGACCATATGGTCGAGTGAGATTATGTTCCGTGACCTTCGTTGTTGGCGGACCATATGGTCGAGTGTGAGATAATGTTCCGTGACCCTCGTTGTTGGCGGACCATATGGTCGAGTGAGATTATGTTCCGTGACCTTCGTTGTTGGCGGACCATATGGTCGAGTGAGATTATGTTCCGTGACCCTCGTTGTTGGCGGACCATATGGTCGAGTGTGAGATTATGTTCCGTGACCCTCGTTGTTGGCGGACCATATGGTCGAGTGAGATTATGTTCCGTGACCTTCGTTGTTGGCGGACCATATGGTTGAGTGTGAGATTATGTTCCGTGACCCTCGTTGTTGGCGGACCATATGGTCGAGTGTGAGATTATGTTCCGTGACCCTCGTTGTTGGCAGACCATATGGTCGAGTGTGAGATTATGTTCCGTGACCCTCGTTGTTGGCGGACCATATGGTCGAGTGTGAGATTATGTTCCGTGACCCTCGTTGTTGGCGGACCATATGGTCGAGTGTGAGATTATATTCCGTGACCCTCGTTGTTGGCAGACCATATGGTCGAGTGTGAGATTATGTTCCATGACCCTCGTTGTTGGCAGACCATATGGTCGAGTGTGAGATTATATTCCGTGACCCTCGTTGTTGGCGGACCATATGGTCGAGTGTGAGATTATGTTCCGTGACCCTCGTTGTTGGCAGACAAAATGTTCGGGTCGGCAGTTCTATTTGCAGGTATGATGCAATATTAATGTGTCAGATTGTTGTTTATATACAACACAGTTCCTTCTATGATGCACATTGACAATGGCAAAATGGTGTGTGTAGTAAATGATGTTTCGGCGCATAATCTTAGCTATATTTTTCACTGGTCAGTAACAATTTTTATTTAAATTAAGGATGGTAGCGTTAATGGATTTCAACAAGCCAAAACATGGTAGCGTCAATGGATTTCAACAAGCTGAAACATGGTAGCATTAATGGATTTCAACAAGCCGCAACATTATTGTAGCATTAATGGATTTCAACAAGCCGAAACATGGTAGCATTAATGGATTTCAACAAGCCGAAACATGGTAGCATTAATGGATTTCAATAAGCCAAAACATTATTGTAGCATTAATGGATTTCAACAAGCCGAAACATGGTAGCATTAATGGATTTCAATAAGCCGAAACATGGTAGCATTAATGGATTTCAATAAGCCAAAACATGGTAGCATTAATGGATTTCAATAAGCCAAAACATTATTGTAGCATTAATGGATTTCAACAAGCCGAAACATGGTAGCATTAATGGATTTCAATAAGCCAAAACATTATTGTAGCATTAATGGATTTCAACAAGCCGAAACATGGTAGCATTAATGGATTTCAATAAGCCAAAACATTATTGTAGCATTAATGGATTTCAACAAGCCGAAACATGGTAGCATTAATGGATTTCAACAAGCTGAAACATGGTAGCATTAATGGATTTCAACAAGCCGAAACATGGTAGCATTAATGGATTTCAACAAACCGAAACATTATTGTAGCATTAATGGATTTCAACAAGCCGAAACATGGTAGCATTAATGGATTTCAATAAGCCAAAACATGGTAGCATTAATGGATTTCAATAAGCCAAAACATTATTGTAGCATTAATGGATTTCAACAAGCCGAAACATGGTAGCATTAATGGATTTCAACGAGCCGAAACATGGTAGCATTAATGGATTTCAATAAGCCAAAACATTATTGTAGCATTAATGGATTTCAACAAGCCGAAACATGGTAGCATTAATGGATTTCAACGAGCCGAAACATGGTAGCTTTAATGGATTTCAATAAGCCAAAACATTATTGTAGCATTAATGGATTTCAACAAACCGAAACATTATTGTAGCATTAATGGATTTCAACAAACCGAAACATTATTGTAGCATTAATGGATTTCAACAAGCCGAAACATGGTAGCATTAATGGATTTCAACAAACCGAAACATTATTGTAGCATTAATGGATTTCAACAAGCCGAAACATGGTAGCATTAATGGATTTCAACAAGCCGAAACATGATAGCATTAATGGATTTCAACAAGCCAAAACATGGTAGCATTAATGGATTTCAACAAGCCAAAACATTATTGTAGCATTAATGGATTTCAACAAGCCAAAACATGGTAGCATTAATGGATTTCAACAAGCCGAAACATGATAGCATTAATGGATTTCAATAAGCCAAAACATTATTGTAGCATTAATGGGTTTCAACAAGCCGAAACATTATTGTAGCATTAATGGATTTCAACAAGCCAAAACATGGTAGCATTAATGGATTTCAACAAGCCGAAACATGATAGCATTAATGGATTTCAACAAGCCGAAACATTATTGTAGCATTAATGGATTTCAACAAGCCGAAACATTGGTAGCATTAATGGATTTCAACAAGCCGAAACATGGTAGCATTAATGGATTTCAACAAGCCGAAACATTATTGTAGCATTAATGGATTTCAACAAGCCAAAACATGATAGCATTAATGGATTTCAACAAGCCGAAACATGGTAGCATTAATGGATTTCAATAAGCCAAAACATTATTGTAGCATTAATGGATTTCAACAAGCCAAAACATGGTAGCATTAATGGATTTCAACAAGCCAAAACATGGTAGCATTAATGGATTTCAACAAGCCAAAACATGGTAGCATTAATGGATTTCAATAAGCCAAAACATTATTGTAGCATTAATGGATTTCAACAAGCCGAAACATTATTGTAGCATTAATGGATTTCAACAAGCCAAAACATGGTAGCATTAATGGATTTCAACAAGCCGAAACATGGTAGCATTAATGGATTTCAACAAGCCGCATCATGGTAGCATTAATGGATTAATTTTGTTGTTCGAGATTATAGCCTGTGGATGTGATCACGTCAAGGAGATACTTATATAATCCCATACCCACCTAAAGATGGCAAATGGTCATAAATAGTATTAATGAATGGGTCCGTTTTGTCTCCGAGAGAACAACACCATTCATTGGAGACAATCTCACTAAGGCCAACAAACTGCTTCTGGTCTCCCGAATAACCTTACATATTTTTTTTACTTTTCCCAGACAAATCTCCCGATGTTTTGATTTCTTTTAATTTACCAGCCTGCCAAGCTTAATGATTTTTCGCCATAAGACCAAACAGTGAAACTCGACCGTTTTATTCACAGTAATCCATACATGTATATTATTTTAATAATATAATTACTTGTGCTTTAATACTCAAATATATTGCGAACCATTCTTGTACCCATTTAAAGCAGAAAATAATAAGCACACAAAGTATTTACAGTTACCAGTCATTTTAGTGCTGGAAACCAGCTAAAAGAGGTCACCAAAGATTGGTTCCATGGTTGATTAAGTTAGTGTCTAAGCATGTTTTGATTAGATTAATTTAGTTGGACAGTTCTGCACACAGTGTAATTGCCGTTTGTGACGCGTTATTGCTCACTTGTGTTACTGTCCATCGTGGGGAACCAGCGTATTGATTCGCTGGCGACATCAGTTGAACAACTATTAGAGAGACTCTTTGCAAGTTTGTGGACGTATTGGATACAATCTTCTCATATTGAATTGTATCCAGTTAATTGTCTATTTATTTAACAGTCATTTATCTGAATAGTGATCATGCTGCTTAAATTGTCTAGCACTAGTTTTCTGTCTCGATATATTTGAACATTTGTTTCGATATATTTGAACATTTGTTTAATAACACAGAATAATAGGTTTTTTTAATAACGATGTTATAAATTCAAACGTTACATCTCCCCCTTTGCACCAGTCAGGGCTCATTCTAGAGGGCGACTTGGGCGAAATAGTCTCCCTAGCCCCTTTGACCACTTCTCTTTTTTTTATTTTACAATTTTCATACAAAATGTGTCCAGGTAAGATAAACTGGCCAATAGTAAAGCATTCCTTCTATTGAAATGTAGTATTTAATGGTCATATTGTGTATCTTAGCACTGTGCAGACGGATCTGTAGTCCAGTGGTAACACGCTTGACTGGTAATCCAGGGATCGCAGGTTCGATCCCCCGTCTGACCCTAATAAAATTAACAGTCTTTCAGATGGGACGTTAAACCGAGGTCTCGTGTCGGTGGTTTACACCGTGCACGTAAAAGAACCAGAGGAGATTCTGGAATGGGTCTCTGTCTGTATCATTGCACTATCCTCCAAAATCTAAAATGACTAATATCTTCAGGAGGCGTCGCTCATATGGGCAACCGGTAGTGACGATAAATAAACGTAAAACACACACTCTTAGCACTGTTTTGTTGAAATTTATGTAATCAAATACCATTTAAAGACAGTCATGAACAATCATTCCCAACAATTCTGACCTAGGATGGTGGGGGGGGGGGTGGGGGCCTGCACCTGCAAGTGTCATCGAGTTGATCTGAAGCAAATTCTCCCTAAATTATAGTAAAAATTAAACTTTCATTCTCATTTGCATTATGTGATACAGACTTACAGTCTGCAGTTGGAATTAAATACCAGTACAAACCACACATTGGATCCATTTTAAAGTTCATACTGTGTTTTCTTAAAATCTTATACACATGCAGCTGATGCTAGGAAACTTATGCAAAGGTGCGTATGTGTACAAATTGTGAGGATTGCCGTAAATTTCTAATTTTACATACTAATTATTAAATTCTGAAATAAAATACAGAGGATCTAGGTGTTGATTGTCGACAAACTGAGCTTATACACCACAAATACTGATGAGGATCTATGACATCACCGATACCACATACACATGACATCACCGATACCACATACACATGACATCACCGATACCACATACACATGACATCACCGATACCACATACACATGACATCACCGATACCACATACACTGACACACACATGACATCACCGATACCACATACACATGACATCACCGATACCACATACACTGACACACACATGACATCACCGATACCACATACACATGACATCACCGATACCACATACACTGACACACACATGACATCACCGATACCACATACACATGACATCACCGATACCACATACACTGACACACACATGACATCACCGATACCACATACACATGACATCACCGATACCACATACACTGACACACACATGACATCACCGATACCACATACACATGACATCACCGATACCACATACACTGACACACACATGACATCACCGATACCACATACACATGACATCACCGATACCACATACACTGACACACACATGACATCACCGATACCACATACACATGACATCACCGATACCACATACACTGACACACACATGACATCACCGATACCACATACACATGACATCACCGATACCACATACACATGACATCACTGATACCACATACACATGACATCACCGATACCACATACACATGACATCACCGATACCACACACACATGACATCACCGATACCACATACACATGACATCACCGATACCACATACACTGACACACACATGACATCACCGATACCACATACACTGACACACACATGACATCACTGATACCACATACACATGACATCACCGATACCACACACACATGACATCACTGATACCACATACACATGACATCACCGATACCACATACACATGACATCACCGATACCACATACACATGACATCACCGATACCACACACACACACATGACATCACCGATACCACATACACATGACATCACCGATACCACATACACATGACATCACCGATACCACATACACATGACATCACCGATACCACATACACATGACATCACCGATACCACACACACATGACATCACCGATACCACACACACACATGACATCACCGATACCACACACACATGACATCACCGATACCACATACACATGACATCACCGATACCACACACACATGACATCACCGATACCACATACACATGACATCACCAATACCACATACACTGACACACACATGACATCACCGATACCACACACACATGACATCACTGATACCACATACACATGACATCACCGATACCACACACACATGACATCACCGATACCACATACACATGACATCACCAATACCACACACACATGACATCACTGATACCACATACACATGACATCACCAATACCACATACACATGACATCACCGATACCACATACACATGACATCACCAATACCACACACACATGACATCACTGATACCACATACACATGACATCACCAATACCACACACACATGACATCACCGATACCACACACACATGACATCACCGATACCACATACACATGACATCACCGATACCACATACACATGACATCACCGATACCACACACACATGACATCACCGATACCACATACACATGACATCACCGATACCACACACACATGACATCACCGATACCACATACACATGACATCACCGATACCACATACACATGACATCACCAATACCACATACACTGACACACACATGACATCACCGATACCACATACACATGACATCACCAATACCACATACACTGACACACACATGACATCACCGATACCACATACACATGACATCACCGATACCACATACACATGACATCACCGATACCACATACACTGACACACACATGACATCACCGATACCACATACACATGACATCACCGATACCACATACACTGACACACACATGACATCACCGATACCACATACACATGACATCACCGATACCACACACACATGACATCACCGATACCACATACACATGACATCACCGATACCACATACACATGACATCACCAATACCACATACACTGACACACACATGCCATCACCGATACCACATACACATGACATCACCGATACCACATACACATGACATCACCAATACCACATACACATGACATCACCGATACCACACACACTGACACACACATGACATCACCGATACCACACACACATGACATCACCGATACCACATACACTGACACACACATGACATCACCGATACCACATACACATGACATCACCGATACCACATACACATGACATCACCGATACCACATACACTGACACACACACATGACATCACCGATACCACATACACATGACATCACCGATACCACATACACATGACATCACCAATACCACACACACATGACATCACCGATACCACATACACTGACACACACATGACATCACCAATACCACACACACACATGACATCACTGATACCACATACACATGACATCACCAATACCACATACACATGACATCACCGATACCACATACACTGACACACACATGACATCACCGATACCACATACACATGACATCACCAATACCACATACACATGACATCACCGATACCACATACACATGACATCACCGATACCACATACACTGACACACACATGACATCACTGATACCACATACACATGACATCACCAATACCACATACACATGACATCACCGATACCACATACACATGACATCACCGATACCACATACACTGACACACACATGACATCACCAATACCACATACACATGACATCACTGATACCACACACACTGACACACACATGACATCACCGATACCACATACACATGACATCACTGATACCACACACACACATGACATCACCGCTACCACATACACATGACATCACTGATACCACACACACACATGACATCACCGATACCACATACACATGACATCACCGATACCACATACACATGACATCACTGATACCACACACACACATGACATCACCGATACCACATACACATGACATCACCGATACCACATACACATGACATCACCGATACCACATACACTGACACACACATGACATCACCGATACCACATACACTGACACACACATGACATCACCGATACCACATACACATGACATCACCGATACCACATACACATGACATCACCGATACCACACACACATGACATCACCGATACCACATACACATGACATCACCAATACCACATACACATGACATCACCGATACCACATACACTGACACACACATGACATCACCGATACCACATACACTGACACACACATGACATCACCGATACCACATACACATGACATCACCGATACCACACACACATGACATCACTGATACCACACACACACATGACATCACCAATACCACATACACATGACATCACCGATACCACATACACATGACATCACTGATACCACATACACTGACACACACATGACATCACCGATACCACATACACATGACATCACTGATACCACATACACATGACATCACTGATACCACATACACTGACACACACATGACATCACCGATACCACATACACATGACATCACTGATACCACATACACATGACATCACCGATACCACATACACATGACATCACCAATACCACACACACACATGACATCACTGATACCACATACACATGACATCACCAATACCACACACACTGACACACACATGACATCACCGATACACACACACACTGACACACACATTTCATCACCGATACCACACACACTGACACACACATGACATCACCGATACCACACACACATGACATCACCAATACCACATACACATGACATCACCGATACCACACACACTGACACACACATGACATCACCGATACCACATACACTGACACACACATGACATCACCGATACCACACACACATGACATCACCGATACCACATACACTGACACACACATGACATCACCGATACCACATACACATGCCATCACCGATACCACATACACATGACATCACCGATACCACATACACTGACACACACACATGACATCACCGATACCACATACACATGACATCACCGATACCACATACACATGACATCACCAATACCACACACACATGACATCACCGATACCACATACACTGACACACACATGACATCACCAATACCACACACACACATGACATCACTGATACCACATACACATGACATCACCAATACCACATACACATGACATCACCGATACCACATACACTGACACACACATGACATCACCGATACCACATACACATGACATCACCAATACCACATACACATGACATCACCGATACCACATACACATGACATCACCGATACCACATACACTGACACACACATGACATCACTGATACCACATACACATGACATCACCAATACCACATACACATGACATCACCGATACCACATACACATGACATCACCGATACCACATACACTGACACACACATGACATCACCAATACCACATACACATGACATCACTGATACCACACACACTGACACACACATGACATCACCGATACCACATACACATGACATCACTGATACCACACACACACATGACATCACCGCTACCACATACACATGACATCACTGATACCACACACACACATGACATCACCGATACCACATACACATGACATCACCGATACCACATACACATGACATCACTGATACCACACACACACATGACATCACCGATACCACATACACATGACATCACCGATACCACATACACATGACATCACCGATACCACATACACTGACACACACATGACATCACCGATACCACATACACTGACACACACATGACATCACCGATACCACATACACATGACATCACCGATACCACATACACATGACATCACCGATACCACACACACATGACATCACCGATACCACATACACATGACATCACCAATACCACATACACATGACATCACCGATACCACATACACTGACACACACATGACATCACCGATACCACATACACTGACACACACATGACATCACCGATACCACATACACATGACATCACCGATACCACACACACATGACATCACTGATACCACACACACACATGACATCACCAATACCACATACACATGACATCACCGATACCACATACACATGACATCACTGATACCACATACACTGACACACACATGACATCACCGATACCACATACACATGACATCACTGATACCACATACACATGACATCACTGATACCACATACACTGACACACACATGACATCACCGATACCACATACACATGACATCACTGATACCACATACACATGACATCACCGATACCACATACACATGACATCACCAATACCACACACACACATGACATCACTGATACCACATACACATGACATCACCAATACCACACACACTGACACACACATGACATCACCGATACACACACACACTGACACACACATTTCATCACCGATACCACACACACTGACACACACATGACATCACCGATACCACACACACACTGACACACACATGACATCACCAATACCACATACACTGACACACACACATGACATCACCGATACCACCAACACTGACACACACATGACATCACCAATACCACACACACTGACACACACATGACATCACCGATACCACATACACATGACATCACCGATACCACACACACTGACACACACATGACATCACCGATACACACACACACTGACACACACATTTCATCACCGATACCACACACACTGACACACACATGATATCACCGATACCACACACACTGACACACACATGACATCACCGATACCACACACACATGACATCACCGATACCACACACACTGACACACACATGACATCACCGATACCACACACACTGACACACATATGACATCACCGATACCACACACACTGACACACACATGCCATACACATGACATCACCGATACCACACACACTGACACACACACATGACACACACATGACATCACCGATACCACACACACTGACACACACATGACATCACTGATACCACATACACTGACACACACACATGACATCACTGATACCACATACACTGACACACACATGACATCACCAATACCACATACACTGACATCACCGATACCACACACACTGACACACATATGACATCACCGATACCACACACACTGACACACCCATGACATCACCGATACCACACACACTGACACACACATGACACACATATGACATCACCGATACCACACACACTGACACACATATGACATCACTGATACCACACACACTGACACACATGACATCACCAATACCACATACACTGACACACACATGACACCCACATGACATCACCGATACCACACACACATGGCACACATATGACACCACCGATACCACACACATGACACACACATGACATCACCGATACCACATACACTGACACACATGACATCACCAATACCACACACACACACTGACACACACATGACATCACTGATACCACACACACTGACACACACATGACATCACCAATACCACATACACTGACACACACATGACACACACATGACATCACCGATACCGCACGCACGCACGCACGCACGCACGCACGCACGCACACACACACACACACACACACTGACACACACATGGCACCACCGATACCACATACACTGACACACATGACATCACCGATACCACATACACTGACACACACATGACATCACCGATACCACATACACTGACACACACATGACATCACCGATACCACACACACTGACACACACATGACATCACCAATACCACATACACTGACACACACACATGACATCACCAATACCACATACACTGACACACACATGACATCACCGATACCACACACACTGACACACACATGACATCACCAATACCACATACACTGACACACACACATGACATCACCGATACCACATACACTGACACACACATGACATCACCGATACCACACACACTGACACACACAGAAACACCAATCATCATTCAGATTAACATATTGGATTCAACCCGTAAACATTTTCAGTTTCCACCTCTCAAAAGATATTAGCGTACAAATCTTAGACAAGACTTCACCCGTAACCTAATTGGATGGATAGTTCAAACAACATAGATCCAGGTCAGCCTTGTTGTAACTCCGCATCTGATCAGGATCTATGTTGTTTGTTATTCAGACAAGTGTGTTAGCTCCACTATCCGAATAGCAAACAGCATAGAGCCTGATCAGTAGGCACATTGTGAGCCGTCATTAGAATGTACCGTCGGGGCCCATTCTGTGCCGTTGTCTGATCTGGCTCTATACTGTTTGCAAAAGCGACCTTAGGTTAAGGGTTAAGATAATAAAGCGTATACAATCCATATGATGAAACTGTTGAATGCATCAGCTGATCAACCTGTTGCTAAGCATCCATAAATGATTGTCTAAAACATGAGATCATCCCTGGGATATTCCCTGTATAAACCTAATTGATTTCTTTATTCTATGTATTATTGCAAGACATGGTACCATGTGGTCCCAGCGGTGAACAGTTTGCAGTACCAGTCCATATAATGTTTGACAGTTGATAATAATTGTCTCACGAGTTTTAACGACACTTCAGAAGCGACTTGTCAAACAGAAACGGTCCACATTGCCCAGCCTGGAGGACAATAAAGGCGTGTATCATTGTTAAAACATAATTGAATTTCTCCCCTGTCGATTGTCTCAAAATAATGCGGTAATTTATTTTCATTAAATATCAATAATGATTGTCACTAGAGGGCTCGTATCTGAGCTTGTTGGATATAGTTGACAGAGTTTTCTTCCATGGCTACGTCTCTCGTATTCACTGCTAGATTTACGTACACGATGTTATAGTAATCTTTGGTATCATGGTATTAGTGAAGAAATATAACATATGTATTGGATCGGGGAGCTTGTACGATATTGTTGACAGAGTTTTCTTCTCTAACTCTGTCTGGCTTATTCTTGGTTAGATTTGCATACATGACGTTATAGTAATCTGATTTATTAGTAAAGGAAAAAGACGTGCGTTTCTTGTTTGTCCATGTGATGTTGTAATAATCTAGTGGTATTAAGCAAGGACAAACAGTCGAGACATTCGTGCTTGTAAATGTGTTATGTTATTAACTTCAGAATTATTGATATTAAAATTAGAATAATTAGAAATCTACATCAGTAAATTGGTAAGTCATTTTGCAAAATTTAACATTATTTAACAATAATAATTTAAAGCACACCTCCTGAAGGTAATTGTGAAGACTAAAACTTCAGTTGTGAAGAAACCACAGTTAATTTGATGTAAAGCGTTTTTAAATGCGGTTCAAACATATTGATGCGTGCATATGTTCAGAATTGGTTTAATGTAAGGTTAAAATGGTGGTCCTTAGAGACAGGTGTTGAATGGATGGTCCTTATGGAGAGGTGGTCTCTAGAGACAGGTGTTGAATGAATGGTCCATATGGAGAGGTGGTCTCTAGAGACAGGTGTTGAATGGATGGTCCATATGGAGAGGTGGTCTCTAGAGACAGGTGTTGAATGGATGGTCCGTATGAAGAGGTGGTCTCTAGAGACAGGTGTTGAATGGATGGTCCATATGGAGAGGTGGTCTCTAGAGACAGGTGTTGACTGGATGGTCCATATGGAGAGGTGGTCTCTAGAGACAGGTGTTGAATGGATGGTCCTTATGCAGAGGTGGTCTCTAGAGACATGTGTTAAATGGATGGTCCTTATGCAGAGGTGGTCATTAGAGACAGGTGTTGAATGGATGGTCCTTATGCAGAGGTGGTCTTTAGAGACAGGTGTTGAATGGATGGTCCTTATGCAGAGGTGGTCTTTAGAGACAGGTGTTGAATGGATGGTCATTATGCAGAGGTGGTCTTTAGAGACAGATGTTGAATGTATGGTCCATATGAAGAGGTGGTCTCTAGAGACAGGTGTTGAATGGATGGTGACCTTATGCAGAGATGGTCTCTAAGAAACAGGTGTTGAATGGATGGTCCTTATGGAGAGGTGGTCTCTAGAGACAGGTGTTGAATGGATGGTCCTTATGCAGAGATGGTCTCTAGAGATAGGTGTTGAATGGATGGTCCATATGGAGAGGTGGTCTCTAGAGACAGGTGTTGAATGGATGGTCCATATGGAGAGGTGGTCTCTAGAGACAGGTGTTGAATGGCTGGTCCATATGGAGAGGTGGCCTCTAGAGACATGTGTTGAATGGATGGTCCTTATGCAGAGGTGGTCTCTTAGAGACAGGTGTTGAATGGATGGCCCTTATGGAGATGTGGTCTCTAGAGACAGGTGTTGAATGGATGGTCCTTATGCAGAGGTGGTCATTAGAGACAGGTGTTGAATGGATGGTCCTTATGCAGAGGTGGTCTTTAAAGACAGGTGTTGAATGGATGGTCCTTATGGAGAGGTGGTCTTTAGAGACAGGTGTTGAATGGATGGTCCTTATGCAGAGGTGGTCTTTAGAGACAGGTGTTGAATGGATGGTTCATATGCAGAGGTGGTCTTTAGAGATAGGTGTTGAATGGATGGTCCTTATGCAGAGGTGGTCATTAGAGACAGGTGTTGAATGGATGGTCCTTATGCAGAGGTGGTCGTTAGAGACAGGTGTTGAATGGATGGTCCTTATACATAGGTGGTCTTTAAAGACAGGTGTTGAATGGATGGTCCTTATGCAGAGGTGGTCTTTAGAGACAGGTGTTGAATGGATGGTCCTTATGCAGAGGTGGTCTTTAGAGACAGGTGTTGAATGGATGGTTCATATGCAGAGGTGGTCTTTAGAGATATGTGTTGAATGGATGGTCCTTATGCAGAGGTGGTCTCTTAGAGACAGGTGTTGAATGGATGGTCCTTATGGAGACGTGGTCTCTAGAGACAGGTGTTAAATGCATGGTGACCTTATGCAGAGGTGGTCTTCAGAGATAGGTGTTGAATGGATGGTCCTTATGCAGAGGTGGTCTCTAGAATTAGGTGTTGAATGGATGGTCCTTATGGAGAGGTGGTCCTTAGAGATAGGTGTTGAATGGATGGTCCTTATGCAGAGGTGGTCTCTAGAGATAGGTGTTGAATGGATGGTCCTTATGGAGAGGTGGTCCTTAGAGATAGGTGTTGAATGGATGGTCCTTATGCAGAGGTGGTCTCTAGAGATAGGTGTTGAATGGATGGTCCTTATGGAGAGGTGGTCCTTAGAGATAGGTGTTGAATGGATGGTCCTTATGCAGAGGTGGTCTCTAGAGATAGGTGTTGAATGGATGGTCCTTATGGAGAGGTGGTCCTTAGAGATAGGTGTTGAATGGATGGTCCTTATGCAGAGGTGGTCTCTAGAGATAGGTGTTGAATGGATGGTCCTTATGGAGAGGTGGTCCTTAGAGATAGGTGTTGAATGGATGGTCCTTATGCAGAGGTGGTCTCTAGAGATAGGTGTTGAATGGATGGTCCTTATGGAGAGGTGGTCCTTAGAGATAGGTGTTGAATGGATGGTCCTTATGCAGAGGTGGTCTCTAGAGATAGGTGTTGAATGGATGGTCCTTATGGAGAGGTGGTCATTAGAGACAGGTGTTGAATGGATGGTCCTTATGCAGAGGTGGTCGTTAGAGACAGGTGTTGAATGGATGGTCCTTATACATAGGTGGTCTTTAAAGACAGGTGTTGAATGGATGGTCCTTATGCAGAGGTGGTCTTTAGAGACAGGTGTTGAATGGATGGTCCTTATGCAGAGGTGGTCTTTAGAGACAGGTGTTGAATGGATGGTTCATATGCAGAGGTGGTCTTTAGAGATATGTGTTGAATGGATGGTCCTTATGCAGAGGTGGTCTCTTAGAGACAGGTGTTGAATGGATGGTCCTTATGGAGACGTGGTCTTAGAGAAGGTGTTAAATGCATGGTCCTTATGCAGAGGTGGTCTTCAGAGATAGGTGTTGAATGGATGGTCCTTATGCAGAGGTGGTCTCTAGAATTAGGTGTTGAATGGATGGTCCTTATGGAGAGGTGGTCCTTAGAGATAGGTGTTGAATGGATGGTCCTTATGCAGAGGTGGTCTCTAGAGATAGGTGTTGAATGGATGGTCCTTATGGAGAGGTGGTCCTTAGAGATAGGTGTTGAATGGATGGTCCTTATGCAGAGGTGGTCTCTAGAGATAGGTGTTGAATGGATGGTCCTTATGGAGAGGTGGTCCTTAGAGATAGGTGTTGAATGGATGGTCCTTATGGAGAGGTGGTCCTTAGAGACAGGTGTTGAATGGATGGTCCTTATGCAGAGCTGGTCCTTAGAGACAGGTGTTGAATGGATGGTCCTTATGAAGAGGTGGTCTCTAGAGACAGGTGTTGAATGGATGGTCCTTATGAAGAGGTGGTCTCTAGCACAGCTTTGATTATTCATGTATTTAAATTTATTTCAGTTGCGCAATGTGGAGGGTCGTGAGAAGAACCTTGAGAACGCACACAGTGACACGATACAGGAGTACGAACATGGACAACGAGGTGCGATTTACTCACACCCTTCCTGGAATTACTTACAATGCAGCCCCACATATTATGACATGTAATCCCCCACTTGTGCACTATACACCGTGGCCCACATACAAAAGTTATGTCCCCTACTGTTACAATATGCGGTGGTTTAATAATCGGCCATTTCAACAAAATAGGTCACTAGGTCAAAAATGAGGAGGCTGAATTGGATGGATCTCAACAGATGGATAGGTAGTCTAGTGGTTAACACGTTGGACTGGGTATCCAGGAATCGCAGGTTCGATCCCCCGTCTGACCATAATAAAATTAACAGACTTTAACCCAAGGTGTTGGTACTTTACATTGTGCACGTAAAAGAAAGGAATGGGTCTCTGTCTGTATCATTGCACTATCCTCCAAAATCTAATATGACTAATCTCTTCATGAGGCGTCGCTCATATGGACAACCGGTAACAACAATAAATAAACGTAAAACACACAAAATGGATGGATCTTTCAAATGAGTGAAAATGGGCCTCTTGGCTCTGTTGTTTTGTAATGAGTTACTTAGTAATGTCCAGTAAAGTGCCTTGTGCAAGGAAACTGGTCAGACAATTAGTTTATGCAAATTTATTTTGAGCTCGATTGCGAAACAAGTTCTTACAACTTATAATAATCACTCTCGAGACCTCATTCCTGATGGAATCCATCGCCACGAGTTAGAGAGAAGAGGCAACTGTGGAATTTAAATGCCTTGCCTAAGGACACAATCGTAGCAGCTTCAGTGGGGCTCGAACTCCAGGCCTTTCGCACATGAAGCGAATGCGCTACCACTGCGCTATCACGTCTTCCGCAGACAATTCTGCTGAGATTTGAGCTCATGACCATAGCAATAATCTCTAGACAACTGTATCCTGACAACTGCCTCACCACTTCTTCAATATATTCTCGTTGTTTCGCAACTTTTGCCTTAAGTCGCCGCCAACATCATGTGCATATTTTGATAATTTTATTATTGTGTGTTACAGACATGTCACAGAAGGTTCAGAAGCTTGTGGACAAGCTGGAGAGGTCAAGGTCGGAGAAGGCTGATGAAATGGCGCTACGGGTACAGTTGGAGAGTAGACTCAGGGTGAGATATAGTACTGTCTCCGTGGCCTAGTTGTAAAGGTGTCCGCCTACGGAGCAGGAGGTCGAAGGTTCGAACTTTGTCAGGTGTTCGTTCTGATATGACCGGTTGGTGAGCTGCTAGCTAGTTAAATGGTTACTGATTGCCTATTATCCTGACGGCTGGCCTACAAGGATAGGATTTGGGAAGTACTGATGTTAATTTTAAAAAGTGTCTCATAAGTCAGTAATGGCTGGCCCTTTCAATAAATTGGACAGCCCTGTTGATGATTTTACACAAATTGGACAGCCCTGTTGATGATCTTACACAAATTGGACAGCCCTGTTTGATGATCTTACACAAATTGGACAGCCCTGTTTGCTGATCTTACACAAATTGGACAGCCCTGTTTGCTGATCTTACACAAATTGGACAGCCCTGTTTGACGATCTTACACAAATTGGACAGCCATGTTTGCTGATCTTACACAAATTGGACAGCCCTGTTTGACGATCTTACACAAATTGGACAGCCCTGTTTGATGATCTTACACAAATTGGACAGCCCTGTTTGATGATCTTACACAAATTCATCAGCCCTGTTTGACGATCTTACACAAATTGGTCAGCCCTGTTCGAAGATCTTACACAAATTGGACAGCCCTGTTTGCTGATCTTACACAAATTGGACAGCCCTGTTTGATGATCTTACACAAATTGGACAGCCCTGTTTGCTGATCTTACACAAATTGGACAGCCCTGTTTGCTGATCTTACACAAATTGGACAGCCCTGTTTGACGATCTTACACAAATTGGACAGCCATGTTTGCTGATCTTACACAAATTGGACAGCCCTGTTTGACGATCTTACACAAATTGGACAGCCCTGTTTGATGATCTTACACAAATTGGACAGCCATGTTTGCTGATCTTACACAAATTGGACAGCCCTGTTTGATGATCTTACACAAATTGGACAGCCCTGTTTGACGATCTTACACAAATTGGACAGCCTTGTTTGACGATTTTACACAAATTGGACAGCCCTGTTTGACGATCTTACACAAATTGGACAGCCCTGTTTGCTGATCTTACACAAATTGGACAGCCCTGTTTGCTGATCTTACACAAATTGGACAGCCCTGTTTGATGATCTTACACAAATTGGACAGCCCTGTTTGCTGATCTTACACAAATTGGACAGCCCTATTTGATGATCTTACACAAATTGGACAGCCCTGTTTGCTGATCTTACACAAATTGGACAGCCCTGTTTGATGATCTTACACAAATTGGACAGCCCTGTTTGCTGATCTTACACAAATTCGTCAGCCCTGTTTGACGATCTTACACAAATTGGACAGCCCTGTTGACGATCTTACACAAATTGGACAGCCCTGTTTGCTGATCTTACACAAATTCGTCAGCCCTGTTTGACGATCTTACACAAATTGGTCAGCCCTGTTCGAAGATCTTACACAAATTGGACAGCCCTGTTTGCTGATCTTACACAAATTGGACAGCCCTGTTTGATGATCTTACACAAATTGGACAGCCCTGTTTGCTGATCTTACACAAATTGGACAGCCCTGTTTGCTGATCTTACACAAATTGGACAGCCCTGTTTGACGATCTTACACAAATTGGACAGCCATGTTTGCTGATCTTACACAAATTGGATAGCCCTGTTTGACGATCTTACACAAATTGGACAGCCCTGTTTGATGATCTTACACAAATTGGACAGCCCTGTTCGAAGATCTTACACAAATTGGACAGCCCTGTTCGAAGATCTTACACAAATTTTCTAATTATCGCAAATGTACCTTGCATAGTTGTTTATTAGTGTTATCTCATTTCACATGTTATGCATGAATAATTACAATTGCAAAGTTTACCTTGTGATTGATGTACCTGTATTTTAGGTTATGGATAGAGAAGTGGAACAAAAGATCGCAAAGTTTGAAGATTTAGTCAAAGAGGTAAAATACATCATATTCAGTTCATTCTTGGTTTCAATCCTGTGGCAGAGTTTGGAATATCTGATAATGCAAGGTAGACGGGTGTGAAAGACCCGGAGTTTGCAACCAGCTGTAGCTGTTCCATCAGGAATGAGGTCTCGAGAGTGATTAATATCGGTTGTAAGAACTTGTTTCGCAATGGAGCTAAAATTAATTTGTACAAACTAAGAATCCATTTCAGAAATGCAAGGGACTATAATGTAAAAGTATTATATTTCTCCCAGGGACATACTCTATCCTGGTGTAGACACTGAGGGTGCATCTGCTACCTTAATGTACTCGTCCTGGAAATATTGTGTATATTTTATTCACATCCTCAATGATGACAAACTTTATCCTGATGTAGACACTGAGGGTACACAGTATATACTACACTTACTCATATAATCTCATTAGTTTAAGTCTGAGAGGATCCAACAGCATTCGGTTGCAACCACCTTTTCTTGATCCGTCTGTCGTCTGTTCATCGGCATGTCTGTCGATCAACAATTACTTCGAACGGTATCTAATTCTAAGTCGCTATTCCAATTTTGAAAACATTTCACAGAAATTTTCTTTGTGTGACACTTTGAAAAACTTGCTAAAGAAATGTCCGATCCATTAATGAAACTAATATTCTCTATACGACAATATGAACATGCTATTTTTGAAAACAGGTCTTACGGCAAAAATATATCGCCGACAAAAGTGATGCATTTTAAAAGTCGTTCAGTGTACATTTAGTTATTTATGTCATTGTTATTGCGCAGTTGGAGGAGGCTCGAACCCTGCTGCGCCGATTTGAGTCACAGACTCGTCAGCAGCAACAAGACCTGGAGTACAAGAACCAGGAGCTGGAAACAGTGCGCAAGGAGTTGGCAGAGCTGTGGACGACACATAACCAGCTGACTGAGCACTCGAGCCAGCAGGCAGACCTGATCAGACAGATACAATCATTGCAGACGGATACACAAAAAAGTAGGACTGTGTGTTTTACGTTTATTTATCGTTGCTACCGGTTACCCATATGAGCGACACCTCCTGAAGAAATTAGTATTTTTGGAGGATAGTGCAATGATATAGATAGAGACCCATTCCAGAGTCTCCTCTTTTACATGCACGGTGTAAAGCACCGACAGGAGACCTCGGTTTAAAGTCTCATCTGAAAGACTGTTAATTTTATTAGGGTCAGACGGGGGATCGAACCTGCGATCCCTGGAATACCAGCCCAACATGTTAACCACTGGACTACAGATCCGTCTGTTATGTAGGACATCACTACTATCTATTCATGTATATTTTTTAGTTGATAAACAAACACATAGCCAAGTATGGGAGTAAGTAGTGAATACTAGTCACATCTGCAACATGATGCTAAAGTACAGATGTGTTTTCCCAGCTGCAACATGATGCTAAAGTACAGATGTGTTTTCACACCTGCAACATGATGCCAAAGTACCAATATATTTTCCCGCCTGCAACATGATGCCAAAGTACCAATATGTTTTTCGCACCTGCAACATGATGCCAAAGTACCAATATGTTTTTCGCACCTGCAACATGATGCCAAAGATGGCGTAGAATGTCATAAACAATTGCAACAATTAACTCGCTAAGATGTGTATAGTTGTGTGTAGTTGTGTGTAGTTGTGTGTAGCTGTGTGTAGTTGTGTGTAGTTGTGTGTAGCTGTGTGTAGTTGTGTATAGTTGTGCATAGTTGTGTGTAGTTGTGTGTAGTTGTGTATAGCTGTGTGTAGTTGTGTGTAGTTGTGTATAGCTGTGTGTAGTTGTGTGTAGTTGTGTATAGCTGTGTGTAGTTGTGTGTAGTTGTGTATAGCTGCGTGTAGTTGTGTGTAGTTGTGTGTAGTTGTGTGTAGTTGTGTGTAGTTGTGTATAGCTGCGTGTAGTTGTGTGTAGTTGTGTATAGCTGCGTGTAGTTGTGTGTAGTTGTGTATAGTTGTGTGTAGTTGTGTATAGTTGTGTGTAGTTGTGTATAGCTGTGTGTAGTTGTGTGTAGTTGTGTGTAGTTGTGTATAGCTGCGTGTAGTTGTGTATAGTTGTGTGTAGTTGTGTGTAGTTGTGTATAGCTGCGTGTAGTTGTGTGTAGTTATGTGTAGTTGTGTATAGCTGCGTGTAGTTGTGTGTAGTTGTGTATAGTTGTGTGTAGTTGTGTGTAGTTGTGTATAGTTGTGTGTAGTTGTGTATAGTTGTGTGTAGTTGTGTATAGTTGTGTGTAGTTGTGTGTAGTTGTGTATAGCTGCGTGTAGTTGCGTGTAGTTGTGTATAGTTGTGTGTAGTTGTGTGTAGTTGTGTATAGCTGCATGTAGTTGTGAGTAGTTGTGTATAGTTGTGTGTAGTTGTGTGTAGTTGTGTATAGTTGTGTGTAGTTGTGTGTAGTTGTGCATAGCTGTGTGTAGTTGTGTGTAGCTGTGTGTAGTTGTGTGTAGTTGTGTGTAGCTGTGTGTAGTTGTGCATAGTTGTGTATAGTTGTGTGTAGTTGTGTATAGTTGTGTGTAGTTGTGTATAGTTGTGTGTAGCTGTGTGTAGTTGTGTATAGTTGTGTGTAGTTGTGTATAGCTGTGTGTAGTTGTGTATAGTTGTGTGTAGTTGTGTATAGTTGTGCATAGTTGTGTATAGTTGTGTGTAGTTGTGTGTAGTTGTGTATAGCTGTGTATAGTTGTGTGTAGTTGTGTGTAGTTGTGTGTAGTTGTGTATAGTTGTGTATATTTGTGTGTAGCTGCGTGTAGTTGTGTATAGTTGTGTGTAGTTCTGTATAGTTGTGTATAGTTGTGTGTAGTTGTGTGTAGTTGTGTATAGTTGTGTGTAGTTGTGTATAGTTGTGTGTAGTTGTGTATAGTTGTGTGTAGTTGTGCATAGTTGTGTATAGTTGTGTGTAGTTGTGTATAGTTGTGTGTAGTTGTGTATAGTTGTGTGTAGCTGTGTGTAGTTGTGTATAGTTGTGTGTAGTTGTGTATAGCTGTGTGTAGTTGTGTATAGTTGTGTGTAGTTGTGTATAGTTGTGCATAGTTGTGTATAGTTGTGTGTAGTTGTGTATAGCTGTGTATAGTTGTGTGTAGTTGTGTGTAGTTGTGTGTAGTTGTGTATAGTTGTGTATATTTGTGTGTAGCTGCGTGTAGTTGTGTATAGTTGTGTGTAGTTCTGTATAGTTGTGTATAGTTGTGTGTAGTTGTGTGTAGTTGTGTATAGTTGTGTGTAGTTGTGTATAGTTGTGTGTAGTTGTGTATAGTTGTGTGTAGTTGTGTGTAGTTGTGTATAGTTGTGTGTAGTTGTGTATAGTTGTGTATAGTTGTGTGTAGTTGTGTATAGCTGTGTATAGCTGTGTATAGTTGTGTGTAGCTGTGTATAGCTGTGTGTAGCTGTGTGTAGTTGTGTATAGTTGTGTGTAGCTGTGTATAGTTGTGTGTAGTTGTGTATAGCTGTGTATAGTTGTGTATAGTTGTGTGTAGTTGTGTATAGTTGTGTATAGCTGTGTATAGTTGTGTATAGCTGTGTGTAGTTGTGTATAGTTGTGTGTAGCTGTGTGTAGTTGTGTATAGTTGTGTGTAGTTGTGTATAGCTGTGTATAGTTGTGCATAGCTGTGTGTAGTTGTGTGTAGTTGTGTATAGTTTTGTGTAGTTGTGTATAGCTGTGTGTAGTTGTGTATAGTTGTGTGTAGTTGTGTGTAGTTGTGTATAGTTGTGTGTAGTTGTGCATAGCTGTGTGTAGTTGTGTATAGTTGTGTGTAGTTGTGTGTAGTTGTGTATAGTTGTGTGTAGTTGTGCATAGCTGTGTGTAGTTGTGTGTAGTTGTGTGTAGTTGTGTATAGTTGTGTGTAGCTGTGTATAGTCGTACAGTATTTTACAGATGTATGTGTCAAGCTCCTTTCATTGTGTGTAGTTGTGTATAGTTGTGTATAGTTGTGTGTAGTTGTGTATAGTTGTGTATAGTTGTGTGTAGTTGTGTATAGTTGTGTGTAGCTGTGTGTAGTTGTGTATAGTTGTGTGTAGTTGTGTATAGTTGTGTGTAGCTGTGTGTAGTTGTGTATAGTTGTGTGTAGTTGTGTATAGTTGTACAGTATTTTACAGATGTATGTGTCAAGCTCCTTTCATTGTGTGTAGTTGTGTATAGTTGTACAGTATTTTACAGATGTATGTGTCAAGCTCCTTTCATTGTGTGTAGTTGTGTATAGTTGTACAGTATTTTACAGATGTATGTGTCAAGCTCCTTTCATTGTGTGTAGTTGTGTATAGTTGTACAGTATTTTACAGATGTATGTGTCAAGCTCCTTTCATTGTGTGTAGTTGTGTATAGTTGTACAGTATTTTACAGATGTATGTGTCAAGCTCCTTTCATTGTGTGTAGTTGTGTATAGTTGTACAGTATTTTACAGATGTATGTGTCAAGCTCCTTTCATTGTGTGTATTTCAGTGATGAAGAACCAGGAAGAGGCGTATTCCCTGGAAAGCAATTCCATACAACAGGTACGTTGTACCATAATATACTGTATGCATTTAACAAACAGTTCAGTTAAATGACAGAAATAGAAAATCTACAAACAGAAACCATCCGCCTCTGTTGTCGAATGGTTACGGTTGCTGACTTATATTCCACTGTAACTATCATCACTGATGGTCACGGGTTAGAGCCCTCAGAGACTGTGTCTATTTATATGAAAAGGTTGGCAGTTTCTTACAGAGGTTGGTGCACCAACTACTTGTTAACCGCTGGATCCTGCCCAGGAAAGGTGTTGTTAGGTAAGCTGCCAGCCGTCGATATAACCCAAAATGATGCTGATGAAGGCGTAAAACCTGAGCAAACGACAACAAACTGTCCTGAACCCGATCAAAACTATTCACTATAATATACATCACACACATGCCAGGTCCATAACTCTAAACCATAATGAATCGAGAGAAATCTCACAAACCCTGGGTGCATAGCTGTAAATTCAAGCCCCAGATCCATGGCTGTAAATTCAAGCCCCAGATCCATAGCTCTAAATTCAAGCCCCAGATCCATAGCTCTAAATTCAAGCCCCATATCCATAGCTCTAAATTCAAGCCCCAGATCCATAGCTGTAAATTCAAGCCCCAGATCCATAGCTCTAAATTCAAGCCCCAGATCCATAGCTGTAAATTCAAGCCCCAGATCCATAGCTGTAAATTCAAACCCCAGGTCCATAGCTCTAAATTCAAGCCCCAGATCCATAGCTCTAAATTCAAGCCCCAGATCCATAGCTGTAAATTCAAGCCCAGATCCATAGCTCTAAATTCAAGCCCCAGATCCATAGCTGTAAATTCAAGCCCAGATCCATAGCTCTAAATTCAAGCCCAGATCCATAGCTCTAAATTCAAGCCCCAGATCCATAGCTGTAAATTCAAGCCCAGATCCATAGCTATAAATTCAAGCCCCAGATCCATAGCTGTAAATTCAAGCCCCAGATCCATAGCTGTAAATTCAAGCCCAGATCCATAGCTGTAAATTCAATCCAACTGTTCATTGAGTTAACGTGTGATGCACAGGACACTTGTCTGTGGCTGCAATGTCAAGATAGCACTCGGAGGTCGTAGTTCATATTTTGTAAACTATTTTGTGTCCACTTCACTCTTAACCCTTTCCTTCATAGAGATTTAGGTTAATATGCTATTATATCTCCATACAAACGACAGCCATTTAGCTATCGTGCAGTGGATAAGCAGTCGCCATATCTATCCCACCTCCATAGATATTACTGGGACTACATGAGATTCTGGACTTTATTATGAACATTGGTTTGGCTACTACATTATCAATGTATGTAGTATGGGTAATGGCGTCAAGAGGCGCTTCTATGAGAGAAAGGGTTAAAACTGTTTCAAAATAACCTTTCATAAATGTTCACCATATATTCACAGACATTCATGTCCAAACATATTCAACATGGTTCACAGATATTGTATAATATTAGTTGTATCTGTTAGTTTATGCAAATTTATTTTAGCTCGATTGCGAAACAAGTTCTTGCAACTTATATTAATCACTCTCAAGACCTCATTCCTGATGGAATACATCGTCACAAGTGAGAGAGAAGAGGCAATGTGGAATTTAAATGCCTTGCCTAAGGACACAATTCCAGCGGGGCTCGGGCTCCGGGCCTTTCACACCTGAAGCAAACGCGCTACCACCGCGCTACCACGACTGGAATGTATCTGTTGTCATGTGTTCCAAGTTTTGTGAAATAGAAATGATACATATTTAACGATCTGTTTGCTTCAGATGTACACGGAGCTGACCGGTCGATATGATATGGCAAAGAAAGCAGAATCGGAATTGCGTTCAACTGTACTTGAGCTGAAAAAGGTACGTTAAACACAAAACAAGTTGACAGTCAATGTAGAAGTATGTAAGAAATTGTTCCTGCTCTACGGTTATGGTTTATAGTGGTTAATGGAAGAAGCAGTAACTGATGCATTAAAGATAGTTATACACATTATATGGTATGCATTAAAGATAGTTATACACATTATATGGTATGCATTAAAGATAGTTATACACAGTATATGGTATGCATTAAAGATAGTTATACACATTATATGGTATGCATTAAAGATAGTTATACACATTATATGGTATGCATTAAAGATAGTTATACACAGTATATGGTATGCATTAAAGATAGTTATACACATTATATGGTATGCATTAAAGATAGTTATACACATTATATGGTATGCATTAAAGATAGTTATACACATTATATGGTATGGTTTGCTGGGCTATAAGAGATGTATTGTTTTCCACCTGACTGTCGCATCCCATTTTGAGTCCAGTGCAGAACTTTTAAAACTTGCGATCTGCTGGTCATTGGCTCAGATTACCAATTGTAAAATGTGTCAAAATATTGGTCCATTATTTGTTGAATAACATCAGAAATTGGTCGTAAAAATTTCAAACCCCAGTTCCAATCAACTGAATCATGTAGTTACATCCCGGGATCCCGCCCCCAATAAACATTAATTGTATAACACTGTCCGTGGCTCATTTGTCTCTTGGCCGATTGGTCTCGGAACCATTAAAGCAACAAACTACCACATGTAGACACAAGGTCTGAACATCAATTCATTGAATTTTAATTATCCAGTCAAAATCAACAGATATTACGACGTGCGTTTCCCTTCCTGGAACGGATGAGTTGAAAACATATTTTATACAGGTACCTGTTGCTAGGCATGTCTATTACATTTTCGTTATCCTGACATCGCCGATGCAGGTTCCCTGTGGCGCTCACTAGACTTTGAAAGTCAAGAATCAATGACCCTTGAGATCAAAATCTCAAGAGTCAAATTGAATTTTTCAAGAGTCAAGCTTTACTTTTCAAAAGTCAATATGCATGTTTGTACTTTTCGTACAAGTAAATTTCGCCTGACTGTATAATAGCCTCTGGACCAAGTTGTGTCTTGGTTTGTTTTGCTGAATAATCGTAGCGATAATCGTTAGTCAAAAAGTCAAAATCACAGTTTTCAAAGAGGATTGAAATGATGAAAATAAGCTTATAATTGTATCAGATATGACGGACTATGCACAATATATCAACCCCAGGGTCGCCCTAGGGACCCTGACTTCGCCCTCTGGGAGCCCCATTTCTCCCTAAAAAAAAAAATATATATATTTTTGTTTTTACGATTTTCAAACAAATTTTGTCTAGTAAGATACACTGGCCCATTATAAAGCACTCCTATTCAAATGTTGTGTTTAATGGTTGTACTGTGCATTTCAACCCTACTTTGCAGAAGTATATTAAAGAACACCATTTAAGGAAGCAATCGCGCGCTTTCTCACTTCTCCCAAAAATTCTGACCTAGAATGAACCCTGCAACCCCTGTTCCCAGGATACTATATAATGCTGAAAACAAGCTTATACTTGTATCAGATACGATGGACTATGCACAATATATCAACCCTGGTTCCCAGGATACTATACAATGCTGAAAACAAGCTTATACTTGTATCAGATACGATGGACTATGCACAATATATCAACACCGGTTCCCAGGATACTATACAATGCTGAAAACAAGCTTATACTTGTATCAGATACGATGGACTATGCACAATATATCAGCCCTGGTTCCCAGGATACTATACAATGCTGAAAACAAGCTTATACTTGTATCAGATATGATGGACTATGCACAATATATCAGCCCTGGTTCCCAGGATACTATACAATGCTGAAAACAAGCTTATACTTGTATCAGATATGACGGACTATGCACAATATATCAGCCCTGGTTCCCAGGATACTATACAATGCTGAAAACAAGCTTATACTTGTATCAGATACGATGGACTATGCACAATATATCAACACCGGTTCCCAGGATACTATACAATGCTGAAACCAAGCTTATACTTGTATCAGATATGACGGACTATGCACAATATATCAGCCCTGGTTCCCAGGATACTATACAATGCTGAAAACAAGCTTATACTTGTATCAGATATGATGGACTATGCACAATATATCAACACCTGTTCCCAGGATACTATACAATGCTGAAAACAAGCTTATACTTGTATCAGATATGACGGACTATTCACAATATATCAGCCCTGGTTCCCAGGATACTATACAATGCTGAAAACAAGCTTATACCTGTATCAGATATGATGGACTATGCACAATATATCAACACCGGTTCCCAGGATACTATACAACCTGAACTGTATTCATGAACCGTAATACTGTTGCAACAGATTTATTTGTGTTTAGTTGGAATATGTTGGTAACCTACAGTACACTACTAGTAACCTGCACTCTAGTAACCTGCACTACTAGTAACCTGCACTACTAGTAACCTGCACTACTAGTAACCTGCACTACTAGTAACCTGCACTACTAGTAACCTGCACTACTAGAAACCTGCAATACTAGTAACCTGCACTACTAGTAACCTGCACTACTAGTAACCTGCAATACTAGTAACCTGCACTACTAGTAACCTGTACTACTAGTAAACTGCACTACTAGTAACCTGCACTACTAGTAACCTGCACTACTAGTAACCTGCACTACTAGTAACCTGCAATACTAGTAACCTGCACTACTAGTAACCTGCACTACTAGTAACCTGCACTACTAGTAACCTGTATTACTAGTAACCTGTACTACTAGTAACCTGCACTACTAGTAACCTGCACTACTAGTAACCTGTACTACTAGTAACCTGCACTACTAGTAACCTGCACTACTAGTAACATGCACTACTAGTAACCTGCACTACTAGTAAACTGCACTACTAGTAACCTGCACTACTAGTAACCTGTACTACTAGTAACCTGTACTACTAGTAACCTGCACTACTAGTAACCTGCACTACTAGTAACCTGCAATTCTAGTAACCTGCACTACTAGTAACCTGCACTACTAGTAACCTGCACTACTAGTAACCTGTACTACTAGTAACCTGCACTACTAGTAACCTGCAGTACACTACTAGTAACCTGCACTACTAGTAATCATGCAGTACACTACTAGTAACATGCAGTACTAGTAACCTACACTACTAGTAACCTGCACTACTAGTAACATGCACTACTAGTAACCTGCACTACTAGTAACATGCACTACTAGTAACCTGCAGTACACTACTAGTAACCTGCACTACTATTAACATGCAGTACTAGTAACCTGCAATACTAGTAACCCGCAGTACACTACTAATAACCGCAATACTAGTAACCTGCAATAACCTACTAGTAACCTGCACTACTAGTAACCTGCACTACTACTAACCTGCACTACTAGTAACCTGCACTACTATTAACATGCAGTACTAGTAACCTGCAGTACTAGTAACCCACAGTACACTACTAATAACCGCAATACTAGTAACCTGCAATAACATACTAGTAACCTGCACTACTAGTAACCTGCAGTACACTACTAGTAACCTGTAGTACACTACTAGTAACCTGCAGTACAGTACTAGTAACCTGTAGTACAATACTAGTAACCAGCAGTACATTACTAGTAACCTGCAGTACTTTACTAGTAACCTGCAGTACATTGCTAGTAACCAGTAGTACACTACTAGTAACCTGCAGTACATTACTAGTAACCAGTAGTACACTACTAGTAACCTGCAGTACAATACTAGTAACCTGCAGTACAATACTAGTAACCTGCAGTACATTACTAGTAACCGGTAGTACACTACTAGTAACCTGCAGTACAATACTAGTAACCTGCAGTACATTACTAGTAACCTGTAGTACACTACTAGTAACCTGCAGTAAACTACTAGTAACCCACACTACTAGTAACCTGCAGTACAATACTAGTAACCTGCAGTAAACTACTAGTAACCTGTAGTACACTACTAGTAACCTGCAGTACACTACTAGTAACCTGTACTACTAGCACCCTGCAGTACACTACTAGTAACCTGCAGTACACTACTAGTAACCTGCAGTACAATACTAGTAACCTGCAGTACAATACTAGTAATCTGCAGTAAACTACTAGTAGCATGCAGTAAGCTACTAGTAACCTGCAGGAAACTACTAGTAACCTGCACTACTAGTAACCTGCAGTACAATACTAGTAACCTGCAGTAAACTACTAGTAACCTGCAGTAAGCTACTAGTAACCTGCACTACTAGTAACCTGCAGTACAATACTAGTAACCAGTAGTACTAGTAACCTGAAATACTAGTAACCTGCACTACTAGTAACCTGTAGTACACTTCTAGTAACCTGTAGTACACTACTAGTAACCTGCACTACTAGTAACCTGCATTACTAGTAACCTGCAGTACAATACTAGTAACATGCACTACTAGTAACCTGTAGTACACTTCTAGTAACCTGTAGTACACTACTAGTAACCTGCAGTACACTACTAGTAACCTGCACTACTAGTAACCTGCAGTACACTACTAGTAACCTGCACTACTAGTAACCTGCAGTACAATACTAGTAACCTGCACTACTAGTAACCTGCAGTACAATACTAGTAACCTGCACTACTAGTAACCTGCAGTACAATACTAGTAACCTGCACTACTAGTAACCTGCAGTACACTACTAGTAACCTGCAGTACAATACTAGTAACCTGCACTACTAGTAACCTGCAGTACACTACTAGTAACCTGTAGTACACTACTAGTAACCTGCAGTACACTACTAGTAACCTGCACTACTAGTAACCTGCATTACTAGTAACCTGCAGTACAATACTACTAACCTGCACTACTAGTAACCTGCAGTACAATACTAGTAACCTGCACTACTAGTAACCTGTAGTACACTTCTAGTAACCTGTAGTACACTACTAGTAACCTGCAGTACAATACTAGTAACCTGCACTACTAGTAACCTGCAGTACAATGCTAGTAACCTGCACTACTAGTAACCTGTAGTACACTACTAGTAACCTGCAGTACAATACTAGTAACCTGCACTACTAGTAACCTGCAGTACACTACTAGTAACCTGTAGTACACTACTAGTAACCTGCAGTACACTACTAGTAACCTGCAGTACACTACTAGTAACCTGCAGTACACTACTAGTAACCTGTAGTACACTACTAGTAACCTACAGTACACTACTAGTAACCTGTACTACTAGTAACCTGCACTACTAGTAACCTGCACTACTAGTAACCTGCACTACTAGCACCCTGCACTACTAGCACCCTGCAGTACACTACTAGCACCCTGCACTACTACCACCCTGTACTACTAGCACCCTGCACTACTACAACCCTGCACTACTACCACCCTGCAGTACTACCACCCTGCACTACTACCACCCTGCACTACTACCACCCTGCAGTATACTACTCTACCATAGATCGCACTCTAACATCCTCAGTAAATTATGATAAATCTAAGGAGAACTAAATGAAATATTCATTTTTTAGTTTTTGTCTTTTGTGCAGCAGATTCATCAAAACTATCCTGTATTTTATTTCCCCCCTCGGAATTACTGGGACATAAAGCTAATTACAGAATTTTTGTCTCTGTGAAATTAAATTACAGTTGCTAAATTTCATATTACAAACAAAGTATGATTTTTACAACGTAATTAGCATTCAGTGCTATCGTAATTTACGTTTTGTCCTGTGGGACGGATGGGAACCTGATTATTCCCACAAATGCTCAGTCCAAAAGGACAGTAAAATATATTTGCGTCATATTTCTGACGGCGATTGTAAATAGTCCGAGCAACACACGTCATATTAAAACTTCGAGTAATCAATGTGCACGATAATTATTGGCTTGTATTTTGACATCGGTGATAAATATCTGCAGAGAAAATGCGTCATTTTACTGCAGTGTCTTGATCATGATTGAGCAATCTGCAAAAGCAGTTAATGCTGTTTAATGAAAGCCGCCACAAGTATTTTGACCCGTTAGAAATTTAGCATTACGGCTGGGAGAGATATTTATTTTCAGTATTTCAGATATGTAAGAACCAGGGTTCATTCTAGGTCAGAATTTTAGGGAGAAGTGAGAAAGCGCATGATCGCATCCTTAAATGGTGTTATATAATAACATTCAACAAAATATGGTTAAAATGCACAGTATGACATTTTAAATACAACATTTAAATAGGAGTGCTTTATAATGGGCCATTGTGTCTTACTGGTCAAAATTTGTAATTTAAAAATTTAAAAATATTTAGGGAAAAGTTGGGCCCCCAGAGGGCGAAGTCAGGATCCCTAGGGTGACTATTTCACCCACATCGCCCTCTAATGTGATCCATGAAGAACTGTTAATAATATCAGGTGTTAAGGCCCGGAGTTCGAGCCCCGCTGGAGCCGTAACGATTGTGTCCTTAGGCAAGGCATTTAAATTCCACATTGCCTCTTCTCTCTCCCTCGTGGCGATGGATTCCAACAGGAATGAGGTCTTGAGAGTGATTAATATAAGTTGTAATAACTTGTTTTGCAATCAATCTAAGATAAATTTATATAAACTAATAATATCAAAATGAAATGATAATTAAAAAAATTGACATTTAAAATGAAATATTTATATTAAAATGGGTGCTTAAAATGAAATATTAACACTAAATAGGGTATTTAAACTGAAATAATAACATGAAAATTAATTTATAAATAAGTAAGCTACTATTAAATATTAAAATGAAAATAAGTAGTTTAAAAATTAATGAAATTTTAAAATTAATTAGATATTTCACATGAAGTATTAAAATGAAAATTGGTATCGCATAAGGCAACCTTTTTCTCATGAATGTAATCTCTATAAGTAACAATAGGAAGTATGCACAAGTAAATGTATCATTTAACATGTAGTGTAAGGAAGTATGCACCAGTAAATGTATAATTTAACATGTAGTGTAAGGAAGTATGCACCAGTAAATGTATCATTTACATGTAGTGTAAGGAAGTATGCACCAGTAAATGTATCATTTAACATGTAGTGTAAGGAAGTATGCACCAGTAAATGTATCATTTAACATGTAGTGTAAGGAAGTATGCACCAGTAAATGTATCATTTAACATGTAGTGTAAGGAAGTATGCACCAGTAAATGTATCATTTAACATGTAGTGTAAGGAAGTATGCACCAGTAAATGTATCATTTAACATGTAGTGTAAGAAAGTATGCACAAGTAAATATGATAGCGCAGTGGTAGCGCTTACGCTTCAGGTGCAAAAGGTCCAGAGTTTGAGCCCCGCTTGAGCCGTTATGATTATGCCCTTTGACAAGGCAGATAAATTAGATATTTCTTCTTCTCTCCCTCGTTGTGATTGATTCCATCAGGAGTGATTAATATAAGTTGTAAGAACTTATAATAGAATAATATATATTTCATGAGTTCCAAATAATACCAGAGAACATATTCCCACCTCCCATCCCCGCTAAAGATGTCGGCTAACATTAATGAATTATTGACATTTAGTTGCACACGGTTTAGCGGATGGTAACTCTAGCGGACGTAAGGGACATTATCAAGGTAGTACGCGGCTGTCCTTGTACGACTCAAATTTCTCTGCGGATGTATGTTTTGTATGTAGTCCCCATCTGTGTCTTATCTGGAACGCGGGGAAATACATATTTCTTTAAATCTTATTTTTTGTGGCGCCCTCTTTAGTGGAAAGTGAGATTAAACAGAGGCAACAATTGCATATTTGCATATAACTAAATTTCATATTGGCATATAACTAATATTTGCATATTGCTTCTTGGGGTTGGTTGTTCCCTGCCCCCTAGCAGTAGCAAGTCACCCCCAAAAGTGATCCTGAATTTGAATTTTGGCCAAAAATAGTCTGATATCAGAAATCAAAGTTATTGCTTTGAAATTTCGCATATCCGAGGGCTAATTCTCTAGAACATCTTATTACTTATATTAATCACTCTCGAGAACTCATTCCTGATGGAATCCATCAACACAAGGGAGAGAGAAGAGGCAACGTGGAATTTAAATGCTTCTCATGTATATATGCTATACTTCAGGCTTTGCTTGACCGGGATGATGTTGTATCGGAGTTGCAGCACAAGCTTGACAAACAGAGGAAGAAACTAACAGACCACAGTGGCAGCTTTCTGGATCAGGAAAAGGTAATGCTTGAGTTATCTCTCTGTACAGAGGAAGCAACTACCAGACGACAGCGGCAGCTTTCTGGATCAGGGAAAGGTAATGCTTGATTTATCTCTCCGTACAGAGGAAGCAACTACCAGACAATAGCGGCAGCTTTCTGGATCAGGGAAAGGTAATTCTTGAGTTATCTCTCTGTACAGAGGATGAGACTACCAGAAAACAGTGGCATCTTTCTGGATCAGGAAAAGGTAATGCTTGAGTTATCTCTCCGTACAGAGGAAGCAACTACCAGACGACAGCGGCAGCTTTCTGGATCAGGTAATGCTTGAGTTATCTCTCCGTACAGAGGAAGAAACTACCAGAACACAGCGGCAGCTTTCTGGATCAGGGAAAGGTAATGCTTGAGTTATCCCTCCATGCAGAGGATGAGACTACCAGAACACAGTGGCAGCTTTCTGGATCAGGGAAAGGTAATTCTTGAGTTATCCCTCCGTACAGATGCTCCACAGAAGCATATTTGTGTCGGGACATCAGATCTATAGACATTCTACTACACACACTACTAGATACAACAATTCATCTTTACTGTGTACAAACAACCTTCAGATAGCTCATATCAACAGTGTCAGCTTTTCATTGTAAAGATGATTTGCTGTATGCAGAGGCTTCGGGTACTACAGTGTACTGTTCAATGTGTGTTTTATGTTTATTTATCGTCGCCACCAGTTGCCCATATGAGCTCCTGAAGAGATAAGTCATTTTAGATTTTTAGAGGATAATGCAATGATACAGACAGAGTCCCATTCCAGAGTCTCCTCTGGGGAGACTCTGGTTTTTTTACGTGCACAGTGTAAAGCACTGACACGAGACCTCATTTTAACGTCTCATCTGAAAGGGTCAGACGGGGGATCAATGTATGCAGTAGACTTGAGGTAATTGTGCTGTTCACGGTCGGTAGCACGCTAGCTATTTCCCAGTGAACCTCGACACAGATTACGTAGTCCCCAGGTCTATGAGCACTATTCAGTGTAAATTCAGGGATTTTTTTTTTTTACAAGAGTTGTAAAACAAATTGGTAGTGACTATGACTAATGACTCGCATTAGTTCGGAGAAATGTTGTCATTCTTGCTATTCAGGCTTGACCTTTTGACATTACATTTTTGCTACATATATTTCCCAAATATATTTTTATCAATGTTGTATGCAATATACTTAACCTGGTGCGATATAGCCTGAACTGTGCTGATGTACCATTAAACCAATACTCGCTCACTCACTCACTTGCTATTCAGAGAAAAGCCAATAGTGTGATCTGCCGACCACCATGCCATGCTACCCGGGATGGTGAAGTAACTACTTCGATCCCCCGTCTGACCCTAATAAAATTAACAGTCTTTCAGATGGGACGTTAAACCGAGGTCTCGTGTCGTGCTTTACACCGTGCACGTAAAAGAACCAGAGGAGACTCTGGAATGGGTCTCTGTCTGTATCATGCACTATCCTCCAAAAATCTAAAATGACTAATCTCTTCAGGAGGCGTCGCTAATATGGGCAACCGGTAGCGACGATAAATAAACGTAAAACACACACACTAGTTGGCTCCTTGATATAATGCCCGGAAAACTATTCATTAAAAACAATGTTGACTGTATTTGTGTATACAATATTTCAGATTGAGCCCGTGTTGGATCTCGAGTACAAGGTGAAGTCCATGCAGAAAGAGCTAGATAACCTCCACAGACAGCTCGTCATGAAGGAAGGGTTTGTCTCCCTTTATCTCAATTACCGTGTCGTCCTATGTAACCCGATACAATAGTCCTGGTACCCTATGTAACCCGATAAAATAGTCCTGGTACCCTATGTAACCCGATACAATAGTCCTGGTACCCTATGTAACCCGATACAATAGTCCTGGTACCCTATGTAACCCGATACAATAGTCCTGGTACCCTATGTAACCCGATACAATAGTCCTGGTACCCTATGTAACCCGATACAATAGTCCTGGTTACCTATGTAACCCGATACAATAGTCCTGGTACCCTATGTAACCCGATAAAATAGTCCTGGTACCCTATGTAACCCGATACAATAGTCCTGGTACCTTATGTAACCCGATAAAATAGTCCTGGTTACCTATGTAACCCGATACAATAGTCCTGGTTACCTATGTAACCCGATACAATAGTCCTGGTACCCTATGTAACCCGATACAATAGTCCTGGTTACCTATGTAACCCGATAAAATAGTCCTGGTACCCTATGTAACCCGATACAATAGTCCTGGTTACCTATGTAACCCGATACAATAGTCCTGGTACCCTATGTAACCCGATACAATAGTCCTGGTTACCTATGTAACCCGATACAATAGTCCTGGTACCCTATGTAACCCGATACAATAGTCCTGGTTACCTATGTAACCCGATACAATAGTCCTGGTACCCTATGTAACCCGATACAATAGTCCTGGTTACCTATGTAACCCGATACAATAGTCCTGGTACCCTATGTAACCCGATACAATAGTCCTGGTTACCTATGTAACCCGATACAATAGTCCTGGTACCCTATGTAACCCGATACAATAGTCCTGGTTACCTATGTAACCCGATACAATAGTCCTGGTACCCTATGTAACCCGATACAATAGTCCTGGTTACCTATGTAACCCGATACAATAGTCCTGGTACCCTATGTAACCCGATACAATAGTCCTGGTTACCTATGTAACCCGATACAATAGTCCTGGTACCCTATGTAACCCGATACAATAGTCCTGGTACCCTATGTAACCTGATACATTATTCCTGGTTTCCTATGTAACCCGATACAATAGTCCTGGTACCCTATGTAACCTGATACATTATTCCTGGTTTCCTATGTAACCCGATACAATAGTCCTGGTACCCTATGTAACCCGATACAATAGTCCTGGTACCCTATGTAACCCGATACAATAGTCCTGGTACCCTATGTATCCCGATACAATAGTCCTGGTACCCTATGTATCCCGATACAATAGTCCTGGTACCCTATGTATCCCGATACAATAGTCCCGGTACCCTATGTAACCCGATACAATAGTCCCGGTACCCTATGTATCCCGATACAATAGTCCTGGTACCCTATGTAACCCGATACAATAGTCCTGGTACCCTATGTAACCCGATACAATAGTCCTGGTACCCTATGCAACCTGATACATTATTCCTGGTTTCCTATGTAACCCGATACAATAGTCCCGGTACCCTATGTATCCTGATACAATAGTCCTGGTACCCTATGTAACCCGATACAATAGTCCTGGTACCCTATGCAACCTGATACATTATTCCTGGTTTCCTATGTAACCCGATACAATAGTCCCGGTACCCTATGTATCCTGATACATTATTCCTGGTACCCTATGTAACCCGATACAATAGTCCTGGTACCCTATGCAACCTGATACATTATTCCTGGTTTCCTATGTAACCCGATACAATAGTCCCGGTACCCTATGTAACCCGATACAATAGTCCCGGTACCCTATGTATCCCGATACAATAGTCCTGGTACCCTATGTAACCCGATACAATAGTCCTGGTACCCTATGTAACCCGATACAATAGTCCTGGTACCCTATGCAACCTGATACATTATTCCTGGTTTCCTATGTAACCCGATACAATAGTCCCGGTACCCTATGTATCCTGATACAATAGTCCTGGTACCCTATGTAACCCGATACAATAGTCCTGGTACCCTATGTAACCCGATACAATAGTCCTGGTACCCTATGTAACCCGATACAATAGTCCTGGTACCCTATGTAACCCGATACAATAGTCCTGGTACCCTATGTAACCCGATACAATAGTCCTGGTACCCTATGTAACCCGATACAATAGTCCTGGTACCCCGATACAATAGTCCTGGTACCCTATGTAACCCGATACAATAGTCCTGGTACCCTATGTAACCCGATACAATAGTCCTGGTTACCTATGTAACCCGATACAATAGTCCTGGTACCCTATGTAACCCGATACAATAGTCCTGGTACCCTATGTAACCCGATACAATAGTCCTGGTACCCTATATAACCCGATACAATAGTCCTGGTACCCCGATACAATAGTCCTGGTACCCTATGTATACCCGATACAATAGTCCTGGTACCCTATGTAACCCGATACAATAGTCCTGGTTACCTATGTAACCTGATACAATAGTCCTGGTACCCTATGTAACCCGATACAATAGTCCTGGTACCCTATGTACCCCGATACAATAGTCCTGGTACCCTATATAACCCGATACAATAGTCCTGGTACCCCGATACAATAGTCCTGGTACCCTATGTATACCCGATACAATAGTCCTGGTACCCTATGTAACCCGATACAATAGTCCTGGTACCCTATGTAACCCGATACAATAGTCCTGGTACCCTATGTAACCCGATACAATAGTCCTGGTACCCTATGTAACCCGATACAATAGTCCTGGTACCCTATGTAACCCGATACAATAGTCCTGGTACCCTATGTAACCCGATACAATAGTCCTGGTACCCTATGTAACCCGATACAATAGTCCTGGTACCCTATGTAACCCGATACAATAGTCCTGGTACCCTATGTAACCCGATACAATAGTCCTGGTACCCTATGTAACCCGATACAATAGTCCTGGTTCCCTATGTAACCCGATACAATAGTCCTGGTACCCTATGTAACCCGATACAATAGTCCTGGTACCCTATGTAACCCGATACAATAGTCCTGGTACCCTATGTAACCCGATACAATAGTCCTGGTACCCTATGTAACCCGATACAATAGTCCTGGTACCCTATGTAACCCGATACAATAGTCCTGGTACCCTATGTAACCCGATACAATAGTCCTGGTACCCTATGTAACCCGATACAATAGTCCTGGTACCCTATGTAACCCGATACAATAGTCCTGGTACCCTATGTAACCCGATACAATAGTCCTGGTACCCTATGTAACCCGATACAATAGTCCTGGTACCCTATGTAACCCGATACAATAGTCCTGGTACCCCGATACAATAGTCCTGGTACCCTATGTAACCCGATACAATAGTCCTGGTACCCTATGTAACCCGATACAATAGTCCTGGTACCCTATGTAACCCGATACAATAGTCCTGGTACCCTATGTAACCCGATACAATATTCCTGGTACCCTATGTAACCCGATACAATAGTCCTGGTTCCTATGTAACCCGATACAATAGTCCTGGTACCCCGATACAATAGTCCTGGTACCCTATGTAGCCCGATACAATAGTCCTGGTACCCTATGTAGCCCGATACAATAGTCCTGGTACCCTATGTAACCCGATACAATAGTCCTGGTACCCTATGTAACCCGATACAATAGTCCTGGTACCCTATGTAACCTGATACAATAGTCCTGGTACCCTATGTAACCCGATACAATAGTCCTGGTACCCTATGTAGCCCGATACAATAGTCCTGGTACCCTATGTAACCCGATACAATAGTCCTGGTACCCTATGTAACCTGATACAATAGTCCTGGTACCCCGATACAATAATCCTGGTACCCTATGTAGCCCGATACAATAGTCCTGGTACCCTATGTAACCTGATACAATAGTCCTGGTACCCTATGTAACCCGATACAATAGTCCTGGTTCCCTATGTAACCTGATACAATAGTCCTGGTTCCCTATGTAACCTGATACAATAGTCCTGGTACCCTATGTAGCCCGATACAATAGTCCTAGTACCCGATACAATAGTCCTGGTTCCCTATGTAACCTGATACAATAGTCCTGGTTCCCTATGTAACCTGATACAATAGTCCTGGTACCCTATGTAGCCCGATACAATAGTCCTGGTACCCTATGTAACCATGAAAATGACTGCATCTGGCCATCAATTATTTCCATAAATGTTCATGTTCCGTTGAACCAGTTTTACACAGTAAGAATAGCGTATAGTAAAAGTTTTACATGTGTACAGGGTTAAGATAATTCACGAGCCAAGCGGTAAATACTCGGGGGGGGGGGGGGGGTAAGTGACAATGCAATGTTCCCAATTTAGCTATCGAGGTACAAAGTCAATTTTGCTGTTCTGTTTTTAATTGTATGTATTGGGAGACACGAAAACATGCTTGTTATAAAATAGTGGATGTGAAAATATTTACTGATTCTCTTTATTTAACTTTAAATGTCATTCCATAATAACAGTATGTTAACTATAATTACAGGCATATAGAACAACTGGAGGACGATGCTATTAACCAAACGATCGAGTTTGACGTTGCACGACTGAACCGGCATGAGAGGACGCATTCAACGCCATCCAGGCAGTTCAGGAGCATCGGTTTGAGTCCAATGAAAGCTCAGGAGGAGAGAACGGAAAGGTCGACTAAAGGTCATAGGTCAAGGTCAATGTCGCCAAGTCGTAGGGAGCAGCCCCGTCCCCGATACCATATACAGAAGGACCTGGAGGATTGTAGAACCATCTTAAAGTTAAAGGTCACAGACACATTCTAGCATCTTTGTAAAATAATATAGAATTTTTTTCTATGTAAAGCATAGCCATGTTTTTACTGTCTTCTGCACCTTCTATGCAATACATCTCATTAATCATTGTAGGTAGGCCTCATGAAGGAACAGAACATCTATGCCATTTCCGTGTTATGACGGGTTGAACAGATTTTCTTTTTTTTTATTTAAGTTTATTTAATGTCGCTACCAGTTGCCCATTTGAGCGACGGGCAGTTTACCTAACAACACCTTTCGTGGACAGGAGGCGGTTTGAACAGATAGTAGAACAACCACCACACTTGTATAGTAGTGAAATAATATTGCATTGAACAGATAACTCCACACTTATATATAGTAGTGAAATAATATTGCATTGAACAGATAACTCCACACTTATATATAGTAGTGAAATAATATTGTATTGAACAGATAACTCCACACTTATATATAGTAGTGAAATAATATTGTATTGAACAGATAACTCCACACTTATATAGTAGTGAAATAATATTTCATTGAACAGATAACTCCACACTTATATAGTAGTAAAATAATATTGTATTGAACAGATAACTCCACACTTATATAGTAGTGAAATAATATTTCATTGAACAGGTAACTCCACACTTATATAGTAGTGAAATAATATTGTATTGAACAGATAACTCCACAGTTATATAGTAGTGAAATAATATTGCATTGAACAGATAACTCCACACTTATATAGTAGTGAAATAATATTGTATTGAACAGATAACTCCACACTTATATAGTAGTGAAATAATATTGCATTGAACAGATAACTCCACACTTATATAGTAGTGAAATAATATTTCATTGAACAGGTAACTCCACACTTATATAGTAGTGAAATAATATTGCATTGAACAGATAACTCCACACTTATATAGTAGTGAAATAATATTGCATTGAACAGGTAACTCCACACTTATATAGTAGTGAAATAATATTGCATTGAACAGATAACTCCACACTTATATAGTAGTGAAATAATATTGCATTGAACAGATAACTCCACACTTATATATAGTAGTGAAATAATATTGCATTGAACAGATAACTCCACACTTATATATAGTAGTGAAATAATATTGCATTGAACAGATAACTCCACACTTATATATAGTAGTGAAATAATATTGTATTGAACAGATAACTCCACACTTATATAGTAGTGAAATAATATTTCATTGAACAGATAACTCCACACTTATATAGTAGTGAAATAATATTTCATTGAGTGTGTGTTTTACGTTTATTTATCATCGCTACCGGTTGCCCATATGAGCGACGACTCTTGAAGAAATTAGTCATTTTATATTTTGGAGGATAGTGCAATGATACAGGCAGAGACCCATTCCATAGTCTCCTCTGGTTCTTTTATGTGCACGGTATGGTGTAAAGCACCGATACGAGACCTCAGTTTAACGTCCCATCTGAAAGACTGTTAATTTTATTAGGGTCAGACGGGGTATCAAACTATTTCATTGAACAGATAACTCCACACTTGCATAGTAGTGAAATAATATTTCATTGAACAGATAACTCCACACTTGCATAGTAGTGAAATTATATTTCATTGAACAGATAACTCCACACTTGCATAGTAGTGAAATTATATTTCATTGAACAGATATAAGTACTAATGGTTAAAGGTGCATTGGGTTTTTTAGGTTCGCGAACTGGCAGAGTTGAAGAAAGCCCACCAGAAAAGACTGGAAAGATTGAAATTGGTGCAAGATAACTACAAGAATGTGAAGGAACAGCTGAAAACACTCGAGGCAGAATACTACGGGTAGGGTATCCATTGTGGATCAGTGGTCCTCGTTATCCCCATTCTGTTACTTTATAATCACCCTTAATCACCCTGACATAGCTGCTGCTGCACAGTTTACAATCACCCTGACAGCTGCTGCTGCACCGTTTATAATCACCCTGACAGCTGCTGCTGCACAGTTTATAATCACCCATAATCACCCTGACATAGCTGTACAGTTTATAATCACCCTGACAGCTGCTGCTGCACAGTTTATAATCACCCTTAATCACCCTGACATAGCTGTACAGTTTATAATCACCCTGACAGCTGCTGCTGCACAGTTTATAATCACCCTGACAGCTGCTATTGTACAGTTTATAATCACCCATAATCACCCTGACAGCTGCTGCTGCACAGTTTATGATCACCCTGACATAGCTGCAGCTGCACAGTTTATGATCACCCTTAATCACCCTGGCATAGCTGTAGCTGCACAGTTTATAATCACCCTGACATAGCTGCAGCTGCACAGTTTATAATCACCCTTAATCACCATGACATAGCTGTACAGTTTACAATCACCCTGACAGCTGCTGCTGCACAGTTTATAATCACCCTGACATAGCTGCTGCTGCACAGTTTATAATCACCCTTAATCACCCTGACATAGCTGCTGCTGCACAGTTTTTAATCACCCTGACATAGCTGCTGTTGCACAGTTTATAATCACCCTGACATAGCTGCTGCTGCACAGTTTATAATCACCCTTAATCACCCTGACATAGCTGCTGCTGCTGCACAGTTTATAATCACCCTGACATAGCTGCTGCTGCTGCACAGTTTATAATCACCCTTAATCACCCTGACATAGCTGCACAGTTTATAATCACCCATAATGACCCTGACATAGCTGCAGCTGCACAGTTTATAATCACCCTTATTCACCCTGACATAGCTGCAGCTGCACACTTTATAATCACCCTTAATCACCCTGACATAGCTGCAGCTGCACAGTTTATAATCACCCTTAGTCACCCTGACATAGCTGCACAGTTTATAATCACCCTTAGTCACCCTGACATAGCTGCACATTTTATAATCACCCTGACATAGCTGCAGCTGCACATTTTATAATCACCCTGACAAAGTTGCAGCTGCACAGTTTATAATCACCCTTAATCACCCTGACATAGCTGCTGCTGCACAGTTTATAATCACCCTGACACAGCTGCTGCTGCACAGTTTATAATCACCCTGACATAGCTGCTGCTGCACAGTTTATAATCACCCTTAATCACCCTGACATAGCTGCACAGTTTATAATCACCCATAATGACCCTGACAGCTGCTGCTGCACAGTTTATAATCACCCTGACATAGCTGCTGCTGCACAGTTTATAATCACCCTGACATAGCTGCAGCTGCACAGTTTATAATCACCCTTAATCACACTGACATAGCTGCTGCTGCACAGTTTATAATCACCCTGACATAGCTGCTGCTGCACAGTTTATAATCACCCTTAATCACCCTGACAGCTGCTGCTGCACAGTTTATAATCACCCTGACATAGCTGCACAGTTTATAATCACCCTGACATAGCTGCAGCTGCACATTTTATAATCACCCTTATTCACCCTGACAAAGTTGCAGCTGCACAGTTTATAATCACCCTTAATCACCCTGACATAGCTGCTGCTGCACAGTTTATAATCACCCTGACACAGCTGCTGCTGCACAGTTTATAATCACCCTGACATAGCTGCTGCTGCACAGTTTATAATCACCCTTAATCACCCTGACATAGCTGCACAGTTTATAATCACCCATAATGACCCTGACAGCTGCTGCTGCACAGTTTATAATCACCCTGACATAGCTGCTGCTGCACAGTTTATAATCACCCTGACATAGCTGCAGCTGCACAGTTTATAATCACCCTTAATCACACTGACATAGCTGCTGCTGCACAGTTTATAATCACCCTGACATAGCTGCTGCTGCACAGTTTATAATCACCCTTAATCACCCTGACAGCTGCTGCTGCACAGTTTATAATCACCCTGACATAGCTGCACAGTTTATAATCACCCTGACATAGCTGCAGCTGCACAGTTTATAATCACCCTTAATCACCCTGACATAGCTGCAGCTGCACAGTTTATAATAACCCTTATTCACCCTGACATAGCTGCAGCTGCACAGTTTATAATCACCCTTATTCACCCTGACATAGCTGCAGCTGCACACTTTATAATCACCCTGACATAGCTGCAGCTGCACAGTTTATAATCACCCTTAGTCACCCTGACATAGCTGCACAGTTTATAGTCACCCTGATATAGCTGCACAGTTTATAATCACCCTTAATCACCCTGACATAGCTGCAGCTGCACATTTTATAATCACCCTTATTCACCCTGACAAAGTTGCAGCTGCACAGTTTATAATCACCCTTAATCACCCTGACATAGCTGCAGCTGCACAGTTTGGATACAAATAGTGAATACTTGAAGTTGAACACTTGTGTGAAAGCTGCTGAACTAAGATCGCAGGTTCCCTGTCTGACCATAATAATAATAACAGTCTTTCAGATGGGAACTGAGGTATTGTGTACCAGTCCTATAGGTTGTAAAACAACAAATAAATCGCCTATTAAATACATAGTAAAAAGTAAAAACATACAGTCTGTTCATTTATATTTCCAATCGTTTTCTTCTGATACCACATCCACTGTGAAGAGGTATTCAAATCAAACTGAAAAACTTAAAAACAGCAAAAATATCACAAATGTAATGTTCAGCATTGGCACCGGGTCACCTGTGAATGACATCACTGTGTTTACACATGGTATTCCTCCGCCACATATCACAGTATACCCACCTTCAGTTTACATTGCCTGTCTTCTTATATCACATCTTTTCTACACATCAACTAATCTGAAGTTTTCTCGAGTCACATAATTTCTCAAAAAACACAAACACTATACACTACCTGTCATGCAAATGCATTTTTTACCAAAAAGAAAAATGCAGTTATATTAGTTATCAGGACTACATTCGTGTGTACCTCGGATGCAGTTCCGCCTATTCACATATATACAACCTATACACTGAGCATGTAACAGAACCACGGAGGCTTCTGGAATTGGAGCATCTTCTGTATCATTCACTACCAAAAACGACTAACATACTTCTGGAGGTATTACCCCCAATTAACCGGGGGGGGGGGGGGGGCAGCGATAAATAACATTTAATGTATCCAAAGCATATTCTTTAACATTTCTAAAAATGCTGCTGTCAATAATTGACAATAGAATATCTGTAATCTAATTCCGTGCTGTCAGATCTAAAAAGAAACAGAAGAAAGTCAAGCGAGCTGATCCCAAGGATCTCCGGCATGAGGACAGCACAGGTGTCTGGAACGAACTGGCGTACTTCAAAAATGAAAACAGAAATCTAGTCGTAGACAGGTATTGATTTCAATATATGTATACAGGAAGCAGATATGAGTATGTATTTAGGAAGCAGTCCGCCTCCATGTTCGAGTGGTTAAGATCGCTAACTTGTATACCACTGTAACCTATCATCACTGATGGTCACGGGTTCAAGCCCAGCTCAGGCCGTGTCTAATTATATGAAAAAGTTGGTAGTTTCTTACGGAGGTTGGGGCACCAAGTACTGATTAACCGCTGGAAATGTGTTGTTAAGTAACTGCTGCCGGCGATATAGCCCAAAATGGTGCTGATGAAGGCATAAAACCCAAACACACAAACATTTAGGAAGCAAATAGAATTTTGAAACATGAATAATAAAAAACACAATCCAGCAATTATTGCATGTTAGACTGAATAAAACATATCATTAAGTCCGCCTCCGTGGTCGAGTGGTTACGGTCGCTGACTTGTATACCACTGTAACCTATCATCTCTGATGGTCACGGGTTCGAGCCCCGCTCAGACCGTGTCTCATTTATATGAAAAAGTTGGCAGTTTCTTACGGAGGTTGGTGCACCAAGTACTGGTTAACCGCTGGAACCTGCCCAGGAAAGGTGTTGTTAGGTAAACTGTCCGTTGCTCAAATGGGAAACCGGTAGCGACGTTAAATAAAAAACTGTTAGTAGGCAACTGTTACAAGGAGGCACATGTTCTTCACGGCTTTACATTGTACATATCTGCCTTCCAGAGGTTGGTTGTTTCTGGCAAGTTGAAGGACATTAACCCATTCAACACCAAGTAACTCACATGGACTGGTCCATGATATTCATAAACCAATAAATGAATCCGAAAATCACATTTGGACAAGTTCATTTATCAAAATGGGTAATTATGTCTAAAAATAGTCATATCACTGGCAAAAAGTGCAGATCCTGATGAGACGGCTCATCACGAGCCGGCTCATCTGGATCTACACTTTTTGTAAGCCTATATAGAGGTCTGTGGTGTTGAAAGGGTTAAAGCCAGTCATCTCTGGGGCCATGCTAGACTTATGTAATATCGCCAATACCTACTTCAACCCCATGTAGCGGAGATTAGTTGTAGTACCGGTAGTAGATTGGTGTGTCTTGTATCATCTTCCCTCTGTAATATTTGCAGATAAGACCTTGTGACAATAAATAGAGCTGCCCGAAAGTGTGCCTGAAATTGAAAAAAAAAGAAATGTCTAGAAACATTATCCTTATCATATATTTGTCCTTATAGGATGGCTTTTTAAAGAAGATAATATGTTGATTGTTCATAGCAGGGAACTAGTAATATATATATGTGGTCCTCTCTACATTGTAGACCATAAACTGTTTATGTTTGTGTCTTAATAAACGATTCTTCTTCTTCTTCCTAACAGGGAACTAGTAATATATATATATATGTGGTCCTCTACATTGTTCCTAACAGGGACCTAGTAATATATATATATGTTGTCCTCTCTACATGGTTCCTAACAGGGACCTAGTAATATATATATGGTCTTCTCTACATTGTTCCTAACAGGGACCTAGTAATATATATATGTTGTCCTCTCTACATGGTTCCTAACAGGGACCTAGTAATATATATATATATGTTGTCCTCTCTACATGGTTCCTAACAGGGACCTAGTAATATATATATATATGTTGTCCTCTCTACATGGTTCCTAACAGGGACCTAGTAATATATATATATATGTTGTCCTCTCTACATGGTTCCTAACAGGGACCTAGTAATATATATATATGTTGTCCTCTCTTATATTTTTTTATGTTATATTTCGGGTTTTACGCCTGCATCAGCACCATTACGGGCTATATCGCCGGCGGGCAGTTTATCTAACAACACCTTTCCTGGGCAGGCTCCAACGGTTAACCAGTACTTGGGTGCACCAACCTCCGTAAGAAACTGCCAACTTTTTCATATAAATGAGACACGACCTGAGCGGAGCTCGAACCCGTGACCATCAGTGATGATAGGTTACAGTGGTATACAAGTCAGCGACCTTAACCACTCGACCACGGAGGCGGACTTGTCCTCTCTACATTGTTCCTAACAGGGATCTAGTAATATATATATGTTGTCCTCTCTACATTGTTCCTAACAGGGACCTAGTAATATATATATGTTGTCCTCTCTACATGGTTCCTAACAGGGACCTAGTAATATATATATGTTGTCCTCTCTACATGGTTCCTAACAGGGACCTAGTAATATATATATGTGGTCCTCTCTACATGGTTCCTAACAGGGACCTAGTAATATATATATATATATATATGGTCCTCTCTACATGGTTCCTAACAGGGACCTAGTAATATATATATGGTCTTCTCTACATTGTTCCTAACAGGGACCTAGTAATATATATATGTTGTCCTCTCTACATGGTTCCTAACAGGGACCTAGTAATATATATATGTTGTCCTCTCTACATTGTTCCTAACAGGGACCTAGTAATATATATATGTTGTCCTCTCTACATTGTTCCTAACAGGGACCTAGTAATATATATATGTTGTCCTCTCTACATTGTTCCTAACAGGGACCTAGTAATATATATATGTTGTCCTCTCTACATGGTTCCTAACAGGGACCTAGTAATATATATATGTTGTCCTCTCTACATGGTTCCTAACAGGGACCTAGTAATATATATATGTTGTCCTCTCTACATTGTTCCTAACAGGGACCTAGTAATATATATATGTTGTCCTCTCTACAACCAAATCTTCGGCTTAAAAAAATGAAATTTCAAGGAAAACAAAAAATCCGACTGATTCCTTTTCTTTAAGATTGTTATGAATCAATTGGATAATCTAAATGAAGTTGGACATTTTCCGAGTACAGGCCAGTGAAAATAAATAAGTTTGTGGAAACATTACCCATATGTAGCTGTATTTGTGAATATAGGATGGCTTTAGAAGAAGAGTTGGACAATCTGCGGGTACAGGCCAGTGAAGATGCTGCAACTGTACATGAACTCAAAGTCACCATAGAACAGGAAAGAGATGGTAAGATTAAACACTGTCGGAATAGAACAGCGTATGTTGATGAAACTTAATCTAGATTTGACTATATATAGTCAAACCTGTGTTAACTGGCACCTCTATTAACCACCAGTTTCCACATTCCCAAAACGTTGTTTTATTATACATTTGACAATTATTAAACAGCCACCTGTGATAAGCAGCCACTTAAGACTACATGTTCTATTAATAATGCATGTTCTATTATTATACATGCATGTTCTATTATAAATGTTCTATTATTATAAATGCATGTTCTATTATAAATGTTCTATTATTATACATACACGTTCTATTATAAATGTTCTATTATTCTACATGCATGTTCTGTTATAAATGCACGTTCTAGTCAGTTTTAATGATGAAGTGTTTTATCTGTTTGCAGAGAGAGTTTATGAGAAGAAGAAAACCGAACGGAACCTGGAAGGGGTGGCGACACAGAAATCCGAGATTGTACTTCTAAAATCAGAGGTAGTCTCTATTTATAATGTATGGCTATGTATTACTAGATACTGGTGAATTATCGCTCTGCATAGGAGATGAATTTCTCGAATCACTCGCCGTTCAACGCTTTGAAAACCATCATGGGTTGTGAATCTCGGGCAGCTATTCAGCTGGTTTAGGGATGGTCGGTGTATCTATCCAAGTTCCGGCGTGTGTTTGAAATATATTCTGTGAAGAGGCACCTGAGGGTCTTCCTTTGCCAATTAAGGTTTAGTTTAGTTTATGCAAATTTATTTTAGTTCGATTGCGAAACAAGTTCTTACAACTTATATTAATCACTCTCAAGACCTCATTCGCTTTAATGTCTTTCAACTTGCCAGAAACAACCTCTTGAAGGCAGATATGTACAATATAAAACTATGAAGAACATGTGCCTCCTTGTAACAGTTGCCTACTAACAGTCTGTTCGAGAAATCCATCGAGAGAATTAAGGTTTCACTGCCGCCATATGTATGGCCAGGTTGTTTAGGGTGTTAACTTTAACCACTTGCCCCTCACCAATGTAGGTTTAACTCCCAATGGGAGCATCGAATTCTTTCATATGGGAAGTTATCCAGGTGACTTGCGGAAGGTCAGTGATTCTACCCAGATACCCGTCCATGACTGAAATACTGCACGGAGGGCCACCAGGGTCTTCTCCACCAATAATAGCTGGTGAGACGCCGTATGATGGGTGCCCGTCCATGCCTGCAATACTGCACGGAGGGACACCCGGGGCTTCCTCCACCAATAATAGCTGGTGAGACGCCATATGATGGGTGCCCGTCCGTGCCTGCAATACTGCACGGAGGGACACCCGGGGCTTCCTCCACCAATAATAGCTGGTGAGACGCCATATGATGGATGCCCGTCCGTGCCTGCAATACTGCATGGAGAGCCACCCAGGGGCTTCCTCCACCAATAATAGCTGGTGAGACGCCATATGATGGGTGCCCGTCCATGCCTGCAATACTGCACGGAGGGACACCCGGGGCTTCCGCCACCAATAATAGCTGGTGAGACGCCATATGATGGATGCCCGTCCGTGCCTGCAATACTGCTCAGAGGGCCACCCGGGGTCTTCCTCCACCAATAATAGCTGGTGAGACGCCGTATGATGGGTGCCCGTCCGTGCCTGCAATACTGCACGGAGGGCCACCCGGGTCTTCCTCCACCAATAATAGCTGGTGAGACGCCGTATGATGGGTGCCCGTCCGTGCCTGCAATACTGCACGGAGGGCCACCCAGGGTCTTCCTCCACCAATAATAGCTGGTGAGACGCCGTATGATGTGTGCCCGTCGGGGCCTGCAATACTGCTCGGAGGGCCACCCAGGGTCTTCCTCCACCAATAATAGCTGGTGAGCCGCCGTATGATGGGTGCCCGTCCATGCCTGCAATACTGCTCAGAGGGCCACCCGGGGTCTTCCTCCACCAATAATAGCTGGTGAGACGCCGTATGATGGGTGCCCGTCCATGCCTGCAATACTGCTCAGAGGGCCACCCGGGGTCTTCCTCCACCAATAATAGCTGGTGAGACGCCGTATGATGGGTGCCCGTCCATGCCTGCAATACTGCACGGAGGGCCACCCGGGGTCTTCCTCCACCAATAATAGCTGGTGAGACGCCGTATGATGGGTGCCCGTCCATGCCTGCAATACTGCACGGAGGGCCACCCGGGGTCTTCCTCCACCAATAATAGCTGGTGAGTCATTAAACACAAAGGCAAACAAACAAAAAATCAACTGAAAAACAAACAACTATATAAGGACAATGTTACAATCTAATCTGTGAACAGAGACCACCATTGGGAGACGGAAAGATTGGTTGTTGTAGAGATGTGATCTTTATGAAGTTGAGATACAGATTCCTGTGGGCAATCCAAATATCAGGATGGTGTTTGCTTGAGATACGGATTCATGTAGGCAATCCAAATATCAGGATGGTGTTTGTTTGAGATATGGATTCCTGTGGGCAATCCAAATATCAGGATGGTGTTAGATACGGATTTATGTGGGTGATCCAAATATCAGGATGGTGTTTGTTTGAGATATGGATTCCTGTGGGCAATCCAAATATCAGAATGGTGTTTGTTTGAGATACGGATTCATGTGGGTGATCCAAATATCAGGGTGGTGTTAGATACGGATTTATGTGGGTGATCCAAATATCAGGATGGTGTTTATTTGAGATACGGATTCCTGTGGGCTATTCAAATATCAGGATGTTGTTTGTTTGAGATACGGATTCCTGTGGGCGATACAAATATCAGGATGTTGTTTGTTTGAGATACGGATTCCTGTGGGCTATTCAAATATCAGGATGTTGTTTGTTTGAGATACGGATTCCTGTGGGCTATTCAAATATCAGGATGTTGTTTGTTTGAGATACGGATTCCTGTGGGCAATGATGTTGTTTGTTTGTTACTGACATTCTATGTTCTATGTAGAATTGATGATGAAAGTCAAGTGATATAGATGGTTGTATTGGACATGTTTAGGTAGTGAATGTTGTTCTTTCAGGTGCAGAACAAGGATGTGATAGTAGAACGTTTAGAGAGAGATATAATTGATCTGCACAGTGACAGAGATGCCGTATTGGAGGAGAAAAAGTTAGTATGGCCTCTCAGTCATTGTACTAAAATCAGGAAAATAACGGGAAACAACATCTTTTTTGTTTAGTAATTAGATAATGTGTACCCAATAAGTCCAGCCGACCCGACCAATCCATCCGACCAATCCATCCAATCAGTTGACCCAATCGGTCCATCCAATCAGCCGGCCTGACCAGTCCATGCAATCAGCTGGCAATACCAGTCTTTCCAATCAGCCGACAATACCAGTCCATCCAATCAGCTGGCCTGACCAGTCCATGCAATCAGCCGGCAATACCAGTCCATCCAATCAGCTGGCCTGACCAGTCCATCCAATAAACTGGCAATACCAGTCCATCCAATCAGCTTGCCTGACCAGTCCATCCAATCAACTGGCAATACCAGTCATCCAATCAGCCGGCAATACCAGTCCATCCAATCAGCCAACAGTACCAGTCCATCCAATCAGCCGGCAATACCAGTCCGTCCAATCAGCCAACAGTACCAGTCCGTCCAATCAACCAACAATACCAGTCCATCCAATCAGCTGGCCTGACCAGTCCATCCAATCAACTGGCAATACCAGTCCATCCAATCAGCCAACAGTACCAGTCCATCCAATCAACCAACAATACCAGTCCATGCAATCAGCTGGCAATACCAGTCTTTCCAATCAGCCGACAATACCAGTCCATCCAATCAGCTGGCCTGACCAGTCCATGCAATCAGCCGGCAATACCAGTCCATCCAATCAGCTGGCCTGACCAGTCCATCCAATCAACTGGCAATACCAGTCCATCCAATCAGCTGGCCTGACCAGTCCATCCAATCAACTGGCAATACCAGTCATCCAATCAGCCGGCAATACCAGTCCGTCCAATCAGCCAACAGTACCAGTCCATCCAATCAGCCGGCAATACCAGTCCGTCCAATCAGCCAACAGTACCAGTCCGTCCAATCAACCAACAATACCAGTCCATCCAATCAGCTGGCCTGACCAGTCCATCCAATCAACTGGCAATACCAGTCCATCCAATCAACCAACAATACCAGTCCATCCAATCAGCCGGCAATACCAGTCCGTCCAATCAGCCGGCAATACCAGTCCGTCCAATCAGCCAACAGTACCAGTCCGTCCAATCAACCAACAATACCAGTCCATCCAATCAGCTGGCAATACCAGTCCGTCCAATCAGCCAACAGTACCAGTCCGTCCAATCAACCGACAATACCAGTCCATCCAATCAGCTGGCAATACCAGTCTTTCCAATCAGCCGACAATACCAGTCCATCCAATCAGCTGGCAATACCAGTCCATCCAATCAGCCAGAAATACCAGTCCATCCAATCAGCCGGCAATACCAGTCAGACGAAACTTGTTGCTCTGTGGTACATGTATTATTAATAAGTATTGTTCATTGCAATACAATAAATACAATCACAGTTCTTAGAAATATTAATCAATAAAGAAAGATTTCTTTATTACGAACTTGAAGTTAACACAAGATTCAATTTGATATACTAGTACATGTAAGGTATCGTATAGGAGAAATTGTTGCTAGATTTTGGTTTGATTTATAATGTTGATGGACATGTATAGATGTGTCAACCTACTGCAAATAGTTATCATGCATGACTGTAAGAAGCTGCTTTTATAGTGATGAGTAGGTCGGGTGTATGTTAAACTAAAATGGTTAAAATTGTATTTGTGTCCAGAAATATGAAACTGCGCTGTATGCTTGAGTTCCCTTCTTTCTATTACAGCAATATTGATAAACTTGAGAAAAGTTATTTATGTACATTGAATTTCTTAGTTATTATAATTTGTTAGGGAGAAATGGAGCAGAGAGTCGAACAAATACAAGACTACCTTAGATAAAATAAGATCATATATTTTTCAAGTACATTAGAGTGACTTTACAGCACAAAATGCCCAGAAAATGCTTTTCTACGTATAAATACCATTGCTACTAATGCTTCCCAAATAATTCGAACACTAACTTTCTATACATAAACAGTGTAAGTCGTGATAGCGCGTTCGCTTCAGGTGCGAAAGGTCCCGAGTTTGAGCTCCGCTGGAGCCGTTACGATTGTGCCCTTAGGCAAGGTTTGCATTTAAATTCCACGATGGATTCCGTCAGGAATGAGGTCTCGAGAGTGATTAATATCAGTTGTAAGAACTTGTTTCACAATGGAGCTAAAATTAATTTGTACAAACTAAGAGTCCATTTCAGAAATGCAAGGGACTATAATGTAAAAGTATTATATTTCTCCCAGGGACATACTCTATCCTGGTGTAGACACTGAGGGTGCATCTGCTACCTTAATGTACTCGTCCTGGAAATATTGTGTATATTTTATTCACATCCTCAATGATGACAAACTTTATCCTGATGTAGACACTGAGGGTGCATCTGCTACCTTAATGTACTCGTCCTGGAAATATTGTGTATATTTTATTCACATCCTCAATGATGACAAACTTTATCCTGATGTAGACACTGAGGGTGCATCTGCTACCTTAATGTACTCGTCCTGGAAATATTGTGTATATTTTATTCACATCCTCAATGATGACAAACTTTATCCTGATGTAGACACTGAGGGTGCATCTGCTACCTTAATGTACTCATTCTGGAAATATTGTGTATATTTTATTCACATCCTCAATGATGACAAACTTTATCCTGATGTAGACACTGAGGGTACAGTATATACTACACTTACTCATATAATCTCATTAGTTTAAGTCTGAGAGGATCCAACAGCATTCGGTTGCAACCACATTTTCTTGATCCGTCTGTCGTCTGTTCATCGGCATGTCTGTCGATCAACAATTACTTTGAACGGTATCTAATTCTAAGTCGCTATTCCAATTTTGAAAACATTTCACAGCAAATATTTGGAAAACAATTTTGCCATATAATGGGAAAATACATGCTGTAGAAATTTGCGTTTTCACCGATGTAGTGTCGATGATGATGTTTTACATTTATATATCGTCGCTACCGGTTGCTCATATGAGCGACGCTGAGGAGATTAGTCATTTTATATGTCTCCTCTGGTTCTTTTACCTGCACGGTATAAAGCGCCGACACAAGATCTCTGTTTAAAGTCCCATGTGAAAGATTGTTAATTTTATTAGGATCAGACGGGGGGGGGATCAAACCTGCGATCTCTGGATTACCAGTCCAGCGTGTTAACCACTGGACTACAGATCCGTCTGTAGATGTAGTGTCACTTATGATATGTCTTGGGTTGGATGTATTTACTTGAAACATTTGTGTAACAGTACACTTACATGACAGGGTTCATTCTAGGTCAGAATTTTTGGGAGAAGTGAGAAAACGCTTGATCACTTCCTTAAATGGTGTTCTTTAATATACTTATACAAAATAGGGTTAACTCTTTCAACCCCAAGTAACTGACATGGATTGGTGCATGCTATTTTTAGACCAATAAATTAATAAGAAAATTACCTTTGGACCAGTTCATTTATCAAAATGGGTAATTTTATCTAAAAATAGTAATAATTATTACTGGCAAAAAAGTGCAGATCCTGATGAGACGGCTCGTTACGAGCCGGCTCATCTGGATCTACACTTTTCATAAGCCTATTTAGAGGCCTGTGGGGTTGAAAGGGTTAAAATGCACAGTACAACCATTAAATACAACATTTGAATAGGAGTGCTTTATAATGTTACTAGACACAATTTGGTTTGAAAATCGTAAAAACCAAAAAATATTAAAGTTGGGCCACAGAGGGCGAAGTCAGGGTCCCTAGGGCGACAATTTCGCCCACATCGCCCTCTAGAATGATCTCTGCATGATAGCAAGCCTTTAGAAATTGTGAAGTCATTTTTAACAGGAATGTTACTTTAATGAATGATATTTATGTAGGAGGCGATAGGAAAACGTCGACTCCAATCTTAACTGTTGTCATTGTGTCGTCTCCTTAGGTTACTGAAGCAAGATATAATGGACCTGAAGCAGGAAGCTTCACAGCACAGGATGGACCAAGCTGACTTCAGGAGAGATATCAACAGGTATCATATATCTCTTGTCAATAGATAACGTGGATCACATTGACAATGTATAGTCTGTCGTAGATAACACCCACCGCATCACATTGACAATGTATAGTCTGTCGTAGATAACACCCACTGCATCACATTGACAATGTATAGTCTGTCATAGATAACACCTACCTGATCACATTGACAATGTATAGTCTGTCGTAGATAACACCTACCTGATCTCATTGACAATGTATAGTCTGTCGTAGATAACACCCACCAGATCACATTGACAATGTATAGTTTAGATAACATCCACCAGATCACATTGACAGCATATAGTCTTGGACTAGCTCTATATAACCATACTCGTGTTGAAGAGGCATAAGCCAATAAACAAATTAAAGTCTACGGTGTGTCATTTCAGATTAAAGTCTACTGTGTTATTTCAGGTTAGAGTCTAAGGTGTGTTATTTCAGGTTAAAGTCTATGGTGTGTCATTTCAGATTAAAGTCTACGGTATGTCATTTCAGATTAAAGTCTACGGTATGTCATTTCAGATTAAAGTCTATGGTGTGTCATTTCAGATTAAAGTCTAAGGTGTGTTATTTCAGGTTAAAGTCTAAGGTGTGTTATTTCAGGTTAAAGTCTAAGGTGTGTTATTTCAGATTAAAGTCTACGGTGTGTCATTTCTGGTTGAAGTCTACGGTATGTTATTTCAGATTAAAGTGTACGATGTGTTATTTCAGGTTAAAGTCTACGGTGTGTTATTTCGTGTTAAAGTCTACGGGTGTGTTATTTCAGGTTAAAGTCTACGGTGTGTTATTTCAGATTAAAGTGTACGGTGTGTTATTTCAGGTTAAAGTCTATGGTGTGTTATTTCAGGTTAAAGTCTACGGTGTGTCATTTCAGGTTAAAGTCTATGGTGTGTTATTTCAGGTTAAAGTCTACGGTGTGTCATTTCAGGTTAAAGTCTACTGTATGTTATTTCAGGCTAAAGTCTACGGTGTGTTATTTCAGGTTAAAACGAGAGTTGGAGGAAGAGAAGGCTATAAGCAAACTACACATCAACAAGTCTCCTGAACAAACTGTGAAACCCGTCGTTCTCAAACAAGCTTCTAAACCTCACAGAAAGTCACAGAAATATAAACACAACTTCAATACTAGTGCTAGCAAAAAGGTAGATAATCAGTATTGTGTTCTTTATGTTCTTACATTCTGATGTTTGATTTCAATTGAAAATTATAAACCACCATTTAACCCATTCAACCCCAAATAGCTGACATGGACTGGTGCGTGATATTTTCAGACCAATAAATTAATAAGAAAATTACCTTTGGACCAGTTCATTTATCAAAATGGGTAATTTTATCTAACAATAGTAATAATTATTACTGGCAAAAAAGTGCAGATCCTGATGAGACGGCTTGTCACGAGCCGGCTCATCTGGATCTACACTTTTCATAAGCCTATTTAGAGGCCTGTGGGGTTGAAAGGGTTAAATCCAGTTTTTCTGGATAACTATCTCTACATTTAGTGTAGACTGAATAATAATTGACAAATTTAATTTGTAACTTTATTAAAGCTCAGTCCTTTGTGTTGGAATCCTTCGTTTTTACTGTTGTACCGTAACCAGATGTTGCGTTATGATAAATGTGATTTTATCCAAATCATGTTAATTAATTGATTTATAGATATGTACCCATTGAATATACTGTAGGATATCTGTCGAGATATAGTAATATAATAATTATAAGATAAGAAAGTGGATGAAAATTCATAACATATGGTGCAAAGGAAGTAACGATAAAAACAGAGGAACAACTTAAAGACTACTTTTAGGGAGTATTCAGGGGCAGTAACTGACCTATGTCTCTCATAGATATATGGTAAGTTGTCCACCCCTTCATATTTCAGTATTGTAATATTATGTTTGTCATTCTCAACTTGTCATTCAGTTTGATGACTTGATAGAAGAAGGCTGGGAAGAGATGTCAGAAGGCTCCGATGCTGAAGAGTAAATACATGATTATAATATATGTGATATACGTAATGTTCTTATAACATAAGTTTAATCGCTCTCGAGACGTCATTCCTGATGGAATCCATTGTCATGAAGGAGAGAAGAGACGATGTGGACGAGTCTTGCCGTGGTTCTGACAGGGTTTAAACTCCCAACCTCTCCACTACTAGCGTAGATAATCAGACGGATATAATGTCCAGTGGTAACACGCTGGACTGGTAATCCAGGGATCGCAGGTTCGATCCCCCGTCTGACACTAATAAAATTAACAGTCTTTCAGATGGGACGTTAAACCAAGGTCTCGTGTCGGTGCTTTACACCGTGCACATAAAAGAACCAGAGGAGATTCTGGAATGGGTCTCTGTCTGTATCATGCACTATCCTCCAAAATCTAAAATAACTAATCTCTTCAGGAGGCGTCACTCATATGGGCAACCGGTAGCAACGATAAATAAACGTAAAACACACAGATAATCGCACATGAAGTGCATCATTATAAACAAATGTGCGAAGCGGAATGGTGGACTGACATCACTTCCTGGTGTAATGGTACTGAGTTTACCATGATGTGCGATTGTCTATCACTGACAGGGTCACGAGTTCGAGCCTACTCATGCTGTGTCTCTTTTTTGAAAAAGTTGTTTCTTACGTAGGTTGGTGCACCAAGTACTGGTTAACTGCTTGAGCCTGCCCAGGAAAGGTGTTATTTGATAAAACTGCCCGCCAGATCAAACTGGTGCTGATGAAGGCATAAAACCCGAACAAGCAACCAAACAAACAAATAAACTACCGCCGATAGACAAGGACTGGATAAGCTGAAAAATCATGCAGTAACAAAACAGGCAAGTGGCATACCCCGGGCGCCTTTACATGTTTATACAGGCTTGTTATCTTGTTCACAGTGCTATTGAGACTGGGACTGATACGTTGGGTAGGAGAATCGTTCATCGCTCGCAACACCATGGCAACCCCGACAGCTCCACCCCTGATTCAAGCTTAGACCCTCCTGATTATAGAACAAGATGGGTAAGTGATTAAAACGTTTTCATTTTTGTCTCGCCTTCTTTGTGTGAAAGCGAAACTAAGCGGTCACCTTTCCGGTGGCAGCGACGGCTGCGTCAACAATTACATATTTGTATATAGCTTAAAAAACGTCAAATATAATGCTTTGATAACTTGCATACTGTTTCTAGGTGTTGATCCCTGCCATCTTAACAAATCCCACACCCCAAGGGTGACCGTGAACCTGAATTGTGGCCAAACACAGTCTGATGAAAGAAATTACTTATGCGTAAAGTCAAATCAATCATTGTCATTTCTCAATCATAGGTATTTCTTTGAAGCTGCATACACATACAAGGAGACTATTTCTCTACACCCTCAGTCCCCACCCCCAAGAGTGACCGTGAACTTTGGCCTAAAATAGTCTTTCAGAAATGATTTATGCATTAAAAAAAAGTCATAAATTATAATTTCTCAAAAACCATCAAACTTATTGCTTTGACATATCCGAGTACTAATTCTCCCCCCCCCCCCCACAGTAAGTCCCCCCCCCCCCCTCACACCTAATTAACAATATATTACTTTTCTCAAAATATGATGAGTATGTTGTAGTTATTGTAATCTCCACATATATTGACAGAGTGAAGCAATCATTAGAGATGATGATGATGATGATTGTATATCTGGTGATTATGATGATTGTATATCTGGTGATTATGATGATTGTATTTCTGGTGATGATGATGATTGTATTTCTGGTGATGATGATGATGATTATGATGATTGTATTTCTGGTGATGAACTGTTTGTCTGTATATTCCAATTGAAATATGTTGCCCTTGTTACAGAGTGGATCTATGAAACAGTCTGCTCGAGCCGAGCATGCATCCGTGAGGCACGTGGAGAGGTTGCAGGAACCTCCGCCTCCAGCCAGACACACACAAGCACGTGCTCACAGAGGTAATGGATATATGATATTCTAGCACTTTCATTTATTCAGACATAATTTATATAAGTTTAGTTTAGCTCGATTGCGAAACAAGTTCTTACAACTTTTATTAATCACTCTCGAGACCTCATTCCTGATGGAATCCATCACCACGAGGGAGAGAGAAGAAGCTATGTGGAAATTCAAAGCCTTGCCTAAGGACATCGTAACGGCTCCAGTGGGGCTTGAACACCGGGCCTTTCGCACCTGAAATGACTGCGCTACTACTGTGCTATCACGACTTCATCAGAAGTTTGTCGATTTTGAAAACTTCGTCTTGTATGTTTTTCACAAACAGTATGTCTTAAAGTCCTGTTTAAAAAAATTGTATTGTATGTGAGTATCCAGTTGTTTATGTCAATAATTTTAATAAAACACGGTAAATGTGATGTACGCACATTCATTTTGTTTGCTACGGAGAAACGAAGCTATGGAGAAAACCAAACGAAAAATAGACATTCCTAGTTGAAAAAGATTATCATTTTAAACAATGTTCAAGTATATTTAAAACGTTATGTGTCTTTAGATCATAGCTTGTGAAAAAGGTTGGATATTTTTACTGTTAAATGTGGATAATGCCTGTTTTGTAACACCTACATTTGTATGAGTGTATGAATACAACCATTTTAGAAGTTTGAACAGGAATATGAATTTAATCAAGCAATATTGCTTCAGACTTTTTAAGACACAATTATGGTTTTGCTACATAATTTGTTTGTTTTTGATGTTTAACGTTGCACCGCGTTGCTCCAACAGCTTGGTCATACGGCAACCAACAGCTTGGTCATACGGCAACCAACAGCTTGGTCATACGGCAACCAACAGCTTGGTCATATGGCAACCAACAGATTGGTCATATGGCAACCAACAGCCTGGTCATATGGCAACCAACAGCTTGGTCATACAGCAACCAACAGCGTGGTCATACGGCAACCAACAGCTTGGTCATATGGCAACCAACAGATTGGTCATATGGCAACCAACAGCCTGGTCATATGGCAACCAACAGCTTGGTCATACAGCAACCAACAGCTTGGTCATACGGCAACCAACAGCTTGGTCATATGGCAACCAACAGCTTGGTCATACGGCAACCAACAGCCTGGTCATACGGCAACCAACAGTTTAGGTCATACAGCAACTTTGCAGCTATTGTTGGTGGATGATGACCCTGTGTGCCCCTTTGAGCAGTATTTCAGGCATGGGTGGTCACCCATGTAAAACCACTAACCTTTCACAAGCCAGCTGGATAGCTTCCTCACATGAAATAATTTGACACCCACAGTGGGATTCGAACCAGCAGTGGTGAGGGGCAAGTGATTTGAAGTCAAAGACCGTAACCACTCGGCCACAGAGTCCCTTTTTGCTTGATAAATAAATATGTAATTTATAATAATAATCAGTAAAAACATTACTATTATTTCACAGTACATGTCGTGTACAGAGATACTGCTACCTCACCGTTGTCATCACCTGTCAAAGAGTTGCCAATTCAGAGAAAGTCCCCGGCCTACAATATTGTAGTTAGGCAGTTGCGACCGATGAAACAAAGAGTTGGCTATCTCCAACAACAGGTATGTTGGTCACTCTCGCAAGATAACAAGTTTGAGAAAGTCCCTGGTCTACAATAAATAGTTAGGCATTTTATGACATATGGCTATGAAGCGAATTGTAGGTAGGTTGAACAGTATCAAACTGATGGTCTGAGATCTCATGTATTAGTGCTATGCACCGGGAATGTAAAAGAACCAGGGATGCTTCTGGAATTGAATATCTTCTATATCATGCAATATCTTCCAAAACTAATATGAATAAATAGGTGTCGCCCCAATTAACTAGGGGAAATATGATAAATAAACGTATCCAAAAAGAATAAGAGTATGAAATGGATAAATAGTTTGAGAAGTCCCCCTCCTACAATACTGTAGTTAGGCAGTTAGTGAAAGGGTATGTAGGTTGAAAGGTATGAAATGGAAAAATAGTTTGAGAAGTCCCCCTCCTACAATACTGTAGTTAGGCAGTTAGTGAAAGGGTATGTAGGTTGAAAGGTATGAAATGGATAAATAGTTTGAGAAGTCCCCCTCCTACAATACTGTAGTTAGGCAGTTAGTGAAAGGGTATGTAGGTTGAAAGGTATGAAATGGAAAAATAGTTTGAGAAGTCCCCCTCCTACAATACTGTAGTTAGGCAGTTAGTGAAAGGGTATGTAGGTTGAAAGGTATGAAATGGATAAATAGTTTGAGAAGCCCCCTCCTACAATACTGTAGTTAGGCAGTTAGTGAAAGGGTATGTAGGTTGAAAGGTATGAAATGGATAAATAGTTTGAGAAGCCCCCTCCTACAATACTGTAGTTAGGCAGTTAGTGAAAGAGTATGTAGGTTGAAAGGTATGATATGGATAAATAGTTTGAGAAGTCCCCCTCCTACAATACTGTAGTTAGGCAGTTTGTGAAAGGGTATGTAGGTTGAAAGGTATGAAATGGATAAATAGTTTGAGAAGTCCCCCTCCTACAATACTATAGTTAGGCAGTTAGTGAAAGGGTATGTAGGTTGAAAGGTATGAAATGGATAAATAGTTTGAGAAGTCCCCCTCCTACAATACTGTAGTTAGGCAGTTAGTGAAAGGGTATGTAGGTTGAAAGGTATGAAATGGATAAATAGTTTGAGAAGTCCCCCTCCTACAATACTGTAGTTAGGCAGTTTGTGAAAGGGTATGTAGGTTGAAAGGTATGAAATGGATAAATAGTTTGAGAAGTCCCCCTCCTACAATACTGTAGTTAGGCAGTTTGTGAAAGGGTATGTAGGTTGAAAGGTATGAAATGGATAAATAGTTTGAGAAGTCCCCCTCCTACAATACTGTAGTTAGGCAGTTAGTGAAAGGGTATGTAGGTTGAAAGGTATGAAATGGATAAATAGTTTGAGAAGTCCCCCTCCTACAATACAGTAGTTAGGCAGTTAGTGAAAGGGTATGTAGGTTGAAAGGTATGAAATGGATAAATAGTTTGAGAAGTCCCCCTCCTACAATACTGTAGTTAGGCAGTTAGTGAAAGAGTATGTAGGTTGAAAGGTATGAAATGGATAAATAGTTTGAGAAGTCCCCCTCCTACAATACTGTAGTTAGGCAGTTAGTGAAAGAGTATGTAGGTTGAAAGGTATGAAATGGATAAATAGTTTGAGAAGTCCCCCTACTACAATACTGTAGTTAGGCAGTTAGTGAAAGGGTATGTAGGTTACAATTGGCGACAGAAGTGACGCAGAGACAAAACTTCGGACAGAGTGAACCCTGTATATTGTACAGTGTCTGTGACTAGAGGCAGGCTTTTCTAGATGTATGATACTGACTGGATAATTAACACACTGTATTTATTCAGGTGGTGACTCTGAGGGACTCCCGGGCAGCAGCATTGAAGTCTGTTGAGGAGTTGAAGGAGTCAAATACACAACTACAGGCAGACCTCAACCTAGCCACCCAGAGGCTGAGGGTGTCCAAGCAGAGCATACAGGTCAGTACTAACTGGGTTTGAGCACACTGGTGGACCGCAATCATATCCTTAATTCTAACTAACAATAAAATATTATAGATTTCATTTCATTCCAAACCAACAAAACGAATGGATCTCACAAACTCCCCTAATGGGGGAGACATATTGTTGTCTGTCAGTCCGGTTTCCTTGTCTGTGCTTCATTTCTAAAACCCCTTGTTGGATTTCACCAGGCTTGGCATGAAGCATCAGTTTGATATTGTGTTGTGCATATTATAACCTAGTTCCGGTTGGATGAATATTTGTGGATTCACAGCCATATGGATATTTTTATAGCACAAAGATTGTCCGCGTTTCATCTCCAAAACCCCAAAAACTTGGCAGGAAACATCAGTATGATGTCTACATACTGTAACCCCGTTCCGGTTGAATGATTTTTTTTGTGGATTTACGGCCATTTGAACATTTTTATAGCACAAAGCTTGTCCATAATTCATCTCCAAAACTGCGCATTACTACCTTTGTGTGACTTTAATTGCAATGACCTTCCATGTTTTATTCCTCCGCTGAAGTAACAGTGAGTGAGTGGGGAAACATACTTTTTTGTTCCAAATACAATTTCTAGTTTTCTTTGCTGTACATGAATACATTATTGGCAATGAAAGGTTCTGAGAAGATGGATGATTTCTAAAATGTTCACATGTCAGATTTCCAATCCAATCCATCATTGCCATAGAAACCGGTTTACTATATTGTGAGAAATAAATCTACCACCTTCATAGAGTTGCAGATAAGGAAATCCCACCCGAGGGCTGAGGATGCGTGCAATGAACTTGGCAGAACTTCTTTGCACGCATCTTCAGCCCTCGGGTCGGATTTCCTTATCTGCAACTCCTGGAGGTTCTAGATTCACTTTATAGCATTATTGTTAGCATATATAATGTGATGTGTTTGTTTACAGTCTCACCTTTATTGATAATGACCAGTCTCAAGGTCACTCAGGTGGTACCCAGTTTGTAAGTTCATGACTTTTGTGAATAGATACTCACCGAGCCATTCACGAGAATTCATCCAACTTTACAATTTATAAACTGCCTTTTATGTCTCTTTGTGTTTCAACTCTGAACTCTACATTATTTCTCCAAGTGGCTTGCAGAAGGTTGGTGGTTCTATCTGGGTTCCAGAATTTGCTTGGAATACTGAGTAGGGGGCTTCTGGTGTAGTCCTATACTAATCAAGACCTAGAGTAGGGGGCTTCTGGTGTAGTCCTATACTAATCAAGACCTAGAGTAGGGGGCTTCTGGTGTATTCCTATACTAATCAAGACCTAGAGTAGGGGGCTTCTGGTGTAGTCCTATACTAATCAAGACCTAGAGTAGGGGGCTTCTGGTGTATTCCTATACTAATCAAGACCTAGAGTAGGGGGCTTCTGGTGTAGTCCTATACTAATCAAGACCTAGAGTAGGGGGCTTCTGGTGTAGTCCTATACTAATCAAGACCTAGAGTAGGGGGCTTCTGGTGTATTCCTATACTAATCAAGACCTAGAGTAGGGGGCTTCTGGTGTATTCCTATACTAATCAAGACCTAGAGTAGGGGGCTTCTGGTGTAGTCCTATACTAATCAAGACCTAGAGTAGGGGGCTTCTGGTGTATTCCTATACTAATCAAGACCTAGAGTAGGGGGCTTCTGGTGTAGTCCTATACTAATCAAGACCTAGAGTAGGGGGCTTCTGGTGTATTCCTATACTAATCAAGACCTAGAGTAGGGGGCTTCTGGTGTATTCCTATACTAATCAAGACCTAGAGTAGGGGGCTTCTGGTGTATTCCTATACTAATCAAGACCTAGAGTAGAGGGCTTCTGGTGTAGTCCTATACTAATCGAGACCTAGAGTAGGGGGCTTCTGGTGTAGTCCTATACTAATCAAGACCTAGAGTAGGGGGCTTCTGGTGTATTCCTATACTAATCAAGACCTAGAGTAGGGGGCTTCTGGTGTATTCCTATACTAATCAAGACCTAGAGTAGGGGGCTTCTGGTGTAGTCCTATACAATCGAGACCTAGAGTAGGGGGCTTCGGTGTAGTCCTATACTAATCAAGACCTAGAGTAGGGGGCTTCTGGTGTTTCCTATACTAATCAAGACCTAGAGTAGGGGCTTCTGGTGTAGTCCTATACTAATCAAGACTAGAGTAGAGGGCTTCTGGTGTAGTCCTATACTAATCGAGACCTAGAGTAGGGGGCTTCTGGTGTATCCTATACTAATCAAGACCTAGAGTAGGGGGCTTCTGGTGTATTCCTACACTAATCAAGACCTAGAGTAGAGGGCTTCTGGTGTAGTCCTATACTAATCGAGACCTAGAGTAGGGGGCTTCTGGTGTAGTCCTATACTAATCAAGACCTAGAGTAGGGGGCTTCTGGTGTATTCCTATACTAATCAAGACCTAGAGTAGGGGGCTTCTGGTGTAGTCCTATACTAATCAAGACCTAGAGTAGAGGGCTTCTGGTGTAGTCCTATAATAATCGAGACCTAGAGTAGGGGGCTTCTGGTGTAGTCCTATACTAATCAAGACCTAGAGTAGGGGGCTTCTGGTGTATTCCTATACTAATCAAGACCTAGAGTAGGGGGCTTCTGGTGTATTCCTACACTAATCAAGACCTGGAGTAGGGAGCTTCTGGTGTAGTCCTATATTAATCGAGACCTAGAGTAGGGAGCTTCTGGTGTAGTCCTACACTAATCGAGACCTGGAGTTACCAAATCTCTGAACCCAAAATAAAACAACTCGTTAATTTCATCATTTTCTTCATTATGTTTTTAGAAGTTGAACAACGACCTTGACAAACTGCATCAGGAGAAGAAAGAGATGGAGACGAGACTTACGCAGAAAATGGAGACCATAGGATCCATAGAAAGCGGACATTCCGACCATGACTGGAAGATACTCGAGTCTAGACTGAAGGTGAGTACAGATAGACACCATCGGATCCATAGATACCGGACATTCCGACCACGACTGGAAGATACTCGAGTCTAGACTGAAGGTGAATACAGATCGACACCACCGGATCCATAGAAACCGGACATTCTTACCACAACTGGAAGATAATCGTGTCTAGACTGAAGGTGAGTACAGATCGACACCACCGGATCCATAGAAAGCGGACATTCTGACCACAACTGGAAGATATTCGAGTCTAGACTGAAGGTGAGTACAGATCGACACCACCGGATCCATAGTAAGCGGACATTCTGACCACGACTGGAAGATACTCGAGTCTAAACTGAAGGTGAGTACAGATAGACACCATCGGATCCATAGAAACCGGACATTCTGACCATGACTGGAAGATACTCGAGTCTAGACTGAAGGTGAGTACAGATAGACACCATCGGATCCATAGAAAGCGGACATTCCGACCACGACTGGAAGATATTCGAGTCTAGACTGAAGGTGAGTACAGATAGACACCATCGGATCCATAGAAAGCGGACATTCCGACCACGACTGGAAGATATTCGAGTCTAGACTGAAGGTGAGTACAGATAGACACCATCGGATCCATAGAAAGCGGACATTCCGACCACGACTGGAAGATACTCGAGCCTAGACTGAAGGTGAGTACAGATAGACACCATCGGATCCATAGAAACCGGACATTCCGACCACGACTGGAAGATACTCGAGTCTAGACTGAAGGGGAGTACAGATCGACACCACCGGATCCATACAAACCGGACATTCTGACCACGACTGGAAGATACTCGAGTCTAGACTGAAGGTGAGTACAGATAGACACCATCGGATCCATAGAAAGCGGACATTCTGACCACGACTGGAAGATATTCGAGTCTAGACTGAAGGAGAGTACAGATAGACACCATCAGATCCATAGAAACCGGACATTCTGACCATGACTGGAAGATACTCGAGTCTAGACTGAAGGTGAGTACAGATAGACACCATCGGATCCATAGAAAGCGGACATTCTGACCACGACTGGAAGATATTCGAGTCTAGACTGAAGGAGAGTACAGATAGACACCATCAGATCCATAGAAACCGGACATTCTGACCATGACTGGAAGATACTCGAGTCTAGACTGAAGGTGAGTACAGATAGACACCATCGGATCCATAGAAAGCGGACATTCTGACCACGACTGGAAGATATTCGAGTCTAGACTGAAGGAGAGTACAGATAGACACCATCAGATCCATAGAAACCGGACATTCTGACCATGACTGGAAGATACTCGAGTCTAGACTGAAGGTGAGTACAGATAGACACCATCGGATCCATAATGTGGTACGACAGTTGAAGCATGATAAAGTCTGTATTGTTTACTTTGTTTACAGGGTTGTAGTAATGAGTTAGCACGACAGAATAATGTGGTACGACAGTTGAAGCAGGAAAATGAACATCTCAATGATCAAGCCAGGATACTACAAGACAAGTATGTCATTCTCATATTGTACGAAACAGTGAAAACCAAGATTTAATTTGTCTTTCAAAAGGCAAGCTTTAATCAAATACTAATATATTTAGGCCCACAACAATTTGCCGGAACCCATTTTCAATTGGGTAGATTAAAACTCTTAAGAATGTTATCCAAGGAACACATCACAGCGGGAGTGGATGAATTGTTATCAATTTATAGCAGCGTTATTTGAGGTTGTTGCTGTGTCACAGAGGTCTGATTTATAACTGCCGTATCATAAACCTGGCTTATGAGTTTCAATCTTCCTAAAGCTTTTCTCAAGTCTCGAACTTAGTATCAAGCTTTGAGCTGGAAAAAAATATTTGCATTCAACCAATCCTAATTATCACAGGAATTTTGCATCGAGTATTCCATGTCCCGGATAAAATTATTAACTTGGTTATTATTATTATATTGGAAACGAGGACTTATTGTCATGGACTGCATTAGTACAACATGTGGTTGTTATTATCATGTTCATTTCATATCTGATATATCCATGCCAGAATGTCAGGGGAGGTAACTGCAAGGTAGGGTTGCATACATGTATATGTGAACCATATCTCAGCTGTTAGATTTGTAGTAGAATGACATGAGGAGACATGTATATTACAGAGTAAACAGAGCGGAGAGAGACAGCAGTCAGAAGCGGACGTTGTTGGAGGACCAGAGATCTCGAGTAAAACAAGCGCTGGAGAGTGCTAAAGCCGATGCTGAATCTCTCGTACGTTAACATTAATATCATGCCGTTATATTCTTAGAATAGCTCAATCAGGTGTGTAGATATAGAGAATATTTGTCGTTAGTGTAAGATAGATAGTGATCACAGAAATTTGTATTTCCTTGAGATGATCACGAGAAATAAAATCCCATCTTGCACTAACAAACACAAATCTTCTTTTTCTTTTATGATTTCAAATGAATTTTGCTAATGTAATATTTGTTTTCAAATTGTATTCATTTTAAATGCCCCTGTGGGAGCCTCATTGCACCACAATACAAAACCACTTCTGTTAGTGTGAACGTCTGTAATAAGAAATAGTTCCGGTATAATTTTCAAGTTTCAGTTTCCTGTCAAAATTAAAAACTACAGATAAAACAAATTCATTAGAATATATTGGTTTATAATCAACTAGTCATGAAAATCACTAAGATACAAAGGTACATCCAACGGCGGAGGAATACAAAACTCAAGCAGTGACAGAGAAAATGCCATCATTCACTGTTTCAAAGCAGTGAAAGGTGGAGTTTTCTTTCACATTCATTGGAAGGCATAAAAGAAAATGGGTTTAATTGCTGTGTTGGTTTTCCATTAATAACTGATTCATTTCTTAGAAATGACAATGTCCAGCAATTGTGACAAGATTACGGGTTGACTCGGAGCAGTGGTATGTCTCTCATCTGTATCATTAACCGCATTAAATGTCCTAACAATGATTAGTAAAAGTAATGATGTCACTATCAATATCAATGATGTTCTTGTGGGGTTGGGGGGTGAAAAATGCCTATGTTTTATTAATTTAAGGTTTGTTACATGTACAGTCAAACATGTGTTAAGCAGCAAGCCAAGGGACTCACAGAAAGTGGCTGCTTAATACAGGTTGGCTGCTTAATACAAGTGACCACTAACACAGGTTTTACTGTACATACAGTTATTCGATTTATTACAGGAACAGTTAGAGACCAGGATGAAATTACTACAGGATACAAATGATAAACAGAAGATTCAGGTAATTTGCTTGTTGGTACAGCCACCTGGCAGTGTAACTAGGTAGTGTTGGTACAGTCACCTGGCAGTGTAACTAGGTAGTGTTGGTACAGCCACCTTGCAGTGTAACTAGGTAGTGTTGGTACAGTCACCTGGCAGTGTAACTAGGTAGTGTTGGTACAGTCACCTGGCACTGTAACTAGGTAGTGTTGGTACAGCCACCTTGCAGTGTAACTAGGTAGTGTTGGTACAGCCACCTTGCAGTGTAACTAGGTAGTGTTGGTACAGTCACCTGGCAGTGTAACTAGGTAGTGTTGGTACAGTCACCTGGCAGTGTTGTACATCTGGAGGATATAAACATATGCTAAAATCTCAACCTCAATTTCACGACTTTTGACTAAGCGAAACATTAACCTGTCGTATCACTCGTGCGTGAGATCAAGGAAAATAAAATTTACCGCTTTAGTGAAAGATTTACTCTTGTATAAAGAGATATATAAAATTTAATAATTTGTGAATTAATTGCGGATTGCCTCCTATATGACGTGTTGTGCCGCAGATGAGATAGCTAGATAAACTGTCCAGCCCAGCTAGTGTAGTCATTCATGGATTCGTTGCAGATTGACTCGTACAAGAAGCGTCTCGGAGCTGTGACGAGGGAAAAGCGGGAATATGAGGAAAGATTCCTGAAACTGACGGCTGAAATAGATAAAAAGGTAACACATTCAACAAATGGGTGTCACTTGTATGAAAAACAATAATTGGGATGTTCCACATCTTTCCAAAGGATTGGGTATTTCTAAGCTCAAGTTTATTTCATAAATTGCTGCATTTTTCAGCTTTCTGCTGTTAATATCTTGTAAATTTTGTATACATTTCGTGAGTGGTTTCGATTGTTCACTTTAATCATGTATGCCTCCGTGGTCGAGTGCTTATGGTCGCTGACTTGTATTAGTTTATACAAATTTATTTTAGCTCGATTGCGAAACAAGTTCTTACAACTTATATTACTCACTCTGGAGACCTCATTCCTAATGGAATCCATCGCCATGAGGAAGAGAAAATGTGGAATTTAAATGCCTTGCATAAGTGTACAATCATAATGGCTCCAACGGGGCTTTCGCACCTGAAGCAAACACGCTTCCACTGCACTATCACAACTGACTTGTATACCACTGTAACCTATCATCACGCTCGGGCTGTGTCTATTCATATGAAAAAGTTGGCAATTTCTTACGGAGGTTGGGGCACCAAGTACTGGTTAACCGCTGGAGCCTGCCCAGGAAAGATGTAGCACCAAAATAGTGCTGATGTAAAACCCGATCATACAAACACTTCAATCATCTGCCTATTGTTGATATGGGTAGATTTCCATTATGTGAAATTATTGTACGTGAGTAAGCTCTCCTGCTGGCTAGCTGAAGATCTACCTAGGTACCACCTGTCTGTGCTTGGGGATCTACCTGGGTACCACCTGTCTGTGCCTGAGGATCTACCTGGGTGCCACCTGTCTGTGCCTGGGGATCTACCTAGGTACCACCTGTCTGTGCCTGAGGATCTACCTGGGTACCACCTGTCTGTGCCTGAGAATCTACCTGGGTACCACCTGTCTGTGCCTGAGGATCTACCTGGGTACCACCTGTCTGTGCCTGAGGATCTACCTGGGTACCACCTGTCTGTGCCTGGGGACCACCTGTCTGTGCCTGAGGATCTACCTGGGTACCACCTGTCTGTGCCTGAGGATCTACCTGGGTACCACCTGTCTGTGCCTGAGGATCTACCTAGGTATCACCTGTCTGTGCCTGAGGATCTACCTGGGTACCACCTGTCTGTGCCTGGGGATCTACCTGGGTACCACCTGTCTGTGCCTGGGGATCTACCTGGGTACCACCTGTCTGTGCCTGAGGATCTACCTGGGTACCACCTGTCTGTGCCTGAGGATCTACCTGGGTACCACCTGTCTGTGCCGGAGGATCTACCTGGGTACCACCTGTCTGTGCCTGAGGATCTACCTGGGTACCACCTGTCTGTGCCTGGGGATCTACCTGGGTACCACCTGTCTGTGCCTGAGGATCTACCTGGGTACCACCTGTCTGTGCCTGGGGATCTACCTGGGTACCACCTGTCTGTGCAGGAAATATGGCCGGAGGAGCACCTGTTAATTGTCCTCTGCCAATAAAAACTGGAAAGTCACCATATGACCTAAGCCTGTTTTTTTTTTTAAACTTTATTTATTTTACAACTATTGTGAAGCAAGTTTTAACAACTTATATTAATCACTCTCGTTGGCTCGGACGGAGGCGTATATGTGGTCATTCATATGGGAGAAAACCCACCTGTCTGATCTGGCGACAGGATCGAACCCGGGTCGCATTGGTGAGAAGTGAGCGCGCTAACCACTGCGCTAATTGGACAGCCAAAGCCTGTTGGAGTTACTTTAAACACAAAAGCAAACCTTGACTTTTTCCAGAATAAAGTGTTACTCGACAGTCATATGAAGAAACAGGAGCTGGAGACATCCTTGTCGGAGATGGAGAAGCTAGCCACACAGCAGATGAAGAGCCTGGCCCGGGAGAGCGAAGATGCGCTGGAGACAGCCAAAGATAAACTTCGGGAAATACACGAGATATTGCAGTCTTATCAAAGATTTGTCAGGGTAGGTAACTGATAAAGTATAATTAGAGGTTACCGAGAGTCTTTATTACTTTGATATGAATTTGAACATTTAATAATCGTAATAATGCTCTCCGTTATCCATTTATCAGGAATAAATCACAATTACTGAATTAGAAACACGAAACCAATTGAAATATTACCACAAAATTACAAACATCTGTTATCTGTCAAATTTGACACACTGAGAGGCTACAGGAAGTAAACAAACTATCACTGAGTGTGCATGCGTTATAACCTAGGAACTAGTTATGATATGGCTTTATCTTAGCAAACGTAATATCAGACTGGAAAACACAGCATATCAATCTGTGGTAGACAGTATTGTGGTTGGGAAATAACGTGGAAAAAACAGGCTAAAATTCATATCAGTAATAAATACATATAATAACAGCCGAGGATAAACTCTGGGAATACACAAGATACTGCCAGGGTAGATAACTTAAGTTTAAATCGTAACTAGCCAAGCAGAAGATGAACGGTCTAGCCCTGGAACTAGTTGGGGATAATCTCCAGGAAATACAGGAGACACTGAAATTCATGTATTGAACAATCAACCCAGTCTTAACACAGACGGACACCTGGGTAAAACCACAGACCCAAAATTAATTGTCAAATAGCAGTATGAAAATGGCTGCCGACGAAAAACACTTGCAATGACAGAACTTGTTATACTAGTTTCGTACGTGTTTGTACTCTGTCAGTAACGTCTTGTCCAATATTTGCAGCATCTAGGTCAGGAGATTGTGCGACGTACGCAGCAGACGCGATTTACCGTTAAAGAGCAGGAACAAAGGAAATCTGCTTCAGATAAATCGAATGCTTCGATGCAGCGAGCCCATGACCTTGCCAAGGATATACTAAACCTCAGCCAGTCAGATCTTGATGACATCATGAGTGCAGATGGTGAACACAACAAAATGGTAATCACTCTGCTTTGTACACCTTCAAATCTTGACATTAGATACATGAAAATGATTGAAATATTACCACAAAACTACAAACATCGCTCAAATTTGACACACTGGGAGGCTACAGGAAGTAAACAAACTAGCACCTACCCTGACCAAGGGTAAATAACTCTAACAGACTTATTTAGGGATATTTGGGTAGCAGCCTCATCTTTAACCTGCCAATCACACATAGTCGCTTTTGTAAAACAGCATAGAACCAGATCAAAGAACGTGCCGGCTGATCTGGATTTATGTTGTTTGTACATTCCGTCCAATTTATTCAGCCTGTTAAGGGTTAATAAGGAAACTATCAGAATAATCTGTGAAATAAACCCTTTAAAACACTCTTTGGCAGTAATTTATCATAAACTAGGGTCAAACGATATTTACTTAACTTACAGCGGGTTATCTGTTGCGGAGTGGGTACAGTTTCTATCTTGTAATCACTCGTCTTTCATCAGAGGTGCCAAATCATTTCATGTTAAAAAGCTTTACAACTGACTTGGTGTTCTACATGTGTGCTCGACCGGGACTGAAAATAACGCCCGCTGTAGTACCTGGGGTTTTCCTCAGTCTATTTAAGCTGTAAATGTGCGACATGACCAAAACGACCACCTCGGAACAGACCAACCTGAGAATACTGACCACTCACATAGATCTGTTATTTTCCTACAAAGACCGACTTGTCCCTCAATGTGTTTCATTCACAGGTTCCACTGTAATTTACACCTATAATTTAATATTTGAAATATTAATACTGACTTGGCTAAACTTTTGACCACTTCGTAACCAATGTGATGTTTTGTTCCCTAAGGAGACAGAATTGGAAACTGAGAGGAGACGCGACAAGAAATGGTCAAAGAAAGTTGAACGAACACAAAATAGCAAGGTACATTAACACAGTAATTCATAGATGCAGGCAGCTGTTCTCATGCTCATTGTCAGGACTAGCGGGCTGCAGGTTCGAATCTTAGGTGTCAAACTTCATCCCAATTGTCCATGTCCCTAGGCTCGAGTTTAACACCTGTAGAAATTATCTGTAAAATGGTTTCTGTATAGTTACAATGATCTCGGATTCTGCTCCTGTATTTCTACTAAATCCGTTCTTTACTTGAGAGGTCTCCAGTATTGAACAGTTTCAGAACAATTGAAGTTTCATACATCATGTGGCATTCAATGGACAACCCATTTTGAGTTTTACGTTTATTTATCGTCGCTACCGGACGCCTCATGAAGAGATTAGATTATTGGAGGATAGTGCAATGATACAGACATAGACCCATTCCAGAGACTCATCTGGTTCTTTTACGTACACAGTGTAAAGCACCGACACGAGACCTCGGTTTATAGTCCCATCTGATAGACTATTAATTTTATTAAGGTCAGACGGGGGATCGAACCTGCCTGAATTATCAGTCCAACGTGTTAACCACTGGACTACAGATCTGTCTGCGCACCCGTCTTACCTATTTAAAGTAAGAGAGCATTATATATGCTATATAAAGCCGGACCTCATGCCCAGTGTTTTGTCCGGAAAAGCAGATGAAGATTAGACATTTATACCAACATTAATTCTTAGAATATCTTGACATTATGTTTCTGTGACACATTGTACATACACCATTCTATGGAGCTCATTCCATTCTACCATTTACTGTTTCTAGGACGACTTTGCTATGGTGTTGATGGATCTTTTTCTACAAAAGATGGAAGAGAGGGTGGAGCTTTCTGCAAAACTACACACAAAACACAACCAATCACAGCCCAGGTTACAAACCAGCTGACCAATAGAATAATATGTCATAATTTGAAAATGAAAAATGATATTATTCCATACATTGTACATTCCTTTCAAGCCATAGATGCTGCTGATAAATATCCGTCCATTGCTTAAACAGATTACTACTTTTATACCCCTTGGTAAATGTAAATACTTTGCAATTTGTGTAGTACATCACCCGAGCATCTCCTTTAGTATTACTGATATCAATTGAGATCATCCACCTGTCCAATCAAACAATTGTTACAGGGCTTCTAAAATGTTCAAAACCAAATCGGTCCAAGCCGAAATCGACAGTCAGAACCTCCCCCCCCCCCCCCAGTCATTCTAATATTTTTGCGAGACCCCCCACCCTAGAAATATGTACAATCTGTGTTTTTTTATCATTTTTTAGAACAAGGCTTTTATTGTATAGTGTGCTGATATTTGAACAGTGAAGTGCGAGTCATTCATTAAAATCGAAAATCGCTGTGTACAACGGCCAGGTGTACTATATAAGACGAGTTGACTACTGTATGGGTTGACAGCGTACATGTATACATGTCAGAGCAGGTGTGCACAATGATTGAGCTTATTTACCCTCACCGAGGCGCATTGTGTTGCAAAACCACTTTCTAGAAACTAAACACAGAAATTCCATATCTATTTTTAGACACGCACCTGTTGTACTTTTTAAAAGCTCCGTAACAGTTACTTCCCTTATATAAATCACTGTTTGACAATTTAGTGCCTTGCGGGGGGGGGGGGGACATCTGTCTGGGATTAATTATGGCTTTGGGATTATCGGACAATAGTGGGGCAATCAACATGGATCAGTCAAGCAGGTCGTATATCAATCTTAGACCGGAAACCTATCGAGAGATTATATTTACCAATTTAGGTTTTTTAGAAAAATGTATTAGACCCATTCCTTGGCTTTTTCAACATTTTCTGGACCGATTTTTTATGACTAAAAGCCCCGATTGTTAAATATGATTATCAATTTTCCCCTTTGTTCATTGTAAAAACCGATTTTTATTTAAAATATGTGCATTTCCAACTGTAATGTACCTCTGTAAAGCGAACAGCAACTTGTCTTTGTCTTCATCAAATATGAAATGTTGTTCACTAATAATGAATCGGTTCTTTATAACTGTCATACTATATAAACATGTCTTGGCCTCCTTCTAAGCATGGCGGTGTTGAACTGTTTATTTTGGAGAAATGCAACTCATTATGAAAACCTCTGTTCCGATGGCCGTTCAGTTTAGAAGGATTTCACTGTAGTATAAATTATCTGTGATATGAAGAGTTAAATTTGCCGTGCCAGCACCCTAGAGGTTGCTGACTGCCAGGCATAATGTGTCTGTAATACATGTATATAATTTGAAAACATTATGGTTGAAGTGACCAATGAAACTTCACCTACAAGATGCAAGAAATATATTTGGTGTCTGATATGCACACCATATTTACGTATCGGACTATATTTCACCACGAGTACTGAACACGGAGATTCATCAATCTCAAATCCAGTGCTGTAGCTACCACTGGATCATGGATGCCGTGTGTTAACCTTTAACCGGACGAAATGTACAAACATTGATCCAGATCAGCCGCTGCATAACGCCGCATCTGATCAGGGTCCATGTTGTTTGCTATTCAGACAAGTGTTTTAGCTCCACTATGCGAATAGCAAACAACATAGAGCCATACTGTCTGATCTGGATCTATGCTGTTTGCTAAAGCGACTTTAGGTGTAATTGGCAGGTTATGGGTTAATAGGAAATTAATATTGTAATAAAATTAATATTCTATTAGAATGTATTATTTGTATTTCAAATTGCACGTTGTCTAGCACTGGACAGGCAAATCCATACAAAGTGTTATAACCTCCAGGTGACCCCCCCCCCCTCAAGTTGTTACGGTCATTGGCATCAAATCACTTTTCCCTCACCTCTGTAGATTTGAATCCCTCTGCCTTCTGTAGATTTGAATCCCTCTGCCTTCTGTAGATTTGAATCCCTCTGCCTTCTGTAGATTTGAATCCCTCTGCCCTCTGTAGATTTGAATCCCTCTGCCCTCTGGTGAGGTTAAGCTAACCAGCTGACTTGTGGAAGGTCGGTGGTTCTACTAATGCCCGTCAATACTGCTAGCAGGGGTATATGGGATATTAGCTGGAGAGTCGCCATAGCACCTAAGCTGTTGGTGCAACTTTTAACCCCAAAAACAAACCAGATGTATAACCTTCAGCTCTGGTACTTGCGTAATGACCTGGTTTTGGTATGTTACACCAACAATTTTGACAGTCATTAAACAGAAAGATATAGATTTCTTGATAACATTTCAGTCGGGGAATCACATTAGTTATAATCGTACAGACTATTCATAACATAGTTTTGCAAAATCCTGTAGAAATTCATTTTTTAGTTTGTTTCGTATTTTTGGTTTATTTCAAACCGTGTAAATGTTATTAGAATACAGTGCTACCTGCAGATATAGAACACTAAAAGAATGTATATAAAGACTATTAGAGACCTGATTTATGACAATAGACTGTATTATTTATTCATCATACATGTCTCTGTTTATATGTTTATTTATCATCGCTACCGGTTGCCCATATGAGCGACGCCTCCTGCAGAGATTAGTCATTTTTGGAGGATAGTACAATGATACAGATAGAGACACATTCCAGAATCTCCTCTGGTTCTTTTACGTGCACGATGTAAAGCACTGACATTTTATTAGGGTCAGACGGGGGATCGAACCTGCGATCCCTGGATTACCAGTCTAGCGTGTTACCACTGGACTACAGATCCGTCTGTTACATGTCTGTAGATTATACAATGTTTTTCAAATCACAAACCACATCCTGATTGGTTGAATTGAATGCATATCTTGGATTCAACTGTGGCTACATGAGATTTAGGTTAATATCCATATAAACGACAGCCATTTAGCTATCATGCAATGGATAAGTAGTCGCCATATCTATCCCACCTCCATAGATATTACTGTGGCTACATGAGATTTAGGTTAATATCCATATAAACGACAGCCATTTAGCTATCATGCAATGGATAAGTAGTCGCCATATCTATCCCACCTCCATAGATATTACTGAGACTACATAAGATTTAGGTTAATATCCATATAAACGACAGCCATTTAGCTATCATGCAGTGGATAAGTAGTCGCCATATCTATCCCACCTCCATAGATATTACTGGGACTACATAGAGATTTAGGTTAATATACTATTATATCTCCATACAAACGACAGCCATTTAGCTATCATGCAGTGGATAAGTAGTCGCCATATCTATCCCACCTCCATAGATATTACTGGGACTACATAGAGATTTAGGTTAATATCCATATAAACGACAGCCATTTAGCTATCATGCAGTGGATAAGTAGTCGCCATATCTATCCCACCTCCATAGATATTACTGGGACTACATAGAGATTTAGGTTAATATCCATATAAACGACAGCCATTTAGCTATCATGCAGTGGATAAGTAGTCGCCATATCTATCCCACCTCCATAGATATTACTGGGACTACATAGAGATTTAGGTTAATATCCATATAAACGACAGCCATTTAGCTATCATGCAGTGGATAAGTAGTCGCCATATCTATCCCACCTCCATAGATATTACTGGGACTACATAGAGATTTAGGTTAATATCTATTATATCTCCATATAAACGACAGCCATTTAGCTATCATGCAGTGGATAAGTAGTCGCCATATCTATCCCACCTCCATAGATATTACTGGGACTACATAGAGATTTAGGTTAATATACTATTATATCTCCATATAAACGACAGCCATTTAGCTATCATGCAGTGGATAAGTAGTCGCCATATCTATCCCACCTCCATAGATATTACTGGGACTACATAGAGATTTAGGTTAATATTTTTCCATATAAACGACAGCCATTTAGCTATCATGCAGTGGATAAGTAGTCGCCATATCTATCCCACCTCCATAGATATTACTGGGACTACATAGAGATTTAGGTTAATATACTATTATATCTCCATACAAACGACAGCCATTTAGCTATCATGCAGTGGATAAGTAGTCGCCATATCTATCCCACCTCCATAGATATTACTGGGACTACATGGAGATTTAGGTTAATATACTATAAACGACAGCCATTTAGCTATCATGCAGTGGATAAGTAGTCGCCATATCTATCCCACCTCCATAGATATTACTGGGACTACATGAGATTTAGGTTAATATCCATATAAACGACAGCCATTTAGCTATCATGCAGTGGATAAGTAGTCGCCATATCTATCCCACCTCCATAGATATTACTGGGACTACATGAGATTTAGGTTAATATCCATATAAACGACAGCCATTTAGCTATCATGCAGTGGATAAGTAGTCGCCATATCTATCCCACCTCCATAGATATTACTGGGGCTACATAGAGATTTAGGTTAATATCCATATAAACGACAGCCATTTAGCTATCATGCAGTGGATAAGTAGTCGCCATATCTATCCCACCTCCATAGATATTACTGGGACTACATAGAGATTTAGGTTAATATCCATATAAACGACAGCCATTTAGCTATCATGCAGTGGATAAGTAGTCGCCATATCTATCCCACCTCCATAGATATTACTGGGACTACATAGAGATTTAGGTTAATATCCATATAAACGACAGCCATTTAGCTATCATGCAGTGGATAAGTAGTCGCCATATCTATCCCACCTCCATAGATATTACTGGGACTACATAGAGATTTAGGTTAATATCCATATAAACGACAGCCATTTAGCTATCATGCAGTGGATAAGTAGTCGCCATATCTATCCCACCTCCATAGATATTACTGGGACTACATAGAGATTTAGGTTAATATCCATATAAACGACAGCCATTTAGCTATCATGCAGTGGATAAGTAGTCGCCATATCTATCCCACCTCCATAGATATTACTGGGACTACATAGAGATTTAGGTTAATATCCATATAAACGACAGCCATTTAGCTATCATGCAGTGGATAAGTAGTCGCCATATCTATCCCACCTCCATAGATATTACTGGGACTACATAGAGATTTAGGTTAATATCCATATAAACGACAGCCATTTAGCTATCATGCAGTGGATAAGTAGTCGCCATATCTATCCCACCTCCATAGATATTACTGGGACTACATGAGATTTAGGTTAATATCCATATAAACGACAGCCATTTAGCTATCATGCAGTGGATAAGTAGTCGCCATATCTATCCCACCTCCATAGATATTACTGGGACTACATGAGATTTAGGTTAATATCCATATAAACGACAGCCATTTAGCTATCATGCAGTGGATAAGTAGTCGCCATATCTATCCCACCTCCATAGATATTACTGGGACTACATAAGATTTAGGTTAATCCCATATAAACGACAGCCATTTAGCTATCATGCAGTGGATAAGTAGTCGCCATATCTATCCCACCTCCATAGATATTACTGGGACTACATGAGATTTAGGTTAATATCCATATAAACGACAGCCATTTAGCTATCATGCAGTGGATAAGTAGTCGCCATATCTATCCCACCTCCATAGATATTACTGGGACTACATGAGATATTGTACTTTATTATGAACATTGGCTTGGCTACTACTTTGTCAATGGATGTCGTATTGGTAATGGCGTCATGGTGTTTCAATGCATTGATGAAAGTTTATGTTAAACACAGTAAACCCCTCACTGCATTGATAAAAGTTTATGTTAAACAGAGTAAACCCCTCACTGCATTGATGAAAGTTTATGTTAAACACAGAGTAAACCCCTCACTGCATTGATAAAAGTTTATGTTAAACAGAGTAAACCCCTCAATGCATTGATGAAAGTTTATGTTAAACACAGGTAAACCCCTCACTGCATTGATAAAAGTTTATGTTAAACACAAAAGTAAACCCCTCACTGATTTGATGAAAGTTTATGTTAAACACAGAGTAAACATTTATGTTGTAAAATTCACCATGTAAGCCCCTTTGTTTTGTGTCACTGACTAGTTGCTGTCCCCGAGTTAGTTTTGTCTATATAATGGATATCTGGTAGCTGCTTCAACTTCACCGCAGCCTGCAAGCACACATACATATAACCATACAGTTCATGTACACACACACACACACACATATATATATATATATATATATAACCATACAGTTCATGTACACACACATATATATATATATAACCATACAGTGCATGTACACAGATATATAACCATACATTGCATGTACATATATAACCTTACAATTCATTTACACACACATATATATATATATATATATATAACCATACAGTTCATGTACACACATATATAACCTTACAGTTCATTTACACACAGAGATATATATAACCATAAAGGTCATGTACAATATAACCATACAGTTCATGTACACACATATATATATATAACCATACAGTTCATGTACACACACATATATATATATAACCATACAGTTCATGTACACACATATATATATATATATAACCATACAGTTCATGTACACACATATATATATATATAACCATACAGTTCATGTACACACATATATATATATACCATACAGTTCATGTACACACATATTATATATATACCATACAGTTCATGTACACACATATATATTATATATATAACCATACAGTTCATGCACATACATGCACACACACCGCACGCACGCACGCACCGCAACGCGCGTGCACACACACACACGCCGCACGCACACAACACACAACGCACGCACACACACACACAACACGCATGCACGCACACACAACACGCATGCACGCACACACAACACGCACACACACCACACACACACACAACACACACAACACACACCACAACACACACAACACACACACAACACACACAACACACAACACACACACACAACACACACACACACACAACATACACACAACATACACACAACACACACACACAACACACACACACAACACACACCACACACACACAACACACACACAACACACACACACACAACACACACACACATATAACCATACAGTTCATTTACATGTGTATAACGGGTAATACACGTGAATACAGATGTTATATAATGTAAAAGACTCACCTGTTCAGGAGTTAGATCTCGTTGAGGTGTAGCCAGCATTTCATAACCAACCATAAACTTTCGCACCGTTGATGATCTAAGCAGTGGTGGATAATATACGGCATGTAGTTGCCAATGAGAACAGTCCTCCCTAAGGTAACTACCTGTTGGAGCGCCTAGATGGTAGAAAACAGCAAGACACAATGGCGTAATGAATTACATGAAGAATCCAGTGAAATTCTTTCGCACCTCAATACGCTAAATGTTCACCTAGATCTGCACCTCAATACGCTAAATGTTCACCTAGATCTGCACCTCAATACGCTAAATGTTCACCTAGGTCTGCACCTCAATACGCTAAATGTTCACCTAGATCTGCACCTCAATACGCTAAATGTTCACCTAGGTCTGCACCTCAATACGCTAAATGTTCACCTAGGTCTGCACCTCAATACGCTAAATGTTCACCTAGGTCCGCACCTCACTACGCTAAATGTTCACCTAGGTCCGCACCTCACTACGCTAAATGTTCACCTAGGTCTGCACCTTAAAACACTAAATGTCCACCTAGGTCTGCACCTTAAAACACTAAATGTCCACCTAGGTCTGCACCTCAATACACTAAATGTTCACCTAGGTCTGCACCTCAATACACTAAATATTCACCTAGGTCTGCACCTTAAAACACTAAATGTCCACCTAGGTCTGCTCCTCACTACCCTAAATGTCCGATTAGCGCAGTGGATAGTGCGCTCGCTTCTCACCAATGCAACCCGGGTTCGATCCTCAGACCGGGAAGTATGTGAGATGGTATGGTGGTCACCAGATCGGACAGGTGGGTTTTCTCCCACACAAATGACCACATTTACGCTTTCATCAGCGCCAAAGAGAGTGATTAATATAGCTTATACTTTATTTGAAGAAGAATGCATCTCAATGCTCTATTGTTCTAAACACACACGATACATTTGAAGAAGGCATCTAAAGCAGTGTTCATAACAACAATGCATATCTAACCCATCGCCAGGGCTACCGCGCTAGCTATCCAGACGTTCAACATGGCATTTAAAGAGCATAATAATATTATACTAGTACATACTAACCGTGCCAGCCCATGGAATAGGGAAAGGACATTTCAAATAAGTTATCATATCTTGTCAACAAGCATTTCATTATATCAGCTAAACCTGAAACGAGAAACAGATGTATTGATTCTACTGTACAAGTACATTCAACCACATGCGTTCATTCTGATATCCTGACAGCGGATAAAAACTATGCATACAGGAACTTTAATAACTTGTGACGGGGATAAAACCTATGCACACAAGGACTTTAATAGCTCGTGACAGAGGATAAAAACTATGCATACAGGGACTTTAATAACTCGTGACAGGGGATAAAACCTATGCACACAAGGACTTTAATAGCTCGTGACAGAGGATAAAAACTATGCATACAGGGACTTTAATAACTCGTGACAGGGGATAAAACCTATGCACACAAGGACTTTAATAGCTTGTGACAGAGGATAAAAACTATGCATACAGGGACTTTAATAACTTGTGACAGGGGATAAAAACTATGCATAGAGGGACTTTATATAACTACCTTTATTTTACCCAGCATGCAAAGTGTTAAAGATAAATACTCACAGAACCATTCACTAAACTAATAAATTAATTAGCACTTATCAACAACCAGAACAGTAAAACAAACCATTTCTCTGAGGCTCTGTAGATTCTAAACAATTAATTAGCACTTATTAACACCAGAACAGTCAAACAAACCATTTCTCTGAGAGATTCTAAACAATTAATTAGCACTTATTAACAACCAGAACAGTCAAACAAACCATTTCTCTGAGGCTCTGTAGATTCTAAACAATTAATTAGCACTTATCAACAACCAGAACAATCAAACAAACCATTTCTCTGAGGTTCTGTAGATTCTAAACAATTAATTAGCACTTATTAACACCAGTACAGTCGAACAAACCATTTCTCTGAGAGATTCTAAACAATTAATTAGCACTTATTAACAACCAGAACAGTCAAACAAACCATTTCTCTGAGGCTCTGTAGATTCTAAACAATTAATTAGCACTTATCAACAACCAGAACAATCAAACAAACCATTTCTCTGAGGTTCTGTAGATTCTAAACAATTAATTAGCACTTATTAACACCAGAACAGTCAAACAAACCATTTCTCTGAGGTTCTGTAGATTCTAAACAATTAATTAGCACTTATTAACACCAGAACAGTCAAACAAACCATTATCTGAGGTTCTGTAGATTCTAAACAATTAATTAGCACTTATTAACACCAGAACAGTCAAACAAACCATTTCTCTGAGGTTCTGTAGATTCTAAACAATTAATTAGCACTTATTAACACCAGAACAGTCAAACAAACCATTTCTCTGAGGTTCTGTAGATTCTAAACAATTAATTAGCACTTATTAACAACCAGAACAGTCAAACAAACCATTTTTCTGAGGTTCTGTAAGATTCTCTATTCGGAGTACATGAAACTTTGGAAGCAGCATGGTTTCATATGGCCACACCGCCCAGTAAGGAACCAGCCAAACCCAGTCATCATTTTCCAGTATAACGCGCTCCTGAACAAAGAAAATCATTCTGTTTACATGGATTCCTATATCTTAAGTTCAGATTAGTGCTGTGGTTAACACGATTGCTTCTCACCAATGCGACCCTGGTTCGATCCTCGGACCGGAATGTATGCGAGATAGTATGGTGATCGCCTGATCGGACAGGTGGGTTTTCGCCGGGAACTCCGGTTTTCTCGCACACAAATTACCACATTTACGCTTTCATCCGCACCAATGAGAGTGATTAATATAAGTTGTTAGGGCTTGCTTCGCAATCGTTGTAGTAAAATAAATAAAGTTTAAACTTATGTTCCAAAGAAAACCAGTCAAACGCAATCATTAATTGGCTGACGCTATATGAAAATGGGCACTCGGGACATTTTTCAGAAAAATGGGAAGAAAATGTTTAAATTAAGACTAAAATTGCACATTTTGCCCACCACTTTGCATTGTTTATAGTTTAAAGTGATTATCAGTTAAAGCTATGCCGCTTAAATTTGTATATCAAGCCAAAATGCCAAAAAGAAATAGTTATTTTTTCAGAGCAAGCGATAATTTTTGTTTGTTTCGGACATTAATATTGTAAATATATAATTATTTTCTGTAACGTCATAGTGTGTGGAATGAGTCAAATTGATAAAATCTTTATTACAAACGTAAAAGGCCTGAGGTATGACGACCTCTTTATTTTCAGTATTTATCACAGAGTGTAATTTTGATATCTAAAAGTGCATGTTATAGTTTTTACTGCAAGCGTTCGGGTTTTATGTAAGTTGTTAGGACTTTGTTACATCAAATCTAATTGGGGCGTGAACCAGGTATAGCCAATGAGAGTAGGCTTTATTTAGACCTTGCCGATAAGATATTACTGGTTGTTAGTATTACGACCAATCGAGTGATTTGTATATTCTGGGAATATTATTTGAGCATAATTTCACACTATTTTGTAGTTACCTGAAATCATCCTATATAACTGGTGTATGGCCTGTTATTTGGCAGACATTTGTGGGGTACTCTGCCTGATTCCGTGAGATGGGGATTTAGGTTAGGTATCATAATTATACGTGTACAGTCAAACCTGTCTGAAGCAGCCAGCCAAGGTGGCCACTAACACAGGTTTGACTGTAGATATGGATTTATTAAATGGATGTCTCTACATTGGCTTTGTGAAATTTACCCAGAGTCGGATTCGAACCCAATCTCGGAGCTCGCTTTCACAGCCCATTTTTTGTGTACACAATCTGTGTAAGAAATATTTTAGCATCAAGTCACCTTTTTCTGCAGTTCTCGTCGGACATAGTCGAGCAACATCGGAGATTTCTGTTTCTTGTAGTACTGTCGCTGTGTGCAGTGTTTGATGGACGGTTCATTGGGTAGAAACGAGCTTGCCCAGACCTGACAGTGTGGGTGTGCATTAGAACAGCCCATGATTGCTCCACGATTCTCAAATATCTGAAAGATTAGTATTAACCCATTCAACACCAAGTAACTGACATGGTCCATGATATTTTTAGACCAATAAATTAATAACAAAATTACATTTGGATCAGTTCATTTATCAAAATGGGTAATTTTTTTCCTAAAAATAGTTATATTGCTTGAAAAAAGTGCAGATCCTGATGAGACGAGCCGGCTCATCTGGATCTACACTTTTTTGTAAGCCAATTTAGAGGTCTGTGGTGTCGAAAGGGTTAAATAAATAACTGGCATGTAATTAACCAGAACATTTGTTAGCCCTGCCCTTAGGGAATTCAGTGGCAGAATGCTTACATGTTTTGCTCATATCACTTGCCCGTCATCACTGTAAGTTCAAATCCCACCCACCGCGAGTGTCAAGTTCTTTCATGTCAGGAAGCTACCCGGCTGGCTTGTGGAATGTTGGTGGTTCTATGTGGGTTCCCGTTTGAAACAACACCGCTACGACCTATGGTCTTCCTACGACACTTAAAGCTGGAAAGTCGCTATATAATCTTATATATATAATCTATATAATATTGTCGTTGATGGCAATAGTTACCTTTTCTAACTTTCTACTCAAATGTTCTGCTACAAAACTCCACAAAACCATACCACAGATGTTGTAAGCAATACATATAACTGTGTATATGTTCCATAGATTTGGTAAGTAATATTGGATTAAATTATCTCTACACCAACGGTTAAAGGTAGGTAAACATTGTACCTGAACCCATGCATACTTGTGTCCAAGATCTGTATTAATGTCTGTCCACTTATCTATAACTCCACGTATCTCATGCACAGACATTCTCGCTAGAGTTATATCGGACCACGGATGGAAGCACATCACCTGACACGTTCCTTTGGCTTCACTGCATCGGAATAACGGATCATCACTCTCCGCTGAAAGTACAGTCACAGACATTCTAAATCTCAATAACAAACACTTATCTATTTTTGTTTACCCTAGCTAGCCCTTTGATAATTATATTTTGCTGTGAAGTTGAAACTTTATACTTGTGTGGCATATATGACAGATTTATCATTGCTGTACCGGTTATCGAACCTCTTTGTCAGTGAATAATTGTGTTGTACGTTTATTTATCGTCGCTACCGGTTGCCCATATGAGCGCTGACTTCTGAAGAGATTAGTCATTTTAGATTTTTGGAGGATAGTGACAGAGATACAGACAGAGACTCATTCCAGAGTCTCCTCTGGTTCTTTTACGTGCACGGTGTAAAGCACCGACACAAGACCGTGGTTAAAGTCCCATCTGAAAGACTGTTGATTTTATTAGGGTCAGACAGGGATCCCTGGACTACCAGTCCAACATGTTAACCACTGGACAACAGATCCGTCTGTAAATAACTTCTAGTCAGTTTCTTTTATAGCACAGGGCTCAAGTTAGACCAAACATTTTGTGAATTTTAAGGAGTCCTGGACTGTTTACTTACCTGGTGCAGGTCCTTCCTTGAGGAGTCCTGGACTGTGACTTACCTGGTACAGGACCTTCCTTGAGGAGTCCTGGACTGTGACTTACCTGGTACAGGACCTTCCTTGAGGAACACTGTACTGTGACTTACCTGGTACAGGACCTTCCTTGAGGAACACTGTACTGTGACTTACCTGGTACAGGACCTTCCATGAGGAGTCCTGGACTGTGACTTACCTGGTGCAGGACCTTCCACGAGGAGTCCTGGACTGTGACTTACCTGGTACAGGACCTTCCACGAGGAGTCCTGGACTGTGACTTACCTGGTGCAGGACCTTCCTTGAGGAGTCCTGGACTGTGACTTACCTGGTACAGGACCTTCCATGAGGAGTCCTGGACTGTGACTTACCTGGTACAGGACCTTCCTCGAGGAGTCCTGGACTGTGACTTACCTGGTACAGGACCTTCCTTGAGGAGTGCTGGACTGTGACTTACCTGGTACAGGACCTTCCTCAAGGAGTACTGGATTGTGACTTACCTGGTACAGGACCTTCCTTGAGGAGTGCTGGACTGTGACTTACCTGGTGCAGGACCTTCCACGAGGAGTCCTGGACTGTGACTTACCTGGTGCAGGACCTTCCTCTAAGAGTGCTGGGAAATCATTGGTAAACAGGAACGTGCTTTCGTATTCTGGATTTACCTGTGAAATTCAATATACCATGTACTTGATGCACACATTACACAAACATAATTATCATTATTATATAAATCATACAGGCATCAGCCAGGATTCAACCTTGCCACGTTATGGCGATGTTGCCTCACAATAACAAATCTAACCATTCTACCACAGCCCAAAGAATATTATGTTATATTTCAGGTTTTACACCTGCATCAGCACCATTTTGGGCTATATCGCCGGCGGGCAGTTTACCTAACAACACCTTTCCTGGGCAGGCTCCAACGGTTAACCAGTACTTAGGTGCACCAACCTTCGTAAGAAACTTTCATATAAATGAGACACGGTCTGAGCGGGGCTCGAACCCGTGACTATCAGTGATGATAGGTTACAGTGGTATACAAGTCGGCGACCTTAACCACTCGATCACGGAGGCGGACAGCCCAAAGAAGGTTGCATAACTAACGTTGATATGGTGTGCTTCAATGCAACACACTGAGGACAGGTTACATCACACTGAGGACATGTTGCATCACACTGAGGACAGGTTACATCACACTGAGGACAGGTTACATCACACTGAGGACATGTTGCATCACATCAAGGACATGTTATATCACACTTATGGCATGTTACATCACACCGAGGACAGGTTATATCACACCAAGGACAGGTTACATCACACTGAGGACAGGTTAAATCACACTGAGGACAGGTTACATAACACAGAGGAGAGGTACATCACACTGAGGACATGCTACAGCTCACCGAGGACATGTTACATAATCAAGTGCTAATTACAGTGTTTTTATTTGCAGATGAGTAGTAACTTACCCACATGTATAACAATATATCAACCTGTTTTCTAGCTAATAACAAAGGGCCATTGTCTTTAAAAGCATGGTAGTACATAGTGGAGGGCTGGGTAGTTATTTGGCTAGTGAAAGAAGCGGTACTGGCTGATCCATTTGCAGAAATGATAAAGCTGTAGTTGTGGCTGATCCATTTGCAGAAATGATGTAGCTGTAGCTATAAGGAGGTTTTTTGGGGGGAGGGGGAGAGTTTTCTATAGCTAATTGGAATATCCTGAGTTAGTTTATACAAATTTATTTTAACATGATTGCGATACAAGTTCTTACAACTTATATTAATCACTTTCGAGACCCCAGGGAGAGAGAGGAGGTAATGTGGAATTTAAATGCCTTGCCTAAGAGCACAATCATAACAGCTCCGGACCTTTCGCACCTGAAATAAATGCATTGCAACTGCGCTATCACAACTTCCTGTGTTACTGCAGACTAAAATTTATGGGAAACTTCATGATTTCAAAGCATTGTTTTGAGTGCAAGCAACCTGTTATATTACCGTTCCATTTGGTCTAGTATTGCCAGGACAGAGTGGGTTTTTGGGGTCATATTTTGGAATATCTGCCTCTGCAGGCTTTTCAACATGCCCTACCCAGGGCCTCTTCATGCGGTGAGGACACACCAATACCCAGTCATCCCGCAATGGATTGAATCGCAAATGTTGGTGATCTGTAATGAGAATATGATGTTTTATTATGGTAGGTGCTGTTAAAAAAGTTAAACAATAATGGCATCATCTGATCCTTGCTCATGGTTCCTGGCGTCGGTCGCCAATTGCGATAAAAAACAAATACTGGCGCTAATTTTGTGAATTGGCGAAAATAGTTGGTGCAAATTTTTTTGTTTTGTTTTTTTGTCAAACTCCGCACCTGAAGCGAACACGCTACCACTGTGCTATTACGACTTCCACAAAGATTAGAGAGTGTAGTGAGATACAGATGAGTCAGTGAATTGAATAACAGATGAGGAACAGATGAGAAAATATGTGGATCAAAACAAGACTGTATTGACTATTGAGACACACTATGCGCATTGAGGTACACAAGAGTTTTTGCATTGTAGTGTACTAAGACACAGATGAGAGCATGTAGTGTACAATGTGGCGTCAGTGGTAGAGATTTGTAATTGAACGGTCCCGGGTTCGATACTCGTTCAGGAACATGTACTGGTTAACAGTTTAGGTTGGCTAAGCCTGCCAAGGAAAACATGTCAATGTCTCCGCAAGTGGTTTGACATTAATGGAACATACATAGTGTGTTTCTGTCCGAAAACGAATGGTTAGTCCGACTAACCGAACACTGTGTTACTAATGGATTACTCAGTTCTGTTAATCCATTCGATTTAAAAGTAGTGTTGAATGGAGTACTTAATTTTATGCAAGGAATTCATTAACATTAATTAATTGCACGTTCATTAGCAAGAAAATGAATACCTTTAGGATCAAATGACATTTTGCTGACGATGTTTACGTGCGTCTGACGACCAAGAGCGTATTTTGTTGGCAATTCGCACGGTTCACGCATTTGAGGGGCACCTGTTACATTATCGATATTTGTGAGAATGAGTGAAATGTGCTTTGACACGTATCCACAATCTTTAATATGAAATAGGCATAATAGCTTTCTATCTATCTATCTTCCGCTAATGTCGAACCCCTCGCGGGGACGTAGACATGTCTGTGTTCATAGAGGAAATATTATTCGATCATTAACTTAAGCAAACAAAGACCGACACGTTTGCTTAAGATAGAAAACGATGCAACCAATGGTGCTATCTAGTACGATGTGCTTATAAGATAACAAAATGACGTCATAATAGACGTCGCAAATGGCGTCACTGACTGATAGCGTCCGAAAATGTTCGCGCTGGCAACATTTCAAAATGCAGTGGATAGGTACTACACGTGCAAAGCAGTGAGAAATAAAAGTGTGTTATTCCACCTATAGATATCATTTAATGCATTGATAATTTCTATGTTTCATTCCAAAGCATAAAATAAAGATAGATAGAATGATGACAACGATTGCTGTTCTTGTAGACATATAACATTATTTGCAGAAATCATAAAACGTGTTTATAAATAATGGATTGCCGAAAACGAATAGTGCCTAATATTGCAGATTTGGATCATTGGTGTGTAAGTGTTATGTTCTTTTCATGCCTGGCGAATAGCACCGACAGCCTACATAAGAACTATGTTTATAATTCGCTCTAGAAGATTGCTAATAGTATTAGGGTCAGGTGAATCTATGGATTCGCAGTCGAACGTGCTAACCACAGTCATACACTGGATCAATGACTCGTCACACACACAAGTATATATATACAGCTAGAATACAATACAAGATTACATATTTATATAAGATGTGTTCTACAATAATGCTCAACTTCTTTCAGCAAAAGTCTTTAGCAACTTAGGCATACTGGTCACACATCTCAATCAGTCAAGTATCTCCTACACATTTCATGTTGCAGACACATTATTGTCACTGTTTATTACTTGTGTAAACAACAATTCTTTTTAACCTATATGTTTGTTACTTTCCATGTTTGGTGCATGTCCTGTAGGGGGGGGGGGGTAGCAACAACCCACCGTAGCGCCTATTAAGAATCCTCTCATTATCGCCAACAAGCAGTGATGCTAGAGGTTGGAAATAATGATGCTAGTCAGGACTTTAATTAGACACAGGATGGCGGAAATAAGTTAGAAAATTGATGTTATGGAGTTAGATGAAGCTTGTATAGGTTGCAAGAAGTAAGATGTCTATTGTTTACGATTATAGCTAGCAGGCGCGTTGTCTGGGTAATAAGAAATAGGTTTTATAGGTGCAGTTAATATAGATAAAAGGATATTTTGTATTTTATAAAGGAAGATGAGAGCACTGATGGTTCGTCGCTCTCTGAAGATAATATGCTAGAAACTTGATGTGTAATTAATTAGAAGTTAAAAATCAGAAACGTTATATATATATTGGAATTCAGAAAGGAAAATGTCTGTTTAGCTCTTCCATTATAGAACTCGTGGCCTTGTGCATATCTGGATCTGGATAATTACATCGCAGGGCCGTTTAAGGCATGTAACGCGATGGGAGAGAGATGTGTCTTCTTGTTTATTGACACTGGATAGCAGATTGGAAGCTGCTCACTGTTGCTACGCACACAACATTGTTATTTAGATCAATTATTGTTTGTGGAAAAAAAACAGTTCCTGAACTGTTCAGTTTTACATGAGATTAAGTTAAAACACTTGGAGTTGTTTGTCACATGTTTACTTAGTACATTTGTTGTAGAATAGTCGCTGCATGTTTTAAGTTTAATGTTTCTTTTTTCTCTTATGGGGGTAAGTATGTCATGGCAAGGTGAGCTGGCACCTGCCCCGCGACCACTGTGTACATGAAGGTCAGCCTGTTGGATCTCCTTCTGTCCTGGAGGCTCTGCAGCCCATGGTACTGGAGCATGTTGGTGACACAACCCCCCTCTCTGGATTTGTAGTCGCCGGTGATAAATCTGGCTGCCTGTCGTTGGACCTTCTCAAGTGTGTCTATGTCTTTGGCGTAGTATGTGTCCCAGACACTGGAGCTATACTCGAGGGTGGAACGTACAAGGGCCAAATAGGCAGTCTTCCTGCATGTCAAGGGGCAGTGGCTTAGGTTACGCCTGATGAAACCCAGGGAGGAGTTGGCTTTCTTTGTGATCTTGGATATGTGGCTATCCCACTTCAGGTCGGCTTGTATAGTGACTCCTAGGTAGGGAGTTTCGTTGACAACTTGGAGGAAGTGCTTGTCAAGTTCGTAGAAATGGGACGACTTGCTGTTGGTGCTGAGGATGTAGCATTTCTTGGCGTTGAAGCGCATTCCACATGTCTTGGCCCAAGTCTCCAGCGCTCTCAAGTCCTCCTGTAGCACAAGATGATCATTGGCTGTCTTGATGGGCCTGTATAGCAGGCAGTCGTCTGCAAACAGTCTGACCTGCGACTTGACAGCTTCAGGTAGATCATTTATATGACACAAGAAGAGGAGAGGCCGAGGACCGTGCCCTGCGGGTCTCCGGAGTCGACGTGTACCGAGTCTAATGATTCGCCATCGGCCACAACCTTCAGGCCATCGGCCACAACCTTCATGGATCGATTGGTGAGAAAGTCTCGCAGCCAGTTGTTGATAGGGCCATCAATGCCATAGTTGGTCAGCTTCGAAAGTAGCAGTTCATGGGGCACTGTGTCGAACGCCTTGGAGAAGTCAAGGATGGCCATATCGATCTGGTGAGCTCTGTCGTGGTCTTTAAGTAGGTCATGAATGGTCGTAATCAGTTGCGTCTCACAGGAGTATCCGGATCGGAAGCCATGGTTGAGTGAGGTTAATATTTTGTGTCTGCCGAGGTGGTCGAGGATGTGTTTGCTAATGATATGCTCTAGGAGTTTGCATGTAGTGCAGGTTAGCGACACTGGTCGATAAATCTCAGCTGAGTGAACGTCTCCTTTCTTAAATATGGGGGCAATGTTAGCATCACGCTAGTCCATAGGTAGTTTGCCCGAGTCAAGGGATGTTTGGTAGATTCATCGTAGGGCGGGGGCAAGTTGAGTTGCACAGTTTTTCAGGATGACGTTAGGGATACTATCAGGCCCCATGTCCTTGGTGGTGTTGATATTGTTTAACAGTTTCATAACTCCTTTCGTCGTGATTTTCAGAGAAGGAATGCTTGCTGTGGATCTGCGGCTTGGGCTGAGGGAGGAGTTCCTTTGGTGAATACAGAGCTGAACTGCTCTACGAGGATTTGAGCTTTGTCTTTGCTGTTGTTGAAGAGCTTACCCATCTTCTTTATGGGAGAGATTCCGGTGTTATCCTGTCTACGTGATTTTACATAACGCCAAAATGGTTTACTGTTATTCTCATCGAGACCCTTTTGAATAGTACTGTTTATGTAGTTAATTTCAGCTTTTTTAAATTGTCTTTTGCATTCTTTCTGGAAGATGTTAAAACTTTGCCATTGGTTTGTCTTCTTTGCATGTTTATATAGTCTAGCCTTCCTTTTGGTCATACGCTGGAGAGATCGGTTGAACCAGGGTAGTGATTGCCGTAACTTGCTCATCTTTGAAGCCAGGGATATGTTTCTTCGTGATGTCGGCGATGCCGGTCTTGAAGGAATTCCACAGGTCCTCAGTAGAGGTTGAGTCGATGCTGTCTACAATGTTGTTGGAAAGAGATACTGCATCTGCGTAGATCTTTGGCCAATCTGCCTTGGAGAAGATGTGGATTTTTCTACGTTTCTGGGTGATGACGCTGGGAATAATGTTGATATCCGTGATGATCATGGCGTGGTCACTTATATCAGGGACTGATGTTGATGATTTCACCAGGGATGGGTTGTTTGTGAAGACTATGTCGAGTAAGTTCCCCATTCTTGTGGGTTCCTCGTGAATCTGGCATAGTATGAAAGTGTCATCGGATACCGTGTTAATAGGACTGTGGTAAAAGTTATTGCGCATGCGTAATGTTAGCTTCCTATGTTTCAAGATGGCAGAAAGTGTATTTTTGCTGCTAGGGAGAACTGTTTATAGATTCTATCGGGATTAAGATCTCGTCATGCACAAAATGGCAAACACATGGTCTTATCAGAATTGTTTTACGCACATCAGATGTTTGAGTAATTATGTTCAGTAGTGTAAAAAACAAGGAATTGAACCAAAAGGTGAGAACATTCCGAACATGATGACATGTAAATGTTTTGATTAGCCTCATTACTCACCATTAGGTTCCATTCTCCAGTCTATGTAGGCTTCTAGAGTGCAGTGAATGTTATTACCATATGTACCGTGACACTGGCACATACAAACTACATAGTGGCGTATGTGTCCAGTGGTAGAGCGTCGGATTTGGAATCGAACGATCCCGTGTTCAATGCTTTGTGAAGTTGGTCAGCAGCGTATATAGTGTCATTGAGCAAGACACCTCACACACATTGCTTAGTACTGGTTAACTGCTTAGGTCGGCTAAGCCTGCCCAGGTAAACATATCTAAGTCCTCGCAAATGGTTTGACATTGATGTTAAAAGCTCTTTTTCTATTTTTTTACTCGCAGTTTCTTGCAATTCGTAAACACAAGGTAACAGAATGACACTATGAACAAATAGGTACTGCATATGAAGAGATCAAGGCTACAAACATTGTTTCCAAAGCATCCAAACTATAATCACGGCTAAGTAACGAGCCATATGGGAGACAGGGCTGGCAATGGAGCATAACCCTACCAATGTTCTTCATCTGAAGGGTTCAACACCACAGGCCATCACATTATTGAGAAAGAACTCGTCTTCTAAGTTCGTTTAGCAAAAAATTACATTGTGCCAAATCGAGTAGTTTAGTACAGTACTGCACTTTTGGCTGAGGCGAAAATTACATTGTCGTCGATGATTGGTATTCATATGTAAATAAAATATGGAGGGCAGTGCTGCTGCTTTCACTTTGTTATTGATTCATTCATTTATGATTTATTTAAATACTAACTGATATTGCATACAATAAAATAAATATCATGCTTAATTGAGAGTGAACATTATTTGCACAGCCTGTATTTGAAACACAAATAAATACACAGGTTATTGTTTATGTCACCAGTACCCAGGATATAGGATCATTTGGAACCTGAAGGATGCACGGCAGCTGCAAACAGGATTTACACAATCGACAACTCTGTGAACGGGATGAGCTTCAACCCAGACAATTGTGAAGTGATCGTCATCACAACCAAGAAAAGTGGAAGTCGGATAGTGCGTTCAGTTTAGGTGCGAACGGCCCAGAATTTGTGCCCACTGTAGCCGTTATGATTATGCCCTTAGGCAAGACATTTAAATTCCACATTGCATCTTCTCTCTCCCTCATGGAGATGGATTCCATCAGGAATGATGTCTCGAGAGTGATTAATATAAGTTGTAAGAACTTGTTTCGCAATTGAGCTACATTAGGAGACATGTGAACAACATCATTAACTTATCTATTTAAGATTCTATGTATTTATCTCCTTAACCCTTTCAGTCATTTACCAAAGAAGAAGTGATTTTCCGACCGACACAGATTCCTGGAGATTTTCCCATGAAGCGATACAACCAACAGACACCTGATTTTCCTGTTAGCCACCTTGCAGGTAAGTTATACATGACAATGTACAGTATTAATGTAGCAATAATGCCTAACTTCAGGGCTATTCTGGGGGTTGGGGTTGTGGTTTTGTGGGGGGGTTTTTTTGTTTTTTTTTTTGTTTTTTTTTTTTTGTGTTGTCATTATAAAGCATTATAGCTATTCAAATATTGTATTTAATGCAGACATGGGGCGATTACATGCAAAATGTAATCAATTACGATTGCGATTACTTGCTGTTGCTATGATTACGATTACAATTACGATTACAAATATTTTCCAAGTAATTGATTACAATTACATTGCAATGTAATCATGATTGCAATCATGATTACATTGATGTACCCATGCACCCAATTCCTTAAAATTGTAATAAGATAACACAAAAGCTGTATTATACAATATATAAAAGGTATTTATTCAAAAAAGTATTCCATATATACACACATACATCATTTAATTCAAAAAAATATTGGTATAAGAAGTTAAAACTACTAAGTACAAAGGCTTACTGCAGAAAATGCATTGATTATTATTGTTATTACTGAGGACAAGCTATGTGGGTATTGCATTAAAACCCAACACATAAGCCTAAATTGTCATAATGTAATGGGGATATGTTTAGCTACTCTCTTACACAGAGCGCAGTGTCACAAAGTTTCACCTACAAAAGCAGAGTGTATCATGGCCAAGCATTACCACTGTTGTAGAGTGTAAATTGTAGCATATGATAATATAATACAATATATAATTAGGCCTATTTATTACTCCCTATTGACAGCATCATGATATTGCTTCTTTTGTAGACAAAATGGTATGGTTTTGGAATGTTTGAATTGACAAATAAAAATAAAATACACTAGAAATTATTTAACAAACAGATTACAGTCATTACATTACATATTTACAATAATAATTTAGGGTATTTTGTAGGCTCCTGAAAACAAAGAGAAATAAATAATAAAAGGAAATATATTTATTTACCTTGAGATGAGTCAACAGGTTTGATGTTGTCTTGCCAGTCCCAGAGATGAAAACATAACAATGCTTGCATTTGGCTTTATATTTGCCAGAGGTATTTGCTGGCATTTCAAAGTGATCAAACACCACTGAACTTGGTTTGGTTGCCATAATGGCATTTATAATTTGCTAACTGATTAACTATCAAAAATATCAACTGAATGTTCACTGCTCTGACAACTTGATGAAACTGATGATAACTTACAATTTGCTCCAGCATTTATCATTGACAATGTGCTCCCTAGAGTTGACATTGTGCTCACTAGATTTGCTCCATAATCCATCCCTAAGTGCTAGGGTGGTATTTTTTCATGGGGAATGTTTATGTACCTTTGAAGCCTTTGTGCAAATAGCACTTCTTAAAAATAATTACTCTTACCTTCTCATTTTCTAAGTATAAATTCAAACTTTCTTTTTGATATATATTATTACAATCTCACTTGTAATTGTTTCTAAAAAAGGTGCAAAGTTAAAAGAACTAATATAGTTGTTTCTAAAAGGTGTAAAGTTTATTCACCTTTCAAGTTATTTAATGAATGTTCACAAGGAAACTAGGGAGTGTTTATTTATCTTTGAAGTAATTAATTAAAGTACCTGTTTCAAAATGGTGTGAATGTTTATTCACTTTTGAAGTGAATTATTGATGACCCATAATTAAGATGTTGGATAAGTTTATTTGAGATATAATTACCTTTGAAGTATGTATATTAGTTCAGTTTTTATTCAAAATAAAAAAAATGTCACTTGAGAAAAAATACCACAGTTTACCACTCCTAACCTCACCCTTGCTGTAAAAAAACCCACTTCTACCCCTTCCACTTTAATAAATTTCTAATAATACCCCTGACCCCCTCTAACATTTAAATGAAGCACCCTCCCCAAATATGGAATGAAACCCCTCCTTACCTTATACAAAGGGGCTATTGTCCTATGATTAACTTATATGAAGGGGATATTGTCCTAGGGGCAATTGTTCTAAGGGGCAATTGTCCGTACCCCCAGCTGTTTAATATCCCAAAACCTAAATTACAATGTAATCATAAAAGTAATCAGTGATTACGATTACTTTTCAAATGTAATTGATTACAATTACTTTGGCAAAATTGTAATTGTAATCAATTACGATTGCGATTACTTGACAACTTGTAATCGATTGCAATCGATTGCGATTACCGATTACCCCATGTCTGATTTAATGGTCATATTGTGTCTTTTAACCCTATTTTGTTGAAAGTTATTAAATTAACACAATCGCACGCTTCTCACTTCTCCCAAAAAGTATGACCTAGAATGAGCCGTGTATGTTTATCGCCGTCTTGGTTAATGTTGCAAGACGTTATCATTCAGAGATGCCATAAACAAGACGAAATCGTACTCCTCATTTTTTGTGGTACAGTGAAACCCATTAAAACTTGAACCCCTTTAAATTGAATTCCATCCAAAACAAACAAATTTCTTGGTCCCAAATTTTGCCCATCTTTGTTCATTGCAAAATAACCTCTGTAAACATTTTTCATTCATGTATCTAAATTTTGTGTAAAATGTATATTTGTATATGTTGTATTGTTTGAAGTAAAACTATGTTTAACCCTTTCAACCCCAAGTAACTGACATGGACTGGTGCATGCTATTTTTAGACCAATAAATTAATAAGAAAATTACATTTGGACCAGTTCATTTATCAAAATGGGTAATTTTATCTAAAAATAGTAATAATTATTACTGGCAAAAAAGTGCAGATCCTGATGAGACGGCTCATTACGAGCTGGCTCATCTGGATCTACACTTTTCATAAGCCTATTTAGAGGCCTATGGGGTTGAAAGGGTTAAACTAAGCCGGAACCCCTCTTTTCCGAATACCCAACAGATTTTTTAAAAAATGTGTACATTTTCAACTGTAATTTACTCCTGTAAACCAAACAGCAACTTGTTACCGAGCAGAACCATGTCTAGATCAAATATGAAAATAAGTATTCTTTTAAACAAACAAACAAACTTTCAGCTATTTTTCTCAGAATAATACATTGTACACCTAAAATGAATGAGTTCTTTGCTAACTGCCAAACTATAAACATGTATCTGCCTCCTTCTAAGCATTGCAGAGTTGAATTGTTAATTTACGAGAAATCTACCCCACTATGAAAACCTCTCTATACCGAAAACGCTCCAATCCAAACTTTGCCTCTGGTCCGGTGGCCTTTCGGTTTAGAAGGGTTTCATTGTATCATAAATAAACGTGTTCCTGGTGCATTATCCTCCAATCCTTGCCAAGCATCTATAAACGTCATTAGAAAATTAGTGAACAATCGATACACCTTAACTACTGACAGCGTCAACTTCAAGTTACTTGCCCCTGAATACTGTCAGTTCAAATCCCACTGGGGGTGTGTCGAATGTTCTCATGTGAGGAAGCTGTCCAGCTGACTTGTGGATGGTCAGTGGATCTACCCGGGTGTCCGTCCATGCCTGAAATAGGTCTCGAACAGCCACCCGAGTCTTCCTCCAGCAATAACAGCTAGAGAGTCGTTGACCTGAGCTGTTGGTGCGACAGTATAGACACCAAACCAAAACAAACACTCTCTTTTATAATATTCAGCAGTATTGTCCGACTAGTTTGATGTCAATAGAGGCTTGAATTCCTTTCCCAGAACATGTAGTTCCCTCTCGTATTGTGAAGCTGTAACCCACTTTGGTCTCCGTTTAAATGCACCATTCTCATATCTTTTTAACCAGTTCTATTATTTCATTACCTTTTGTAGACTTATTTCCTCAAAATAAAAACTTGAGAGTTCTCAGAATTTAATTTGTTGTCATCAATGTAACAGAAAATGACGCCATCTACTGGACACAATGGAATAATAGTAAAGGGAATTAACACTGATTTTAGAAATATTTATTTTTTATACATGTATATAATATTTGTTTATTACTCTAAACAAATTATAAAAGTTATGCAAATTTTTTTGGACATATATTATTTATATTATATTCATTTATTACTTGTAATGTTACTACTAGAGTAATTTATTAGTATATTATGCATACACCGTATTAGAACGATTGCGAAACAAGCTTTAACAACTTATATTAATCACTCTCGTTGGCGCAGATGAAAGCGGTCATTCATGTGGGAGGAAACCAGAATACCCGGAATAAACCCACCTGTCCGATCTGGCGACTACCATACCATCTCGCATACTAACACAGGTTGCATTGGTGAGAAGCGAGTGTGCTAACCACTGCGCTAATCAGACAGCTGTTTTAGTGATAGTCTTGATTATTATGTTTATGGAAGTCGTGATGGCGAAGTGGTAGCTCGTTCGCTTCAGGTGCAAAAGGCCCAGCGTTCGAGCCCAGCTGTAGCTGTTATGATTGTGACCTTAGGCAGGGCACTTAAATTCCACATTGCCCCTTCTCTTTCTCATGGCGATGGATTCCATCAGGAATGAGGTCTCGAGAGTGATTAATATAAGTTGTAAGAACTTGTTTCGCAATCGAGCTAAAATAAATTTGTATAAACTATAATAAATAAGCTATTATGTTTATAAATTACATGTTTAAATGGTTGAAAATAAGGAAACGGCACAATTGCACCATTACAAACAACTGCATAAAGAACCATGAATCTGTAATTAGAGAGTGTATTCTTTAACCTGATAAATTATCACTTAATATAAATCTAGGACTATAGCGACAATGACAGTTTATAGATGGCCATGGACATCTGTTCAAACAAGTTCGGAATAAAGAATTTGTACAATGGAATAGATGTATTTACCAACACTTTTAACAGTTAAGTTGAAATTCAATATAAACCTGAAAAATCTTTGTCAATATTAAAACAGCCGTAGACCAAGATGAATATGTGAGGTCATTATTTCGCAATCACATGCGAGTGTATGTTTGTGATGTCATTTTATGAGTAATGAGTAATCAGTTTACGAGTTAAATATTTCTCGAAGCATCTAGTATATGAGAGTTTTAACAGTATTTGACAAATCATCTATAGTTAGCATCTATTCACACTCATTATTTCACTGAGCGAGCGTTTGTTGTGGATCCCCGATTTCACCATTTACAGCGTGTTGTAATTTCAGACGATATATTTTATGATCATTTATTTGGTCAATAAGTGTAATTGTGTATAAAAATACAAAAATATTAATTGCTAAAATGTCTCAGTTTACAGTGTTTTTAGAAAAGTTTTCATCAATATGAAAATTAATAAATGCCTCATCGACATACATACACCTGTAGTAAATGTATTGTTCTATAAATTTCCTTTAAAAACGAAATATGATTATAATTTCTTTTACAAAGAAAGTGTTATTGTCTTATTTATGGGGCAAATTATGTCTGCGTTCTCATGTATCAAAAGATAAAAGATGGAATACTTAATTGTAAGATAGTTAAGGGAATTACTGAAGAATTAATTATTAATGGAAGAAAATAGTGTTTTTACATGAACGTTCATTGTTCTTACAAACTGATCCAATAGTTTAGGTTTGAGTGTTTCGAAAAGTTTAATTGAACTTCATACACAAGGCGCTGACATTATAATGGAAGACATTGATGGACATATGAGTTGCAAGAATGGAGTAACGTTTACTACAGTTGTACGGTTGCCCCTTGCTAGAGCGTTGTTTCTGGGATGTGGTGGGTATCTGATCTCTTCTTTCTCCACTTATTGCCATGTACTAGTCTCTCTGAGGCATCTAGTAGAAATGTGTGATTTCTACGACCTGACAGTTGGATATAATTGGGATATTGGCAGGATGTTCATTTTTAATGCCTGTCCCCTTTCCCAATGAATGCTTTCCCCCTTTCTCAATGAATGCTTTCCCCCTTTCTCAATGAATACTTTGTCCCCTTTCCCAATGAATGCTTTCCCCCTTTCCCAATGAATACTTTGCCCCCTTTCTCAATGAATGCTTTGTCCCCTTTCCCAATGAATGCTTTGTCCCCTTTCCCAATGAATGCTTTCCCCCTTTCCCAATGAATACTTTGCCCCCTTTCTCAATGAATGCTTTGTCCCCTTTCCCAATGAATGCTTTCCCCCTTTCTCAATGAATACTTTGCCCCCTTTTCCCAATGAATGCTTTCCCCCTTTCTCAATGAATGCTTTCCCCCTTTCTCAATGAATACTTTGTCCCCTTTCTCAATGAATGCTTTGTCCCCTTTCCCAATGAATATTTTGCCCCCTTTCCCAATGAATGCTTTCCCCCTTTCTCAATGAATGCTTTGTCCCCTTTCTCAATGAATGCCCCCTTTCCCAATGAATACTTTGCCCCTTTTCCCAATGAATGCTCTGCCCCTTTTCCCAATGAATGCTCTGCCCCTACTTTGTATCACCAAAATAATGATTAAAATCAACATTCACTAAATGTTGATGTTTATACATATATTTAGTTCAATTGAGAAACAAGATTTTTACAACATTAGTTTAATCCCCCTTGAGACCTCATTCCTGATGGAATCCATTGCAATGATGGAGGGAGAAGGGGCAACGTGGATTTAATATTTAAGTAACATCCACTATTAGGGTCTGAATACTGGGTTTTACCGTTTTGTTTCATTTACAGTTTTTATGTGAACCCTGAACTGTGTAGTGAGATTTAAAACCCCACTCAACAAGAACAGCAAACTTGACATTCTGACAACTTGTTCCCTTCACTTCAGACCACTTGTTCCCTTCACTTCTGATGACTTGTTCCCTTCACTTCTGACCACTTGTTCCCTTCACTTCTGATGACTTGTTCCCTTCACTTCGACTTATTCTCTTCACTTCGACTTGTTCCCTTCACTTCGACTTGTTCCCTTCACTTCTGACCACTTGTTCCCTTCACTTCTGATGACTTGTTCCCTTCACTTCTGACCAGTTGTTCCCTTCACTTCTGACCACTTGTTCCCTTCACTTCTGACCACTTGTTCCCTTCACTTCTGACCACTTGTTCCCTTCACGTCTGACCACTTGTTCCCTTCACTTCTGACCACTTGTTCCCTTCACTTCTGACCACTTGTTCCCTTATCTCCTGACCACTTGTTCCCTTCATGTCTGACCACTTGTTCCCTTCACTTCTGATGACTTGTTCCTTCACTTCTGATGACTTGTTCCCTTCACTTCTGACCACTTGTTCCCTTCACTTCTGACCACTTGTTCCCTTCACTTCTGACCACTTGTTCCCTTCACTTCTGACCACTTGTTCCCTTCACTTCTGACCACTTGTTCCCCTCTGACCACTTGTTCCTTGACCACTTGTTGACCACTTGTTCCCCCTTCACTTCTGACCACTTGTTCCCCCTCACTTCAGACCACTTGTTCCCTTCACTTCAGACCACTTGTTCCCTTCACTTCTGACCACTTGTTCCCTTCACTTCTGACCACGTGTTCCCTTCACTTCTGACCACTTGTTCCCTTCACTTCTGACCACTTGTTCCCTTCACTTCTGACCACTTGTTCCCTTCACTTCTGATGACTTGTTCCCTTCACTTCGACTTGTTCCCTTCACTTCGACTTGTTCCCTTCACTTCAACTTGTTCCCTTCACTTCTGACCACTTGTTCCCTTCACTTCTGACCACTTGTTCCGTTGTCATTGTTGATTTAAAGAACTTTTGGTTATCAGTACAGACAATAAGTTTTATCCGATATTGAATGTTATGTTAACCCTTTGCCTGCTGAGAAAATAAAATCACATTTGCAAACAACATAGATCCATATCAGGCGCAGCGTAACACCGCGTCTGATCAGGATCTATGTTGTTTGCTATTCAGCCAGGTGCTTTAGCTCCACTATCCGAATAGCAAACACTTTTTGTGCCGTCTGATCTGGCTCTAGGCACTTTCTGTTCCGTCTGATCTGGCTCTAGGCACGTTCTGTCCCGTCTGATCTGGCTCTAGGCACTTTCTGTTCCGTCTGATCTGGCTCTAGGCACATTCTGTCCCGTCTGATCTGGCTCTAGGCACGTTCTGTCCCGTCTGATCTGGCTCTAGGCACGTTCTGTCCCGTCTGATCTGGCTCTAGGCACGTTCTGTCCCGTCTGATCTGGCTCTAGGCACGTTCTGTCCCGTCTGATCTGGCTCTAGGCACTTTCTGTTCCGTCTGATCTGGCTCTAGGCACTTTCTGTCCCGTCTGATCTGGCTCTAGGCACTTTCTGTTCCGTCTGATCTGGCTCTAGGCACGTTCTGTCCCGTCTGATCTGGCTCTAGGCACGTTCTGTCCCGTCTGATCTGGCTCTAGGCACGTTCTGTCCCGTCTGATCTGGCTCTAGGCACGTTCTGTCCCGTCTGATCTGGCTCTAGGCACTTTCTGTTCCGTCTGATCTGGCTCTAGGCACTTTCTGTTCCGTCTGATCTGGCTCTAGGCACTTTCTGTTCCGTCTGATCTGGCTCTAGGCACTTTCTGTTCCGTCTGATCTGGCTCTAGGCACTTTCTGTTCCGTCTGATCTGGCTCTAGGCACGTTCTGTCCCGTCTGATCTGGCTCTAGGCACTTTCTGTTCCATCTGATCTGGCTCTAGGCACTTTCTGTTCCGTCTGATCTGGCTCTAGGCACTTTCTGTTCCGTCTGATCTGGCTCTAGGCACTTTCTGTTCCGTCTGATCTGGCTCTAGGCACTTTCTGTTCCGTCTGATCTGGCTCTAGGCACTTTCTGTTCCGTCTGATCTGGCTCTAGGCACTTTCTGTTCTGTCTGATCTGGCTCTAGGCACTTTCTGTTCCGTCTGATCTGGCTCTAGGCACGTTCTGTCCCGTCTGATCTGGCTCTAGGCACTTTCTGTTCCGTCTGATCTGGCTCTAGGCACGTTCTGTCCCGTCTGATCTGGCTCTAGGCACGTTCTGTCCCGTCTGATCTGGCTCTAGGCACTTTCTGTTCCGTCTGATCTGGCTCTAGGCACTTTCTGTTCCGTCTGATCTGGCTCTAGGCACTTTTTGTCCCGTCTGATCTGGCTCTAGGCACTTTCTGTTCCGTCTGATCTGGCTCTAGGCACGTTCTGTCCCGTCTGATCTGGCTCTAGGCACTTTCTGTTCCGTCTGATCTGGCTCTAGGCACGTTCTGTCCCGTCTGATCTGGCTCTAGGCACTTTCTGTTCCGTCTGATCTGGCTCTAGGCACTTTCTGTTCCATCTGATCTGGCTCTAGGCACGTTCTGTTCCGTCTGATCTGGCTCTAGGCACGTTCTGTTCCGTCTGATCTGGCTCTAGGCACGTTCTGTTCCGTCTGATCTGGCTCTAGGCACGTTCTGTTCCGTCTGATCTGGCTCTAGGCACGTTCTGTTCCGTCTGATCTGGCTCTAGGCACTTTCTGTCCCGTCTGATCTGGCTCTAGGCACTTTCTGTCCCGTCTGATCTGGCTCTAGGCACGTTCTGTTCCGTCTGATCTGGCTCTAGGCACTTTCTGTTCCGTCTGATCTGGCTCTAGGCACTTTCTGTTCCGTCTGATCTGGCTCTAGGCACTTTCTGTTCCGTCTGATCTGGCTCTAGGCACGTTCTGTTCCGTCTGATCTGGCTCTAGGCACTTTCTGTTCCGTCTGATCTGGCTCTAGGCACGTTCTGTTCCGTCTGATCTGGCTCTAGGCACTTTCTGTTCCGTCTGATCTGGCTCTAGGCACTTTCTGTTCCGTCTGATCTGGCTCTAGGCACTTTCTGTTCCGTCTGATCTGGCTCTAGGCACGTTCTGTTCCGTCTGATCTGGCTCTAGGCACTTTCTGTTCCGTCTGATCTGGCTCTAGGCACGTTCTGTTCCGTCTGATCTGGCTCTATGCTGTTTGCAAAAGTGATTTTTTTTCTGTCGCTAATGGGCAAAGGGTTAAGCACAAAAGTGACATTTCAATATTGCGGTGAAAGAACTTCTTGTGTTATAATAAAACAGGTGTAAACATCCTGCCGAGAGTTTGTTTATTCGGTCTTTCTTCCTTGCAAGCTACCATGATTAGCATGTATGCTTACAGATAACTTATGCATGCAATCATCTACCCACTGCCAAGTTATCTTTTACTTTTCAATGTGGTTTGTCCCAAATGTCAAAATATAGTATGTGCCTGTCAGTGGTAAGTCTATTGAGGATTTATGACTAATGTATATATATGCAGTCATAAGTCGACCTCACCTTAGGTCGAGGTGATAGTTTGGTGGTTAGGGAACGAATGTTTACAATGTACAGTACTGACGGATCTGTAGTCCAGTGGTAGCACGCTGGACTTGTAATCCAGGGATCGCAGGTTCGATCCCCCGTCTGACCTTAATAAAATTAACAGTCTTTCAGATGGGACGTTAAACCGAGGTCTCGTGTCGGTGCTTTACACCGTGCACGTAAAAGAACCAGAGGAGACTCTGGAATGGGTCTCTGTCTGTATCATTGCAATATCCTCCAAAATCTAAAATGACTAATCTCTTCAGGAGGCGTCACTCATATTGGCAACCGGTAGCGACGTTAAATAAACATAAAGCACGCACGCACGCACGCACGCACGCACGCACGCACGCACACACACACACACACACACAATGTACATGCACTTGCTCATAAGTATACGTAGGTTTGTCACAAACTTAATATCTCTTAAAGCAGTTAATATTAATCCGTAACCTGCTAATCACAACTAATGTTGCTTTTGTAAACAGCATAGAGCAAGATCAGATGGCACGCTCTGTGCCATCTGATCAGGCTCTATGTTGTTTGTTATTTGGATAGTGGAGCTAAAATGCTGAATAGCAAACAACATAGAACCTAATCAGACGTGGCGTTACGCCGTGGCTGATCTGGATCTATGTTGTTTGCACATTCCTTCCAATCTATATGTGTTAGTAAATGTGTGAGATAGAAGGTCAAAATATATATATATACACTGGTAATAGCGGGGCTGCTTTATCCCTTTGCCTGCTGAGTAAATAAAATCACATTTGCAAACAACATAGATCCAGATCAGCCGCGATGTAACACCGTGTATTCAGCCATGTATTCAGCCAAATGTTTTAGCTCCACTATCCGAATAGCAAACAGCATAGAGCCAGATCAGACAGCACATTCTGTGCTGTCTGATATGGCTCAATGCTGTTTGCAAAAGTGATTTGATCTGCCGCTAGAGTGCAAAGGGTTAATTTTCAAAATGAAAATAAACTGTAAAACAAATTGTTTTTCATATTTTAGTGTGGTTATGTCATAAGTCTATGAACTATTTTTGCACACATTGTAGGAGCATTTAATGTTGACTAATGGCCGAGTATATATGGTATTGTTGCTTTAGTTCTGTTTAGAGCAATAAGCGATTTTCTACAGTTAATGGGAAATTGAAAGCATTGAATATCAATAAATTTTACAGACTTTCAGCTTGTGGTTTTACGTTTATTTATCGTCTCTACCGGTTACCCATATGAGCGACGCCTCCTGAAGAGATTAGTCATTTTAGATTTTTGGAGGATAGTACAATGATACAGACAGAGACCCATTCCAGAATCTCCTTTGGTTCTTTTACGTGCACAGACTAAAGCACCGACACGAGACCTCGGTTTAACGTCCCATCTGAAAGACTGCTTTCAGCTTGTATTTATGGTAAGACATTATGTACGAATTCAATTATCTGCACAAAGAAACAACATTGAATAGATGTTAACAAGACAATATTAATATTACAGACGATCAAATTTGATAGATTTTCTGGTAATAAAGAAATAAATGTACATTAAATTATCTCATTTTAATTTCAGAATAACTTGTTAGGAAGAATTAATATCTTCTGTAAAGTTATTTTCAAAAATACAAAAGCTTTTGTCCCAACTAAGTTTAGGTTCTGTCACATTCATAAAATATCCTGAAAACTCTCTTGTTATGATAGACTATAAACTTGACGTCCATAATTGTAAACTTTATCAAAGCACTTTTCATCTCCATTTTATTGACTTCAGTGTGGTATGAATAGCTTGCTTATGTAACTATCAGAATTCAGTGTTTGTTGTAATATATTTTCTTGCTTTAAAATGGTATTACTTCTATGTTGACCATCTCAACACCACATACCTCTAAATAGGCTTACAAGAAGTGTAGATCCAGATGAGCCAGTAATATTACTATTTTTAGACAAAATTACCCCATTTTGATAAATGAACTGGTCCAAATGTAATTTTCTTATTAATTTATTGGTCTAAAAATATCATGCAGCAGTCTATGTCTGTTACTTGGTGTTGAATGCACCAGTCCATGTCAGTTACTTGGTGTTGAATGGGTTAATTAGCAAAAGTTTGTTTTTACATTATCAATTTCTGAAATTGATAATTTGTCTAATGCCATGAAAAACAAATATTGTGAAAAGGATTATTTGAAATAGATTTTAATAATTGCAACTTTATTAAAAGTCGATAACGTTCCTTGGCACAGCAAATTTAAGGAATGGTTTAAACTTTCAACTTAAGATTAATCTCTCTGGGTACCCCATTCCTGAAGTTAATCACCATTACAATGTTCACAGCATTATATATTATATATAATTTGCAGCAAGAAGTGGAGTAAACACAAACTGCACTATTTTATTATAAAACTAGTATTTTCCTGTGAATTGTCCGCGACGCCGCAAGTTGTCAATCATTATTTCAATGACCAATAAATGGACAATGTGTGGTGAACTGATGCACATGTTCATATAATCCTGCCAGATTATTATAACACCTCTGATATATATACTCTAACTGACAAACTAGGTGGAGATATAGTGGATTAGCTTGATACTCTGCTAGACAAACTAGGTGGAAATATAGTGGATTAACTGGATACAAAAAACAGTTATATTAGAAAGCAAGACAATAATTGAACATTCATACTTTTACCAAAAGGCACATTATACTGTTGTTTCGTAATAAATAATATTTTATAGCAGTTTATTTAATCTTTAATTGAAACAATAGTTGTGCAAACCTGGATTAAAATATAAGTGGTGCATGAATAGAATTAGACAGGATGTTAAAAAAGCTGCCTGGGCGACCATCTACTGCTCCGTGTAGAGTTACTCCCCCTGGCAATAATCACACGGTACCATTGACACCGTTTTATGTTGTCTGGGTGAAATACCCGCTTAATACAGGTACATGTTGGCTTGATCCTGTGTCGCCATGGCAATCTATCTATATCTATCTATCTATATCTATGTATGTCTATCTATCTATATATGTCTATCTATGTCTGTCTATCTATGTATGTCTGTCTATATCTATGTATGTCTATCTATCTATATATGTCTATCTATGTCTGTCTATGTATGTCTATCTATATCTATGTATGTCTATCTATATCTATCTATGTCTGTCTATCTATCTATCTATCTATCTATCTATGTCTATATATATATATATATATATATATATATATATATATATGTCTGTCTATATATGTATGTCTATCTATGTATGTCTATGTCTATCTATGTATGTATATCTATGTATGTATATCTATCTATCTATGTCTGTCTATCTATCTATGTCTATATATGTCTATCTATGTCTGTCTATCTATGTATGTATATCTATCTATCTATGTCTATATATCTATGTCTGTCTATCTATGTATATCTACCTATGCCTATCTATGTATGTCTATCTATATATGTCTATCTATCTATGTCTATATATATATCTATCTATCTATGTCTATCTATCTATGTCTATATATCTATGTCTATATATCTATGTCTATATATCTATCTATCTATATATGTCTATATATATATATGTCTATATATCTATGTCTATATATCTATCTATGTATATCTATGTCTATCTATTTATGTCTATATATATGTCTATCTATATATGTGTGTGTCTACCTATGTCTATCTATCTATGTCTTTCTATATATGTTTGTCTACCTATGTCTATCTATGTATATCTATCAATGTCTGTCTACCTATGTCTGTCTACCTATGTCTATATATCTATGTATGTCTATCTATGTCTGGCTATTTATATCTGTATGTCTATATCTGTGTATGTCTGTCTATCTACGTCTATCTAGTATCTATGTCTGTCTGTCATCTATGTCTGTTTGTTTGTCTGTCCATCTGTCTGTCTTCTTACATGTATGATGTCAAATCCCTCGCTTGGATGTAGACATTTGTTTGTCAAATTGCAGAGATATTGGAAGGATGACATGTAAAGTTAAAATGGAGATAATCTCAATAAGCTACATGTATAAGCTTTCAATTTAATCCATTTTCGTATATATACAATATATAATTATGTACTGTACATTATGAACGAATAAATATGTTTAAACCAAAGTTAAAAGTAAATATTTATAGAGAAAAATGAAATATGTTGTGTTAAAAGTTTAGAAGCAATTAAACAGAACAACTAAGGACAAACATGTTGAATACAGAACAACTAAGGACAAACATGATGAATACAGAACAACTAAGGACAAACAGGATGAATACAGAACAACTAAGGACAAACATGATGAATACAGAACAACTAAGGACAAACATGATGAATACAGAACAACTAAGGACAAACATGATGAATATGGAACAACTAAGGACAAACATGATGAATACAGAACAACTAAGCACAAACATGATGAATACAGAACAACTAAGGACAAACATGATGAATATAGAACAACTAAGGACAACATGATGCATACAGAACAACTAAGGACACACATGATGAATACAGAACAACTAAGGACAAACATGATGAATACAGAACAACTAAGGACAAACATGATGAATACAGAACAACTAAGGACAAACATGATGAATACAGAACAACTAAGGACAAACATGATGAATACAGAACAACTAAGGACAAACAATGAATACAAGTTATTGAACTGCTCTATGTTAGGGAGTAGAGAAATATTGTGGAAATCCTGATAGCGCAGTGATAGCGCGTTCGCTTCAGGTGCGAAAGGCTCAGAGTTTGAGCCTCTGCTGGAGCTGTTACGATCGTGTGCTTAGGCAAGGCATTTAAATTCCACATTGCCTCTTCTCTCTCCCTCATGGCGATGGATTATATCAGGAATGAGGTTTCAAGAGCGATTATTATAAGTTGGAAGAACTTGTTTCGAAATCGAGCTAATATAAATTTGTATGAACTAAAGAAATATCAGACAGGATATATAGTGTAACCCAGCAATACAACATTTACCCAATACTGATTGCTAAACACGGCTTCATTTATAATCCCGAAAATAAGAAATACACATTTATTAATATCAATGCCACTAAAACCCTTTTTATAAAAGTACTATTAATCTGTGGTAAAAATCGTGAAATGTGCGCACAAAGTAGCTTAAACTTGCAGAGTTATAAGTCTTGTATATAGGAAAGTGGATGATACGCTATATAATTACAATGTGCGTGTAATATTAGGAACTAATGTTACTAAACTAACTAAAATAAGTCTTGGAATTCATTAGAATTGCGTCATTACAACACAATTCTAATGAAATTACATGACATGTTTGACTACTACTTTCACCGCTAGGGGGCAGAGTCAAATATGGAATTTTTACATCACTCTGATGATGTCATAAATGTTGTTTTGTATTCCTGAAGAAGTCCAACATACGTTAAACAACATTTATTGATTACATCAGAGTTTGTTTATTTATTCTAAGATACAATAAATTCCATGACTATTAAATCAAGAATGCTGACAAGTACATGTAAGTGCATAATTTTTACAATTAATTTCAACATTTTGGACAATTATTTATCTGGAATGTTTACAATTAAATCTTGAATTTGGATCTGAAATGACAGCATATTTTTTACATGCAGCTAGGGCTTTTTGTAAAGAAAACTAGGGCTTTTTGTAAAGAAAACCGTGTGTTTATAGGACATTTTTTACATGCAGCTAGGGCTTTTTGTAAAGAAAACTAGGGCTTTTTGTAAAGAAAACCGTGTGTTTATAGGACATTTTTTACATGCAGCTAGGGCTTTTTGTAAAGAAAACTAGGGCTTTTTGTAAAGAAAACCGTGTGTTTATAGGACATTTTTTACATGCAGCTAGGGCTTTTTGTAAAGAAAACTAGGGCTTTTTGTAAAGAAAACCGTGTGTTTATAGGACATTTTTTACATGCAGCTAGGGCTTTTTGTAAAGAAAACTAGGGCTTTTTGTAAAGAAAACCGTGTGTTTATAGGACATTTTTTACATGCAGCTAGGGCTTTTTGTAAAGAAAACTTGGGCTTTTTGTAAAGAAAACCGTGTGTTTATAGGACATTTTTTACATGCAGTTAGGGCTTTTTGTAAAGAAAACGTGGGCTTTTTGTAAAGAAAACCGTGTGTTTATAGGACATTTTTTGCACGCAGTTAGGGCTTTTTGTAAAGAAAACTTGGGCTTTTTGGAAAGGAAACAATGTGTTTATAGGACATATTCCTTAGTTTTCTTTTAACGGCACGAAGGGAAAGTACAGTAGCTTAAATAGCATGCACAAATTAATTTGCAACACATACAAACCTTTATAATACATGTAACACAAAGTAATCAATTTGTAAAACGTAAATATAAATCGGGGGATCTTGGATAATAATTATCGGAAAAAGTGGTCCGGTCTAGATATCTGTGTTGATTGTGTTGTTCTTTATAATGTTGTTCCATTAGATAATGTGATTGTGTTTCTGTTGTTGTTGTTGTTGTTGTTGTTTACATTTTGATTTTGTTGGTTCACCCACTTCACACTCTCACACTGGATAATGGTGATCCCTGGGTCGGATGCACGCACTTCACACTCTCCACTGGATAATGGTGACCCTGGGTCGGAGCACCCACTTCCACTCACACTGGATAATGGTGATCCCTGGGTCGGATGCACCCACTTCACACTGGATAATGGTGATCCCTGGGTCGGATGCACCCACTTCACACTGGATAATGGTGATCCCTGGGTCGGATGCACCCACTTCACACTCTCACACTGGATAATGGTGATCCCTGGGTCGGATGCACCCACTTCACACTCTCACACTGGATAATGGTGAACCCTGGGTCGGAAGATCCTTCATTATATTCATATTTATGCTCCAAAAATATTATCCAATCAGAAGACTTTAAAATTATCCAATCAGAAGACTACTTACATATCGGTTTGGCTCCACAATATACTAGTATCTACAATTTTTAGCATGCGAAGCTTGCAAGCTGCTAGTAAGTTGGACAAGATACATGTATTTGTAGTGACATAAATTTTTGCATTTGGGTTGCACAATATACCGATAGTTTCCGGCATACGGGATGATAGCTGGATCTTAAAAAATACCAGGAATGTAAATTTGTTTGTTATATATACTTTGTGAAAATATGAAGATTTAGTATTACATGAATATATTTTCTGATATAATTACATATGGTAAAGGTTTGTGTTTATAATATGGTAAAGTTATATATCTGACTGTGTAGTCATTTTTTTGAAATATTTAGCACCTCTAGATAAGTTGAGCATTGTAAAAGTAGTTCCTATTAGCATTTGAAATCTCTAGCACTTGTTTCTTGCACTATTTTCTTTACAGAGAAGATTCCTATTCACTACCGCACTAGCAATAAGTCAAAGCAGCAGCAAATAGTTCCGGTTTCAGCTGCCAATGTACATGATCTCTCGCATGTTCCGGTTGACATATTGTCCTGTGACGATGATGACGGACGCAATTCTAGAAGTTCCCTCTTCTCGCCAAAACAACACAAAACACCCGCATTTTTACCAGGTTGGTGACGGGTTGCACTAATTATTGGGGGGGAGGTCTTTAATGGGCGGATCCAGGATGGATACAGGTTGTGTTGCACTAATTCTCTTGGGTCTCCTCGCTGTTGGATCCGGGTTGAGTACATGCGGGTCTTTAGTGAATGTGGGTATCTGCCCTCAGTGGGAGTGGCCTTGGGGTGCATTGGGACTTGTGAAGGATGTGGGTATCTGCCCTCAGTGGGAGTGGCCTTGGGGTGCGTTGGACTTGTGAAGGATGTGGGTATCTGCCCTCAGTGGGAGTGGCCTTGGGGTGCGTTGGGACTTGTGAAGGATGTGGGTATCTGCCTTCAGTGGGAGTGGCCTTGGGGTGCGTTGGGACTTGTGTAGGATGTGGGTATCTGCCCTCAGTGGGAGTGGCCTTGAGGTGCGTTGGGACTTGTGAAGGATGTGGGTATCTGCCCTCAGTGGGAGTGGCCTTGGGGTGCGTTGGGACTTGTGAAGGATGTGGGTATTTAATGGATTGGTATATGGGTCTCTGGTGTGTATGGCTATGTGTTTGTGCTTGATGTGGCTATGTTTCTCTGCTGGGTGTGGCTATGTGTCTGCTGGGTGTGGCTATGTGTCTGTGCTGGGGGTGGCTATGTGTCTGTGATGGGTGTGGTTATGTGTCTGTGATGGGTGTCACTATGTGTCTATACTGCGTGTGGATATGTGTATGTGCTGGGGGTGGTTATGTGTCTGTGATGGGTGTGGCTATGTGTCTGTGATGGTGTGTCTATGTGTCTGTGATGGGTGTGGCTATGTGTCTGTGCTGGGTGTGGATATGTGTCTGTGCTGGGGGTGGATATGTGTATGTGATGGGTGTGGCTATGTGTATGTGCTTTGTTTGACTATGTGTCTGTGCTGGGTGTGGCTATGTGTCTGTGCTGGGTGTGGCTATGTGTATGTGCTTGATGTGGCTATGTGTCTGCTGGGTGTGGCTATGTGTCTGTGCTTGATGTGGCTATGTGTCTGTGCTGGGTGTGGCTATGTGTATGTGATGGGTGTGGCTATGTGTCTGTGCTGGGTGTGTGTATGTGATGGGTGGTGTGGCTATGTGTCTGTGCTGGGTGTGGCTATGTGTATGTGATGGGTGTGGCTATGTGTCTGTGCTGGGTGTGGTTATGTTTCTATGTTGGGTGTGGCTATGTGTCATTGCTGGGTGTGGCAATGTATCTGCAGTGAATGGGTGTAACTATGGCCCTGCAGTGAGTTTGAACTTGTTGTGGGTGTCAATCCCATACGCATGTAACTATGGGTCCCATGTGGGTGTAACTATGGGTCCTTAGTTGCTGTATTTCTGCAATGGGTTTGGGTATGAATCCCATGTGGGTGTAACTATGGGTCCTTAGTTGCTGTATTTCTGCAATGGGTTTGGGTATGAATCCCATGTGGGTGTAACTATGGGTCCTTAGTTGCTGTATTTCTGCAATGGGTTTGGGTATGAATCCCATGTGGGTGTAACTATGGGTCCTTAGTTGCTGTATTTCTGCAATGGGTTTGGGTATGAATCCCATGTGGGTGTAACTATGGGTCCTTAGTTGCTGTATTTCTGCAATGGGTTTGGGTATGAATCCCATGTGGGTGTAACTATGGGTCCTTAGTTGCTGTATTTCTGCAATGGGTTTGGGTATGAATCCCATGTGGGTGTAACTATGGGTCCTTAGTTGCTGTATTTCTGCAATGGGTTTGGGTATGAATCCCATGTGGGTGTAACTATGGGTCCTTAGTTGCTGTATTTCTGCAATGGGTTTGGGTATGAATCCCATGTGGGTGTAACTATGGGTCCTTAGTTGCTGTATTTCTGCAATGGGTTTGGGTATGAATCCCATGTGGGTGTAGCTACGGTTCTGCAATTGCTGTATTTCTGCAATGGGTTTGGGTGTGAATCCCATGTGGGTGTAACTATGGGTTTTTTGATTGAGTGCTGCCTGATCTGGATCTGCACCTATTATTAACAGTAGAAGTATTCTTGAAATAGCTATTGCTTTAACTAATCTTGTTACTAACAATTTGCTGTTTATTTATTAATTTTCAAATGACATTTGCACAATTATGTCGTTGGAAATGTGGAAAAGCTGATGATGGGCAATAATGGAAGCCAAGATTCATAAATATTTTATTAACATGGCCAGAAGAAAAATATAGCTATGTCACCGTATTATATTTTGAAGTAAAAATTGTTCATTTTGTTACGTCTTACAGTATTAAACGTTTAATTTTGTTTATTATTGTCTGGATTACCGTACACGGTATATTTGAAATGCCAGATCAGTTTACTATGAACTTTAACCCTTAAATGGCAAATCAATTGGAAGGAATGTGCAAACAACATAGATCCCGATCAGCCTGATGTTGCTCTATGCTGTTTGCAAAAGCAAATTTAGTTGTAATTAGCGGGTTAAGGGTTAACTCTTTGAGCAAGCTAGCAGAAAACATTATATGCCCAATTAAATGTACCACATACAATATATGCATTGTGGCAGTGTAACGTTTATTCGCTTACAATTTATATTAAATGTTTGTAATGTCATGTTATTGTGTAATCGAGACAACTCAGTGATTTGAATATAAGATTATATATGTTTGTATTCAGGGTTGGCAATCAGCTCCGCTAAGGAAATGCTATCCTGGTGTGTTTTACAATTATTATTGTCTCTTATCAATGTCATACAGTACACCAAAATCCCATACAGTACATCAATGCCATACAGTACACCAATATCATACAGTACACCAATGCCATACAGTACACCAATGCCATACAGTACACCAATGCCATACAGTACACCAATGTCATACAGTACACCAATGCATACAGTACAGTACACCAATGTCATACAGTACACTATTGCATACAGTACAGTACACCAATGCCATACAGTACATCAATACCATACAGTACAGTACACCAATGTCATACAGTACATCAATACCATACAGTACACCAATGCCATACAGTACAGTACACCAATGCCATACAGTACACCAATGTCATACAGTACAGTACACCAATGCATACAATACACCAAAACCCCATACAGTACATCAATGTCATACAGTACACCAATGTCATACAGTACATCCATGCCATACAGTATAGTACACCAATGTCATACAGTACACCAATGCCATACAGTACACCAATGTCATACAGTACACCAATGTCATACAGTATAGTACACCATTGTCATACAGTACACCAATGCCATACAGTACACCAATGTCATACAGTACACCAATGCATACAGTACAGTACACCAATGTCATACAGTACACTATTGCATACAGTACAGTACACCAATGCCATACAGTACATCAATACCATACAGTACTGTACACCAATGTCATACAGTACATCAATACCATACAGTACACCAATGCCATACAGTACAGTACACCAATGCCATACAGTACACCAATGTCATACAGTACAGTACACCAATGCATACAATACACCAAAACCCCATACAGTACATCAATGTCATACAGTACACCAATGTCATACAGTACATCCATGCCATACAGTATAGTACATCAATGTCATACAGTACACCAATGTCATACAGTACACCAATGTCATACAGTATAGTACACCATTGTCATACAGTACACCAATGTCATACAGTACACCAATGCCATACAGTATAGTACACCAATGTCATACAGTACACCAATGTCATACAGTACACCAATGCCATACAGTACACCAATGCCATACAGTATAGTACACCAATGCCATACAGTATAGTACACCAATGCCATACAGTACACCAATGCCATACAGTATAGTACACCAATGCCATACAGTATAGTACACCAATGCCATACAGTACAGTACACCAATGCCATACAGTACACCAATGCCATACAGTACACCAATGCCATACAGTACACCAATGCCATACAGTATAGTACACCAATGTCATACAGTACACCAATGTCATACAGTACACCAATGCCATACAATACACCAATGTCATACAGTACACCAATGCCATACAGTACACCAATGCCATACAGTACACCAATGCCATACAGTACACCAATGCCATACAGTACACCAATGTCATACAGTACACCAATGCCATACAGTATAGTACACCAATGTCATACAGTACACCAATGTCATACAGTACACCAATGCCATACAGTACACCAATATCATACAGTACACCAATGTCATACAGTACACCAATGCCATACAGTACACCAATGCCATACAGTACACCAATGTCATACAGTACACCAATGCCATACAGTATAGTACACCAATGTCATACAGTACACCAATGTCATACAGTACACCAATGCCATACAGTACACCAATATCATACAGTACACCAATGTCATACAGTACACCAATGCCATACAGTACACCAATGCCATACAGTACACCAATGTCATACAGTACACCAATGCCATACAGTATAGTACACCAATGTCATACAGTACACCAATGTCATACAGTACACCAATGCCATACAGTACACCAATATCATACAGTACACCAATGTCATACAGTACACCAATGCCATACAGTACACCAATGCCATACAGTACAGTACATCAATGTCATACAGTACACCAATGCCATACAGTACACCACTGTCATACAGTACACCAATGTCATACAGTACACCAATGCCATACAGTACACCACTGTCATACAGTACACCAATGCCATACAGTACACCAATGCCATACAGTACAGTACACCAATGTCATACAGTACACCAATGCCATACAGTATACCAATGCCATACAGTACACCAATGCCATACAGTACACCAATGTCATACAGTACACCAATGCCATACAGTACACCAATGTCATACAGTACACCAATGCCATACAGTACACCAATGTCATACAGTACACCAATGTCATACAGTATACCAATGCCATACAATACACCAATGCCATACAGTACAGTACCCCAATGTCATACAGTACACCAATGCCATACAGTACACCAATGCCATACAGTACACCAATGTCATACAGTATGCCAATGCCATACAGTACACCAATGTCATACAGTACACCAATGTCATACAGTACACCAATGTCATACAGTATACCAATGCCATACAATACACCAATGCCATACAGTACAGTACACCAATGTCATACAGTACACCAATGCCATACAGTACACCAATGCCATACAGTACACCAATGTCATACAGTACACCAATGCCATACAGTACACCACTGTCATACAGTACACCAATGCCATACAGTACACCAATGCTATACAGTACACCAATGTCATACAGTACACCAATGCCATAAAGTACACCAATGCCATACAGTACAGTACACCAATGTCATACAGTACAGTACACCAATGTCATACAGTACACCAATGCCATACAGTACAGTATACCAATGTCATACAGTACAGTACACCAATGCCATACAGTACACCAATGCCATACAGTACAGTACACCAATGTCATACTGTACACCAATGCCATACAGTACAGTACACCAATGCCATACAGTACACCAATGCCATACAGTACACCAATGCCATACAGTACACCAATGTCATACAGTACACCAATGCCATACAATACAGTACACCAATGTCATACAGTACACCAATGTCATACAGTACACCAATGCCATACAGTACACCAATGCCATACAGTACACCAATGTCATACAGTACACCAATGTCATACAGTACACCAATGTCATACAGTACACCAATGTCATACAGTACACCAATGTCATACAGTACACCAATGCCATACAGTACACCAATGCATACAATACACCAACATCCCATACAGTACACCAATGTCATATAGTACACCAATGTCATACAGTACACAAATGTCATACCGTACACCAATGCCATACAGTACACCAATGCCATACAGTACACCAATGTCATACAGTACACCAATGCCATACAGTACACCAATGCCATACAGTACAGTACACCAATGCCATACAGTACACCAATGCCACACAGTACACCAATGCCATACAGTATAGTACACCAATGTCATACAGTACACCAATGCCATACAGTACACCAATGCCATACAGTACACCAATGCCATACAGTATAGTACACCAATGTCATACAGTACACCAATGTCATACAGTACACCAATGCCATACAGTACACCAATGTCATACAGTACACCAATGCCATACAGTACACCAATGCCATACAGTACACCAATGCCATACAGTACACCAATGCCATACAGTACACCAATGTCATACAGTACACCAATGCCATACAGTATAGTACACCAATGTCATACAGTACACCAATGTCATACAGTACACCAATGCCATACAGTACATCAATATCATACAGTACACCAATGTCATACAGTACACCAATGCCATACAGTACACCAATGCCATACAGTACAGTACATCAATGTCATACAGTACACCAATGCCATACAGTACACCACTGTCATACAGTACACCAATGCCATACAGTACACCACTGTCATACAGTACACCAATGCCATACAGTACACCAATGCCATACAGTACAGTACACCAATGTCATACAGTACACCAATGCCATACAGTACAGTACACCAATGACATACAGTACACCAATGCCATACAGTACACCAATGCCATACAGTACAGTACACCAATGTCATACAGTACACCAATGCCATACAGTATACCAATGCCATACAGTACACCAATGCCATACAGTACACCAATGTCATACAGTACACCAATGCCATACAGTACACCAATGTCATACAGTACACCAATGCCATACAGTACACCAATGTCATACAGTACACCAATGTCATACAGTACACCAATGTCATACAGTATACTAATGCCATACAATACACCAATGCCATACAGTACAGTACCCCAATGTCATACAGTACACCAATGCCATACAGTACACCAATGCCATACAGTACACCAATGTCATACAGTATGCCAATGCCATACAGTACACCAATGTTATACAGTACACCAATGTCATACAGTACACCAATGTCATACAGTATACCAATGCCATACAATACACCAATGCCATACAGTACACCAATGTCATACAGTACACCAATGCCATACAGTACACCAATGTCATACAGTACACCAATGCCATACAGTACACCACTGTCATACAGTACACCAATGCCATACAGTACACCAATGTCATACAGTACACCAATGTCATACAGTACACCAATGCCATACAGTACACCAATGCTATACAGTACACCAATGTCATACAGTACACCAATGCCATACAGTACACCAATGCCATACAGTACAGTACACCAATGTCATACAGTACAGTACACCAATGTCATACAGTACACCAATGCCATACAGTACAGTATACCAATGTCATACAGTACACCAATGCCATACAGTACACCAATGCCATACAGTACAGTACACCAATGTCATACTGTACACCAATGCCATACAGTACAGTACACCAATGTCATACAGTACACCAATGCCATACAGTACACCAATGCCATACAGTACACCAATGTCATACAGTACACCAATGCCATACAGTACACCACTGTCATACAGTACACCAATGCCATACAGTACACCAATGCCATACAGTACAGTACACCAATGTCATACAGTACACCAATGCCATACAGTATACCAATGCCATACAGTACACCAATGCCATACAGTACACCAATGTCATACAGTACACCAATGCCATACAGTACACCAATGTCATACAGTACACCAATGCCATACAGTACACCAATGTCATACAGTACACCAATGTCATACAGTACACCAATGTCATACAGTATACTAATGCCATACAATACACCAATGCCATACAGTACAGTACCCCAATGTCATACAGTACACCAATGCCATACAGTACACCAATGCCATACAGTACACCAATGTCATACAGTATGCCAATGCCATACAGTACACCAATGTCATACAGTACACCAATGTCATACAGTACACCAATGTCATACAGTATACCAATGCCATACAATACACCAATGCCATACAGTACAGTACACCAATGTCATACAGTACACCAATGCCATACAGTACACCAATGCCATACAGTACACCAATGTCATACAGTACACCAATGCCATACAGTACACCACTGTCATACAGTACACCAATGCCATACAGTACACCAATGTCATACAGTACACCAATGTCATACAGTACACCAATGCCATACAGTACACCAATGCTATACAGTACACCAATGTCATACAGTACACCAATGCCATACAGTACACCAATGCCATACAGTACAGTACACCAATGTCATACAGTACAGTACACCAATGTCATACAGTACACCAATGCCATACAGTACAGTATACCAATGTCATACAGTACAGTACACCAATGCCACACAGTACACCAATGCCATACAGTACAGTACACCAATGTCATACTGTACACCAATGCCATACAGTACAGTACACCAATGCCATACAGTACACCAATGCCATACAGTACACCCATGCCATACAGTACACCAATGTCATACAGTACACCAATGCCATACAATACAGTACACCAATGTCATACAGTACACCAATGTCATACAGTACACCAATGCCATACAGTACACCAATGCCATACAGTACACCAATGTCATACAGTACACCAATGTCATACAGTACACCAATGTCATACAGTACACCAATGTCATACAGTACACCAATGTCATACAGTACACCAATGCCATACAGTACACCAATGCATACAATACACCAACATCCCATACAGTACACCAATGTCATATAGTACACCAATGTCATACAGTACACGAATGTCATACCGTACACCAATGCCATACAGTACACCAATGCCATACAGTACACCAATGTCATACAGTACACCAATGCCATACAGTACACCAATGCCATACAGTACACCAATGTCATACAGTACACCAATGCCATACAGTACACCAATGTCATACAGTACATCAATGCCATACAGTACACCAATGCCATACAGTACACCAATGCCATACAGTACACCAATGTCATACAGTACACCAATGCCATACAGTACACCAATGCCATACAGTACACCAATGCCATACAGTACACCAATGCCATACAGTACACCAATGTCATACAGTACAGTACACCAATGTCATACAGTACAGTACACCAATGCCATACAGTATAGTACACCAATGTCATACAGTACACCAATGCCATACAGTACAGTACACCAATGTCATACAGTACACCAATGCCATACAGTACAGTACACCAATGTCATACAGTACACCAATGCTATACAGTACACCAAATCCATACAGTACAGTACACCAATGTCATACAATACAGTACACCAATGTCATACAGTACACCAATGCCATACAGTACAGTACACCAATGTCATACAGTACACCAATGCTATACAGTACACCAAATCCATACAGTACAGTACACCAATGTCACACAGTACACCGATGCTATACAGTACACCAAATCCATACAGTACAGTACACCAATGCCATACAGTACACCAATTCCATACAGTACACCAATGTCATACAGTACACCAATGCCATACAGTACACCAATGTCATACAGGACACCAATGCCACACAGTACACCAATGCCATACAGTACACCAATGCCATACAGTACTGTACACCAATGCCATACACTATACAGTACACCAATGCCATACAGTACACCAATGTCATACAGTACTGTACACCAATGCCATACAGTACACCAATGTCATACAGTACACCAATGCCATACAGTACACCAATGTCATACAGTACACCAATGCCATACAGTACACCAATGTCATACAGTACACCAATGCCATACAGTACACCAATGCCATACAGTATACCAATGTCATACAGTACACCAATGTCATACAGTACACCAATGTCATACAGTACACCAATGCCATACAGTACACCAATGCCATACAGTACACCAATGCCATATTGTACACCAATGTCATACAGTACACCAATGCCATACAGTACACCAATGTCATACAGTACACCAATGCCACACAGTACACCAATGCCATACAGTACACCAATGCCATACAGTATACCAATGTCATACAGTACACCAATGTCATACAATACACCAATGTCATACAGTACACCAATGCCATACAGTACACCAATGCCATACAGTACACCAATGTCATACAGTACACCAATGCCATACAGTACACCAATGCCATTCATTACACCAATGCCATACAGTACACCAATGCCATACAGTACACCAATGCCACACAGTACACCAATGTCATACAGTACACCAATGCCATACAGTACACCAATGCCATACAGTACACCAATGTCATACAGTATACCAATGTCATACAGTACATCAATGCCATACAGTACACCAATGTCATACAGTACACCAATGTGATACAGTACTGTACACCAATGCCATACAGTACACCAATGCCATACAGTACACCAATGTCATACAGTACACCAATGCCATACAGTACACCAATGCCATACAGTACACCGATGTCATACAGTACACCAATGCCATACAGTACACCAATGTCATACAGTACACCAATGCCACACAGTACACCAATGCCATACAGTACACCAATGCCATACAATACACCAATGCCATACAGTACACCAATGTGATACAGTACTGTACACCAATGCCATACAGTACACCAATGTCATACAGTACACCAATGCCATACAGTACACCAATGTCATACAGTACACCAATGTCATACAGTACACCAATGTCATACAGTACACCAATGCCATACAGTACACCAATGTCATACAGTACACCAATGCCATACAGTACACCAATGTCATACAGTACACCAATGTCATACAGTACACCAATGTCATACAGTACACCAATGCCATACAGTACACCAATGTCATACAGTACACCAATGCCATACAGTACACCAATGTCATACAGTACACCAATGTCATACAGTACACCAATGTCATACAGTACACCAATGCCATACAGTACACCAATGTCATACAGTACACCAATGCCATACAGTACACCAATGTCATACAGTACACCAATGTCATACAGTACACCAATGTCATACAGTACACCAATGCCATACAGTACACCAATGTCATACAGTACACCAATGCCATACAGTACACCAATGTCATACAGTACACCAATGTCATACAGTACACCAATGTCATACAGTACACCAATGCCATACAGTACACCAATGTCATACAGTACACCAATGTCATACAGTACACCAATGTCATACAGTACACCAATGTCATACAGTACTGTACACCAATGCCATACAGTACACCAATGTCATACAGTACACCAATGTCATACAGTACACCAATGCCATACAGTACACCAATGCCATACAGTACACCAATGCCATACAGTACACCAATGCCATACAGTACACCAATGCCATACAGTACACCAATGTCATACAGTACTGTACACCAATGCCATACAGTACACCAATGTCATACAGTACACCAATGTCAAACAGTACACCAATGCCATACAGTACACCAATGCCATACAGTACACCAATGTCATACAGTACACCAATGTCATACAGTACACCAATGCCATACAGTACACCAATGCCATACAGTACACCAATGTCATACAGTACACCAATGTCATACAGTACACCAATGCCATACAGTACACCAATGTCATACAGTACTGTACACCAATGCCATACAGTACACCAATGCCATACAGTACACCAATGCCATACAGTACACCAATGTCATACAGTACACCAATGCCATACAGTACACTAATGTCATACAGTACACCAATGCCATACAGTATACCAATGCCATACAGAACACCAATGCCATACAGTACACCAATGCCATACAGTACACCAATGTCATACAGTACACCAATGTCATACAGTACACCAATGCCATACAGTACACCAATGCCATACAGTACACCAATGTCATACAGTATACCAATGCCATACAGTACACCAATGCCATACAGTACACCAATGCCATACAGTACACCAATGCCATACAGTACACCAATGTCATACAGTACACCAATGCCATACAGTACACCAATGTCATACAGTACTGTACACCAATGCCATACAGTACACCAATGTCATACAGTACACCAATGCCATACAGTACACCAATGTCATACAGTACTGTACACCAATGCCATACAGTACACCAATGCCATACAGTACACCAATGCCATACAGTACACCAATGCCATACAGTACACCAATGTCATACAGTACACCAATGCCATACAGTACACTAATGTCATACAGTACACCAATGCCATACAGTATACCAATGCCATACAGTACACCAATGCCATACAGTACACCAATGCCATACAGTACACCAATGTCATACAGTACACCAATGTCATACAGTACACCAATGCCATACAGTACACCAATGCCATACAGTACACCAATGTCATACAGTATACCAATGCCATACAGTACACCAATGCCATACAGTACACCAATGTCATACAGTACACCAATGCCATACAGTACACTAATGTCATACAGTACACCAATGCCATACAGTATACCAATGCCATACAGTACACCAATGCCATACAGTACACCAATGCCATAGAGTACACCAATGCCATACACTACACCAATGCCATACAGTACACCAATGTCATACAGTACACCAATGCCATACTGTACACTAATGTCATACAGTACACCAATGCCATACAGTACACCAATGTCATACAGTACACCAATGCCATACATTGTCATGTCAGTTCAAATGTTTTAATCTACAGAAAAAGTTAGCGGAACAGAAAAGGTTTTCAAAAATGCTTTTCTTGTCTGTCACGGGAAAGGTTCCGTACCAGCTGGTAAGAGTAGAATAGAGGGAAACATAGCATAGTAATATAGGACATATACGGTTTGGCATAGTTTGTAATAATTGTAGCACAACCCGGGATCTCCGTGCAATTTTCTTGTTGTCATTTCACGAAAGTATTGTTATGCACACATGTTTTGCACTGAGGTCTCGTGTACTTCAATAATCCAGATTGTTTGGATCTGTATATCATATATGCTAAGATTATTGAAATATCACTCTTGGTTGAGGTTTCACACTCTGTTCTTCCAGCAATTACTTGCGTGCAGTAGCCCAATGTTCATTTTTCTTTCAGCTTTATATCAATTTAAACTTGTTCTAATAACTTATATTAATCGCTCTCGTTGGCTCGGATGAAAGCGTAAATGTGGTCATTTATGTGGGACGAAACCGGAGTCCCCGGAAAAACCCACATGTCCGATCTGGCGACCACCGTACCATCTCACATACTTCCCGGTCCGAGGATCGAAACTGGGTCGCATTGGTGAGAAGCGAGCGTGCTAACTACTGCGCTAATCGGACAGCTTTATATAGCAAATGTGAGCTCGAATCCATGTAAACAACATGTTCTCATCAGATGCCAGCATTTACCTATGTACAGGTGTTTTATTAGCTGGGCTTTTAAAAACGCCGGTCTCCCGGTCCAGGATAAATTAGCGGACCGGTTGTAGCAACCAAAGTCATTAAAAAATCGGTCCAGAAAATTGTTGAAAAAGCCAAGAAATCGGTCAAATACATTTTTGTAACAAATATAAATTGGTAAATATAATCTATCGATAACGTGTATAAATGTTCACACCGGTTTCCGGTCCAAGATCAGTATGCGACCTGCTTGACTGATCCATGTTGATTATTGTTCGATATTCCCAAAATAATAAATTAAGCCAAGACAGATGTTTTCCCCGAGGCACTAAATTGTCAATAAACTTCAATCCGTAATTTATATAAGGGATTGCATAGATGTGCCATTGCAGTTCTGACATATAAACACGTATGCTGTCAACCCATACCCTAGTCAACTCGGCCTAGTCTTATGCCGTAGTACCCCTTTGCTGTTGTACGCGACAAAATTCGATTTTAATGAATGACCTGCACATCACTGTGTTCAAATATCAACCTGTGTTTTTTTATCATTTTTAAAACAATGCTTTGATTGTAAAGTTTGTTGATATTAAAACCTCTGCCCAAGTTGATGTGGTGAATTGTCCGACAAGTCTGCTTTTAAAACAGATGGATCTGTAGTCCAGTGGTAACACACTGGACTGGTCTTTCAGATGGGACTTTAAACCGAGGTCTCGTGTCGGTGCTGTACACCGTGCCAAAAGTACCAGAGGAGACTCTGGAATCGGTCACTGTCTGTATCATTGCACTATCCTCCAAAAATCTAAAATGGCTAATCTCTTCAGGAGGCGTCGCTCATATGGGCAACCGGTAGCGGCGATAAATAAACATTAAACACACACTCTACTTTTAATAACAAAGCTCCCTCCAGCAACATGGGTCAGGGAGTAGCACAGAACATCACATTAAACACTCCCATGCATGAAATATGATTTCCAAGCATCTGAACGACTGGCTAATGTACCTAAGTCACATAATGGAACCATAAGATCGGTAATGAGGCGAATGGAGAAGTAAAAAAAAAAGGCTATCCCATATTTGCCCATACATTTTTTGCTACCGGTCGGACGGCAACGGTAAACATTTAATCTTTTATTTTAAGCCTCGTCATGACACAGTGTAAGCGTAAACAACGATGGTTTTTCGGGGGTGGGGGTTGGAGCTTAAAGTCGCACCAACAGCTTAGGTCATATAGCGACTCTCCAGCAATTATTGTGTCCCTTTGTTCTGCATGCCAGCTGGATAGCTTCCTCACATGAAAGAATTCGACACACTCAATAGGATTCGAACTTTGAGGGGTGAGTGATTTGAAGTCAACGACCTTAATCACTCGACCACGGAAGCCCTTTGTTTGCGATGGACCAAGATGATTTAGGAGTAGAATTTCATTAAGCATTTATATGCGATGTCATAATTAAGTCAGTTTGTCGCCGGTTTTCGTGTTTTTTCATATGATTGTTGCTTTATGAGAGTTCTTCAGTTCAACATTGAGTGATCTTTAATATAACAAAATATAAATCTACACAAGTTATAGCGAATTGAGATAACTGTTTCAAGGGGAAGCATAATTTGTCTCCCTTATTGCTCATGAATTAACAGTCTTACCAGTATAACAAGATAACTGTTTCAAGGGGAAGCATCCATACATAGTAGTGGTCAGTGGAGATACTGATTTGTCTCCCTTATTGCTTAGTACATACTCACATCTTCCTCTCCACTCACCTCTCCACTCACATCTCCCTCTCCACTCACATCTCCCTCTCCACTCACATCTTCCTCTCCACTCACATCTCCCTCTTTACTCACATCTCCCTCGGAAACAAGACAATAAAATCAAAATCAAACATTGTTGCAGAATTCTAGAGAATATTTACCTCATAAAATTGGCAACCATGGGATGTAAAAGATAATTCATGGGATAAACTATAATTTGTAGAAGGTTTTGGTTTGAGTTGCCCGGTGAACTTCGGGTAGACGTTATATTCCTGCACACCTACTGGCCATGACACATGATTCCAGCTAGTTCCGCCCATGTGCAATTTAATTGTTCTTAACTTCACATGGCGTTAACACCATCAACACCACAGACCTATATAGGCTTACAAAAAGTGCAGATCCTGACCCTCATCAGGATCTGCACTTTTTGAAAGGGTGGGTGTGAATGTGGTCTGTGATAAAAACTATAAATTGTACAATTAATAAAGAATACTAGGTTATTATCTTATCAATTTTAATTTTATTAGGCAAGTTGGATTCTATCTTCTGATAAAAAAACAAGTTTTAGAGAGGAGAGATTACCGAAAATTCATGATTTCAAATATATCATACCATTCCTGAACATATGATGTCATGCATGCAGCGTTATGATGTCATGCATGCAGCGTTATGATGTCATACACCCAGCGTTATGATGTCATACACCCAGCGTTATGACATCACAAGAGGTTTATTTATTAGGCACTGACTAATAAAGCAAAGATTATTAGGCAGGCAGTTTGACCATTATTACACATGAAGCTATGCTAAAAGCTAGTGTTGTATTGTTGTACACTAAAACACAACCCTTGTATAGGTTTAGCTGTGATGTAGGCCTCGATCATCTCTGACAATGATGCATGAACTGCTAAAATTGAAATCAATTATTCTACATTTCATGTAGCAATAACATTATTGGGTAGACAGGAAACAATGTAAACATTGAACTCATTGCAGGGGCAGTACCAGTAATCCTAGTGTTAACATGTTAGAAAGGGGCCACGTTAGAAAGGGGCATAAGAATGTTTTGGTAAATATTTCAGGTCCATGACTCGTAAAATGTCATATTCTTATTATTGTCAAGGGAAAATAACACGGCATATGTTCAGATTTTGACAAGTTAATTAAGTCACAGGGTTCCCGCTGTCAGTCCCCAATGGCACATGATTTTGTCAAATACATGGCTTCAAATATTTATTTGTGAACTATATGTTGGCTCCAAGTATTTTAAATTGGCTCCAGTGTTTTTCAATTGGTGACAGAAGTGGCGCAGACAAACATTCAGAAGGAACCCTGAGTCACGGTCATGTAATACTGTATGATCCAGCATTGTTATGGGATGTCTCCACCCCTGTATGTAATACTGTGTGATCCAGCATTGTTATGGGATGTCTCCACCCCTGTATGTAATACTGTGTGATCCAGCATTGTTATGGGATGTCTCCACCCCTGTATGTAATACTGTGTGATCCAGCATTGTTATGGGATGTCTCCACCCCTGTATGTAATACTGTGTGATCCAGCATTGTTATGGGATGTCTCCACCCCTGTATGTAATACTGTGTGATCCAGCATTGTTATGGGATGTCTCCACCCCTGTATGTAATACTGTGTGATCCAGCATTGTTATGGGATGTCTCCACCCCTGTATGTAATACTGTGTGATCCAGCATTGTTATGGGATGTCTCCACCCCTGTATGTAATACTGTGTGATCCAGCATTGTTATGGGATGTCTCCACCCCTGTATGTAATACTGTGTGATCCAGCATTGTTATGGGATGTCTCCACCCCTGTATGTAATACTGTGTGATCCAGCATTGTTATGGGATGTCTCCACCCCTGTATGTAATACTGTATGATCCAGCATTGTTGTGGGATGTCTCCACCCCAGTATTCGCTAGTGTATTGAATATCACTTAGAGTTTGCCCAGCAATCTACCACTACCTAATGTTACTAATGAATCACTCTATGCTAGAGTAGTCGTATTCATCCAACTCATTGATATTTCCTTTACTGTTGCTTTTCAATAATTAATCAAACTACTGTATGCAAATGTTAAAGAGGGTAGGGTATGTCAGTAACTGTAAATGTAGGTTGATATATTGTAGGAACTGTGTAGTAACAATGGTAACTTCATGGCAAAGAAATCTTTGTAATAATTTCAATTGATGGATATTAGATTATCGAGTATGTCACTGGGGGATAGAGAGTGAAATAGATCATGTAACATTGAATATTTATTTTTAAAATAAATCGTTAAAAACCTCATGCAAACATGGTGATATATTTTATAGTTTTCAAACTTAAAACAGTTTACCGGTTATAAGAAGTATTTAGTGGAGACTTTAATTCACATATTTATTTCCAGTAACGGTTATTAAAATTAGTGGACACTTTAATTCACATATTTATTTCCAGTAACGGTTATTAAAATTAGTGGACACTTTAATTCACATATTTAATTCCAGTAACGGTTATTAAAATTAGTGGACACTTTAATTCACATATTTAATTCCAGTAACGGTTATTAAAATTATTAAGCGGAGAAATATTCTTAAAATGGTAACGATTGTAAGAGAAGGTTAAGACTTTGTGGAATGAAGAGTTTTAAAGTATTCCAAGGTCCGTATGCTGGCGCTCATGGAAAGTACTCGACGCTGTCCGCCATCGTAACTAGTAAGTTGTCGGCATTCCTCAAGTTTATTACAATCTTAACAATCATATAGTTTCCTCGTATTTTTCTATTTACAATAAACCTAATTTCTAATTTATATTGTTGTTGAATAAGGAAAACGATTTTGTGGATTTATATTTCAGCAGAAGTTGTGTCTGATCGTGATCGTGTGTGTATGTCATGTGACTGATTCATGTGTGTGTGTCATGTGACTGATTCATGTGTGTATGTCATATGACTGATTTTGTGTGTATGTCATGTGACTACAGTTAAGCATTTCTCATTTACAGGGGACAGAGTGATATTTGCAGAGAGCCCCTCGGCACCTGGGATTCCTGTTGTTTACAGAACTCCCGAGGAACGATCCACCAATCCTGATAGATTAAATCTTGACAGGTTAGAAAACAATGTCATATGCTTAGTTTATATCTGCTTTTGTCTGAACATTCCCGACCAACCTTACCTAAGCACAAACACAAACCTTACCTAAACACAAACCTCACCTAAGCATGGTCCTCACCTAAGCACAAACCTCACCTAAGCACAAACCTTACCTAAGCATGAACTGTACCTAAGCATGAACCTTACCTAAGCATGAACCTTATCTAATCATGAACTGTACCTAAGTATGAACCTCACCTAAGCACAAACCTTACCTAAGCATGAACCTTACCTAAGCATGAACCTTACCTAAGCATGAACTGTACCTAAGCATGAACTTCATCTAATCATGAACTGTACCTAATTATGAACCTCACCTAAGCACTGACTGTACCTAAACATGAACCTTAGCTAATCAAGAACATTACTTATGTATGAACCTTACTAAAGTATTAACCTTACCTAAACATGAACCGTAGCTAATCAAGAACCTTATCTGTACATGAATCTCATCTGAGCAATAATATTGCCTAATCATGGACCTTACCTAAGAATTTACCATACCTAAACATTAACGTTACCTAATCATGGACCTTACCTAAGAATTTACCATACCTAAACATTAACGTTACCTAATCATGGACCTTACCTAAGAATTTACCATACCTAAATATTAACGTTGCCTAATCATGGACCTTACCTAAGAATTTACCATACCTAAACATTAACGTTACCTAATCATGGACCTTACCTAAGAATTTACCATACCTAAACATTAACGTTACCTAATCATGGACCTTACCTAAGAATTTACCATACCTAAACATTAACGTTACCTAATCATGGACCTTACCTAAGAATTTACCATACCTAAACATTAACGTTACCTAATCATGGACCTTACCTAAGAATTTACCATACCTAAACATTAACGTTACCTAAGCATGAACTTTGCCGGCGCTTAAATTTGGAACAATAATCTCAACCATGTGGCACCCTCAGTGACATTGATGCGTCCATAATGATGGTAAATTCACATGCATTATTTCATGAGATACAGGAATTGTTTAAAGCTCTAGAAACTATTACAATTTGCTAACAAGAATTCATCGATATCCTCGGGTCACTGCTTCTTAATAAAGCTAACGTGCCAGATGAAATCAGTCATAGCTTATTAAAAGAAACTGCTTTTACAATAAGTAAACCACTTTGTATAATTTTCAATAGATCTTTATCCGAATGTTGCTATCCGAATGTATGGAAGTCTGCAAATGTTATGCCATTATTCAAGAAAGGTGACAGAAGTTCTGGTTTCACTTGCTGATCATCGAAAAATACAAAAATTGCGAATAATTTACAAAGCAAAGACCGGCATCTTGCCGGATTACCTAAATATAATTATTCCAGACACTGTTGCCAATAGTACACCATACACTCTTAGAAATAACAATAACTACTCAACTGTTGCAAGACGTACGGAAATTTATTCCAAATCATTCATTCCCTCAGCCATTTCTCTTTGGAATGAACTTCATTTAGATATTAGGAATTCCCCTTCATTGAATATATTTCAATGTAAACTAAAAGAGTTGTTCAAACCACCACTCGTACCTATTTATTTTTATCAAGGTGAACGCGTGCAAGATTAAGAAATTTATGTAGTAATCTGAATAGCGATCAATCATCTATATGTAAACCACCTAAAGGATGATCCAGTGTGTCAATGTGGTTTTAAATATGAAGACGCGGAACATTACCCTTTTAAGTGCCCACGATTTCACATGCAAAGAATCGATTTATTTAGAGCTACACGGAAATGTCATCCGCTAAACACACGCATATTTCTATTTGGAGATGAAGAAAATGAACTTATTGTTTCATCTATTCATAAATATATAAAACAAACTCGACGATTTTAATTATATCATAAACGACAAAGAAAAATAATGTTATTGACAATACCCCTGTATATCTTAACCAAATACCCTGTGCCCTATAGTAAATGTTCATTGTGACAGCGTGACACGGAACAGGACATCACTTAACCAAATACCCTGTGCCCTATAGTAAATGTTCATTGTGACAGCGTGACACGGAACAGGACATCACTTAACCAAATACCCTGTGCCCTATAGTAAATGTTCATTGTGACAGCGTGACATGGAACAGGACATCACTTTGGTATAAACACATGTATCTCACATGGTTAATCTCTACTACTCATCTTCCTTCTCTTTACTAAGTTACCAGTTTGGCTTTATTTTTTGTAATTCGTTTCTATTTTCCACCATATTTGTTTGCTTCTTTGCAGAATGCCTGTTTGCCAATTATTCATTTATTCTTCTTGGGGAGGGCAGTTTACTAATGTTGCATCTTATCATATATAATGAATGTTTAGTCTATATGTACTATATATGTAAAATAGCAAATAAAATATGATTAAACTAAATTGTTTGAAATGAATATTTATTACATGGATTTACTTGATTTCAGACGAAAGTTGACGGTATGTCCAATCCTGGAGGGAGAGGAGCAGCTGAGGTTGCTGAACTATCAACACAACTTGATCAGCAAGATCCAGCACCTCGGCAGTCTCAAGCGTCTCATCTTCCTTGACCTCTACGACAATCAAATAGACGAGATATCCGGTCTCAGCTCTCTGAAATCTCTCCGGGTTCTCATGTTAGGAAAGAACAAGTAAGTGCCATACGGTACATTACAATCAAATAGTGATAGATCTCTCTAAGTTATCATGTAGGGAGAGGACAAGTAAGTGCCATACATTACAATCAAATAGTGATAGATCTCTCTACGTTATCATGTAGGGAGAGGACAAGTAAGTGCCATACGGTACATTACAATCAAATAGTGATAGATCTCTCTAAGTTATCATGTAGGGAGAGGACAAGTAAGTGTTATACATTACAATCAAATAGTGATAGATCTCTCTAAGTTATCATGTAGGGAGAGGACAAGTAAGTGCCATACATTACAATCAAATAGTGATAGATCTCTCTAAGTTATCATGTAGGGAGAGGACAAGTAAGTGCCATACATTACAATCAAATAGTGATAGATCTCTCTAAGTTATCATGTAGGGAGAGGACAAGTAAGTGTCATACATTACAATCAAATAGTGATAGATCTCTCTACGTTATCATGTAGGGAGAGGACAAGTAAGTGTCATACATTACAATCAAATAGTGATAGATCTCTCTACGTTATCATGTAGGGAGAGGACAAGTAAGTGCCATACATTACAATCAAATAGTGATAGATCTCTCTAAGTTATCATGTAGGGAGAGGACAAGTAAGTGCCATACATTACAATCAAATAGTGATAGATCTCTCTAAGTTATCATGTAGGGAGAGGACAAGTAAGTGCCATACATTACAATCAAATAGTGATAGATCTCTCTAAGTTATCATGTAGGGAGAGGACAAGTAAGTGCTATACATTACAATCAAATAGTGATAGATCTCTCTAAGTTATCATGTAGGGAGAGGACAAGTAAGTGCTATACATTACAATCAAATAGTGATAGATCTCTCTAAGTTATCATGTAGGGAGAGGACAAGTAAGTGCCATACATTACAATCAAATAGTGATAGATCTCTCTAAGTTATCATGTAGGGAGAGGACAAGTAAGTGCTATACATTACAATCAAATAGTGATAGATCTCTCTACGTTATCATGTAGGGAGAGGACAAGTAAGTGCCATACGGTACATTACAATCAAATAGTGATAGATCTCTCTAAGTTATCATGTAGGGAGAGGACAAGTAAGTGCTATACATTACAATCAAATAGTGATAGATCTCTCTACGTTATCATGTAGGGAGAGGACAAGTAAGTGCCATACGGTACATTACAATCAAATAGTGATAGATCTCTCTAAGTTATCATGTAGGGAGAGGACAAGTAAGTGCTATACATTACAATCAAATAGTGATAGATCTCTCTACGTTATCATGTAGGGAGAGGACAAGTAAGTGCCATACGGTACATTACAATCAAATAGTGATAGATCTCTCTAAGTTATCATGTAGGGAGAGGACAAGTAAGTGCCATACATTACAATCAAATAGTGATAGATCTCTCTAAGTTATCATGTAGGGAGAGGACAAGTAAGTGCTATACATTACAATCAAATAGTGATAGATCTCTCTAAGTTATCATGTAGGGAGAGGACAAGTAAGTGCCATACATTACAATCAAATAGTGATAGATCTCTCTAAGTTATCATGTAGGGAGAGGACAAGTAAGTGCCATACATTACAATCAAATAGTGATAGATCTCTCTAAGTTATCATGTAGGGAGAGGACAAGTAAGTGCCATACATTATATCAAATAGTGATAGATCTCTCTAAGTTATCATGTAGGGAGAGGACAAGTAAGTGCTATACAATGAAATTGTATGTACAAATATTGGACCTTAGAGACAGTCCGCCTCCGTGGTCGAGTGGTTAAGGTCGCTGACTTGTATACCACTGTAACCTATCATCACTGATGGTCACGGGTTCGAGCCCCGCTCAGACCGTGTCTCATTTATATGAAAAAGTTGGCAGTTTCTTACGGAGTTTGGTGCACCCAAGTACTGGTTAACCGCTGGAGCCTGCCAGGAAAGGTGTTGTTAGGTAAACTGCCCTCCGGCGATATAGCCCAAAATGCAGGCGTTAAACCCGAAATATAATATATAAATATAACATAATGGACCTTAGAGACAGGTAGTCTTTACTATGGAGGTTTAGATGTTTTGGCTTAGTTTATACAAATTTGTTTTAGCTCGATTGTGAAACAAGTTCTTTCAACTTATATTAATCACTCGAGACCTCATTCCTGATGAAATCCATCTCAACGAGGGAGAGAGAAGAGGAAACGTGGAATTTAAATAAATGCCTTACCTTTAGATGCATTGATAATGCCTTGACTGTATATCAAGGTGGTGGTCTTGAGAGACAGGTGGTGTTTATTCTGAGATGGTCTGTAACACAGGTCTGGAAGTTATAAACTGTTTTCAGGAGAGGACAACCATAAGCTGTATAGCTTTCTGTCCAATTCCTCAATTGTTGTAAATAACCATGTACATGATAGAAAATAAATATGTTTAAACCAAACTGTTTTCAAATCGCAAGCACAATCTCAAGCTTTCTGATTAGCTGAGCTGAGAGTAAATCTCAGAATCAACCAATCATATCACTGGAACTTGAGTTTGAGATTTAGGACACGTTTTACAGCTTCAGAGCCTTGTTTTACTTGTACTCTGACAAATTTCTTACTTTACAGGTTGAGAAGAATAGAGAGTTTGGAGTGTTTGGTTAAACTAGATGTGTTAGATTTGCATGGCAATCAGGTATGTTCCAGATAACGTGGTCAGGCAGATGCCATCAGATCAGATTTATTTGACCTTCAACTGTCGATTTATACTTTTTCCCATTAATACAACATTTTTCACTACCCCCCCCCCCCCACTTCAGACAAAATTATTTCAATCACCTCCCCTCTTTGGAAAATCCTAGATCCACCCTTGGCGAGTATAATTCAGTGTGCCATGGACCCTGGATGCTCTTTATAGCAATACTGTGAGTTTATGACTGGGACCCCAGAAATTAATAATTGGGATGCAGTCTTTTATCGTGTCATTTTTACGTGCATGCTATGACTTTGGAATACAATAACTAGGGCAAACTACCCCGCAATCTTGTTTTGCCCTTTGAATGCCAGTAATAGTTTGGGTGTTTTGGACTCCTTACTACCCTCTGTGATTGACTCCATGATGGACCTGGACTCCATACTAGATCTGTTTGGGGCTTATATCTTACTTAAAACACACACTTATATAACAAGATCCTACTATACTGAGTCAAAAAAGAAACGATACCTGGTGTTTATGTGTCTATAATTTCAACATTTATTAAGAAAATTCTTTGAAAATTCATAAGATGATAGTCCAACATGTTTGAAAGAGGAGCACATAAAGCATAATGAGCCTCCGAAACTGTCTGCTGCGTGATGACGTAATTCGTCGGACAGGGGTCTAATGGAGTTTTCACACAGACGTCAATACCGAGTATGGGCACCATTTGCGTCTCTCACTGCAATGCACCGCCGTCGCATCGAACGGAAGAGTGTCTGAATCTCTTGCTGGTCAATATTTGTCCACTCCTGACGCAAAACATCCCTCAGTTGGTTTAACGTTACCGGCTGACGTCGTCTGACGCGGCGGTCTAACGTATCCCACAAATGTTCTATGGGTGACAAGTCTGGTGACAAAGCAGGCCACGGCAGGGTTTCAATATTGTTCTGCTCCAATAATGTGGTGGAAATCCGAGCAGTATGACACCTGGCGTTGTCCTGTTGGAACAGTGTGACGTTTCTGTTGGCGTTAAAGAACGGCACAACAACTGGCGCAAGGATCTCATCACAGTACCGCTGGGCGTTTAGGTTCCCGTCCACCACTAACAGTTCAGTGCGACTGCCGAAGGTGATACCGCCCCACGCCATAACGCTTCCGCCCCCGAACAGATCGACCTGACGTACACATGCGTCGGCGTAACGTTCACCGCGTCTGCGATATACCCGCTCTCTGCCATCCGCTCGACGCAAACAGAACCGCGATTCATCGCTAAACATCACCGAATTCCACTGTAACCGAGTCCAGCGAGCACGTTCTGTCGTCCATTCCCGCTGTACGTCACGGTGACGTCGTGTCAGGATGGGTCCAACGTATGGCCGATAGGCACGAATGCCACGTTCACCGAGCCGGTTCCTGACTGTTTGTGCACTGATGCGATTGTTGGTCATCCCAGGAGTAACGGCAGCTGTGTGCGTAGCAGGTAGGAACCGGTCACGTAAATGTGACGTCCGAATGTGACGGTCCTGTTCACGCGTCGTCACACGTGGTCGACCAGATCTTGGACGGTCGTCCACCGATCCATGTGTTCGATAACGTCGAAGTAGACGTGTTATCGTGATCCGCGTACCCCCGAGTCGATTTGCGACGTCACGCTGACGTAAACCGCCGTCAATCATGCCAATGGCACGCATTCTCTGATTGCGGTTTAGCCTAGGCATTTTGTTAGAGGTAACAATGGGTATGTAAGGTGTTTTTCCTCGATTATAATGCAATACCAGTACAATAAACCGGTTTTCCGATTTGTACATGTGTAGGAAGTTGTCTTTGTTGAGGAGCACGTGCAAATCGGAAATTCGGCGTTCCAGGATTATCGGGTGTTTATTTACCTGTGTTTATGGTTGGCTGACGTTGCAATAAGATACCCGGTACTGATACGTAATAATATATTAAACCTTTCTATGGTTTTATCCGTTTTACGTCATTTTTAGTTTGGTATCGTTTCTTTTTTGACTCAGTATATTTGAAATTGTTAATTTCGTTCATGTACACCTTGGATTTAATATATTACTCTGGCCTTTTCACAATAATAATAATGGACTGCAAGTATAAAGGTATGATGTGATTCAAGGACAGTACATGCATGCTGTGATTCAAGGACAGTACATGCATGCTGTGATTCAAGGACAGTACATGTGTGCTGTGATTCAAGGATAGTACATTGCATGCCATGGTTCAAGGACAGTACATGCAGGCTGTGATTCAAGGACAGTACATGTGTGCTGTGATTCAAGGACAGTACATGCATGCTGTGATTCAAGGACAGTACATGTGTGCTGTGATTCAAGGACAGTACATTGCATGCCATGGTTCAAGGACAGTACATGTGTGCTGTGATTCAAGGACAATACATTGTATGCCATGGTTCAAAGACAGTACATATGTGCTGTGGTTCAAGGACAGTACATTGTATGCCATGGTTCAAGGACAGTACATGTGTGCTGTGATTCAAGGACAGTACATTGCATGCCATGGTTCAAGGACAGTACATGTGTGCTGTGATTCAATGACAGTACATGTGGGCTGTGATTCAAGGACAGTACATTGCATGCCATGGTTCAAGGACAGTACATGTGTGCTGTGATTCAATGACAGTACATGCGGGCTGTGATTCAAGGACAGTACATTGCATGCCATGGTTCAAGGACAGTACATCTGTGCTGTGATTCAAGGACAGTACATTGCATGCCATGGTTCAAGGACAGTACATGTGTGCTGTGATTCAATGACAGTACATGCAGGCCATGGTTCAAGGACAGTACATGTGTGCTGTGATTCAAGGACAGTACATTGCACGCCATGGTTCAAGGACAGTACATATGTGCTGTGGTTCAAGGACAGTACATTGCATGCCATGGTTCAAGGACAGTACATGTGTGCTGTGATTCAAGGACAGTACATGCGGGCTGTGATTCAAGGACAGTACATTGCATGCCATGGTTCAAGGACAGTACATGTGTGCTGTGATTCAATGACAGTACATGCGGGCTGTGATTCAAGGACAGTACATTGCATGCCATGGTTCAAGGACAGTACATGTGTGCTGTGATTCAAGGACAGTACATGTGTGCTGTGATTCAAGGATAGTACACGAGTGTTGTGACGGAGTATTAATCTCAGCTCAATGAAGATAGGATCAACATCTTTTTTATCAGAAGAGAGGATGAATAGAATAGTAGGTTACTGTCTTATAAATTATAAATTATTAGACTCGCGTGTGTATATTATCTCCAACTCGCCCAATAAATTAATATTTATAAGACAGTAACCTAATATTCTCTATTTCCATGCATTCATAATGGCTTGATGGGACAACAATGTGGGGTCGAAGGACCCATGGCTTGATGGGACAACAATGTGGGGTCGAAGGACCCATGGCTTGATGGGACAACAATGTGGGGTCGAAGGACCCATGGCTTGATGGGACAACAATGTGGGGTCGAAGGACCCATGGCTTGATGGGACAACAATGTGGGGTCGAAGGACCCATGGCTTGATGGGACAACAATGTGGGGTCGAAGGACCCATGGCTTGATGGGACAACAATGTGGTGTCGAAGGACCCATGGCTTGATGGGACAACAATGTGGGGTCGATGGACCCATCGATCTAAGATCCACCACATTTCCTTATATCCAATGTGCCACATGTTTTACTTCTTTTCACAGATATTGTGCATAGAAAATTTGAATCACTTGTCAGAGTTACGAGTGTTGAATCTGGCTGGAAACCAGATAAGTCATGTTAGTGGACTCGTCGGCATGGATTCACTGGCAGAGCTCAACCTTCGCCGCAACAAGATTCGTACCGTGATAGAAGTTGACTTGCTTCCAAGTCTACAGCGCCTGTTCCTCAGCTACAATGAGATATCAAGGTATCTATAATACTAGGTTTTAAGCTTATCTGAGTCGAAGGCTATTGGTGCAGGGTTTGGGATAGACATGCAAAGACATGCACTATGCATCGACAGACATTTATTTTGAATAGATGCTATTATAAACTAAGTGTGAGCGCGTGTGTTTACATTTCTCCGAGACCGAGTGATATCATTAATTCAAGTTTCAAATTTATTGGCATAATCAGCAACTATATTGCCTTTGGCCATTTACAATGATAGAAATATGACAAAGACATCACAAAACATGTTACAGATATACATATTAAACAAATACAATACATTTAAGAAACAGTAGTAATTGACAGGGTATTACTACGTAATGACATAGCTTCTTTGATGTACTTACAAACATTAATCAAATATTTTTTATTTTTGCATGACATGACAGATATAAATTTACTTATTGATGGCCATGCTATGTAGCCCAAATATTTCAATCTTATATCTCTGTATTTTTCACAACATAATATAAAAATGGTATTCTTATTCAATTATATTTTGATTGCATAATTTACATAACCTATTGTTCCTATCAATAATGTCAATAATTTGGAATTTAATATTTATATAATAAAAAAAAGAAATTCAATACTAAAAAATGTTCTACAAACTACCAATGGTATAGGTATATAGCTGGATCAATTGTATATACAACATACTTCCTTACAAAAGGCATTCATACACGTCAAATTAATTTTGGCTATTGTGTAATTTCATAAAAATGAAAGATGAAACATATAATGTATTACCGCAAATGTTTGGTTGAAGTACACTGGGTCTGTTTAGGATCAACATTACATAAACCCAATGCTACATTACATTAATACAAGCTTTTCTACATCCAATAGTTCCTATATCCTGCAAACATCAACTAAATATGGTTTCACTATTTGCAGTCGGGGGGAAAATACAAGTCTCCCCACTTCTCTCTAAATGTTCCCGCTTCTCCCTAAATGTTCTGGAGGAAGAAGTGACTTCTCCCTATGTCACTTCTCCCTAAAACTTGTGTCTAGAGCCCTGATGTAGCATTAAAATGCAATAACCTTATGATGTCATCATATTTTGTTTCAGTTTGAATCGTTTGGTAGACAAATATACCCATATTTTTATCTCATCGGATAGACAAATATACCCATATTTTTATCTCATCGGATAGACAAATATACCCATATTTTTATCTCACCGGAGCAATGCTCATGTGAAGTATTGTTACTGCAATCTGGCTGTCCGTCGTTGTCCGTGAACATTTCTTAATGTCTTCTCCTCAGTAACCATTGGGTCTATAGCCACCAAAGTTCATGGTCATTGTCCCTAGGTTGGCTAAAATTGTTAAACTGACGTCATTACATAATCTAAGATATTATATAAGTCTAAATATAAATTTTTAAAAACTTTCTTCGTACGAAATGCCAGCCGGATTTTGACGAATCTTGGTGAACGATGTACCATGTTTTTTCAAAGTTGTTAAAATGGGGACCCCAGGATGCAAAATGGGTGTGGCTCAAATTTTACATTTGACCGAATATTGTCATGTCATATATAAAATCAAAGATATCGATGATGTTATCACTAGTGTCATTTTCGTGCAATTCGAGGAGAAGAATTATATAAGACTCTGTCTTCCATTCTAATCCTGTTTCTGTATTCTGATTATGCGTGATGTATGCATTGTTCAATATGTATTATATTGGGAAATAAAATATGTTTAAACTAAAGTTGTTAAAATAAAGTTGCCCTGAAATCCAAGATGGCCACCATCAAACAATTGCACAAATTCTTAAATTCTTCTCACGAACTGCCGGGTGGATTTCACTGAAACTTGGTAGGAATGATTAAATTAGAATGTTATATCTAACCTCGAGGTCCAAAATGGGCGTGGCCCATGGTGTCAAATTTTATTATTGACAGAATATGGTTACCTATGTCAAATATCAAAAGGTAATTCTTTTATTATAGATTTCAAAATTCTACTTCACTCAAACCACTTGGCAATTTGTGGTCAAATTTCACAGTCATGGTCCAAGGATGAAGCTTTTCATATTTGTTAAAATGGACGTTGTCGCGGAATAACAGATGGCAGTCGTAGCTTGTTTCAAATTGTATCAAGAAACTTTCGAAAAACAGAAGTTTCAATAATACCATTGTCGTGACCACATCCAGTTTCTTAGCTTCACTAAAAGACAAGTATTAATAAATGGTAGAGTGATGAAAGTGGCATGGTTTTGCACATGGAACATACACCATGTTGCACATGGAACATACACCATGTTGCACATGGAACACACACCATGTTGCACATGGAACATACACCATGTTGCACATGGAACATACACCATGTTGCACATGGAACATACACCATGTTGCACATGGAACATACACCATGTTGCACATGGAACATACACCATGTTGCACATGGAACATACACCATGTTGTACATGGAACATACACCATGTTGCACATGGAACATACACCATGTTGCACATGGAACATACACCATGTTGCACATGGAACATACACCATGTTGTACATGGAACATACACCATGTTGCACATGGAACATACACCATGTTGCACATGGAACATACACCATGTTGCACATGGAACATACACCATGTTGTACATGGAACATACACCATGTTGCACATGGAACATACACCATGTTGCACATGGAACATACACCATGTTGCACATGGAACATACACCATGTTGCACATGGAACATACACCATGTTGCACATGGAACATACACCATGTTGCACATGGAACATACACCATGTTGCACATGGAACATACACCATGTTGCACATGGAACATACACCATGTTGTATGTATACTTCACTCTACATTGCTTATTGGTCCTAACTTGTTATTGTAGGTCAGTCCACTACACTACACTATTCTCTTCAATTATTTTGTTGGTATGAAGTTTTATAAGATAAGATAATTGTTTATTATAGGTGCTTGTGTTTTCCAACATATTTACAACATATATTCAATATAATGTGAAATTTTAACACCCAGCCGGTTGGGCCTATAAGTCACCTTATGTTAACAGTTTTAAATAGCGTGAATATGCATCATTTAACGTGAATATGCATCATTTAACGTGAATATGCATCATTTAACGTAGAGTATTATTTACATACTTATTGCTAAAGATAATTACTAAAGATAATTACTAAAGATAATTACTAAAGATAATTACTAAAATAATTATACCTAACGGTAATCGATTACAAATAACCAGAGATCATTTAGAAATACTAGTAGTTTATGTAGATATACTAAGTAGATAATTATACCTAAAGGTAATCGATTACAAATAACCAGAGATCATAGGAATACTAGTAGTTTATGTAGATATACTAAGTAGATAATTATACATTCTATGTATTATTATATGGATATAAATGTTAATCTTATAATCCCATGTTACAGCTGGTTGTTGCTTTCAAACATTTTGTAATTGTATTCAAGTCTAATTAGAAAACGGTCATATTTCTTATACATTGTATTTAAGCTTGACTTTGAAGTTTTGCACTGTTCTTGATTGGGTATGCTTCCTATATATACCCAATCATTCATTTAACCTTTAACCTGCCGAATAATTGGACGGAATATGCAAACAACATAGATCCTGATCAGATGCGGCGTTACTTATGCAAACAACATAGATCCAGATCAGCCACGTCGTAACACACGTCTGATCAGGATCTATGTTGTTTGCTATTACGGCAAGTGTTTTACCTCCACTATCCGAATAGCAAACAGCATAGAACCTGATCAGACGGAACATATTTTAAAATAAGCTTTTAGTTTTCAATTTTATCCATCTATTCATGTATATTAATGTTACAACATGATACATGATACAGTGGTATATATATTGATGAATACAATATGTTTAAGCTAACACGCTGGACTGGTAATCCAGGGATCGCAGGTTCGATCCCTAGTCTGACCCTAATAAAATTAACAGTCTTTCAGATGGGACTTTAGACCCAGGTCTCTTGTCGGTGCTTTACACTGTGCACATAAAAGAACCAGAGGAGATTCTGGAATGGGTCTCTGTATACATTGCACTATCCTCCAAAATGTAAGATAATAACTAATCTCTTCAGGCGGCATCGCTTAAATGGGCAACCGTTAGGGACGATAAATAAATGTAAAACACACATACCATACATCACCCTTTACTATGAAGTCAGTAATTAGTGTTTCTTCAAGGAGATCTGCAGAACGATCTCGCGATATTATGCAAGTTGACATATTTACAATAAATATTTGCACTGTTCCTTCCCATTGTGTTTCACATTCAGTCTAGTTAGTCATTACCAACTGCTTTCAGATAATAAATGACAAATTTGAAAAGAATTAAATTGAGGTACATTAATTAGCACCAGTTTTACATTTAATGTGTTAGTTAGTGCTGTGGGTTAGAAAGCCTATTGTAGTTGAGAGTTTCTTGTGCTGTTTGAAGTCACCATTATGGTGCGAACATTTTCCTTAGTGTATTAGTAATAACTTAGCTGTTTCTTGACTTCTCATTCTCCCCCCATCCGTCAGCCCCCCCCCCCCTTGTCTGAAAACATTGTTAGCCATTACTTCTTCATATCTTGTCTGATCTTGTACGATGTACGTGCACTAGTCACTATAGTGCTCCACAGTGACATCAATTTTTTACCTTTCATTTGTCAAACAAATAATTCATGTTAATTTCGTTATCTTTAGCAGATTTAGCCAAATTCAAATAAATTGTCCTAGTCACTTGGTCCATTGACATAAATAAAATCCTTGACCCTGACCGTGACCTTTTTCAGGTGAAATATTTATAAAGATACTTTATCATAAGGGAGCCTCTGGGGTTGAGTTGTTACTGACTCCTTGCAGACTTGTCACCTGCTCCTCATAGCTGTAGGTTCTAATCTCACTGGATGTCACTTGTCCCTCATAGCTGTAGGTTCTAATCTCACTGGATGTCACTTGTCCCTCATAGCTGTAAGTTCTAATCTAACTGAATGTCACTTGTCCCTCATAGCTGTAGGTTATAATCTCACTGGATGTTACTTGTCCCTCATAGCTGTAGGTTCTAATCTCACTGGATGTCACTTGTCCCTCATAGCTGTAGGTTCTAATCTCACTAGATGTCACTTGTCCCTCATAGCTGTAGGTTCTAATCTCACTGGATGTCACTTGTCCCTCATAGCTGTAAGTTCTAATCTCACTAGATGTCACTTGTCCCTCATAGCTGTAGGTTCTAATCTCACTAGATGTCACTTGTCCCTCATAGCTGTAGGTTCTAATCTCACTAGATGTCACTTGTCCCTCATAGCTGTAGGTTCAAATCTCACTGGATGTCACTTGTCCCTCATAGCTGTAGGTTCTAATCTAACTGGATGTCACTTACTCCTCATAGCTGTAGGTTCTAATCTCACTGGATGTCACTTGTCCCTCATAGCTGTAGGTTCTAATCTAACTGGATGTCACTTACTCCTCATAGCTGTAGGTTCTAATCTCACTGGATGTCACTTGTCCATAGCTGTAGGTTCAAATCTCACTGGATGTCACTTGTCCCTCATAGCTGTAGGTTCTAATCTAACTGGATGTCACTTGTCCCTCATAGCTGTAAGTTCTAATCTCACTAGATGTCACTTGTCCCTCATAGCTGTAGGTTCTAATCTCACTAGATGTCACTTGTCCCTCATAGCTGTAGGTTCAAATCTCACTGGATGTCACTTGTCCCTCATAGCTGTAGGTTCTAATCTAACTGGATGTCACTTACTCCTCATAGCTGTAGGTTCTAATCTCACTGGATGTCACTTGTCCCTCATAGCTGTAGGTTCAAATATCACTGGATGTCACTTGTCCCTCATAGCTGTAGGTTCTAATCTAACTGGATGTCACTTGTCCCTCATAGCTGTAAGTTCTAATCTCACTGGATGTCACTTGTCCCTCATAGCTGTAGGTTCTAATCTCACTAGATGTCACTTGTCCCTCATAGCTGTAGGTTCTAATCTCACTGGATGTCACTTGTCCCTCATAGCTGTAGGTTCTAATCTCACTGGATGTCACTTGTCCCTCATAGCTGTAAGTTCTAATCTCACTGGATGTCACTTGTCCCTCATAGCTGTAGGTTCTAATCTCACTGGATGTCACTTGTCCATAGCTGTAGGTTTAAATCTCACTGGATGTCACTTGTCCCTCATAGCTGTAGGTTCTAATCTCACTGGATGTCACTTGTCCATAGCTGTAGGTTTAAATCTCACTGGATGTCACTTACTCCTCATAGCTGTAGGTTCTAATCTCACTGGATGTCACTTACTCCTCATAGCTGTAGGTTCTAATCTCACTGGATGTCACTTGTCCCTCATAGCTGTAAGTTCTAATCTCACTAGATGTCACTTGTCCCTTATAGCTGTAGGTTCTAATCTCACTAGATGTCACTTGTCCCTCATAGCTGTAGGTTCAAATCTCACTGGATGTCACTTGTCCCTCATAGCTGTAGGTTCTAATCTAACTGGATGTCACTTACTCCTCATAGCTGTAGGTTCTAATCTCACTGGATGTCACTTACTCCTCATAGCTGTAGGTTCTAATCTCACTGGATGTCACTTACTCCTCATAGCTGTAGGTTCTAATCTCACTGGATGTCACTTGTCCCTCATAGCTGTAAGTTCTAATCTCACTGGATGTCACTTGTCCCTCATAGCTGTAGGTTCTAATCTCACTGGATGTCACTTGTCCATAGCTGTAGGTTTAAATCTCACTGGATGTCACTTGTTCCTCATAGCTGTAGGTTCTAATCTCACTGGATGTCACTTGTCCATAGCTGTAGGTTTAAATCTCACTGGATGTCACTTACTCCTCATAGCTGTAGGTTCTAATCTCACTGGATGTCACTTACTCCTCATAGCTGTAGGTTCTAATCTCACTGGATGTCACTTGTCCCTCATAGCTGTAAGTTCTAATCTCACTGGATGTCACTTGTCCCTCATAGCTGTAGGTTCTAATCTCACTGGATGTCACTTGTCCATAGCTGTAGGTTTAAATCTCACTGGATGTCACTTGTCCCTCATAGCTGTAGGTTCTAATCTCACTGGATGTCACTTGTCCATAGCTGTAGGTTTAAATCTCACTGGATGTCACTTACTCCTCATAGCTGTAGGTTCTAATCTCACTGGATGTCACTTACTCCTCATAGCTGTAGGTTCTAATCTCACTGGATGTCACTTGTCCCTCATAGCTGTAAGTTCTAATCTCACTGGATGTCACTTGTCCCTCATAGCTGTAGGTTCTAATCTCACTGGATGTCACTTGTCCCTCATAGCTGTAGGTTCAAATCTCACTGGATGTCACTTGTCCCTCATAGCTGTAGGTTCTAATCTAACTGGATGTCACTTACTCCTCATAGCTGTAGGTTCTAATCTCACTGGATGTCACTTGTCCCTCATAGCTGTAGGTTCAAATCTCACTGGATGTCACTTGTCCCTCATAGCTGTAGGTTCTAATCTAACTGGATGTCACTTGCTCCTCATAGCTGTAGGTTCTAATCTCACTGGATGTCACTTGTCCCTCATAGCTGTAGGTTCTAATCTCACTGGATGTCACTTGTCCATAGCTGTAGGTTTAAATCTCACTGGATGTCACTTACTCCTCATAGCTGTAGGTTCTAATCTCACTGGATGTCACTTACTCCTCATAGCTGTAGGTTCTAATCTCACTGGATGTCACTTGTCCCTCATAGTTGTAGGTTCTAATCTCACTGGATGTCACTTGTCCCTCATAGCTGTAAGTTCTAATCTCACTAGATGTCACTTGTCCCTCATAGCTGTAGGTTCTAATCTCACTAGATGTCACTTGTCCCTCATAGCTGTAGGTTCAAATCTCACTGGATGTCACTTGTCCCTCATAGCTGTAGGTTCTAATCTAACTGGATGTCACTTACTCCTCATAGCTGTAGGTTCTAATCTCACTGGATGTCACTTGTCCCTCATAGCTGTAGGTTCAAATCTCACTGGATGTCACTTGTCCCTCATAGCTGTAGGTTCTAATCTAACTGGATGTCACTTGTCCCTCATAGCTGTAAGTTCTAATCTCACTGGATGTCACTTGTCCCTCATAGCTGTAGGTTCTAATCTCACTAGATGTCACTTGTCCCTCATAGCTGTAGGTTCTAATCTCACTGGATGTCACTTGTCCATAGCGGTAGGTTCTAATCTCACTGGATGTCACTTGTCCATAGCTGTAGGTTTAAATCTCACTGGATGTCACTTACTCCTCATAGCTGTAGGTTCTAATCTCACTGGATGTCACTTACTCCTCATAGCTGTAGGTTCTAATCTCACTGGATGTCACTTGTCCCTCATAGCTGTAAGTTCTAATCTCACTAGATGTCACTTGTCCCTCATAGCTGTAGGTTCTAATCTCACTAGATGTCACTTGTCCCTCATAGCTGTAGGTTCAAATCTCACTGGATGTCACTTGTCCCTCATAGCTGTAGGTTCTAATCTAACTGGATGTCACTTACTCCTCATAGCTGTAGGTTCTAATCTCACTGGATGTCACTTGTCCCTCATAGCTGTAGGTTCTAATCTCACTGGATGTCACTTGTCCATAGCTGTAGGTTTAAATCTCACTGGATGTCACTTACTCCTCATAGCTGTAGGTTCTAATCTCACTGGATGTCACTTGTCCATAGCTGTAGGTTTAAATCTCACTGGATGTCACTTACTCCTCATAGCTGTAGGTTCTAATCTCACTGGATGTCACTTACTCCTCATAGCTGTAGGTTCTAATCTCACTGGATGTCACTTGTCCCTCATAGCTGTAGGTTCTAATCTCACTGGATGTCACTTGTCCATAGCTGTAGGTTCTAATCTAACTGGATGTCACTTGTCCATAGCTGTAGGTTCTAATCTCACTGGATGTCACTTGTCCGTCATAGCTGTAGGTTCTAATCTCACTGGATGTCACTTGTCCCTCATAGCTGTAGGTTCTAATCTCACTGGATGTCATTTGTCCATAGCTGTATGTTCTAATCTAACTGGATGTCACTTGTCCATAGCTGTAGGTTCTAATCTCACTGGATGTCACTTGTCCGTCATAGCTGTAGGTTCTAATCTCACTGGATGTCACTTGTCCATAGCTGTAGGTTCTAATCTCACTGGATGTCACTTGTCCCTCATAGCTGTAGGTTCTAATCTCACTGGATGTCACTTGTCCGTCATAGCTGTAGGTTCTAATCTCACTGGATGTCACTTGTCCCTCATAGCTGTAGGTTCTAATCTCACTGGATGTCACTTGTCCCTCATAGCTGTAGGTTCTAATCTCACTGGATGTCACTTGTCCCTCATAGCTGTAGGTTCTAATCTCACTGGATGTCACTTGTTCCTCATAGCTGTAGGTTTAAATCTCACTGGATGTCACTTGTCCATAGCTGTAGGTTCTAATCTCACTAGGTGTCACTTGTCCATAGCTGTAGGTTCTAATCTCACTGGATGTCACTTGTCCCTTATAGCTGTAGGTTTAAATCTAACTGGATGTCACTTGTCCATAGCTGTAGGTTTAAATCTCACTGGATGTCACTTGTCCCTCATAGCTGTAGGTTCTAATCTCACTGGATGTCACTTGTCCCTTATAGCTGTAGGTTTAAATCTAACTGGATGTCACTTGTCCATAGCTGTAGGTTCAAATCTCACTGGATGTCACTTGTCCATAGCTGTAGGTTCTAATCTCACTGGATGTCACTTGTCCATAGCTGTAGGTTCAAATCTCACTGGATGTCACTTGTCCATAGCTGTAGGTTCAAATCTCACTGGATGTCACTTGTCCATAGCTGTAGGTTCTAATCTCACTGGAGGTCACTTGTCCATAGCTGTAGGTTCTAATCTCACTGGATGTCACTTGTCCGTCATAGCTGTAGGTTCTAATCTCACTGGATGTCACTTGTCCCTCATAGCTGTAAGTTCTAATCTCACTGGATGTCACTTGTCCCTCATAGCTGTAGGTTCTAATCTCACTGGATGTCACTTGTCCCTCATAGCTGTAGGTTCTAATCTCACTGGATGTCACTTGTCCCTCATAGCTGTAGGTTCTAATCTAACTGGATGTCACTTGTCCATAGCTGTAGGTTCTAATCTCACTGGATGTCACTTGTCCCTCATAGCTGTAGGTTCTAATCTCACTGGATGTCACTTGTCCATAGCTGTATGTTCTAATCTCACTGGATGTCACTTGTCCCTCATAGCTGTAGGTTCTAATCTCACTGGATGTCACTTGTCCCTCATAGCTGTAGGTTCTAATCTAACTGGATGTCACTTGTCCATAGCTGTAGGTTCTAATCTCACTGGATGTCACTTGTCCCTCATAGCTGTAGGTTCTAATCTCACTGGATGTCACTTGTCCCTCATAGCTGTAGGTTCTAATCTAACTGGATGTCACTTGTCCATAGCTGTAGGTTCTAATCTCACTGGATGTCACTTGTCCCTCATAGCTGTAGGTTCTAATCTCACTGGATGTCACTTGTCCATAGCTGTATGTTCTAATCTCACTGGATGTCACTTGTCCCTCATAGCTGTAGGTTCTAATCTCACTGGATGTCACTTGTCCCTCATAGCTGTAGGTTCTAATCTAACTGGATGTCACTTGTCCATAGCTGTAGGTTCTAATCTCACTGGATGTCACTTGTCCCTCATAGCTGTAGGTTCTAATCTCACTGGATGTCACTTGTCCATAGCTGTAGGTTCTAATCTCACTGGATGTCACTTGTCCCTCATAGCTGTAGGTTCTAATCTCACTGGATGTCACTTGTCCATAGCTGTAGGTTCTAATCTAACTGGATGTCACTTGTCCATAGCTGTAGGTTCTAATCTCACTGGATGTCACTTGTCCCTGATAGCTGTAAGTTCTAATCTCACTGGATGTCACTTGTCCCTCATAGCTGTAGGTTCTAATCTCACTGGATGTCACTTGTCCCTCATAGCTGTAGGTTCTAATCTCACTGGATGTCACTTGTCCCTCATAGCTGTAGGTTCTAATCTCACTGGATGTCACTTGTCCCTCATAGCTGTAAGTTCTAATCTCACTAGATGTCACTTGTCCCTCATAGCTGTAGGTTCTAATCTCACTAGATGTCACTTGTCCCTCATAGCTGTAGGTTCTAATCTCACTGGATGTCACTTGTCCCTCATAGCTGTAGGTTCTAATCTCACTGGATGTCACTTGTCCTTCATAGCTGTAGGTTCTAATCTCACTGGATGTCACTTGTCCCTCATAGCTGTAAGTTCTAATCTCACTAGATGTCACTTACTCCTCATAGCTGTAGGTTCTAATCTCACTGGATGTCACTTGTCCCTCATAGCTGTAGGTTCTAATCTCACTGGGGGTGACAAATTCTTTTGTGTGAGGAAGCTATCCCGCTGGCTTGCAAAAGGTCACTGAAGCTGTTTGATCTAGAAGAAACCCCAAGAATGACCTTTGAGCTACCCTCTACCAAAATAACTAAGTTTAATGTCCCAACAGCATTTCTATGACTATCGGTATTTATAAATGTTTCAACTTTCGTGCCCATATTTAACATTTGGCAATACAAACATTGAGTAAGCACACATATCTGATCACTAAGGAGTCGGCCACTGTCTGAATTTTTTATGATTACTTTGAGGTCGCCTTTCAAAAGACACAATTCAATAAAACAAATATCTGAATAACCTGGTCCATTGAATGGGTATATTAGATTGTTAACTCCAAAATGGCAACCTTCGTTCATTATTAAAAGCATATTTATGGTAGGCAGTTATAACAGAAACCAATATGGCAGGGTTATTACCAGGTAAGTCATATTTAATCATACAATCTATTGATACTTGATAAGCTTAATTGATGTCTATCGCAAATATTGTGCAAATGGATCCCTTTTAAATTTTATACATGATTTTTAATTTAGAATTGTTCTGCAGTGTAATGCAGATACAATACTCTGTGTGGCTTGAACTATGCGGTAATGGATGGAAACATTACAATCAAAGTACATAGTGTTTATTATGAATTTAATTGGGCAAATATTAGGATTTTATTTGGTTTAATGTGGTGTTTTTTAAAAATGATATTAAGATTTGGTATATATGCATGTGGTTACATGTTACAGTGCTCAGTGCTCACTTATCACTTTTTCTGAGGGTTCCCGTTAAAATTCTTGGATTATTAATCTGTATAGTTATAAATGATGAATTCTTGGATTATAAATCCGTATAGTTATAAATAATGAATTCTTGGATTATAAATCCGTATAGTTATAAATAATGAATTCTTGGATTATAAATCCGTATAGTTATAAATAATGAATTCTTGGATTATAAATCCGTATAGTTATAAATAATGAATTCTTGGACTATTGAATAGTTATAAATAATGAATTCTTGGATTATAAATCCGTATAGTTATAAATAATGAATTCTTGGACTATTGAATAGTTATAAATAATGAATTCTTGGATTATAAATCCGTATAGTTATAAATAATGAATTCTTGGATTATAAATCCGTATAGTTATAAATAATGAATTCTTGGATTATTAATCCGTATAGTTATAAATAATGAATTCTTGGATTATAAATCCGTATAGTTATAAATAATGAATTCTTGGATTATTAATCCGTATAGTTATAAATATTGAATTCTTGGACTATTGAATAGTTATAAATAATGAATTCTTGGACTATTGAATAATTATAAATAATGAATTTCTAAAGAAATCAAAAGCTATTGCATATAAAATATTGCATAGTTTAGGCGGATTCAACTTTCTTTGGTACCTATTATTACTTACATGCAATTATTGATAGTGCACCATTGTGATACACGTTTTATAGGATTACCAACAATTGTAAAGTGGACCCGAAGATATTATCCGTTACCCAACAATACTTGGCTTCAACAATAGCCTATACATGTAACTAATGAATATTCATATGACTCCAAATCTGGATTGAGTAGGCATCATGAAGATGTTATCAGTTAATTTTGAATGATAAATGGTACCCTGTATTCTCTTTTGACCGGCTCCTTTCTTTTATGTTTAGAGGAGGCACTCACAAGAGGTTTATAAATTGTCTAATATACAGTCCATTAATAACAGTCTTAAAACATGTGCTGTTTAATACTTGGTGTTGCTAAGGTCTAAATTAGTGTGTATAAAGCAGATAGCAATATGTATTGAGAGACATCAATGAGTTACTGCCCCTGAATACTCTCTAAAATATGAGGAGGCCAATCACTAATGTTGTTAGAACTTGTGGCCCAACCCATTTGCTAATTATGTATTTGTAATTTGTTTGTAATTGTAACATACATGTATATACAGAAATAAAATATTATCAAATCAAAACTCCCTAAAAGTAGATATGTCTTAATAAGTGTTTCCTCTGTTTTTATCATTGCTTCCTTTGCACAACATGCTAGCAATTTTATTCCACTATTACTTCTTATGAGTATTAAATTAATAGATCTCGACATATCTCCTACAGTATATGCAATGGGTACTTATTTGTAAAACAATGCTATCATTTAATTAACACGATTTTGATAAAATCACATTTATTATACTGCATAATCTGGTTATGGCACAACAGTAATAACAAAGGATTCCAACTAATAGGACCTATTTACATATTGGGATAACTTAGACTTTATCTGTCAATACAGACGGGCCTGTAGTCCAGTGGTAACACGCTGGACTGGTAATCCAGGGATCGCAGGTTCGATCCCCCGTCTGACCCTAATAAAATTAACAGTTTCAGATGGGACTTTAAACCGAGGTCTCGTGTCGATGCTTTACACCGTGCACGTAAAAGAACCAGAGGAGACTCTGGAATGGGTCTCTGTCTGTATCATTGCACTATCCTCCAAAAATCTAAAATGACTAATCTCTTCAGGAGGCGTCGCTCATATGGGCAACCGGTAGCGACTATAAATAAATGTAAAACACACACATTACTTTTAAAAATTTCTGTTGATTTATTATCTCTATGACTGGCTGACCATGTTTCATTGATCTGTTGAATTCTGTTTATGACTGGCTGACCAAGTTTCATAGATCTTTTGAATTCTGTTTATGACTGGCTGACCTAGTTTCATAGATCTTTTGAATTCTGTTTATGACTGGCTGACCTAGTTTCATAGATCTTTTGAATTCTGTTTATGACTGGCTGACCAAGTTTCATAGATCTTTTGAATTCTGTTTATGACTGGCTGACCAAGTTTCATAGATCTTTTGAATTCTGTTTATGACTGGCTGACCTAGTTTCATAGATCTTTTGAATTCTGTTTATGACTGGCTGACCAAGTTTCATAGATCTTTTGAATTCTGTTTATGACAGGCTGACCATGTTTCATTGATCTGTTGAATTCTGTTTATGACTGGCTGACCAAGTTTCATAAATCTTTTGAATTCTGTTTATGACTGGCTGACCAAGTTTCATAGATCTTTTGAATTCTGTTTATGACTGGCTGACCAAGTTTCATAGATCTTTTGAATTCTGTTTATGACTGGCTGACCATGTTTCATTGATCTGTTGAATTCTGTTTATGACTGGCTGACCAAGTTTCATAAATCTTTTGAATTCTGTTTATGACTGGCTGACCAAGTTTCATAGATCTTTTGAATTCTGTTTATGACTGGCTGACCAAGTTTCATAGATCTTTTGAATTCTGTTTATGACTGGCTGACCAAGTTTCATAGATCTTTTGAATTCTGTTTATGACTGGCTGACCAAGTTTCATAGATCTTTTGAATTCTGTTTATGATTGGCTGACCATGTTTCATTGATCTGTTGAATTCTGTTTATGACTGGCTGACCAAGTTTCATAAATCTTTTGAATTCTGTTTATGACTGGCTGACCAAGTTTCATAGATCTTTTGAATTCTGTTTATGACTGGCTGACCAAGTTTCATAGATCTTTTGAATTCTGTTTATGACTGGCTGACCATGTTTCATTGATCTGTTGAATTCTGTTTATGACTGGCTGACCAAGTTTCATAAATCTTTTGAATTCTGTTTATGACTGGCTGACCAAGTTTCATAGATCTTTTGAATTCTGTTTATGACTGGCTGACCAAGTTTCATAGATCTTTTGAATTCTGTTTATGACTGGCTGACCAAGTTTCATAGATCTTTTGAATTCTGTTTATGACTGGCTGACCAAGTTTCATAGATCTTTTGAATTCTGTTTATGACTGGCTGACCATGTTTCATTGATCTGTTGAATTCTGTTTATGACTGGCTGACCAAGTTTCATAGATCTTTTGAATTCTGTTTATGACTGGCTGACCAAGTTTCATAGATCTTTTGAATTCTGTTTATGACTGGCTGACCAAGTTTCATAGATCTTTTGAATTCTGTTTATGACTGGCTGACCAAGTTTCATAGATCTTTTGAATTCTGTTTATGACTGGCTGACCATGTTTCATTGATCTGTTGAATTCTGTTTATGACTGGCTGACCAAGTTTCATAAATCTTTTGAATTCTGTTTATGACTGGCTGACCAAGTTTCATAGATCAGTTCAACTCTATTTATGACGTACTGGCTGCCCAACATTGAATAACGCTTATATGATTATATTTGTGACATCTGCATACAATTCCGGTTCAGTACCAGAGTTATTCAACCGATTAGATTTAAAGTTCAAGCAATTTGATTGGTTCAATCAGCAGGTAGCTGAACCAATCAGAATGATTGAGATGAAGTACTTTTACCTCACTCCCCTGAAGCAACGTCTGCGGTCTCCTGAAGCAATGTCTGCGGTCCCCTGAATCAACGTCTGTGGTCCCCTGAAGCAACGTTTGCGGTCCCCTGAAGCAACGTCTGCGATCCCCTGAAGCAACGTCTGCGGTCCCCTGAAGCAACGTCTGCGATCCCCTGAAGCAACGTCTGCGATCCCCTGAAGCAACGTCTGCGGTCCCCTGAAGCAACGTCTGCGGTCCCCTGAAGCAACGTCTGCGGTCCCCTGAAGCAACGTCTGCGATCCCCTGAAGCAACGTCTGCGGGGAGACTATAACCCATGTACTCCAATTACCCATCAAAGACTTGAAGAAATCATTTCAAATTTGCTTTTTCGTTTGAAACAACATTTTGTACATGGTACCTATAATTTAATCAGATGAAATGTCCACGCTTGTCAGTTCTGCTGGGCATTCACAGTTTCAATCTGTCTGCTATCATTGACATAAAGACAGATTTCATATAATCTGCAATCAATCTCTCATATTAAAATACAAAGCTAGGTAGCAGATAATAGGATCATGCACATTGATTGCCATTTGTCTGGATACCAGTGCGCTGTAAGGTTAACTATTGCTTGCGTAGTCCTGGAATTAATGTGCCGTGGGTGCATCAGTCGACTGGATACCAGTGCACTGTAAGGTTAACTATTGCTTGCGTATTCCTGGAATTAATGTGCCGTAGGTGCATCAGTCGACTGGATACCAGTGCGCTGTAAGGTTAACTATTGCTTGCGTATTCCTGGAATTAATGTGCCGTGGGTGCATCAGTCGACTGGATACCAGTGCGCTGTAAGGTTAACTATTGCTTGCGGAGTCCTGGAATTAATGTGCCGTGGGTGCATCAGTCGATATTGTCATCTTGATATATTGAGGACTACACTTTCGCGGTAATGTACTTTAAATGAAAATTTAATTTCAAAGCCAGACATGAGGTGTTTTAAAGAGTAGAAAGTGCTATTTCGGTGGGATTCATGGCTGGATGCTGTAGTGCTTAGTGCAGTGTACTTGTATTAATATTGACAGGCAACAAACAATACTGAAATGGGATTGAGCCCTTGTACTCTTTTAGCTGGTATAAAATTGACAGTTTGAATAAGATACAATTCAGTGAATTGAACAAATGAACAAAAATAGTTATACTTTCTTACCGCCAGCATGAGAGATGATTTACAATGTGGAAATTGTGATATAGCAGTGGTAGCACTTTCGATTCAGGTGCGAAAGGCCCGGAGTTCGAGCCCCACTGGAGCCATTACGATTGTGCCCTTAGGCAAGGCATTTAAATTCCACATTGCCTCTTCTCTCTCACTCGTGGCGATGGATTACATCAAGAATGAGGTCTCAAGAGTGATTAATATAAGTTGTAAGAACTTGTTTCTCAATCAAGCTAAAATAAATTTGTATAAATTAACACTGGATTTGTTGAGACCTTGGTGAATACAGGTGTCCTATTTCTTAACATCTACCGTAGATGGTTTTGTTTATTAAATAGAGGCACATAATTATTTGCTTGCAATGTATGAGAGAGCTTATGGTGTATGTTTTAATTCATTCAATTGTAAAATATTGCTATGCCTAAGACTCCAGCAGATGTCTCCCATTTGATTCTGGAAACATTTAAAGGCTTTTGCAAACAACATAGATCCAGATCAGCCGCAGTGTGATGCTGCATGCTGATCAGGATCTATGTTGTTTGCTACATAGCCACGTGTCTTAGCAAGATCATCTGAATAGCAAACAGCATAGAGCCTGATCAGATGGCACATTCCGCGGCAGCTGATCTGGCTCTTATGTTCTTTACAAATACTGTTTGAACGGTATCCAGAATCAAATGGGTTAAGTGTTTTTTTTATGTCCCTTTGGGAAGAGCCATCTCTAATCTTGTAAGAACTTGTGACTTGACCCATTTTTGCTTTCTTTGCATATATTGTATGTAGATTCTGTGTCATAGAGCAACATAAAATATGATTAAACAAGATGTCTATAAGAAAAGGAATATTATATGCAACCATTTTCCGTTAATTTTAGTGGATTTACTTTATTTTTATAATGACGTGAAACTCTTCTTATGGCATATAGAAAAAGAATGTAAATGAAATATGATCGTGCTTAACCCATTCAACCCCAAGTAACTGACATGGACTGGTGCGTGATATTTTCAGACCAATAAATTAATAAGAAAATTACCTTTGGACCAGTTCATTTATCAAAATGGGTAATTTTATCTAAAAATAGTAATAATTATTACTGGCAAAAAAGTGCAGATCCTGATGAGACGGCTCGTCACGAGCCGGCTCATCTGGATCTACACTTTTCATAAGCCTATTTAGAGGCCTGTGGGGTTGAAAGGGTTAAAGCCTGTGTTATTCTTACAAGGAAGTATCGCCAAGGTCCCTTAAGTTAGCTACAAATTACAGACAATTTTCTACATATTGAATATTGTCCTTGGAATTATTTGGAATGTTACTATAATCACTGATCAGTGTGTCATTTTGAATTTAAGGTGACAATAGTTTCATTAAATTATGAAGTTGGGCATTTTATTTCGCAAACTGTAATTTTCTTTGTACGCTAGCGGCAGATAAAATCACTTTTGCAAACAGCATAGAACCTGAGCAGATGGCACATTCTGCGCCATCTAATCTGGCTCTATGCTGTTTGCTATTTGGATAGTGGAGCTAAATCATTTGGCTGAATAGCAAACAACATAGATCCTGATCAGACGCGGCGTTACGCCGCGGCTGATCTGGATCTATGTTGTTTGCAAATGTGATTATATTTACTCAGCAGGCAAAGGATTAATGAATTGTATGTTCCTGTTTACTGTTTTTTGAGTTGTTTTAGAACAAAAAGATATTTTAAATATGAGTAGGCAATGATATATATACCACATTGGAGTTGAATAGTGCATTAAAATAGTTAAAGTTTAAACTTTTATTTTACAACGATTTCGAAGCAAGTTCTAACAACTCTAATCACTCTTGTTGGCGCGGATGAAAGCATATATGTGGTCATTCGTGTGGGAGGAAACCGGAGTACCCGGAGAAAACCCACCTGTCCAATCTGGCGACCATTGTACCATCTCACATACTTCCCGGTCCGAGGATCGAACCCGGGATGCATTGGTGGGAAGCGGCTAAGTGGTTAAGAATGTATAATAAAACTCTTGAATAAATAATAGAGACACGTAATGAATAGATGAAGAAAATAAAGCAATTAATAATAGAGACACATAATGAATAGATGAAGAAAATAAAGCAATTAATAATAGAGACACATAATGGATAGATGAAGAAAATAAAGCAATTAATAATAGAGACACATAATGGATAGATGAAGAAAATAAAGCAATTAATAATAGAGACACATAATGAATAGATGAAGAAAATAAAGCCATTAATAATTGCGATCAATATCGATGGATGTCTTTCAACTCTTACAACATTCAAATATGTCACGCAATTTTATTACAATTAGTCGTAATGACACAATTCTAATAAAATTTCATGACATATTTCCAGAGTTTTCAGTTACAAATAAGAAAAACACATTAATGAATCGTCTTCTGTTAGAATTATTTGAACTATTTTTAGCCTTTATTTTACCCAGCATGCAAAGAGTTAATAATGTTAAAATTTGAGCATTCGGTACGAGTGTAACAACGGAACCATCTAAATTAAATATTCTAATATTAAAATAATGCTGATAATAAAATAGTTAGTCAAAGAACGATGTGAACTATTTCTGGAAAACATTTGTTCAAAGAACGATGTGAACTATTTCTGGAAAACATTTGTTTTGGTTGTTGGTGTGTTTTCTAAAACATTAGTTCAAAGAACGGTGTGTTTTTGGTTGTTGGTGTGTTTTTGGTTAGTTCAAAGAACAATGTGAACTATTTCTGGAAAACATTAGTTCAAAGAATGATGTGAACTATTTCTAAAACATTAGTTCAAAGAACTATGTGAACTATTTCTAAAACATTAGTTCAAAGAATGGTGTGAACTATTTCTGGAAAACATTAGTTCCAATAACGATGTGAACTATTTCTGGAAAACATTAGTTCAAAGAACGATGTGAACTATTTCTGGAAAACATTAGTTCAAAGAACGATGTGAACTATTTCTAAAACATTAGTTCCAATAACGATGTGAACTATTTCTGGAAAACAGTTGGTAATTTCTTACAGTGTTGAACACATGTTTGATTTGTGAAGTTGAAAGTTGTGAAACAATTGGAGATATATGTGAGCAACATGCTTGTGCAATGTGCAGATATATGTGAGCAACATGCTTGTGCAATGTGGAGATATATGTGAGCAACATGCTTGTGCAATGTGGAGATATATGTGAGCAACATGCTTGTGCAATGTGGAGATATATGTGAGCAACATGCTTGTGCAATGTGGAGATATATGTGAGCAACATGCTTGTGCAATGTGCAGATATATGTGAGCAACATGCTTGTGCAATGTGGAGATATATGTGAGCAACATGCTTGTGCAATGTGCCGTGTTTAATGATAAACGTTAAAGAGTGTAGTGCTTCAAGATGAACATGTATAGATCTAAGACTGAGGTTGACTTTTTTGTTGGAAATAATGGACGTGAGAGGAATAAGGAGTTTGTTTCAAAGCCGCGTAGATCTCGTAGTACTAAGGAGAAACAGTCGGTAACTCGTCCAAGACGACCTAAATCCCATCTTCCTATAACCAGAGGAAATGCAACGCTGCTTGTGAGGTATATATCTATTGTAGATTATTCTTTTTCATTTAACCCATTTCATTCTGTATACATTTAAAGGCTTTTGCAAACAACATAGATCCAGATCAGCCGGAGCCTGACGCTGCATGCTGATCAGGATCTATGTGGTTTGCTACATGGTACATAGCCAAGTGTCTTAGCAAGATCATCTGAATAGCAAACAGCATAGAGCCTGATCAGACGGAATGTTCCGTGGCAGCTGGTATGGCTCTATTTATCTTTGCAAATACTGATTGAACGGTATCCAGTTAATGGTTTAAGATTATAAGATTCCATGTATGTTAATGTGTGTAGATAAGCCTGCAGCTGTTTGCATTCATCAGCATCATCTTCTTTATCAAACATCTTCTTCATCAAACATCTTCTTCATCATCAGTTCTATTTAACCTCAGTGTCATCATCATTTTCTCAATCTTTTCCTTCATCATGGAATCAGCATCATCATCATCATCATCAACATGTTCGCCAACAGTGTGTCGTTCTTGTTCATCGGCAGCACTATATTATTGATCCTCTTCCCAATTGTCATTCTCCTAATTTCTTATATGTTTTTCTTTTATGCTTTCCAATGCTTTGAAACAGTGAAAGATGGCATTTTCTCTGTCACTACTTGAGATTCGTATTCCTCCATGGTTACTTAGATGTACTTTTATATTTTAGCTATTTTCAGACTATCATGAACAGTTAATTATAAAGTAATATTTTCTAATGAATTAGTTTTGTCTGTAGTTTTTAATTTTGACAGCAAACAGAAACTAACTTGAAAATTATACCGGAAATATTTCTTATTACCACGTTTACACTAACAAAAGTGGTTGTGCGGATGTGTCACGTAGTGCAATGAGGCTCCAGACAGGGCAGATAAAATGAATAAAATTAAAACTAAATATTTTATTAGCCAAAGTCTTTGGAAATCAGAAAAGAAAAAGATGATTTGTGTTTATTAGTGTAAGAGAGGGGTATATGACCTGTACATAGTCATTCCAGAGAGGGGTATATGACCTGTACATAGTCACATCAGAGAGGGGTATATGACCTGTACATAGTCATTCCAGAGATGAGCTATATGGGCTGTACATAGTCACTTCAGAGAGGGGTATATGACCTGTACATAGTCACATCAGAGAGGGGTATATGACCTGTACATAGTCACATCAGAGAGGGGTATATGACCTGTACATAGTCATTCCAGAGATGAGCTATATGGGCTGTACATAGTCACTTCAGAGAGGGGTATATGACCTGTACATAGTCATTCCAGAGAGGGGTATATGACCTGTACATAGTCACATCAGAGAGGGGTATATGACCTGTACATAGTCATTCCAGAGATGAGCTATATGGGCTGTACATAGTCACTTCAGAGAGGGGTATATGACATGTACATAGTCACATCAGAGAGGGGTATATGACATGTACAGAGTCACATCAGAGAGGGGTATATGACCTGTACATAGTCACATCAGAGAGGTGTATATGACCTGTATAGAGACACTTCAGAGATGAGATATATGGGCTGTACATAGTCACTTCAGAGAGGGGTATATGACCTGTACATAGTCACATCAGAGAGGGGTATATGACCTGTATGGGCTGTACATAGTCACATCAGAGAGGGGTATATGACCTGTATGGGCTGTACATAGTCACATCAGAGAGGGGTATATGACCTGTACATAGTCACATCAGAGAGGTGTATATGACCTGTACATAGTCACATCAGAGAGGGGTATATGACCTGTACATAGTCACATCAGAGAGGTGTATATGACCTGTATAGAGACACTTCAGAGATGAGATATATGGGCTGTACATAGTCACTTCAGAGAGGGGTATATGACCTGTACATAGTCACATCAGAGAGGGGTATATGACCTGTATGGGCTGTACATAGTCACATCAGAGAGGGGTATATGACCTGTATGGGCTGTACATAGTCACATCAGAGAGGGGTATATGACCTGTACAAGTCGAGATGGGTATATGACATGACATAGTCACATCAGAGAGGGGTATATGACCTGTACATAGTCACATCAGAGAGGTGTATATGACCTGTACATAGTCACATCAGAGAGGGGTATATGACCTGTACATAGTCACATCAGAGAGGTGTATATGACCTGTACATAGTCACATCAGAGAGGGGTATATGACCTGTATGGGCTGTACATAGTCACATCAGAGAGGGGTATATGACCTGTATGGGCTGTACATAGTCACATCAGAGAGGGGTATATGACCTGTACATAGTCACATCAGAGAGGTGTATATGACCTGTACATAGTCACATCAGAGAGGGGTATATGACCTGTACATAGTCACATCAGAGAGGTGTATATGACCTGTACATAGTCACATCAGAGAGGGGTATATGACCTGTATGGGCTGTACATAGTCACATCAGAGAGGGGTATATGACCTGTATGGGCTGTACATAGTCACATCAGAGAGGGGTATATGACCTGTACATAGTCATTCCAGAGATGAGCTATATGACATGTACAGAGTCACATTAGAGAGGGCTATATGACATGTACAGAGTCACTTCAGAGAGGGCTATATGACCTGTACAGAGTCACTTCAGAGAGGGCTATATGACATGTACAGAGTCACTTCAGAGAGGGCTATATGACATGTACAGAGTCACTTCAGAGAGGGCTATATGACATGTACAGAGTCACTTCAGAGAGGGCTATATGACCTGTACAGAGTCACTTCAGAGAGGGCTATATGACATGTACAGAGTCACTTCAGAGAGGGCTATATGACCTGTACAGAGTCACTTCAGAGATGAGATATATGTGCTGTACAGAGTCACCTCAGAGAACCAGATATGGGCTCTACAGAGTCACCTCAGAGAACCAGATATGGGCTTTATAATAAGAGAAATACTTGAAACATGTACAAGAAATATAAATTAAATATTTATGGACACCATTCTTTTAAAATCAATTATTTTAATTTGTTATTGATAAATGGTTAATATGGAAGATAATCTTCACAGATTATTGTCGTCCGCTGTCATTTATAGTCATGGTTCAAGTCTATAAAATAATGACTTCTTACAGGTGTCACAACATGCGCTGTACCTATTATGTTGCTGGCCCTGAAGTTATTGGTGGGGGGGACGAGCCAAATACCGCAAACAATGTCCGGAAATATGAAACATGATCATAATTTTTCTAACTTATTTATATACTTTTGTCCAATAACCCATTGCCTGCTAAGTAAATAAAATCACATTTGCAAAAATGTTTGCTATTCAGTCAAGTGTTTTAGCTCCACTATCCGAATTAGCATAGAACCTGATCAGACGGCACGTTTTGTGCCATCTGATCTGGCACTATGCTGTTTGCAAAAGTGATTTTATATGCCGCTAGCGTGCAAAGGGTTAATAGGCATTTTTCTCTGTACATCACACACAGAACTGGTGATTCAAAACCAAAACCATGTTGTTTAATTAAGAAATAATAAGTATCAACCGTTATTCTGCGATATACCACGGTTGATACTTATTATTTCGATTCTAACACGACTTACTTCTAATAATTTTAAAGGAATATTTTCTTCAAACGCCGCTGCATTTGGCTTTCGAAATTTCCTCCCGCGTAAGGGGTGATGACGTTATTTTTTATGGAAAATATCAATCTAGTGCATAAACAGTTGTAACTGATCAATAATTTTATTTATTTTGTCAAATAAAACTGTACAGAATAGTAACTGAAACGTTACTTAACAGAAAAACAAGACAGACAAGAGATTATCTGATTCTAAAAATAGCTCACTTCCGCGAATTCCCACGGTAGTATTTTACAAACATCACGTGACTTTCATTCAATAAAACTTTACACACATTGTATAAATGGAATAGCCAAAACACGGCGCGCATGCAGCATAGTTCAAGGTAGGTATATCTCAGAATAACCCGAGGTTGATTTTACTCTACAAGTATGTATGTTATTAGCTGGGTCGTGTTAGAATACAGTTTATTTTCTGCTTTCCAATGTAATATAGAAATTTATCAGTTAATTAAAATAACACATTTTATTTTTTCATTGTTTTACACATGCAGTGTTAAAATAATTTTACCGTGAATGTTTTCGGACACAAGCTGTCGGTGACTTCATTTATGGCGTCTTTTATGATGTCCATCCTTATGGTCGTCTAAACTCGACGTTCTAGGCCTCTAGCGCCATTTAGTGGTTGCATCGTTTCTGTCATAAAAACACTTCAGCATAAAATGAAAAGAAAATTTGTATGTTTTAAGTGAATGATCTAATTATATTTCTTCACTCCTAGACATAGAAAGCTATTATTATCATCACAAATGGTACTATATATTGGACATTCACAACCAAATCACAAATGGTACTATATATTGGACATTCACAACCAAATCACAAATGGTACTATATATTGGACATTCACAACCAAATCACAAATGGTACTATATATTGGACATTCACAACCAAATCACATGACATTCACAAGTTGTACTATATATTGGACATTCACAAGTGGTACTATATATTGGACATTCACAAGTGGTACTATATATTGGACATTCACAAGTTGTACTATATATTGGACATTCACAAGTTGTACTATGTATTGGACATTCACAAGTTGTACTATGTATTGGACATTCACAAGTTGTACTATATATTGGACATTCACAAGTGGTACTATATATTGGACATTCACAAGTTGTACTATGTATTGGACATTCACAAGTTGTACTATATATTGGACATTCACAAGTTGTACTATATATTGGACATTCACAAGTGGTACTATATATTGGACATTCACAAGTTGTACTATATATTGGACATTCACAAGTTGTACTATATATTGGACATTCACAAGTGGTACTATATATTGGACATTCACAAATGGTACTATATATTGGACATTCACAAATGGTACTATATATTGGACATTCACAAATGGTACTATATATTGGACATTCACAAGTGGTACTATATATTGGACATTCACAACCAAATCACAAGTGGTACTATATATTGGACATTCACAACCAAATCACACATGAAGTAATGGTGTAAGGGAGACAACCAATAACAAGCTTAAGTAGAAGTTTCTATATGATATTGTCCCATTCCAAGCTCAATGTCGTTATCTAATTAGATGGCAAATATTTATTATAATACATGAATTTTGTACTTCCCATAGAAAGCAAATTGCTGGGGTACTGTATCTCATCAAAAAGGGTCAAAATGGGGTACTGTATCTCACCAAAAGGGCCAAAATGGGGTACTGTATCTCATCAAAAAGGGCCAAAATGGGGTACTGTATCTCATCAAAAAGTGCCAAAATGAGGTACTCTAACTCATCAAAAAGGGCCAAAATGTGGTACTGTATCTCATCAAAAAGGGCCAAAATGGGGTACTGTATCTCATCAAAAAGGGCCAAAATGTGGTACTGTATCTCATCAAAAAGGGCCAAAATGTGGTACTGTATCTCATCAAAAAGTGCCAAAATGGGGTAGATTAAATGCTGAGATCAACCTAAAGATCTTATCAACCTTATTTTCCTTTTTGGATACCTACCATTATTGTCAAGGATTTCATAAAGCTTGCATCGGATAGTCACCTTGACGACGTGCAGTACCAATGATCCAACCATGCACATCCAAGGTCATGGCCACTCTTTGAAGTCCAAGGTCATGTGACTGTGTTCTATGTCGTGTTTACAACATTTTAACCCCATGAGGATTTTTGGAATAACTTTGCACAGATGTTAACCATATTGAGACAATGTGCTGCAGAGCAATGGTTTCAACATTGTTGTTTCAAGGCCAAGGTCATTCATAACATTCGGTTTCTGGTCCATATCGTCTAAACAACTTGACATATTTTCATAAAACTTTCGTCAATTGTTCACATCATCAAGATGATGTGCAAAGCACAAGTTTCACCCGCATATTCAAGTCAAGGTCAAACATCGGTCAAAGGTCAAATATGATCCAGTTCTGATCTGGGTATGCTATAAAACTCTTTCCATTATGACACAACATCAGCACATACATGTGTGTCTTACGTTTATTTATCGTCGCTACCGGTTGCCCATACGAGCGATGCCTCCTGAAGAAATTAGTCATTTTAGATTTTTGGAGGATAGTGCAATGATACAGACAGAGACCCATTCCAGAGTCTCCTCTGGTTCTTTTACGTGCACGGTATACAGCACCGACACGAGGCCTCGGTTTAACGTCCCATCTGAAAGACTTAATTTTATTAGGTTCTGACGGGGGATCAAACCTGTGATCCCTGGATTACCAGTCCAGCGTGTTACACTGGACTACAGCTCCGTCTGTAAGCACATACATGTTAATTCTCTATATAATATATGATCACCAATCCATCATAATGTCTGACATTTCTCCTTCCCTGCATCAAAGCGGCATCTGTGGATATTCAATCCCTTCACTTTTGGCTTTAGTTTAGATTTTAAGTTAAACTAATAACATTTTATAATCGGGGTTCATTCTAGGTCAGAATTTTTGGGAGAAGTGAGAAAGCACATGATAGCTTCCTTAAATGGTGTTTTTTAATATACTTCTGCAAAATAGGGTTAAAATGCACAGTACAACCATTAAATACAACATTTGACTAGAAGGAGTGCTTTATAATGGGAGAAGTGGGGCCCTCAGAGGGCGAAGTCAGGGTCCCTAGGGCAACAATTTCGCCCACATCGCCCTCTAGAATGATCCCTGATAATGTGTTCATCCCTTGTCTGATTTTGATTCTATTGACATTTGAACATTGGTAGCAGCAAGACCTACATAACAAGATAGCATGAAACCTTCAAGTGACTATTGCCTTGACTTAAACCATACTGAAACATTGTATATACAGTCAAACCTGTGTTAGTTGTCACCAGTATTAAGCAGCCAGTTTGCAGATTTCCCAATATGCTGTTTTATTATACATTTGACCTCTATTAAGCAGCAACCTGTGCTAAGCAGCCACTTTCTGTTGTTCCCTTGGCTGGCTGCTTGAGACAGGTTTGACTATAATTTATGGGCTCAAACTTGTAGGACAACATCTTCAATTTTTATATATTTAGCTGAAAGGTCACATAACTCTTAAGTAATCATCCTTGTCCATGATCAAAGTTAATGTCGTGTTGCCCGACATGCCTCCTCTGTCCATGATCAAAGCTCATGTCACATAGCCCTCCAAACCTCCACCCCTGTCCATCATCAAAGCTTGTGTCACATAGCCCTCCAAACCTCCACCCCTGTCCATCATCAAAGCTTATGTCACATAGCCCTCCAAACCTCCACCCCTGTCCATCATCAAAGCTTATGACACATAGCCCTACAAACCTCCACCCCTGTCCATCATCAAAGCTTATGTCACATAGCCTTCCAAACCTCCACCCCTGTCCATCATCAAAGCTTATGTCACATAGCCCTCTAAACTTCCACCCCTGTCCATCATCAAAACTTATGTCACATAGCCCTCTAAACATCCACCCCTGTCCATCATCAAAACTCATGTCACATAGCCCTCCAAATCTCCACCCCTGTTCATCATCAAAACTCATGTCATGTAGCCCTCCAAACCTCCACCCCTGTCCATCATCAAAGCTCATGTCACATAGCCCTCCAAATCTCCACCCCTGTTCATCATCAAAACTCATGTCATGTAGCCCTCCAAACCTCCACCCCTGTCCATCATCAAAGCTCATGTCACATAGCCCTCCAAATCTCCACCCCTGTTCATCATCAAAACTCATGTCATGTAGCCCTCCAAACCTCCACCCCTGTTCTAGTTTACTCTGCACACGAATTCTTCATTTTAAATATCAATGTTTCACAATGATTCAGCTGATGTTTGTAATCCGTACTTTAAATATGCATGGCTGAGCGATTAATCAACAAATACAAATAATATGCAGGTAGTTATGAGCCATTACAGATCATTCAATACATATTGATCACATAACCTCATTGAGTAATAATCTGCTGTCATGTTTGGGAGGTGAATATTCCTTGACAGTTATTTATATAGAGTGGTGGAACCTATGCTCGGCGTAAATCCTACATATCATAGCCTATACAAAAAGTTAAATGCACTTGCTGTATATTATTATTTTCTTATTAAGTCGTGAACACAACTTTCAAAAAATTGTTGTACGTGACCATGTGCCTCAATACAGCTATCGTAACGGCACCTGTTTCCATGGGGAACTAGATACTTTAGGGCACCTATGCACGGCGTACATGAATTTTTTTATTTATGCACAAGTAAATGTTCAATATGTTATTTTGACTTTTTTTTATTTTATTTTGTGAGGCCCCTATTTTGTGAGGCCCCTATAACCTCCTTTATTTTGATACATAGATAACATACATACATTCATACATACATATTATACATGCATTACATCTATACATACATTGATATCACATATTGTTAAGCATTACATGTATTATTAGTTATTTAACATGTATATATATATATATATATATATGTATTTTACAAATGTTTTTGATTGAGAATAATGTACCTTGACAGAAAGAGTACCAACATTCCTTAACATTTTGATAGATGGACAAATGCAAGGAGAAACAAAACAGCAAAAAGCATAAACGTAGTTGGGTATAAGTGATCGTTTCCATTTGACAATATTAATGTACTATCTTTTTAAACTCGGGGTTCAGTGCATGATTAAGAAAAAAGAGACCATTTCCGATTGTGTTACTCTAATTTGTTTCTTTCCAGTGCTATAGCCTTTTCTAGATTAATTCTTATATCTAAGTATCTTTTAAAATGCTCGAAATGGGGAATAGTTTTCATATACTTCATTCTAAATATAAAAAATTTGCACAAAATAATAATATAATTTATACATCTGTATGATTTAGAATTTTGTGTTCTACCAAAACATATGTCTGCTAGGTTGAACACAACAGTAATATTCTTGGATATTAAAAATTGAGATAGGTTATTCCATAATTGTTGGATGTATGCACATTCCCAAAACATATGTTCGATACTTTCGACATGCATGTTACAAAAATCACATATATTAGTTGGCGTCAATTTACATCTAAATAAGTATGTATTTGTTGGGATAAGCTGCATTAGAAAGCGATATTGAAAACTTCTTAATGTAGTATCTATTGTAGCTTCAAATGTTAGTGAATAAATATGTTTCCAATTCAGGATGTGTTTTGGAAACATAGTATTCCACTTCTGTTCTGAGGTTATAGATTCTTCACTTGCTGCTTGTATTTGTATATGATATAGAAGTTGATTTGGATTTCTAGATTTTACCAATTTGTCTAACAATGTGTCTTTTCTGGCATGTGTTAAGATTTCTGGGTTTAAGATGGTTAAATATTTCCTTGGGATACTTTTAGTCAGTTTGAAGTAATTTAGAAATTGGTCTTCATTTATATCAAATATTGTTTTAGCTTCATTAAATGAAAATAATTTATTGTTTCGAAAGTCGTATAATTGCTCTATATAATTCATTCCTTTATCAAACCAATTTTTTATAAATAATGTCTTTCCTTCTGTTTTAATATCCGAGTTGTTCCATATGATATGTTTTCTTACAGTATCATTGGTTTTGTCGAAATCGGAGTTTACTTTAAACCATGCATACAAAACGTCTTTCAGAAAATTGTTTTTAAAACATATGTTATTAATATCTGCTAATGACATGTTGCATTCAAAGATAAAATCTTCTCCAAATTTTTGAAGAGGTGATTCAAAGAAACATTTCCATAACCCTTTATTATCTTTATTTAAAAATCTTTTCACCCAACATGCTTTAATTGAGTAAAGAAAAGCTTGAATGTCAGTTACCTTTAAACCTCCTTTTTCATACTGTTGCTTCAACACATTTCATTTCATTTTGTCCGGTTTACCATCCCATAGAAAACTATATATGGATTTATTGATGTCTTTCATGATATTTACAGAAGGGTTAGATAAAACGGTAAATGGATATACTAATTTTGGTAACGCAAAGGTCTTGATTACAGTTACTTTGCCTAGAAGTGTTAATTTGCGGTGTTGCCATTGCTTCAAACAGTTTTTAAATTCTTGTAGTTTTGGTTCTAGATTTAACTTAATGTTCAGTTCTTTATTTGTGCTGAAAACCATTCCCAGAGTTTTTGCATTTTGATTTGTCCAGGTAAATTTTATATCATCGCGATATCTTATGTTGGCATCTTTTAATGAACCTATTCTGAGAACTGTTGACTTGAAAGTGTTAAGATTAAGACCTGAAACCGTTCCAAATTCGGTTATGACCTCTATTAAACGTTCAAATGACTTTTGTTCACCATTATTGATATATGTGGCATCATCTGCGAAAAGCGTTTGTTTTATTTCTCTATTTTTGATGGTAATTCCTTTAATATCTATATCTTTTGCAATTACGCTGGAAAGTACTTCCATACATATAATAAAAAGAGAAGATGACAGAGGACAACCTTGTCTTACACCTCTTTCAATCTGACATATGGCCGTTATTTATTATTACACTGTTTACATTATTGTAGAATAGCTTTACCCATTTAATAAGATTCTCTCCAAAGTTAAAATGTTGCAGACATTTAAATATGAAATCGTGACTGAGACTGTCGAATGCTTTTTCGTAGTCTGAGAAGAATAGGATGCCGGGAAGGTTTTTATCTTCAAGATATTCAATTATTTCAAATATTAAACGGACATTTTCACCGATATAACGACCTTTCATAAAACCAGTTTGTTCAGGACTAATAATTTGTGGTAAAGCACTTTTCAGTCTGTTGGCTACTGTTTTGGTAGCAATCTTATAATCAATATTAAGAAGACTGATTGGACGCCAATTTGATAGTGATGTATGATCTTTTCCTGATTTTGGTAGTAATGTTATTATGCCTTGTTTTTGGAGGTCTGTTAACTCACCAGTACAAAAAGAACAGTTTAGCGAATTGACGTAATATTGTTTTAAATCATTCCAGAATATTTTGTAGAATTCAGTTGTTAATCCATCCGAACCAGGACTTTTATTATTTTTCATTTCAAGTAATGAATTCGAGCACTCGTATTCATTTAATAGACCTTCACAATTTACGCTATAATTATGTGACAATTTATTTACTGACTGATTGAAGAAATTTATCTTTGATGCTGCTATATCACGTTTTTTGTAGAGACTCTTATAGAAGTCACTTCTTCATTTAAGATGTTTTTGGGACCTACTATTTCGTGTTCATTTACATATAATTTTGTAATAGTTTTCTTTTCCGCATGTCGTTTCTCAAGGTTTGCAAAATATTTTGTGTTCTTTTCATTTCCTTCAATATGTAAGGCCTTTGATCTTATCATACCATTGACTCGTTGATCGTATAAATTATTGAGTTCTTGTTGTTTATGTATTAGATCTTCTTTATTTTGATCTACATTTATATTTGATGTTATTAGTTTATTTTCAAGTTCTTCTATTTCATTAGTTAGTCTGGCTTCCTCTTTTATGTCAAGTTTTTTCTTACGTGTAGCATATTTTATAGTTGCATTCCTTATATTTCCTTTAATCAATTCCCATAAAACATTTGGACTAGCAGCATGATTGAATTGAACTGTTTCCTTTATACTATTCTTTATTATACTTTGGTACTCATTGATAAGCAATAGACTATTGTTTACTTTGAAGTAGCCAGGTCCCCTTTCTTGGTTAATAAAACTTATATTAATTAAAACTATGGAATGATCAGTCTTGTATCCTGGTTTAATATTGCATGCCTTTGTAATGTTGCAAAAATGTTCAGACACTAAAAAGAAATCTAACCTGCTAAATATCGGAGGCTTTGTGTTAGAGTGCCATGTATATTGTAGCGACGATTTATTGAGATGTCTCCAAATATCTGTTAAGTTAAAGTGCTGCATTATATTGTTTAATTTGTTTCTACATTTGGTATAGGTGTCCTTTCGGCCATTCTTTTTGTCCAGATGAATATTTAATATCGTATTATAGTCGCCCACTATTATGAAATTTTTATCATCGTTTGTATGTAAAAAATCTTCTAGTTCCATAAATATATTGATTGATATCATCATTGTTTGGTCCATATATATTTATTATTGTAATTTCTTGATAATTTATTTTAAGTTCTAGTGCAATTAGTCTGCCTTTTATTATTTCTGTAAAATTGTGGACGGTATAGGACCCAGCTATGTTTAGAAGTATCGCTACACCTTCACTATTAGACTTTGTACCACTAAAATAAGCATCACCCTTCCAGTCTGACTTCCATTTATTAACAATATCATTTGTTGAGTGCGTCTCTTGCAAAAGACAAATAGAAACATCTTTACTTTTTAGCCACTGGAACACTTCTAATCGTTTTCGTGTATTTCTGAATCCCCTCACATTAAGAGTACATATTAAGGACTCCATAATACACTGTACAAGAGAGATTTAAGCGACATAAAGGAAACGATCAAATAATGTTTTTTTAAACACTTCATATTCGCAGATACTTCGGTCGTGGGCAAGTATAAATTGACAATAGCCTGAAACGAAATTTTGTTACAAGTGGATGTTGCATCACATGACCACTGTAAGAATACAAATAAATCATATCTTCCAGAAAAAAAGGTCAGAAAAAAGTGTACTCGTTACATGAAAGTGTATGGGATAGGTCGCGTATACATTACAGCAAATAGATAGATCAGTATATATTGCAGATACATTGTATACACGTACAAGTACACATATTATCAATGAATCAATGAAGCTGATATATATCCTAAGACAAATCGGTAGAGACAAAAAAAACAAAAACAACACACACTCATGCACACACACGCACACGCACACGCACCATCACACACCAGCACGCACAAAAGCGTGTGTGTATGCCCACATACAGGTTGTGTATTTATGACACACTATCCATGCTACCACACCCAAACTTCCATAAATCAATAATTACTAACATAATAAACATGGTATGCATACAGACATATATATCGTGACTCTATGATACATACATAGTTTGATAAAGTTGACTTGCCCTTTCATGGTTACAAAAGAATATTTCATAAGGATTATAATATATTGCTGAAGAACATGTAATATTTTAGTCACGATAATTTCTGTGACATTTGTCATACTTCTGTTATATCAGTTCATTATCTATAATAGTATGTATAGGTAACAAAGATAGTGGACCCAACGCTAACTGTACTAATATCTAGTTCCGCACCTGTAAACAACAACGACAACAACGACATCAAAAACACCTTAATGCCTAGACTTGTCATAGCAAAGAACACTCCCGGACCATGTCCCTGATAATCTATTAGTGTATCAACTGCCCCTCACTCAATGAGCTTGGACCGTATGTATGAGCAGACGAACGAAAGCACACTTAGATATACATCGACATACTGGCGGACATGGTAAGGGATTAATCCGCGTTACAACATATGGTCGTTGCGCTATGTTCCTATGCAAAACACTTTAGCACGTTTACTGTTGTGTAATATTTGATATCGTTATATATGATCATAATACCATCTGTTTATGCACATACATATGGATAAAGCAAATATGATGTTACACAATGTTATTTATCATTTTGACTTAGTAGCATCAATAACTAACAATATTACAACTCATAAGAAATTTTTTTCCAATTCGGATAGCTACCGGTACCTGAAATGCTCATAAACCGCATCATTTCGGTGGAAAAAAATTTGCCAAGAAGATGTCTGTTTATATTCGGCTACTAAACCAGTCAGGTGACAGTTGCATTAGGCTACCGGTACGCACAACGGAATGCTATTGAACCATGCTTCACATCTGTCAGCGAAAATAGGTTAAAACTATTTAAATATTTTAAATACGGATGTAAATGGAAAAAATACTCCTAGCATAGGAATACGCCGAGTATAGGTTCCACCACTCTACATGCAACCGGTACATACTGGAAGTTGGTTCTGTTAAGTTTTATATCATGTGAACATGGTTGTTTTGTTTTGATGTTTGGAGATTATAATCTATCCCAAGTCAGCGTTATGTTGTTGGATCATTAAGTTTGTCAAATTTCCTACACATGCAATATTTGATTGTGAGAAATAAAATGGTCCGCAAAACATTTATTAAGGGGCCATGGATTTTAAAATGTAAGATAGTGATCCAAAACAAATAAATAATTAAACTACACTGTCACCACGCTTCTGTTTATTAAATTAAATATAATTAATTAGATATAAGGATGGCAACGAGTATCAACTTCGATACTCAAGTACAGTCAAACCTGTGTTAGTGGTCACCTTTATTATACAGTCAAACCTGTGTTAGTGGTCGCCTCTATTGTACAGTCAAACCTGTGTTAGTGGTCACCTCTATTATACAGTCTAACCTGTGTTAGTGGTCACCTCTATTATACAGTCAAACCTGTGTTAGTGGTCACCTCTATTGTACAGTCAAACCTGTGTTAGTGGTCGCCTCTATTATACAGTCTAACCTGTGTTAGTGGTCGCCTCTATTATACAGTCAAACCTGTGTTAGTGGTCACCTCTATTATACAGTCAAACCTGTGTTAGTGATCACCTCTATTATACAGTCAAACCTGTGTTAGTGGTCGCCTCTATTATACAGTCAAACCTGTGTTAGTGATCACCTCTATTATACAGTCAAACCTGTGTTAGTGGTCGCCTCTATTATACAGTCAAACCTGTGTTAGTGGTCACCTCTATTATACAGTCAAACCTGTGTTAGTGGTCACCTCTATTAAGCAGCCAAACTGTATTAAGCAAGCAGTTTTCAGATTCCCAATATGTTGTTTTATTATACATTTTAACTCTATTAAGCAGTGGCCACCTGTTCTAAGTGGTTGTTTTCTGTGATTCCCTTGGCTGGCTGCTTAAGACAGGTTTGACTGTACTTGGAAACTATCATTTGATTCATGACTATAAAAATTATGTACATTGCATTAACTCTGGGTAAATTAAAGGCTATAAATAGATCAAATAATTGTAGCAGCTGACAATTAATTAATGTGTTTTTCTTATATGTCATGGAATTTCATTAGAACTGTGTCGTTACCACATTTGTATTGAGATTGCAAGTCATATTTGCCTGTTGTTTTCACTGCTAGAATGCAGAGTTAATGGGATGGTATGATTGATTTATTTTCAGATATTTGGTATGTATATCGGATGAGGCGTGTCCAAAAATGGCCGCTAATTTGCGATAAAAACATTGCATTGTAATAAAGCTAAAGCCGGGAAAAATGAAATACACCTTTATTTATTGACATAATTATTAAACAAACATATATAAATAGTTTGCTGTCAAACTTGTCAAACAGATTAATGAGAAAGTTTAGAATGAGATAATGTAACCAATTTCTAGATATTCAAAGTTTATTGACTTAATTACATTTTACTATCAAATGTGTAGCTATGACCTTTGATTAATCTCACATCATAATTTTTATTTTTTCTTCATTTAAAGTGACAAAAGATATAAAGCGGCACAGACACCTGTCAATAATGTCAAACTGTTGACTTGTTAATTGAAGGAATACCCATAAACAAAGGATTATTTTCACACTTTGGTTTCAGCGTGTGGTTTCCCCCCCCCAGATATGGTCCCGGATTAAGATAATTATTGTTTATTGATAATTGAAAGGAACCATTGGCATTGATTTACATCATTCTGATGATAATGTTAATTTAATTCCGCCAATTTTTCTTCTTCGAATACTCGATTCTCATTTTGCTATTCAGTACTCAGACGTTCTTCTGAGTACTCGAGTACTTGATTACTAGTTGCCATCGTTAGATATTGACCCATAGGAGAACTGTGTAAAATAATGGCATAAGCTGCTCATTTCATATGGTCGATATGTGGTACAGAAAATAATCTATTGTTCTAGAGATTCATTAATTAACAATACCTATTCAAACTCAAGTTTCTATTCTAAACATCGTAGTTGGTCCAATATTTAACCCTTTCAACACTACATACCTCTAAATATGCTTACAAAAGTGTAGATACAGATGAGCCGGCTCATAACTCGTATGCTCGTATAGCTCGTAACGAGCCTGCTCATCAGGATCTGCACTTTTTGCCAGTAATATTACTATTTTTAGACAAAATTATTCATTTTGATAAATGAACTGGTCCAAATGTAATTTTCTTATGAATTTATTAGTCTTAAAATATCATGCACCAGTCCATGTCAGTTACTTGGTGTTGAATGCACCATTCCATGTCAGTTACTTGGTGTTGAATGTACCAGTCCATGTCAGTTACTTGGTGTTAAATGCACCATTCCATGTCAGTTACTTGCTGTTGAATGCACCAGTCCATGTCAGTTACTTGGTGTTGAATGCACCAGTCCATGCCAGTTACTTGGTGTTGAATGCACCAGTCCATGTCAGTTACTTGGTGTTGAATGCACCAGTCCATGTCAGTTACTTGGTGTTGAATGGGTGCACCAGTCCATGTCAGTTACTTGGTGTTGAATGCACCAGTCCATGTCAGTTACTTGGTGTTGAATGCACCAGTCCATGTCAGTTACTTGGTGTTGAATGCACCAGTCCATGTCAGTTACTTGGTGCTGAATGCACCAGTCCATGTCAGTTACTTGGTGTTGAATGTGTTAATTTATTATAAAAAGAAGAGTTGCGGGTGCTTTTTGTTGTTTATTTTGAAAGCATTTATTTTGTGTCAGTATCTAGTGTATTTAAGAAGCATAGCGCCTTAATATAATTTATGCAATTTTTTATTTTGATGTTTTGTTTTACAAGTGTGATTGATTAATGTTATGATTAAATTGTTTGATATGATTGTTTGAAGATTTCCTATCGTTCTCACAATCTATGTTACTGGAGTATACACACACTGTTTTAAAGGGTTGCCTAAATTTGTGATGGACTGATATGTACATTGGTGATCTTTTATATTTTGAAGCAATTAAAATGTGATTATGTGGAAACACGAGTGTGAAGTTTGAAGTGTGTCGTTGTATGTAAATAGTACAATAAAAAGGAAGAACGCTGCTATTTTATAGCCTATCACATAAATCGACACAAATATTTCAATTTTATTTAACATCGATCTTGCTTCGACAAAAGTTTTATCAGTGAAATATCGAACAAAGTATTGATGAAATAGTGAAATGTGATGAAAATCAATTTGAAGTGTTTGAAGTAGGAGGCCTTACTGTATTTTATATCATCTTTAATGCAAAGACTACATTCTATTTGCTATGCTACAATGTATCTGTTCATTTAATGCTAGCAAAATAAGTGTTCAGTGCCAACAGAGTAGCCAGACATCAAGCAGTTTGATTTGTGTTTACAATGATCAGAAACTGGTTTATGAAAGTGAAGATGTTTGTGAAGCTGTTTGTGACAAATGGTTTGATGTATGCAAGTATAGTACAGACTACCGAGGTGTAGTAAGAAGATTGCAACAAAATATTGAACAAAACGAAGGGAATTAGCAGGATGTGAAATGTGTTATACATTTATATAATTTAATAGACAAGGACAACTATGTATTAAAGGAATAGTTCAGTATTAAAGGAATAGTTCAGTATTAAAGGAATAGTTCAGTATTAAACGGATAGTTCAGTATTAAAGGGATAGTTCAGTATTAAAGGAATAGTTCAGTATTAAAGGGATAGTTCAGTATTAAAGGAATAGTTCATTATTAAAGAGATAGTTCAGTATTAAAAGGATAGTTCAGTATTAAAGGGACAGTTCGGTATTAAAGGGATATTTCAGTATTAAAGGGATATTTCAGTATTAAAGGGATATTTCAGTATTACAGGGATAGTTCAGTATTAAAGGAATAGTTCAGTATTGAAGGGATAGTTCAGTATTAAAGGAATAGTTCAGTATTGAAGGGATAGTTCAATATTAAAGGGATAGTTCAGTATTAAAGGAATAGTTCAGTATTGAAGGGATAGTTCAGTATTAAAGGAATAGTTCAGTATTGAAGGGATAGTTCAGTATTACAGGGATATGTCAGTATTAAAGGGATAGGTCAGTATTAAAGGGATAGGTCAGTATTACAGGGGATATTTTGTATATGAATTGTTCACGTTGCATATTGGTTACTGGATAATGAATTTCGTTGTCAACATGGATGGAATATTCACAAAATGTGCGATTTCTAGAAAGATCAGGGAAACTAATCATGTATTTTAAACAGTGCTTTTCAGTATAATGGGTTACGGAGTTAATTGTGAGTAGGATGGATGTTTGCAGGGTATATTAAAGAGTTGCTCTGGAATAGATTTTACCAGGATATCTTAGAGTTTCTCTGAATGTGCCAGTGTTATACCTGTTGATAATGAGTGAAGATTCTGAGGAGGTTAGATTTGGTGTTGGAATCTTTCCTCTGTCCAGACTATTACAAGGATATGTGCCAGTTAATCACAGGTATAGAATACTTCCTCATTTAATATATGGGGAATATGACAGTTAATCACAGGTATAGAATACTCATTTAATATATGGGGAATATGACAGTTAATCACAGGTATAGAATACTTCCTCATTTAATATATGGGGAATATGACGGTTAATCACAAGTATAGAATACTCATTTAATATATGGGGAATATGACAGTTAATCACAGGTATAGAATACTCATTTAATATATGGGGAATATGACAGTTAATCACAGGTATAGAATACTTCCTCATTTAATATATGGGGAATATGACAGTTAATCACAGGTATAGAATATTTCCTCATTTAATATATGGGGAATATGACAGTTAATCACAGGTATAGAATACTCATTTAATATATGGGGAATATGACAGTTAATCACAGGTATAGAATACTTCCTCATTTAATATATGGGGAATATGACAGTTAATCACAGATATAGAATACTTCCTTGTTTAATATATGGAGAATATGACGGTTAATCACAAGTATAGAATACTCATTTAATATATGGGGAATATGACAGTTAATCACAGGTATAGAATACTTCCTCATTTAATATATGGGGAATATGACAGTTAATCACAGGTATAGAATACTTCCTTTTTAATATATGGGGAATATGACGGTTAATCACAGGTATAGAATACTCATTTAATATATGGGGAATATGACAGTTAATCACAGGTATAGAATACTTCCTCATTTAATATATGGGGAATATGACAGTTAATCACAGGTATAGAATACTTCCTCATTTAATATATGGGGAATATGACAGTTAATCACAGGTATAGAATACTTCCTCATTTAATATATGGGGAATATGACGGTTGAGTAATAATACAGATGCAGACGTACCGCCAGATATAAGGCATTAAATGAAAGCTCAGGTTAGTTGAACGCAGTATGTGACATTAGGTTAAAGATTGATGCTGCCCTGATGAGATGCTCTGGGTACCAGCAGAAACAGTCATTATCAAGTTACTGTTCACATTTGATGCTCTGGGTACCAGCAGAAACAGTCATTATCGAGGTACTGTTCACATTTGGTGCTCTAGGTACCAGCAGAAACAGTCAATATCAAGTTACTGTTCACATTTGTTGCTCTAGGTACCAGCAGAAACAGTCATTATCAAGTTACTGTTCACATTTGATGCTCTGAGTACCAGCAGAAACAGTCATTATCAAGTTACTGTTCACATTTGGTGCTCTAGGTACCAGCAGAAACAGTCATTATCAAGTTACTGTTCACATTTGATGCTCTGGGTACCAGCAGAAACAGTCATTATCAAGTTATTGTACACATTTGATGCTCTGGGTACCAGCAGAAACAGTCATTATCAAGTTACTGTTCACATTTGGTGCTCTAGGTACCAGCAGAAACAGTCATTATCAAGTTACTGTTCACATTTGTTGCTCTAGGTACCAGCAGAAACAGTCATTATCGAGTTACTGTACACATATGATGCTCTAGGTACCAGCAGAAACAGTCATTATCAAGTTACTGTTCACATTTGTTGCTCTAGGTACCAGCAGAAACAGTCATTATCAAGTACTGTTCACATTTCATATTCCTATTTTCTCTTTATTTCAGTTTTGAAGACATATCATGTTTAGGGGACTCGGCAAGTCTCTCCGAGGTCTCGTTGGATGGGAACCCCCTGACACAAGAACAGTATTACAAACAGATAGTGCTACGACACATGCAGCAACTTAAACAGTTAGACATGAAGCGTGTCACCGTGAGTATACATGCAGCAACTTAAACAGCTAGACATGAAGCGTGTCACCGTGAGTATACATGCAGCAACTTAAACAGCTAGACATGAAGCGTGTCACCGTGAGTATACATGCAGCAACTTAAACAGCTAGACATGAAGCGTGTCACTGTGAGTATACATGCAGCAACTTAAACAGTTAGACATGAAGCGTGTGTCACTGTGAGTATACATGCAGCAACTTAAACAGTTAGACATGAAGCATGTCACTGTGAGTATACATGCAACAACTTAACAAGTTATACATGAAGCGTGTCACTGTGAGTATACATGCAGCAACTTAAACAGTTAGACATGAAGCGTGTCACCGTGAGTATACATGCAGCAACTTAAACAGTTAGACATGAAGCGTGTCACTGTGAGTATACATGCAGCAACTTAAACAGTTAGACATGAAGCGTGTGTCACTGTGAGTATACATGCAGCAACTTAAACAGTTAGACATGAAGCATGTCACTGTGAGTATACATGCAGCAACTTAAACAGTTAGACATGAAGCGTGTCACTGTGAGTATACATGCAGCAACTTAAACAGTTAGACATGAAGCGTGTCACTGTGAGTATACATGCAGCAACTTAAACAGTTAGACATGAAGCGTGTCACCGTGAGTATACATGCAGCAACTTAAACAGTTAGACATGAAGCGTGTCACCGTGAGTATACATGCAGCAACTTAAACAGTTAGACATGAAGCCTGCCACCGTGAGTATACATGCAGCAACTTAAACAGTTAGACATGAAGCGTGTCACCGTGAGTATACATGCAGCAACTTAAACAGTTAGACATGAAGCGTGTCACCGTGAGTATACATGCAGCAACTTAAACAGTTAGACATGAAGCGTGTCACTGTGAGTATACATGCAGCAACTTAAACAGTTAGACATGAAGCATGTCACCGTGAGTATACATGCAGCAACTTAAACAGTTAGACATGAAGCGTGTCACCGTGAGTATACATGCAGCAACTTAAACAGTTAGACATGAAGCGTGTCACCGTGAGTATACATGCAGCAACTTAAACAGTTAGACATGAAGCGTGTCACCGTGAGTATACATGCAGCAACTTAAACAGTTAGACATGAAGCGTGTCACTGTGAGTATACATGCAGCAACTTAAACAGTTAGACATGAAGCATGTCACCGTGAGTATACATGCAGCAACTTAAACAGTTAGACATGAAGCCTGTCACCGTGAGTATACATGCAGCAACTTAAACAGTTAGACATGAAGCGTGTCACCGTGAGTATACATGCAGCAACTTAAACAGTTAGACATGAAGCGTGTCACTGTGAGTATACATGCAGCAACTTAAACAGTTAGACATGAAGCGTGTCACCGTGAGTATACATGCAGCAACTTAAACAGTTAGACATGAAGCGTGTCACTGTGAGTATACATGCAGCAACTTAAACAGTTAGACATGAAGCATGTCACTGTGAGTATACATGCAGCAACTTAAACAGTTAGACATGAAGCGTGTCACCGTGAGTATACATGCAGCAACTTAAACAGTTAGACATGAAGCGTGTCACTGTGAGTATACATGCAGCAACTTAAACAGTTAGACATGAAGCGTGTCACTGTGAGTATACATGCAGCAACTTAAACAGTTAGACATGAAGCGTGTCACTGTGAGTATACATGCAGCAACTTAAACAGTTAGACATGAAGCGTGTCACTGTGAGTATACATGCAGCAACTTAAACAGTTAGACATGAAGCGTGTCACCGTGAGTATACATGCAGCAACTTAAACAGTTAGACATGAAGCGTGTCACCGTGAGTATACATGCAGCAACTTAAACAGTTAGACATGAAGCGTGTCACTGTGAGTATACATGCAGCAACTTAAACAGTTAGACATGAAGCATGTCACTGTGAGTATACATGCAGCAACTTAAACAGTTAGACATGAAGCGTGTCACTGTGAGTATACATGCAGCAACTTAAACAGTTAGACATGAAGCGTGTCACCGTGAGTATACATGCAGCAACTTAAACAGTTAGACATGAAGCGTGTCACCGTGAGTATACATGCAGCAACTTAAACAGTTAGACATGAAGCGTGTCACCGTGAGTATACATGCAGCAACTTAAACAGTTAGACATGAAGCGTGTCACCGTGAGTATACATGCAGCAACTTAAACAGTTAGACATGAAGCCTGTCCACCGTGAGTATACATGCAGCAACTTAAACAGTTAGACATGAAGCGTGTCACCGTGAGTATACATGCAGCAACTTAAACAGTTAGACATGAAGCGTGTCACCGTGAGTATACATGCAGCAACTTAAACAGTTAGACATGAAGCGTGTCACCGTGAGTATACATGCAGCAACTTAAACAGTTAGACATGAAGCGTGTCACTGTGAGTATACATGCAGCAACTTAAACAGTTAGACATGAAGCCTGTCACCGTGAGTATACATGCAGCAACTTAAACAGTTAGACATGAAGCATGTCACCGTGAGTATACATGCAGCAACTTAAACAGTTAGACATGAAGCATGTCACCGTGAGTATACATGCAGCAACTTAAACAGTTAGACATGAAGCGTGTCACTGTGAGTATACATGCAGCAACTTAAACAGTTAGACATGAAGCATGTCACTGTGAGTATACATGCAGCAACTTAAACAGTTAGACATGAAGCGTGTCACCGTGAGTATACATGCAGCAACTTAAACAGTTAGACATGAAGCGTGTCACCGTGAGTATACATGCAGCAACTTAAACAGTTAGACATGAAGCGTGTCACTGTGAGTATACATGCAGCAACTTAAACAGTTAGACATGAAGCCTGTCACCGTGAGTATACATGCAGCAACTTAAACAGTTAGACATGAAGCGTGTCACTGTGAGTATACATGCAGCAACTTAAACAGTTAGACATGAAGCGTGTCACTGTGAGTATACATGCAGCAACTTAAACAGTTAGACATGAAGCGTGTCACCGTGAGTATACATGCAGCAACTTAAACAGTTAGACATGAAGCGTGTCACCGTGAGTATACATGCAGCAACTTAAACAGTTAGACATGAAGCGTGTCACTGTGAGTATACATGCAGCAACTTAAACAGTTAGACATGAAGCATGTCACCGTGAGTATACATGCAGCAACTTAAACAGTTAGACATGAAGCGTGTCACTGTGAGTATACATGCAGCAACTTAAACAGTTAGACATGAAGCGTGTCACCGTGAGTATACATGCAGCAACTTAAACAGTTAGACATGAAGCGTGTCACCGTGAGTATACATGCAGCAACTTAAACAGTTAGACATGAAGCGTGTCACCGTGAGTATACATGCAGCAACTTAAACAGTTAGACATGAAGCGTGTCACTGTGAGTATACATGCAGCAACTTAAACAGTTAGACATGAAGCGTGTCACTGTGAGTATACATGCAGCAACTTAAACAGTTAGACATGAAGCGTGTCACCATGAGTATACATGCAGCAACTTAAACAGTTAGACATGAAGCATGTCACTGTGAGTATACATGCAGCAACTTAAACAGTTAGACATGAAGCGTGTCACCGTGAGTATACATGCAGCAACTTAAACAGTTAGACATGAAGCGTGTCACCGTGAGTATACATGCAGCAACTTAAACAGTTAGACATGAAGCGTGTCACCGTGAGTATACATGCAGCAACTTAAACAGTTAGACATGAAGCGTGTCACTGTGAGTATACATGCAGCAACTTAAACAGTTAGACATGAAGCATGTCACTGTGAGTATACATGCAGCAACTTAAACAGTTAGACATGAAGCGTGTCACTGTGAGTATACATGCAGCAACTTAAACAGTTAGACATGAACAGTGTCACCATGAGTATACATGCAGCAACTTAAACAGTTAGACATGAAGCGTGTCACTGTGAGTATACATGCAGCAACTTAAACAGTTAGACATGAAGCGTGTCACCGTGAGTATACATGCAGCAACTTAAACAGTTAGACATGAAGCGTGTCACTGTGAGTATACATGCAGCAACTTAAACAGTTAGACATGAAGCGTGTCACCGTGAGTATACATGCAGCAACTTAAACAGTTAGACATGAAGCGTGTGTCACCGTGAGTATACATGCAGCAATTTAAACAGTTAGACATGAAGCATGTCACCCTATGTAGATATTACACAATTTAGCAAGCAAAAGTAACCTGCAGTTTTCAATTTTCATGTGTTTTACGTTTATTAACCGTTGCTACCGGTTGCCCATATGAGCGACACCTCCTGAAGAGATTAGTCATTTTAGATTGTTGGAGGATAGTGCAATGATACAGACAGAGACCCATTCCAGAGTCTCCTCTGGTTCTTTTACATGCACGGTGTAAAGCACTGACCAAGAGCTCCGTTTAACGTCCATCTTAAAGACTGTTAATTTTATTAGGGTCAGACGGGGGGATCCCTGAGATTAGTCATATTAGATTTTTGGAGGATAGTGCAATGATACAGACAGAGACCCATTCCAGAATCTCCTCTGGTTCCTTTACGTGCACGGTGTAAAGCACCGACATGAGACATCGGTTTAAAGTCTCATCTAAAAGATTGTTAATTTTATTAGAGTCAGACAGGAGATCCAGGATTGAACCTGCGATCCCTGGATTCCCAGTCCATGAAGTGTTCACAGTCACATGACTATAGTATATAAACTAGAATATTTGTTCTCTCTCTCTGTTAGGAATTAACATAATTGTTAAATAACATGTATACTATATCTACCTGTACTCGTCAAATTGGCATGAACCCATCTTGTTATCATTTAATCAAATACCTTTTCAGTTCTAACACGGCCAAATCTGTTAAATTTAGATATTTCGTTGGAGATTTTTTATTGTATTAGTATAGGATGGCAATATTTCTACATTTTTGTGTTACATAATTTTACATGGAGATGGATAATTCTAACTATTTTGCAGTTGGTTAATTACCAATGACACTGAATTCATTTTAAAATCTAATTTCAAGATTGAGTTGAAAGTTTACCAAATTGAAGAAATTGTTTTGTGTTGCGATTATGTCCGACTTGTACATCAATGTTATTATTCAATACCAGGAGGAGGAGCGGAGGATAGCGCTCGTCATGGCACGCAAGGAAGAAGAGAAGAAGAAGGAAATGAACAAGCTCTCCGTGATGAAGGTAAGGATGCTGTGTATTCTCTCAACTTAATTTATTCATTATTTCTACCTTAATGTATACAAGTATGCTTTTCCCAGCACGATATAGCCTGTACTGTGCTGATGCATCACCTAGTTTCTCACTCAGTACCTAACTCACCCTCTGTTGGACCTAACTCACCCTCCATTGGACCTAACTCACCCTCTGTTGGACCTAACTCGCCCTCCATTGGACCTAGCTCAACCTCCGTTGGACCTAACTCACCCTCCATTGTACCTAACTCACCCTCCATTGGACCTATCTCACCCTCCGTTGTACCTAACTCACCCTCCATTGTGCCTAACTCACCCTCCGTTGGACCTAACTCACCCTCTGTTAGACCTAGCTCACCCTCTGTTGAATCTAGCTCACCCTCTGTTGAATCTAGCTCACCCTCTGTTGGACCTAACTCATCCTCTGTTGGACCTAACTCAACCTCCGTTGGAAGCTAACTCACCCTCTGTTGAACCTAACTCACCCTCCGTTGGAAACTAACTCACCCTCTGTTGGACCTAACTCACCCTCCATTGAACCTAACTCACCCTCTGTTGGACCTAACTCACCCTCCATTGAACCTAACTCACCCTCTGTTGGACCTAACTCACCCTCCATTGTACCTAACTCACCCTCCGTTTCTGTCTATTGCACTGCACAGTAACTGTTTAGCTTTGAAATTATGCTGCAGAGTATCCCTTCTATGTAAAACCGGTGGTGACTTCTACTTTCAGACTGCTCCCTGCATGTGTCATGCTTCCTATTTGACACTTCAGACCGGTCACTGCATGTGTCATGCTTCCTATTTGACACTTCAGACTGCTCCCTGCATGTGTCATGCTTCCTATTTGACACTTCAGACTGCTCACCGCATGTGTCATGCTTCCTATTTGACACTTCAGACTGCTCACTGCATGTGTCATGCTTCCTATTTGACACTTCAGACTGCTCCCTGCATGTGTCATGCTTCCTATTTGACACTTCAAACTGCTCACTGCATGTGTCATGCTTCCTATTTGACACTTCAACTGCTCCCTGCATGTGTCATGCTTCCTATTTGACACTTCAGACTGCTCCGCATGTGTCATGCTTCTATTGCACTTCAGACTGCTCACTGCATGTGTCATGCTTCCTATTTGACACTTCAGACTGCTCCCTGCATGTGTCATGCTTCCTATTTGACACTTCAAACTGCTCACTGCATGTGTCATGCTTCCTATTTGACACTTCAGACTGCTCCCTGCATGTGTCATGCTTCCTATTTGACACTTCAGACTGCTCTCTGCATGTGTCATGCTTCCTATTTGACACTTCAGACTGCTCCCTGCATGTGTCATGCTTCCTATTTGACACTTCAAACTGCTCCCTGCATGTGTCATGCTTCCTATTTGACACTTCAGACTGCTCACTGCATGTGTCATGCTTCCTATTTGACACTTGAAGTGTGATGTCAGAAGTGTGAAGTCGGAAATGTGAAATATGATGTTTGACTGTGAAGATTCTATTAAATGTTTTCCTCTGTTTTTATCGTTGTTTCCTTTGCACAATATGCCAGCAATTTTATTTCACTATCGCTTTATATGATTATTAAATTACTATATCTCAACAGACCTCCTACAGCGTATGCAATGGGTACTTATTTGTAAAACAATGCTATCAGTTAATTAAAAATGATTTTGATAAAATCACAATTATCATACCGCAACATCTGGTTAGGGAACAACAATAAAAACAAAGGATTCTAACTGAAAGGACCTATTCACATTTTGGAATAAATCAGACTTTATCTGTCAAGGGAGGTAATAGAAAATTAGAGATATCTCTCATTATTATCCAATAATAACTGGAAGTCGTAATAGCACAGTGGATGCGCGTTCGCTTCAGGTGCGAAAGGTCCGTAGTTTGAGCCCCACTGGAGCCGTTACGATTGTGCCCTTAGGTCTCGAGAGTGATTAATATAAGTTGTAAGAACTTGTTTCGCAATCGAGCTAAACTAAATTTGTATAAACTATTATCCAATCCTGTTGAAGCCTGTGCATATTGTCTATAAGCAGCTGAATTAGCAGTCACACTGAATCCTTAACACAATTGCAGGTTGTTATTTTGTCAACTCTGTGGTCAGGCTTCGATTTAGCCCTTTAAATGGGCCCCGGCTCTAATTCCCTTATTTATTATCCAGCTTTGAAATAACTTGGCACGAGTGATCACTATTATATCACATGTTTTCATGCAACACCAAAATCCATAGCTTCAAGGTCATTGTCACTGTTGCTAAAATAGAAAAATATTTTGTGCTCAATAACTGTGTCGTACATCTGTGTCGTACATCTAGTGGTTTTGTAAGGATTGGCACCAGTGATTGTTATACTATGATCACATGTTACACACAACACTTGATGACATGTTACACACAACACTTGATGACATGTTACACACAACACTTGATGACATGTTACACACAACACTTGATGACATGTTACACACAACACTTGATGACATGTTACACACAACACTTGATGACATGTCACACACAACACTTGATGACATGTCACACACAACACTTGATGACATGTCACACACAACACTTGATGACATGTCACACACAACACTTGATGACATGTCACACACAACACTTGATGACATGTCACACACAACACTTGATGACATGTTACACACAACACTTGATGACATGTTACACACAACACTTGATGACATGTTACACACAACACTTGATGACATGTTACACACAACACTTGATGACATGTTACACACAACACTTGATGACATGTTACACACAACACTTGATGACATGTTACACACAACACTTGATGACATGTTACACACAACACTTGATGACATGTTACACACAACACTTGATGACATGTCACACACAACACTTGATGACATGTCACACACAACACTTGATGACATGTCACACACAACACTCAATGACATGTCACACACAACACTCAATGACATGTCACACACAACACTCAATGACATGTCACACACAACACTCAATGACATGTCACACACAACACTCAATGACATGTCACACACAACACTCAATGATATGTTACACACAACACTCAATGACATGTCACACACAACACTCAATGACATGTCACACACAACACTCAGTGACATGTCACACACAACACTCAATGACATGCTACACACAACACTCAGTTACATGTCACACACAACACTCAATGACATGTCACACACAACACTCAATGACATGCTACACACAACACTCAATGACATGCTACACATAACACTCAATGACATGTCACACACAACACTCAATGACATGTCACACACAACACTCAATGGCATGTCACACACAACACTCAGTGACATGTCACACACAACACTCAATGACATGCTACACGCAACACTCAGTTACATGTCACACACAACACACAATGACATGTCACACACAACACTCAATGACATGCTACACACAACACTCAATGACATGCTACACACAACACTCAATGACATGTCACACACAACACTCAATGACATGCTACACACAACACTCAATGACATGTCACACACAACACTTGATGACATGTCACACACAACACTCAATGACATGTCACACACAACACTCAATGATATGTCACACACAACACTCAATGACATGTCACACACAACACTTAATGACATGTCACACACAACACTTGATGACATGCTACACACAACACTCAATGATATGTCACACACAACACTCAATGATATGTCACACACAACACTCAATGATATGTCACACACAACACTCAATGATATGTCACACACAACACTCAATGACATGTCACACACAACACTCACTGATATGTCACACACAACACTTAATGACATGTCACACACAACACTCAATGACATGCTACACTCAACACTTGATGACATGTCACCCACAACACTCAATGATATGTCACACACAACACTCAATGACATGTCACACACAACACTCAATGACATGCTACATTCAACACTTGATGACATGTCACCCACACCACTCAATGATATGTCACACACAACACTCAATGATATGTCACACACAACACTTAATGACATGTCACACACAACACTCAATGACATGTCACACACAACACTCAATGATATGTCACACACAACACTTAATGACATGTCACACACAACACTCAATGACATGTCACACACAACACTCAATGATATGTCACACACAACACTTAATGACATGTCACACACAACACTCAATGACATGTCACCCACAACACTCAATGATATGTCACACACAACACTTAATGACATGTCACCCACAACACTCAATGATATGTCACACACAACACTTAATGACATGTCACACACAACACTCAATTACATGTCACACACAACACTCAATGACATGTCACACACAACACTCAATGACATGCTACACACAACACTCAGTTACATGCTACACGCAACACTCAGTGACATGTCACACACAACACTCAATGATATGTCACACTCAACACTCCATGACATGTCACACACAACACTCAATGGCATGTCACACACTCAGTTACATATCGCTCACATGTCACACACAACACTCAGTTACATGTCACACACAACATTCAGTTACATGTCGCCCACATGTCACACACAACACTCAATGACATGTCACACATAACACTCAGTTACATGTCACACACAACATTCAGTTACATGTCGCCCACATGTCGCACACAACACTCAATTAAATGTCACACACAACACTCAGTTACATGTCGCTCACATGTCACACACAACAATCAGTTACATGTCACACACAATACTCAGTTACATGTCACACACAACATTCAGTTACATGTCACACACAACACTCAGTTACATGTCGCACACAACACTCAGTTACATGTCGCACACAACACTCAAGTTGCATGTCACACACAACACTCAATGACATGTCACACACAACACTCAAGTTACATGTCACACACAACACTCAATGGATATCAGGAAGCGTGTGTAAGTAAAACAAAACAAGAGGAGGTAACTTACTGCTTTGTTCTTCTCAAGGTATACATGCAGCCTTTCGTAGGTAAAATGTTGGGACAGAAGGTACCTTGCACCATGTATGCTACCATCTATGTGCCCGCTAAACTTGTCCCGTCTTTATAAATGCTTACGGTGCCAATCATGCAAAATATTCTGTCTCCGTCGGAATGGTGAAAATTTAATTTCGAAAAATAAATGTAGAATATGAGATGTTTGCAGAGTCCCTTCCCTATTGACTTTTCATGATACAATGGTAGCCCCAATCCCAAAATGTCAACAGTTCGCCAACATTTTAGCACAGATATTCTCCATAGGCCACATTTTAAACACTTGTGTGCATCACACTTCAAGGAAACCTGTTTAGACTGATACTTTATATTAGCTGTTATTTTTTTTAATAGTTAGTAATTACTATATGGCTGTACATGCAAAGAACTGTTGAATATTTTTCATCGAAAAGGAAGGTAATTTGCAGAATGTATATTTTCAATGAAAACCGAGGGAGTTAAATTGCAAAGTGTGTATTTGTATTCAATGGAAAGGGAGTAGTTTGGAATATCGGAAACAGCAGCTATGCAGGTTTTGGTCTCAGTATGTCCCATACTTCCCTTCCACTTGCCCCTCGCTGTAGGTTCTACTAGCTGCGCGTTCTACCAGCTTGGGGGGGAGGGTGTCGTAACAGCTGAAGGTTTACAAGCTGTTGGTCCTACCAGCTCGGGTGGTCCTACCAGCTGTAGGTCTACTAGCTGCAGGTCCTACCAGCTTGTGGGTTGTAACAGCTGCGGTTCCTACTAGCTGCGGGTCCTACCAGCTCGTGGGTCCCAACCGCTGTGGTTCCTATTAGCTGCGGTTCCTACTGGCTGCGGGATCTACCAGCTCGTGGGTCCCAACAGCTGCGGTTCCTACTAGCTGCGGGATCTACCAGCTCGTGGGTCTCAACAGCTGCGGTTCCTACTGGCTGTGGGATCTACCAGCTTGTGGGTCCTAACAGCTGCAGTTCCTACTAGCTGCGGGATCTACCAGCTGGTGGGTCTCAACAGCTGCGGTTCCTACTAGCTGCGGGATCTACCAGCTTGTGGGTCCCAACAGCTGCGATTCCTACTAGCTGCAGGATCTACCAGCTCATGGGTCTCAACAGCTGCGGTTCCTACTAGCTGCAGGATCTACCAGCTCGTGGGTCTCAACAGCTGCGGTTCCTACTATCTGTGGGATCTACCAGCTTGTGGGTCTCAACAGCTGCGGTTCCTACTAGCTACAGGATCTACCAGCTTGTGGGTCCCAACAGCTGCAGTTTCTACTAGCTGTGGGATCTACCAGCTTGTGGGTCCCAACAGCTGCGGTTCCTACTAGCTACGGGATCTACCAGCTTGTGGGTCCCAACAGCTGCGGTTCCTACTAGCTGCGGGATCTACCAGCTTGTGGGTCCCAACAGCTGCGGTTCCTACTAGCTGCGGGATCTACCAGCTTGTGGGTCCCAACAGCTGCGGTTCCTACTAGCTACGGGATCTACCAGCTTGTGGGTCCCAACAGCTGCGGTACCTACTAGCTGCGGGTGATGCTGGAATCTGTCATCCTGTTTTGTGATTGATATTTTCTTTCCTACGATGGTAAACAGTTAAACCCAACAACCAGTCTAGTCACTGTTACGCTGTCTGCTGGTATATTTACACTTTTGACTTCTGTATGTGCGGACATTTGTTTGATTGTTCTTCAAGTGTTCTGATTGGCTGAGACAGTATTTTATGCATGATCTGCACTGTGATGTTACTTGTATTGTTACTATGTCATAAACATCTGCACAGTTTAACAAGTTTGTGTAATATTCTTGTTATTACCCCAGTCAGTATTGTTTTGTGTTTTGGCCTTGCAAAACAACAATGTTCAAGCTTCTAATTTTATCCACAATAAGACACAATAGTTTATGCCATATTGTCTTATAGTAGACATTGTATATGAAGTTGCTGGACAGGCTCCAGTGGTTATCCAGGCTGTCCGATTAGCGCAGTTGCTAGCATTCTCGCTTCTCACCAATGCAACTCAGGTTCGATCCTCGGACCGGGAATTATTTGATATTGTACGGTGGTGAGACATGTGGGTTTTCTCCGGGTACTCCGCTGTCCTCCCACACGGAGGACCACATATACATATACTTTCATCGAGAGTGATTAATATAAGTTGATAAAGCTTGTTTCGCAATCGTTGTAAATTAAATAAAGTTTATACTTTATATGAAGTTGCTACTATATGATCGTAGGGCACTACAAATGATTGTGTCTTGCGCCTGTGATATTACCTATAAAACAGCTGCTGCTTTACTGGCTGTTGCTTTGACGACAAGTATTGTTGTGTTTGACCGCTTATTTCATTAATAGTCAGGCTCACTATGTTCAGATTAATAATTTCGTTGGAATTTTTGGGAGATTTGCAAATCTATACATTTTTGGAAACTGTATAGTGTAAGCAATCAGAAAACCAATGTTTACCATTTGCCGGACGCATATATGGTGGCCATCTTGGATTTTCAAAATGTCCGCTTTAAAAATGGGTGTTTCTCAATATCTCAATATCTCAACATCTAGGGGACCTAGAGTCCTGATTTTAACGGCTAAACCTACAATTGTAGGGGCAATGAATATAGTGATACCAAGTACAATAAGCTAAACGTAACCACAAGGTGGTCATCTTGGATTTTCAAAATGGCCGCCTTAAGAATGGGCGTTTCTCAGTATCTCAACTTCTAGGTGACATAGAGTCCTGGTTTTAACGGCTAATCCTATATTTTTAGGGGTGAGGAATCCAGTGGCACCAAGTACAATAGGCTAAATAATAATAATAATATAATAATAATAATAATAATGGTTTATTATTACACAATAGGCTAAACATAATAACAGATGTAGATAGTAGATGATCTGAATGACTGAGCCAGAGATTTCACTTAGTTTATACAAATTTATTTTAGCTCGATTGCGAAACAAGTTCTTTCAACTTATATAAATCGCTCTCGAGACCTCATTCCTGATGGAATCCATCGTCACGAGGGAGAGAAGAGGCAACGTGGAATTTAAATGCCTTGCCTAAGGACACAATCGTAACGGCTCCAGCGGGGCTCGAACTCCGGACCTTTCGCACCTGAAGCGAACGCGCATCCACTGCGCTATCACGACTTATCACTTCCGACGATGATAATTGTTTATCATTAAACTTCAAGGGCAAGGACCATCATCATGATCATCAGCTAGTACTCTCACTCATCATCATCACTGTCACTGGCCAACAATATGTCATTCCTAGAGTCCTCATCATTCTGACACTGAGTGCCGCACTGGCAGAGGTCTGTACACGATAGGTTGTTAGACCTGCAAGAACATCGAGCTGTAGAGCAGTCAGCTCTGCACTGGCATCTCACCATCTATAATGTTCGTTCTACAGATTTTAAACCCTAAGTTTGTTTGTTGATGTTAAAACACATAAAACATTGATTTATACCCCGAGTGTATTAACAGTCTTTCAGATGGGACTTTAAACCGAGGTCTTGTGTCGGTGCTTTACACCATACACGTAAAAGAACCAGAGGAGACTCTGGAGTGGGTCTCTGTCTGTATCATTGCACTATCCTCCAAAAATCTAAAATGAATAATCTCTTCAGGAGGTGTCGCTCATATGGGTAACCGGTAGCGACGATAAATAAACGTATAACACACACAAGTGTACAATGGCAGTTGTCACTGTTCAATGTTTGTTTTTCATTTACAACACGTTTTATTTCTTAATGTTTACATTCAGGTCTTCCACATTAATTTACAAGAGAACAGATAGAATTAAATTATGTTACATCACATTGTATGTCACACCCTGTATAAAAATGAGGTCAACATATTCTTATGTCACACCTTGTAATGATAACAGATACTTATTCTGTCACACCCTGTATAAAATGTTGCCATTTTGTTAGGTTGTATCTTAGCCTATGTTAAACCCACTATAAGACTGGACCCATTTTCTCAGCACACACCCTGTATCGGCAAATAATTTGTTATGTCACAACCCATATCCATTTGTATGCACCCGAGACCAAAACCTGCATTTGCTAAGCATATAGCCTGTGTTAGATCGGGCTGTGCAATGTATGAACCGGGCGTCGTAATTAGCATCCCTTATATTGTGATACACCACTACATATATAATAGTGAATGACCCCTTAACCCTTTCCTTCATAGAGATTTAGGTTAATATACTATTATATCTCCATACATACGACACCCATTTAACCCTTTCCTTCATAGAGATTTAGGTTAATATACTATTATATCTCCATACAAACGACAGCCATTTAGCTATCATGCAGTGGATAAGTAGTTGCCTTATCTATCCCACCTCCATAGATATTACTGGGACTACATTGAGATTTAGGTTAATATACTATTATATCTACATACAAACAACAGCCATTTAGCTATCATGCAGTGGATAAGTAGTCGCCATATCTATCCCACCTCCATAGATATTACTGGGATTACATTAGATTTAGGTTAATATACTATTATATCTGCATACAAACGACAGCCATTTAGCTATCATGCAGTGGATAAGTAGTCGCCATATCTATCCCACCTCCATAGCTATTACTGGAACTACATGAGATTCTGGCCTTTATTTTATGAACATTGGTTTGGTTACTACATTGTCAATGTATGTCGAGTTGGTACTTCTATGAAGAGGTGCTTCTATGAGGGAAAGGGTTAATCTCCCTGTTACAGTGAAAATGAAAGAAACTCAGCTTGAGAAAGATATAAATATACATCTTTGAAGCAAGTCTACACAAGTAGGAAATGACATTGAATTAATCAACACTAATTCAAACTCTTAAAATGCTGAATAAATTGGAAGAAATGTGCAAACAACATAGATCCAGATCAGTCGCGGCATAACATCTCAATGCTGTTTGCAAAACAAATATACTCATTTCCAGCACAAATGGGTTAACGTAATGAAAATGCCAAACTCCAGCACGAGTCTCTTCATGCGTTTATGTAGAATGTGATGCACACCAAGATATCGCTGACTTGTATACCACTGTAACCTATCATCACTGATGGTCACGGGTTCGAGCCCCACTCAGACCGTGTCTCATTTATATGGAAATGTTAGCAGTATCTTACCGAGGATGGTGCACCAAGTACTGGTTAACCGCTGGAGCCTGCCCAGGAAAGGTGTTGTTAGGTAAACTGTCCGTCTCTCACATGGGCAACCAGTAGCAACAATAAATAAACTTTAAAAAAACAAATTTTATTTTTCCTTTTGAAGAAACAAATTTCGCAAAGAGACTTAACAAAGAGCGGTATCATGATTTCGCTCGCCCACATGGTTCGCCGGCGGCGAGGGTAAATAAGCTCAATCATCATATCATGATTTCGCTCGCCCACATAGAGCTACCCTCCGCTCGCCCGCATGTTTCGCCGGCGGCGAGGGTAAATATGCTCAATCATCGTATCATAATTTCGCATCTACAGTCAGGTGAATTTGTACCATCGAGTGACATTTATTACCAGTATAAAACTGTGTACATCTGTAAGTGACAAACACCACAGGCAGCTTCATCACCCATAAAGTCAAAAGTCAATTCCATCTAATACTCTTCAAAAGATGAGAATAGCATTTTAAAATAAATCAAGTTTTGTTGATGTGCAGGATTGATTGTTTCCAAGAATGGAAAGAATTTGTTCACAATTGCATGTCTGTAGAAGCAAACTAATATTGATTCTTCATGAAATTCAGCACAGTTTTTCAGCGCATAGCATCTTGGGCAATGACTGGGTATGTGTATAATTAGAGATTGTATCACCTGATGGAAACTTGTGCTCACATCGTACTTGCCGTCTGTTTGATGCAACAAGTCTGTAACTGCTATATTATTATGCAGCGTATAGAGACTGTTCGCCAAACAGGCTATAACTCTTTGCATGCTGGTAAAATAAAGGCTATAAATACTATAACTCTTTGCATGCTGGGTAAAATAAAGGCTATAAATACTATAACTCTTTGCATGCTGGGTGAAATAAAGGCTATAAATAGTTGAAACATTTGTAGCAGACGACAATTCATTAATGTGTTTTTCTTATTTGTAACTAAAAACTCTGGAAATATGTCATGGAATTTCATTAGAACTATTGTCACTATGATGGAATTCTAATGAAATTCCACGACATATTTATAGGTTATTTACACCGCAAGCAATGGTTATTTATGCTGCTAGCAACGGTTATTTACGCCACTAGCAACGGTTATTTATGCTGCTAGCAACGGTTATTTACGCCACTAGCAACAGTTATTTACGCCGCTAGCAATGGTTATTTACACCGCTAGCAATGGTTATTTACACTGCTAGCAACGGTTATTTACACTGCTAGCAACGGTTATTTATGCTGCTAGCAACGGTTATTTACGCTGCTAGCAACTGTTATTTACGCCGCTAGCAACGGTTATTTACGCCGCTAGCAACTGTTATTTACGCTGCTAGCAAAGGTTATTTACACCACTATCAACTGTTATTTACGCCGCTAGCAACGGTTATTTATGCTGCTAGCAACGGTTATTTATGCCGCTAGCAACGGTTATTTACGCCACTAGCAACGGTTATTTACACCACTAGCAACGGTTATTTACACCACTAGCAACGGTTATTTACGCCACTAGCAACAGTTATTTACACCACTAGCAACGGTCATTTACACCACTAGCAACGGTTATTTACACCACTAGCAACGGTTATTTACACCACTAGCAACGGTTATTTACACCACTAGCAACAGTTATTTACACCACTAGCAACGGTTATTTACGCCACTAGCAATGGTTATTTATGCCGCTAGCAGCGGTTATTTATGCCACTAGCAACGGTTATTTACACCACTAGCAACGGTTATTTACACCACTAGCAACGGTTATTTACACCACTAGCAATGGTTATTTACGCCACTAGCAACGGTTATTTACACCACTAGCAACGGTTATTTACGCCACTAGCAACGGTTATTTACACCGCTAGCAGCGGTTATTTACGCCACTAGCAACGGTTATTTACACCACTAGCAACAGTTATTTACACCACTAGCAACGGTTATTTACACCGCTAGCAACGGTTATTTACACCACTAGCAACGGTTATTTACGCCACTAGCAACGGTTATTTACACCGCTAGCAACGGTTATTTACACCACTAGCAACGGTTATTTACACCGCTAGCAACGGTTATTTACACCACTAGCACGGTTATTTACACCGCTAGCAACGGTTATTTACACCACTAGCAACGGTTATTTACACCGCTAGCAACGGTTATTTACACCACTAGCAACAGTTATTTACACCACTAGCAATGGTTATTTACACCGCTAGCAACGGTTATTTACACCACTAGCAACGGTTATTTACGCCACTAGCAACGGTTATTTACACCGCTAGCAACGGTTATTTACACCGCTAGCAACGGTTATTTACACCGCTAGCAACGGTTATTTACACCACTAGCAACGGTTATTTACACCGCTAGCAACGGTTATTTACACCACTAGCAACGGTTATTTACACCGCTAGCATGCAAAGAGTTAATACATAAACTAGAGCGGAAATGGTGAACGTGTTATCCATTAGTGATTTATTTGTTATGACCTAGTCAATCTTTTCCATTAACAAACAAACATGCAATATTATCTATGGATACTGTTAATACAGCAGTACATTGACTGGACAATTTTGATTGGTCAATACGACTAAAGGAGATATTCCTATCTCTCGCCTATTCTTTTGAATCCTGTATTTTTGCTTTCTGCAAATATAGTAGGTGACAATAGGTTTCTAACCGGATAAACTGTAATGGTTCATGAATCATTGTTAGCTCACCCAACCCAAAGTCACATGACCCAAAGTTGCCTCATTCAAACACATGCCAGTATTAAAACTGTGGGTAGCTAGCCATGTTGCACATACAGGTATTAAAACTGTATGGGTAGCTAACCATTTCAGCTCTAGTCATCTCCAAGCTAGTTGTAACTATGAGTTTGTCGAATACATTTTATATATATATGTTTCAATGTTTTGATAAAAGGCCCAATTTTCAATCTGGTGATACAACAGTTTTAGGAATGCATGAATAGTGAACTAGAGAAACATTGTCTAATTATATTCTAGTACAATTAAACAGTAATCTAGGAAGCTATTTCGGATTTCTTCTTTCAATTTTTTTAATTTTGTGTTTGAAATTTGCTTGTTTTATTATTGGACTTAGAAAATACTGTTTTGTAGTTTGGCTCGTTCCGGGCCTTTGGCTGGAGTTATCCGGTAGCTATATAGTTAATACTGTTTTGTAGTTTGGCTCGTTCCGGGCCTTTGGCTGGAGTTATCCGGTAGCTATATAGTTATTACTGTTTTATAGTGGGCTGGTTGTGATGCTTGGGGAACATGTTGTACATCCATCTGTGTGACCGTAGAGGCCCGTATACCATGTGTGTGACAGCATAGGCCTTGTACATCCATCTGTGTGACCGTAGAGGCCCGTATACCATGTGTGTGACAGCAGAGGCCTGTACATCCATCTGTGTGACCGTAGAGGCCCGTACATCCATCTGTGTGACCGTAGAGGCTCGTATACCATGTGTGTGACCGTAGAGGCCCGTATACCATGTGTGTGACAGCATAGGCCTTGTACATCCATCTGTGTGACCGTAGAGGCCCGTATACCATGTGTGTGACAGCAGAGGCCTGTACATCCATCTGTGTGACCGTAGAGGCCCGTACATCCATCTGTGTGACCGTAGAAGGCCCGTATACCATGTGTGTGACAGCAGAGGCCCATACATCCATCTGTGTGACCGTAGAGGCCTGTATACCATGTGTGTGACAGCAGAGGCCCATACATCCATCTGTTTGACCGTAGAGGCCCGTACATCCATCTGTGTGACCGTAGAGGCTCGTATACCATGTGTGTGACTGTAGAGGTCCGTATACCATGTGTGTGACCGTAGAGGCCCATATACCATGTGTGTGGCCGCAGAGGCCCATACATCCATCTGTGTGACCATAGAGGCCCGTATACCATGTGTGTGACAGCAGAGGCCCATACATCCATCTGTGTGACCGTAGAGGCCCGTATACCATGTGTGTGACAGCAGAGGCCCATACATCCATCTGTGTGACCGTAGAGGCCTGTATACCACGTGTGTGACAGCAGAGGCCCATACATCCATCTGTTTGACTGTAGAGGCCCGTACATCCATCTGTGTGACCGTAGAGGCTCGTATACCATGTGTGTGACTGTAGAGGTCCGTATACCATGTGTGTGACCGTAGAGGCCCATATACCATGTGTGTGGCCGCAGAGGCCTGTACATCCATCGGTGTGACTGTAGAGGCCCATATACCATGTGTGTGGCCGCAGAGGCCCGTATACCATGTGTGTGGCCGCAGAGTCCCATCCAACCATCGGTGTGGCTGCAGAGTCCCATGCAACCATCTGTGTGGCTGCAGAGTCCCATGCAACCATCTGTGTGGCTGCAGAGTCCCATGCAACCATCTGTGTGGCTGCAGAGTCTCATCCAACCATCTATGTGTGTGACTGTAGAGGCCCGTACATCCATCTGTGTGACCGTAGAGGCTCGTATACCATGTGTGTGACTGTAGAGGTCCGTATACCATGTGTGTGACCGTAGAGGTCTGTATACCATCTGTGTGGCTGCAGAGTCCCATGCAACCATCTTGTGTGGCTGCAGAGTCCCATGCAACCATCTGTGTGGCTGCAGAGTCCCATCCAACCATCTATGTGGCTGCAGAGTCCAATGCAACCATCTGTGTGGCTGCAGAGTCCCATCCAACCATCTGTGTGGCTGCAGAGTCCCATCCAACCATCTGTGTGGTCGCATAGTCCCATGCAACCATCTGTGTGGCTGCAGAGTCTCATCCAACCATCTGTGTGGCTGCAGAGTCCCATGCAACCATCTGTGTGGCTGCAGAGTCCCATGCAACCATCTGTATGGCTGCAGAGTCCCATGCAACCATCTGCGTGGCTGCAGAGTCCCATCCAACCATCTGTGTGGTCGCATAGTCCCATACAACCATCTGTGTGGCTGCAGAGTCTCATCCAACCATCTGTGTGGCTGCAGAGTCCCATCCAACCATGTGTAGCTGCAGAGTCCCATCCAACCATCTGTGTGGCTGCAGAGTCCCATCCAATCATCTGTGTGGCTGCAGAGTCCCATGCAACCATCTGTGTGGCTGCAGAGTCCCATGCAACCATCTGTGTGGCTGCAGAGTCCCATGCAACCATCTGTGTGGCTGCAGAGTCTCATCCAACCATCTGTGTGGCTGCAGAGTCCCATGCAACCATCTGTGTGGCTGCAGAGTCCCAGGCAACCATCTTTATCGTCGCAGAGGCTCGTATAACCATCTGTGAGAATTGAGCCAAGCTGCTGTACCTATATCAAAGTTATGTTACCAGTATTACTTAAATATGTAGAAAATGCATGAATTAATGTAGAAACTTATAAATATGTATCTTTCTAATAGCATGCCATGTTTTGTGACAGTATAAACGATTCCTTTTATCCTAAGCCATTACCCAACATTAACTATTTATAGTCATTACCCAACATTAACTATTTATAGCCATTACCCAACATTAACTATTTATAGCCATTACCCAACATTAACTATTTATAGTGAATAGAAATGAAAGAACAACCTCTATTTTTTAACAACAAATTAAATTCAGTCTGACCATAATAAAATTAACAGATGGGACTTAAACCGAGGTCTCGTGTCGTTTACACCGTGCACGTAATAGAACCAGGGGGAGACTCTGGAATGGGTCTCTGTCTGTATCATTGCACTATCCTCCAAAAATAAAAATAAACACACAAATTAAATTCGCTTTCATCTTTATATTGTGAATTCCTAGTAGGAGTTTAATAGATACACTCCTATAACATGGCAACATTTATAACTTCAACAAAAACAAAAGCCATTGGTGTTTGAAATTTAGCATCAAAATACCCACATCTGGCTAGTGTTACTGCACAATTATTTTCCAAAAAGGGGTGAATGCATTCTTCAAAGAACATTTGTATAGAATTCCCTGCTGGCAGACATTTAGGTTGTAGATATAGCAGTCCTGGTTATAGTTCTGTAGATATAGCAGTCCTGGTTATAGTTCTGTAGATATAGTAGTCCTGGTTATAGTTCTGTAGATATAGCAGTCCTGGTTATAGTTCTGTAGATATAGCAGTCCTGGTTATAGTTCTGTAGATATAGTAGTACTGGTTATAGTTCTGTAGATATAGCAGTCCTGGTTATAGTTCTGTAGATATAGTAGTCCTGGTTATAGTTCTGTAGATATAGCAGTCCTGGTTATAGTTCTGTAGATATAGCAGTCCTGGTTATAGTTCTGTAGATATAGCAGTCCTGGTTATAGTTCTGTAGATATAGCAGTCCTGGTTATAGTTCTGTAGATATAGCAGTCCTGGTTATAGTTCTGTAGATATAGCAGTCCTGGTTATAGTTCTGTAGATATAGCCGTCCTGGTTATAGTTCTGTAGATATAGCGGTCCTGGTTATAGTTCTGTAGATATAGCAGTCCTGGTTATAGTTCTGTAGATATAGCCGTCCTGGTTATAGTTCTGTAGATATAGCAGTCCTGGTTATAGTTCTGTAGATATAGCAGTCCTGGTTATAGTTCTGTAGATATAGTAGTACTGGTTATAGTTCTGTAGATATAGCAGTCCTGGTTATAGTTTGTTAGATATAGCAGTCCTGGTTATAGTTTGTTAGATATAGCAGTCCTGGTTATAGTTCTATATATATAGCAGTCCTGGTTATAGTTCTGTAGATATAGTGGTCCTGGTTATAGTTCTGTAGATATAGCGGTCCTGGTTATAGTTCTATAGATATAGCAGTCCTGATTATAGTTCTGTAGATATAGCGGTCCTGGTTATAGTTCTGTAGATATAGCGGTCCTGGTTATAGTTCTATAGATATAGCAGTCCTGATTATAGTTCTGTATATATAGCAGTCCTGGTTATAGTTCTTACGATGTCTAGAAGTAAAAAATACAGTGTAAATAATTAGTTGTAGAAAGTTCTATTTGATGTCTCATATAATTATATAAAGCCCATTTCTTTCACAGTATATTCTGCCATTAGCAGATGTTTAATATATTTCATTTAAATTTGTTCAAGTTAGCGAGAGTAAAACATTTCTTAGAATGATGTTTCATCTTATGTTTAACCTTACGAGTGGGCAGCAGTTCTTAGAATAATGCGTCATCTTATGTTTAACCTTACGAGTGGGCAGCAGTTCTTAGAATAATGCGTCATCTTATGTTTAACCTTACGAGTGGGCAGCAGTTCTTAGAATAATGCGTCATCTTATGTTTAACCTTACGATTGTGCAGCATTTCTTAGAATGATTCGTAAGCCTTCATTTTAACCATACAATCAGGCAGCATTTCTTAGAATGATGCTTCAGCCTTCTGTTTAACCATACGGGTGATTAGCATTTCTTAGAATGATGCTTCAGCTTATGTTTAACCATACGGGCAGGCAGCATTTCTTGGAATTATACTTTCAGTTCTTGGAATGATGCTTCAGCTTCTGTTTAAGCATTCGGGCGATAGGCATTTCTTAGAATTATGCTTCCGCTTATGTTTAACCATACGGGCAAGGAGCAGTTCATACAGATTAAGGTTACGGTTATAAAGCGACAGTCTACGCATCAAGCAACATGTGAACTGTACAGGTTATTGTTACGGTTAAGGTTATTGTTAAGGTTATTATTAAGGTTAATGTTAAGATTAATGTTAAAGTTAATGTTAAGGTTACAAAACCACAACATCTTTGTAGAATCCGGGATTTATTTTTTGTAATTGTTATGCTGGTGTGATAGGAATACCCCACCCCCACAGGGTAAATTTACAGGCCAAATCCGGGAAATTGTACCCTCACCAAATTTTGTAGAACCCTACTGTTAATATATTTTAGATGTACTTGGATGGGGAGTTCCAGGCGGGGGTAGGGTTATTTCCTGGGCGTAGCCATAATTTTCAGGTGGGGGGAGATTTTCCTTTTACACCTGTCCCGATATATTTTTACATAAATTGTTATAAAATTATATTGATGTAACTACTCAGCCATTGTCAAATAAATAGGAAATGCATAGTTATATGTTATAATCAAGATTAAAGGCATAGCTTTACAAACTGATTATTGAGATTATTTGACAAATAAAGACCCAAAGTTATTTATCTCTGAAGAGACCTGATTGGTTGAATCGATAAGTGTACTCATTACAGCCAATCAGAGAGCTTTAGACACATTGTGAAATATGAAAACTATATTGCGTAACATTGAATGGCTGCTAAAACACTGTAAAACTTTATTTTAGGAGAAAAGGCGCCTTGCGATAAACAATGCCAAACGTCAATGGGAAGTAATGCAGGGTTCTATAATACAGAAAACATCGAAATTCACTCGAACTCCTGACCTATATGCAAACCATATTGGCTCTGTACCAAACTCTGAGGTTGCGTCCCCAGATAATGATGGTGAAGAAGAGAGCCGGGATGAATCGGAGTCCATTGCAAGGTGTGGATTCTATATATGTGTTCTATTTAGTAATAACCACTGATTTGTCCGTATGATATAATTATAAACATTTCAGGTTAAAAGAACAAATTTTCTGTCCAATTAGCTCAGTATATAACATGCTTGCCTCTCATCCCATATTATATCACCGTAGTAACGCAGGCTCAATGCGTGACCTGCATATAATATACGTAATCATTAATTGAGGGCCCTTAGTGCTCGAGTGGTTACGGTCATTGACTTCAAATCATCTGCCCCTCACTTGGGGTGTCGATTTATTTCATGTGAGGAAGCTATCCAATTGGTCTGTCTGTGGAAGGCCGGTGGCTCTACCCGGTGCCCGTCTGTGCCTGAAAATACTGCTTGAACACCCAGTGTCAGCTGGATAGTTGCTGGTTGACCTACGGTGTCGGTGCCCGTCTGTGCCTGAAAATACTGCTTGAACACCCAGTGTCAGCTAGATAGTTGCTGGTTGACCTACGGTGTCGGTGCCCGTCTGTGCCTGAAAATACTGCTTGAACACCCAGTGTCAGCTAGATAGTTGCTGGTTGACCTACGGTGTCGGTGCCCGTCTGTGCCTGAAAATGCTGCTTGAACACCCAGTGTCAGCTAGATAGTTGCTGGTTGACCTACGGTGTCGGTGCCCGTCTGTGCCTGAAAATACTGCTTGAACACCCAGTGTCAGCTAGATAGTTGCTGGTTGACCTACGGTGTCGGTGCCCGTCTGTGCCTGAAAATACTGCTTGAACACCCAGTGTCAGCTAGATAGTTGCTGGATGGCAGCTAGATAGTTGCTGGTTGACCTACGGTGTCGGTGCCCGTCTGTGCCTGAAAATACTGCTTGAACACCCAGTGTCAGCTAGATAGTTGCTGGATGGCAGCTATATAGTTGCTGGTTGACCTACGGTGTCGGTGCCCGTCTGTGCCTGAAAATACTGCTTGAACACCCAGTGTCAGCTAGATAGTTGCTGGATGGCAGCTAGATAGTTGCTGGTTGACCTACGGTGTCGGTGCCCGTCTGTGCCTGAAAATACTGCTTGAACACCCAGTGTCAGCTAGATAGTTGCTGGATGGCAGCTAGATAGTTGCTGGATGACCTAAGGTGTCAGTGCAACTTCAACCCACAAAACAAATTAAGCAAACAAAAAATAATTAATTGTGTCATAAATGATACTTGCCAAAGTTTACACAATATCTACAGTCAAATCTGTATTAGTGGTTACCTCCATTTAGCAGCTGATCTGTATTAAGCAGCCAGTTTCCATATTCCCAATATGTTGTTTTATTATACATTTGACCTCTATTAAGCATCCACCTGTTCTAAATGGTTCTGTATAAGTTTCTGTGATTCCCTTGGCTGGCTGCTTAGCACAGGTGTGACTGTACAAAGTCTAGAGGTTATAATTCCGCAGATGTTCATGTTTTATTATACATTTGACATCTATTAAGCAGCCACCTGTTCTAAGTGGTTGCTTTCTGTGATTCCCTTGGCTGGCTGCTTAGCACAGGTGTGACTACAAAGTCTAGAGGTTATAATTCCGCAGATATTCATGTTTTATTTATACATTTTAACTCTATTAAGCAGCCACCTGTTCTAAGTGGTTGCTTTCTGTGATTCCCTTGGCTGGCTGCTTAGCACAGGTGTGACTGTACAAAGTCTAGAGGTTATAATTCCGCAGGTGTTCATGACAGAGGTTATAATTCCGCAGGTGTTCATGACAGAGGTTATAATTCCGCAGGTGTTCATGACAAAGGTTATAATTCCGCAGGTGTTCATGACAGAGGTTATAATTCCGCAGGTGTTCATGACAGAGGTTATAATTCCGCAGGTGTTCATGACAGAGGTTATTATTCTGCAGGTGTTCATGACAGAGGTTATAATTCCGCAGGTGTTCATGACAGAGGTTATAATTCCGCAGGTGTTCATGACAGAGGGTATAATTCCGCAGGTGTTCATGACAGAGGTTATAATTCCGCAGGTGTTCATGACAGAGGTTATAATTCTGCAGGTGTTCACGACAGAGGTTATTATTCTGCAGGTGTTCATGACAGAGGGTATAATTCCGCAGGTGTTCATGACAGAGGGTATAATTCCGCAGGTGTTCATGACAGAGGTTATAATTCCGCAGGTGTTCACGACAGAGGTTATAATTCCGCAGGTGTTCATGACAGAGGTTATAATTCCGCAGGTGTTCATGACAGAGGGTATAATTCCACAGGTGTTCATGACAGAGGGTATAATTGTGGAATTTTTGTAGTTCCAATTTCAGTAAGCAGAGTAGTCGTGCAAACAGTCGTCCAGGAAGTGCTCATAGCATCACGATGGATGGTGAGCGGCCGAGGACTGCTAGTCAGCAAGCGAGAAGACCAGAAGTGAAACCCGGTGTATATAAGGAAACCATGATGTTTGGGTATATAAGCAGTTAACATCCATCCATTCATTGGTTTAAACTTGATTGCAAAACAAGTTTTAACAACTTATATTAATCACTCTCGGCGCTGAAAAAAGCGTAAATGTGAGAGGAAACCAGAGAACCCGGAGAAAACCCACCTGTCTGATCTGACGATCACCGTACCATCTCACATACTTCCCGGTCCGAGGATCGAACCTGGGTTGCATTGGTGAGAAGCGAGCACGCTAACCACATCGCTAATCAGACAGCGGTCATTCGTGTGGGAGGAAACCGGAGTTTTCATTCATTAAAGTTACTTTGCTTAAAGCTGGGCCTCACTGTGAAATACTAGCATTCATAATCATTCCAAGGTAGACTTATGAAATATTTATATTTAGGTAAGAAGGAAAGCTCAAGTTCTCAACAGACGGATCTGTAATCCAGTGTTTAACATGCTGGACTAGTAATCCAGGAATCGCAGGTTTAATCCAAATAAAATGAATAGTCTTTTAGATGGGATGTTAAACCTAGGTCTTGTGTTCTGTGCTTTACACCGTGCACTTAAAAGAAACAGAGGAGACTCTGGAATGGGTCTCTGCTCTGTCTGTATCATTGCACTATCCTCCAAAAATCAAAAATGACTAATCTCTTCAGGAGGCGTCACTTATATGGGCAACCGGTAGCGACGATAAATAAACGTAAAACACAAACACACGGTCTCAATGGGACTTGTATTTTAGTGAAAGCACAGATCACTTTAAACATATAGAGACCCTCTAATGGGATTCTGGGACACTTTAAAGGGATTCCTCCTTGATTCTGGGACACTTTAAAGGGATTCCTCCTTGATTCTGGGACACTTCAAAGGGATTCCTCCTTGATTGGTAAATACTGCAGGCTTATGTCACCATTCAGAATATTTTTGGCTATCCTTCGAAGAGCTCTATTTGTAATGAACAATGTTAAGCTTTAAAACCGTTTCATATACAGTGTACATTAATATATTTCAGGTCGGACAACAAGGTATCACACGTGAACAACCTTGCAGACCTGGATGGTGATGCCCTGACATTGTATGGGCCCCAGTCTTTGGAGGCCCTAGATAGGAATTGGGGAATGCAGGCTGCAGGAGCAGTCTTAGTGATAATTTTTAAATTCATTGACTTTGATGAAGTTTGTAAACACCTTCACAAACTAAGGACCAGATTTCCTGCTACACAGGTAAATAATTGTAAATATCTTACACAGGTAAATAATTGTAAATATATTACACAGGTAAATAATTGTAATTATCTTACACAGGTAACTAATTGTAAATATCTTACACAGGTAAATAATTGTAAAATATCTTACACAGATAACTAATTGTAAATATCTTACACAGGTAACTAATTGTAAATATCTTACACAGATAACTAATTGTAAATATCTTACACAGATAACTAATTGTAAATATCTTACACAGATAACTAATTGTAAATATCTTACACAGATAAATAATTGTAAATATCTTACACAGATAACTAATTGTAAATATCTTACACAGATAACTAATTGTAAATATCTTACACAGATAACTAATTGTAAATATCTTACACAGATAACTAATTGTAAATATCTTACACAGATAACTAATTGTAAATATCTTACACAGATAACTAATTGTAAATATCTTACACAGATAACTAATTGACCTTTCTGCAAACGCTACTTAGGCACGCCCCCCATAGTTACAGGTGCTCGCTGTAACCACGCGAGACAAGCTATCTAACAAAATGGCGTCTAACGCAGACCTGCATCGAGTTAATCTAGATAAAATTCCGTCGAATTTCTCGGTTTTATTTCACCCAGATAAGAATATCTCGTTGAAAGCAAGGGTTTTAGGTGAATTCAGGTGATTTCGTATAATTCCCTGTTCGTCTAATGGTAGTTTCGTATACTAGTGCATTCGTATAATCACAGGTTCGTATTTTATATATATATAGTACTGCACTATACAGGCCCATTATAATAATGCTATTATTAGCTATTTAGGTAAGTAGACACAATTATGAATGGGACTATGTAGCCGTGTGTTTGCCATACCAGGAGTGATTATCTATCTAGGTTTCATGCCACTAATCAAGATTAATTAAAGTGAATAGGGGAGAATAAATAAATCATTCCGCATTTTCGATGATTCCAACGGTGGCACTTATCACAGCTAAGAGCATGCATACGGCTGGAAACGTGACGAGAGCAAAAAACGCATGGAAAAATAGACACCATGGTTGTAATGAAATTGATGTGAAGAGCATGATATTTATACATGATTCAAGGGCTTGGACATATGGCACGGCTCAGCTCTAAAGCTGATAAAACATGGGCATACAAGCCAGCATCACAAATGTTTGAGCCGACCAATCAAGGTGTGAAGAATAATATATATTCTCCAGTAATTGATTAATTTGTCAACAGCCCATCTCATAATAGACGTAGGTGTGAAGGTTATTTCTCTAAAGTACAGATATACGGATGAGGACGTGTTAAGTGTTCGTGGTAAATGCTTGCGCAGTCAACGGAAGAGTGAACAACCACATCGTGTCAACTTTGACATCAAAAGAAATGAAATATGCCACCGTCTTGAGAGACTCGACCCTATGCCTCCTAGAAGACTCGAACATTAGGCCCAAAAACTGAACACCAGTACGTTCACTGAGCTAATATGGGAATCCCACAGCTCTGCACATGCATGTGTACTATTACTACTATCTGATCCCTAGTCCACCATCCACGACAATATGTATGAACCACATGTATAATCACCACTATACTCACATATCTCTTGTGAACGGTAGATCTATTAATGCAGAATATATTTTTTCGAAATATTTTATTATGCATAAATAAATTAATTTCAACTTACTTGTGTGCAAATATATCTGTTTGCATTAATTTTGGATGTATTCAGCTGGTCGTTTGGTCGTTCACACAACTTAATCCACCTTAGACATGTTTTCCAGATTTGTCTTAGGTTTTGAAAATGGCACGAATTTAACGTCACCTATCAATCGATCTGGATATCTACATCACTGTCACACAGCCCGTAACTACATCTTTTCACCATTGTCAATGACAGACAGTATTAATTAATTTTAAATATTTTTCAAAAAATAATTTCAGATCACGATCACTCGTTATCAGATTTGATTAAAATGTTACTACATAACTCATTTATCTAACATAACGATAAAACAATGACTCGGTGTAGTAATCAATTATATAATTATGTGCACACATTTTATAATTGACCAATTAGCACAATCAGTGCTAAATTCCGATGTGAAATACTTTGATCTTGATAGCAGTGGCCCCTATCGGGTATTATAACTCGGCGGTCTCTGTGATGTACCGTTAGTGGGTAAGTTGTTGATTGCTCCCAATAAACAGTGTGACACGCTTAAATTTGATTGCTGTGTTTGTGAGAAAAGAATGACTATATGGGGTCAGTCGGTGTTTTTATAGATGCATTGTTTTTAAAGCAGCTGTCTGGTATTTTGTGGTTCATATACACACTTTTAGATTTGTCCAAGGATTTTGAAATGGGTTGAATTTAACGTCGATCACCAGGATATCGACTAATTTTGTACTATAACTAACCCACACACCAAAGCTACACATTTTCAACATCATTAAAACAATTTTAAACCCGTATTTTCGATCAAATTCACGCCTTTTCAAATTTGTCTACTCGTTACTAGTGTGTCTAATATGCATTGTTTGTCTAACAAGATGGCGGCGATAAACCGTTGCCGGGGGTGTGCGCGAATGGTGCGATGCGATTGGCTAACGCCAGCTGTCAATCAAAATCGGCAGAAAGGTCAATTGTAAATATCTTACACAGATAACTAATTGTAAATATCTTACACAGATAACTAATTGTAAATATCTTACACAGATAACCAACTAAATAAGGTCATACCAATGGAAACATGTACCACAATCAATGTGCACCAATGTCAGTGTGTATGAAATTCATTGGATAACAAAGTTAATTACTATCTTCAGAAAGAGAACTTACAAAATGATGAAAATCTAAAATGACTTTTTGTCCCCCGGCTGCATTTGTATATTCTAATTTCATAAAGCAGGTGGTGGGATATGGCTGTCTCTCAGACTGTCCTAATACTGTTTTCTCTCACACAATAGTTACATAGGTACAAGTTAACTGTTTAGTAGAGGTGTCCTGTATATTTAACTGTAAATCACGTTTACTTTCAGACTCTGATCTTCAGTGAAACAAATATCGGCAGTTTTCGGCAGATAAATGCTTTGACCAGTGTTCGTCGCTTAGACAATCTTACTATAGACCTTGATAATCCTATAACCAAGTACACACTGTGGAAAAGTTTTATTCTATTCCGGCTAGCACATTTTGCATTGAAAAGAATCAACAATGTGGAGGTACGGTAACAATGTTTGGGGGTATGGTAACAATGTGTGGGGGTATGGTAACAATGTGTGGGGATATGGTAACAATGTTTGGGGATATGGTAACAATGTTTAGGGGGTATGGTAACAATGTTTGGGGGTATGGTAACAATGTTTAGGGGATATGGTAACAATGTTTGGGGGTATGGTAACAATGTTTGGGGATATGGTAACAATGTTTGGGGATATGGTAACAATGTTTAGGGGATATGGTAACAATGTTTGGGGATATGGTAACAATATTTGGGGATGGTACAATGTGTTGGGGATATGGTAACAATGTTTAGGGGATATGGTAACAATGTTGGGGTATGGTAACAATGTTTAGGGGATATGGTAACAATGTTTAGGGATATGGTAACAATGTTTGGGGATATGGTAACAATGTTTAGGGATATGGTAACAATGTTTAGGGATATGGTAACAATGTTTGGGGATATGGTAACAATGTTTAGGGATATGGTAACAATGTTTAGGGGATATGGTAACAATGTTTAGGGGGTATGGTAACAATGTTTGGGGATATGGTAACAATGTTTGGGGATATGGTAACAATGTGTGGGGATATGGTAACATGTTTGGGGTATTGTAACAATGTTTGGGGATATGGTAACAATGTGTGGGGATATGTAACAATGTTGGGGGTATGGTAACAATGTTTGGGGGTATGGTAACAATGTTTAGGGGATATGGTAACAATGTTTAGGGGTATATGGTAACAATGTTTGGGATATGGTAACATGTTTGGGGATATGGTAACAATGTGTGGGGGTTATGGTAACAATGTTGGGGGTATGGTAACAATGTGTGGGGGTATGGTAACAATGTTTAGGGGATATGGTAACAATGTTTAGGGGATATGGTAACAATGTTTGGGGATATGGTAACAATGTTTAGGGGATATGGTAACAATGTTTAGGGGATATGGTAACAATGTTTAGGGGATATGGTAACAATGTTTAGGGGATATGGTAACAATGTTTAGGGGTTATGGTAACATGTTTGGGGTTTGTAACAATGTTTGGGGATATGGTAACAATGTTTGGGATATGGTAACAATGTGTGGGGGTATGGTAACATGTTAGGGGGGTATGGTAACAATGGTATGGTAACAATGTTGGGTATGGTAACATGTTGGGGGTATGGTAACAATGTTTGGGGTATGGTACATGTTTATGGTAACAATGTTTAGGGGGTATGGTAACAATGTGGGGGTATGGTAACAATGTTGGGGGTATGGTAACAATGTGTGGGGTTATGGTAACAATGTTTATGGTCAATGTTTGGGGGTATGGTAACATGTTTATGGTAACAATGTTTGATGGATGGTAACATGTTTATGGTAACAATGTTTGGGGGTATGGTAACAATGTTTGGGGATATGGTAACAATGTTTGGGGATATGGTAACAATGTGTGGGGGTATGGTAACAATGTTTATGGTAGATATGGTAACAATGTTTATGGTAACAATGTTTGGGGGTATGGTAACAATGTTTGGGGATATGGTAACAATGTTTGGGGATATGGTAACAATGTGTGGGGATATGGTAACAATGTTTAGGGGATATGGTAACAATGTTTAGGGGATATGGTAACAATGTGTGGGGATATGGTAACAATGTGTGGGGATATGGTAACAATGTTTGGGGATATGGTATGGTAACAATGTTTGGGGATATGGTAACAATGTTTATGGTTGTTTGGGGTTGGTTGGGTTGGTTTGGGGATATGGTAACAATGTTTAGGGGGTATGGTAACAATGTGTGGGGTATGGTAACATGTGTGGGGTATGGTAACAATGTTTGGTAACAATGTGTGGGGATATGGTAGCAATGTGTGGGGATATGGTAACAATGTTTGGGATATGGTAACAATGTTTGGGGATATGGTAACAATGTGTGGGATATGGTAACAATGTTTGGGGATATGGTAACAATGTTTAGGGGGTATGGTAACAATGTTTAGGGGATATGGTAACAATGTGTGGGGATATGGTAACAATGTTTGGGGATATGGTAACAATGTTTGGGGATATGGTAACAATGTTTGGGGGTATGGTAACAATGTTTGGGGATGTTTGGTAACAATGTTAGGGTAACAATGTTTGGGGGTATGGTAACAATGTTTGGGGATATGGTAACAATGTTTAGGGGATATGGTAACAATGTTTGGGATATGGTAACAATGTTTAGGGGATATGGTAACAATGTTTAGGGGATATGGTAACAATGTGTGGGGATATGGTAACAATGTTTGGGGATATGGTAACAATGTTTGGGGGTATGGTAACAATGTGTGGGTATGGTAACAATGTTTAGGGGATATGGTAACAATGTTTAGGGTAAATGTTTGGGGTATGGTAACAATGTTTGGGATATGGTAACAATGTTTGGGGATATGGTAACAATGTTTGGGGATATGGTAACAATGTTTAGGGGATATGGTAACAATGTTTAGGGGATATGGTAACAGTTTGGGGATATGGTAACAATGTGTGGGGATATGGTAACAATGTTTGGGGATATGGTAACAATGTTTGGGGATATGGTAACAATGTGTGGGGATATGGTAACAATGTTTGGGGGATATGGTAACAATGTTTAGGGGATATGGTAACAATGTTTGGGGATATGGTAACAATGTGTGGGGGTATGGTAACAATGGTAACAATGTTTGGGCATGGTAACTTATGGTAACAATGTTTGGGGGTATGGTAACAATGTTTGGGGATATGGTAACAATGTTTGGGGATATGGTAACAATGTGTGGGGGTATGGTAACAATGTTTATGGTAACAATGTTTGATGGCATGGTAACAATGTTTATGGTAACAATGTTTGGGGGTATGGTAACAATGTTTGGGGATATGGTAACAATGTTTGGGGATATGGTAACAATGTGTGGGGATATGGTAACAATGTTTAGGGGATATGGTAACAATGTTTAGGGGATATGGTAACAATGTGTGGGGATATGGTAACAATGTGTGGGGATATGGTAACAATGTTTGGGGATATGGTAACAATGTTTGGGGATATGGTAGCAATGTTTAGGGGATATGGTAACAATGTTTAGGGGATATGGTAACAATGTGTGGGGATATGGTAACAATGTTTGGGGATATGGTAACAATGTTTGGGGATATGGTAACAATGTTTGGGGATGGTAACAATGTTTAGGGGATATGGTAACAATGTTTAGGGGATATGGTAACAATGTGTGGGGATATGGTAACAATGTTTGGGGATATGGTAACAATGTTTAGGGGGTATGGTAACAATGTGTGGGGATATGGTACTACTGTGTGGGGGTATGGTAACAATGTTTGGGGATATGGTAATATGTTTGGGGGTATGGTAACAATGTTTGGGGATATGGTAACAATGTGTGGGGATATGGTAACAATGTTTGGGGATATGGTAACAATGTTTGGGGGTATGGTAACAATGTGTGGGATATGGTAACAATGTTTAGGGGATATGGTAACAATGTTTAGGGGATATGGTAACAATGTTTAGGGGATATGGTAACAATGTTTGGGGATATGGTAACAATGTTTAGGGGATATGGTAACAATGTTTGGGGATATGGTAACAATGTTTAGGGGATATGGTAACAATGTTTAGGGGATATGGTAACAATGTTTAGGGGATATGGTAACAATGTGTGGGGATATGGTAACAATGTTTAGGGGATATGGTAACAATGTTTGGGGATATGGTAACAATGTGTGGGGATATGGTAACAATGTTTAGGGGATATGGTAACAATGTTTAGGGGATATGGTAACAATGTTTGGGGATATGGTAACAATGTTTGGGGATATGGTAACAATGTTTGGGGATATGGTAACAATGTTTAGGGGATATGGTAACAATGTTTAGGGGATATGGTAACAATGTTTAGGGGATCTGGTAACAATGTTTAGGGGATATGGTAACAATGTGTGGGGATATGGTAACAATGTTTAGGGGATATGGTAACAATGTTTAGGGGATATGGTAACAATGTGTGGGGATATGGTAACAATGTTTAGGGGGTATGGTAACAATGTTTAGGGGATATGGTAACAATGTTTAGGGGATATGGTAACAATGTTTAGGGGGTATGGTAACAATGTTTGGGGATATGGTAACAATGTTTAGGGGATATGGTAACAATGTTTGGGGGTATGGTAACAATGTTTGGGGATATGGTAACAATGTTTGGGGATATGGTAACAATGTTTGGGGATATGGTAACAATGTTTAGGGGATATGGTAACAATGTTTGGGGGTATGGTAGCAATGTTTGGGGGTATGGTAACAATGTTTAGGGGATATGGTAACAATGTTTGGGGATATGGTAACAATGTTTGGGGATATGGTAACAATGTTTAGGGGATATGGTAACAATGTTTTGGGGATATGGTAACAATGTGTGGGGATATGGTAACAATGTTTAGGGGATATGGTAACAATGTTTGGGGATATGGTAACAATGTGTGGGGATATGGTAACAATGTTTGGGGATATGGTAACAATGTTTGGGGATATGGTAACAATGTTTGGGGATATGGTAACAATGTTTGGGGATATGGTAACAATGTGTGGGGGTATGGTACAATGTTTGGGAATATGGTAACAATGTGTGGGGATATGGTAAGAATGTTTGGGGATATGGTAACAATGTTTAGGGGATATGGTAACAATGTTTGGGGATATGGTAACAATGTGTGGGGATATGGTAACACTGTGTGGGGATATGGTAACAATGTGTGGGGATATGGTAACAATGTGTGGGGATATGGTAACAATGTGTGGGGATATGGTAACAATGTGTGGGGTATGGTAACAATGTGTGGGGATATGGTAACAATGTGTGGGGGTATGGTAACAATGTGTGGGGATATGGTAACAATGTTTGGGGATATGGTAATAATGTGTGGGGGTATGGTAACAATGTTTAGGGGATATGGTAACAATGTGTGGGGATATGGTAACAATGTGTGGGGATATGGTAACAATGTGTGGGGATATGGTAACAATGTGTGGGTATGGTAACAATGTGTGGGGATATGGTAGCAATGTGTGGGATATGGTAACAATGTGTGGGGGTATGGTAACAATGTTTGGGGATATGGTAACAATGTGTGGGGGTATGGTAACAATGTGTGGGGATATGGTAACAATGTTTGGGGATATGGTAATAATGTGTGGGGGTATGGTAACAATGTTTAGGGGGTATGGTAACAATGTGTGGGGATATGGTAACAATGTGTGGGGATATGGTAACAATGTATGGGGATATGGTAACAATGTGTGGGGATATGGTAACAATGTTTAGGGGGTATGGTAAACAAGTACATTTCATTTTTGTCTTATTGTTCGCTTACCTGATTCGATGAGTCAGGCAAGCTTTTGTGAGAGAGTCTGTATGAAATTGCATCATGAATAATGTCTAATAGTTAACATAATTTAATTCATCAAGAATCATGAAACCTTTTCGTTGTATTAAGTTTATCATTGCCAGGTACATGTACTAGGGAAGTAAATATTTATAAAGAGTTTCGGCCCTTTGTAATTTTTCTTTTGTATTCACATATTCAGGTAACAGCCACAGATGTCTTGAATGCTGAAAAGTTATTTGGTGCCCTATCAAACATAACTACATCTCAAATACCTCAGTCTAGACTTCTCTCACTACTAGGGGAAACACAGTAAGTACCGTAATGTTCCTACATCTCAAATAGCGCAGTCTAGACTTCTCTCACTACTAGGGGAAATACGGTAAGTACCATAGTGTTCCTACGTCTCAAATACCTCAGTCTAGACTTCTCGCACTACTAGTAGGGGAAACACGGTAAGTACCGTAATGTTCCTACATCTCAAATAGCGCAGTGTAGACAATCACACACTATGCAACATACCTGATACAGCAAAGAACTGCATGCAATGCATCCCGATACAACAAAATGTCCTTACTGTGAATAGTCCAAACTGATTGAAACAACTGAAGATGAGTAGCATTTATTTCCATCGATTTTTGTGTTTCATTATATCAATTTTTCATATTAAACACAATTTGTTTTATATCAGGTTGCATAGTCAATCACTCGAACGCATAATAATTCAATTATTCAGTCAATCAGTCAATTAAATAAGCAATGAAAGTTGCATAATGCCCCACAAACTGTAGTATGGAAGCTTTGTAATATTAAACCTAAAATCATTATTATAACAGGATTGATTCATCTGAAAGACTTACCTTTGATCAAATGCCCTCATTACCTGTCTAATAGTATTGGAAAATATAAATCTTCATTAAGACCACTGTGGCCTTTGTACAGGAGGATAATGTTTGTAATAGTAAGGTGCTATAGTCCATTGTTACCGCGGAACGATCGGTGTACACCTTTATACGAGGAAATAGTATTAATTGTATAGATTGATAAAGGATTGTTCTATTTATGTATATTTAATATTTTGTTTCTAAATTCTCTACACTTAAGAAGAAACTGTGGGGACAAACTAATCTTTGTGAAATTTTATTTCTGTTTCAACTTTGCAAAGCAAGAAGTGATAATGAACTTTATGGGATCTTAAAATTTAGTTGTTGAAAATTCATTCATTCATTCATTTATTTGTTAGTTTTATGAAGAACTGTGGGTGTAGTTTTTATATGAATTCATTATTTATTATCAACTATTCTTATGGATTAATGTTCAACTTTATAAGGGCCATTAAATTGTGTACAGTTGATCAAAATTTAGGATACATTTTAACGTGATGCGGCAAATTTAGGACATATTTAGACGTTGTATTGCTCAATGTGGCAAACTTAGGACATATTTACCTTGTGTTGGTCAATGTGGCAAATTTAGGACATATTTAGACGTATTGCTCAATGTGGAAAACTTAGGACATATTTACCTTGTGTTGGTCAATGTGGCAAATTTAGGACATATTTAGACATTGTATTGCTCAATGTGGCAAACTTAGGACATATTTACCTTGTGTTGGTCAATGTGGCAAAATTAGGACATATTTAGACGTATTGCTCAATGTGGCAAACTTAGGACATATTTAGACGTTGTATTGCTCAATGTGGCAAATTTAGGACATATTTAGACATTGTATTGCTCAATGTGGCAAACTTAGGACATATTTACCTTGTGTTGGTCAATGTGGCAAATTTAGGACATATTTAGACGTATTGCTCAATGTGGAAAACTAGGACATATTTAGACGTTGTATTGCTCAATGTGGCAAACTTAGGACATATTTAGACGTTGTATTGCTCAATGTGGCAAACTTAGGACATATTTAGACGTTGTATTGCTCAATGTGGCAAACTTAGGACATATTTAGACATTGTATTGCTCAATGCGGCAAACTTAGGACATACTTACCTTGTGTTGGTCAATGTGGCAAAATTAGGACATATTTAGACGTATTGCTCAATGTGGCAAACTTAGGACATATTTAGACGTTGTATTGCTCAATGTGGCAAACATAGGACATATTTAGACGTTGTGTTGCTCAATGTGGCAAATTTAGGACATATTTAGACGTATTGCTCAATGTGGCAAACTTAGGACATATTTAGACATTGTATTGCTCAATGCGGCAAACTTAGGACATACTTACCTTGTGTTGGTCAATGTGGCAAATTTAGGACATATTTACACCTGATGTTGGATTTACAAATTGGCCACTAAGCCTTTCTTCCCAGCTAGATATGAACACTTGATACATTATAGCATGGATTCTGTTGTACAGTACATATTCACCAGAACTTAACTTTAAAATTTAAGTTAAAAACTGTTTACTTTTAACCTGCTCTTCAGACTTTAGAATTAATCAAATGTGTGTTGCTTCATAGAAAACACAGTGTATACATGTATAAAACTTAGGGGGGGGTCTATTTTTTTATTCACTAGGGATGTTAGAATGATATAAGATATGAATGGGGTCTGCTCAGGGAAAAGTCAACGACGATCATTTAGTGATAAGCAAAAATCCTGCATTTGTGAAGGATTTGAATATGGGTAAACGTTCTAAAACTGGATTTAAGTTTGTGACTGTGCCAGCCTCGACTCAAGTGATCAATGATGCGTATGTATAGTTTATGTGTTGTTATCCATATAGAGATAACCTGCTGGGCTTACTTTCTCCGTATAGAGGTAACCTGCTGAGCTTACTTTCTCCGTATAGAGATAGCCTGCTGGGCTTACTTTCTCCGTATAGAGGTAACCTGCTCGGATCACTTTCTTTCCTACTTTATCCTTATAAGATGTGGCCGTGTATAAGATGTGGCCTGGATGTGGCCCGTGTATAAGATGTGGCCTGGATGTGGCTCGTGTATAAGATGTGGCTCGTGTATAAGATGTGGCTCGTGTATAAGATGTGGCCCATGTATAAGATGTGGCTCGTGTATAAGATGTGGCACGTGTATAAGATGTGGCACGTGTATAAGATGTGGCCCGTGTATAAGATGTGGCCTGGATGTGGCTCGTGTATAAGATGTGGCTCTCGTGTATAAGATGTGGCTCTCGTGTATAAGATGTGGCTCTCGTGTATAAGATGTGGCTCGTGTATAAGATGTGGCTCGTGTATAAGATGTGGCACGTGTATAAGATGTGGCTCGTGTATAAGATGTGGCCCGTGTATAAGATGTGGCCCGTGTATAAGATGTGGCCCGTGTATAAGATGTGGCTCGTGTATAAGATGTGGCTCGTGTATAAGATGTGGCCCGTGTATAAGATGTGGCCCGTGTATAAGATGTGGCTCGTGTATAAGATGTGGCCCGTGTATAAGATGTGGCACATGTATAAGATGTGGCCCGTGTATAAGATGTGGCCCGTGTATAAGATGTGGCCCGTGTATAAGATGTGGCCCGTGTATAAGATGTGGCCCGTGTATAAGATGTGGCCCGTGTATAAGATGTGGCTCGTGTATAAGATGTGGCTCGTGTATAAGATGGCTCGTGTATAAGATGTGGCTCGTGTATAAGATGTGGCACGTGTATAAGATGTGGCACGTGTATAAGATGTGGCTCGTGTATAAGATGGCTCGTGTATAAGATGTGGCTCGTGTATAAGATGTGGCTCGTGTATAAGATGGCTCGTGTATAAGATGTGGCTCGTGTATAAGATGGCTCGTGTATAAGATGTGGCCCGTGTATAAGATGTGGCCTGGATGTGGCTCGTGTATAAGATGTGGCACATGTATAAGATGTGGCCCGTGTATAAGATGTGGCCTGGATGTGGCACGTGTATAAGATGTGGCCCGTGTATAAGATGTGGCACGTGTATAAGATGTGGCCGTGTATAAGATGTGGCACGTGTATAAGATGTGGCCGTGTATAAGATGTGGCTCGTGTATAAGATGTGGCCGTGTATAAGATGGCTCGTGTATAAGATGTGGCTCGTGTATAAGATGTGGCTCGTGTATAAGATGGCTCGTGTATAAGATGTGGCTCGTGTATAAGATGTGGCCTGTGTATAAGATGCTCGTGTATAAGATGTGGCACGTGTATAAGATGGCTCGTGTATAAGATGTGGCTCGTGTATAAGATGGCTCGTGTATAAGATGTGGCACGTGTATAAGATGTGGCACGTGTATAAGATGGCTCGTGTATAAGATGTGGCTCGTGTATAAGATGTGGCACGTGTATAAGATGTGGCACGTGTATAAGATGGCTCATGTATCAGATGTGGCTCGTGTATAAGATGGCTCGTGTATAAGATGGCTCGTGTATAAGATGTGGCCCGTGTATAAGATGTGGCACGTGTATAAGATGTGGCACGTGTATAAGATGTGGCCCGTGTATAAGATGTGGCACGTGTATAAGATGTGGCCCGTGTATAAGATGTGGCCCGTGTATAAGATGTGGGTCGTGTATAAGATGTGGCCCGTGTATAAGATGTGGCACGTGTATAAGATGTGGCTCTCGTGTATAAGATGGCTCATGTATAAGATGTGGCCCGTGTATAAGATGTGGCACGTGTATAAGATGTGGCACGTGTATAAGATGTGGCTCTCGTGTATAAGATGTGGCACGTGTATAAGATGGCTCGTGTATAAGATGTGGCTCGTGTATAAGATGTGGCTCTCGTGTATAAGATGTGGCTCTCGTGTATAAGATGTGGCTCGTGTATAAGATGTGGCTCGTGTATAAGATGTGGCACGTGTATAAGATGTGGCTCGTGTATAAGATGTGGCCTGTGTATAAGATGTGGCCCGTGTATAAGATGTGGCCCGTGTATAAGATGTGGCTCGTGTATAAGATGTGGCTCGTGTATAAGATGTGGCCCGTGTATAAGATGTGGCCCGTGTATAAGATGTGGCTCGTGTATAAGATGTGGCCCGTGTATAAGATGTGGCACGTGTATAAGATGTGGCTCGTGTATAAGATGTGGCCCGTGTATAAGATGTGGCCCGTGTACAAGATGTGGCCCGTGTATAAGATGTGGCCCGTGTATAAGATGTGGCTCGTGTATAAGATGTGGCTCGTGTATAAGATGGCTCGTGTATAAGATGTGGCTCGTGTATAAGATGTGGCACGTGTATAAGATGTGGCACGTGTATAAGATGTGGCTCGTGTATAAGATGTGGCTCGTGTATAAGATGTGGCTCGTGTATAAGATGGCTCGTGTATAAGATGTGGCTCGTGTATAAGATGTGGCTCGTGTATAAGATGGCTCGTGTATAAGATGTGGCTCGTGTATAAGATGGCTCGTGTATAAGATGTGGCTCGTGTATAAGATGTGGCCCGTGTATAAGATGTGGCCCGTGTATAAGATGTGGCTCGTGTATAAGATGTGGCCCGTGTATAAGATGTGGCACGTGTATAAGATGTGGCTCGTGTATAAGATGTGGCCCGTGTATAAGATGTGGCCCGTGTACAAGATGTGGCCCGTGTATAAGATGTGGCCCGTGTATAAGATGTGGCTCGTGTATAAGATGTGGCTCGTGTATAAGATGGCTCGTGTATAAGATGTGGCTCGTGTATAAGATGTGGCACGTGTATAAGATGTGGCACGTGTATAAGATGTGGCTCGTGTATAAGATGGCTCGTGTATAAGATGTGGCTCGTGTATAAGATGTGGCTCGTGTATAAGATGGCTCGTGTATAAGATGTGGCTTGTGTATAAGATGTGGCTCGTGTATAAGATGGCTCGTGTATAAGATGTGGCTCGTGTATAAGATGTGGCTCGTGTATAAGATGTGGCCCGTGTATAAGATGTGGCCTGGATGTGGCTCGTGTATAAGATGTGGCACATGTATAAGATGTGGCCCGTGTATAAGATGTGGCTCGTGTATAAGATGGCTCGTGTATAAGATGTGGCTCGTGTATAAGATGTGGCTCGTGTATAAGATGGCTCGTGTATAAGATGTGGCTCGTGTATAAGATGTGGCTCGTGTATAAGATGGCTCGTGTATAAGATGTGGCTCGTGTATAAGATGGCTCGTGTATAAGATGTGGCTCGTGTATAAGATGTGGCCCGTGTATAAGATGTGGCCCGTGTATAAGATGTGGCTCGTGTATAAGATGTGGCCCGTGTATAAGATGTGGCACGTGTATAAGATGTGGCTCGTGTATAAGATGTGGCCCGTGTATAAGATGTGGCCCGTGTACAAGATGTGGCCCGTGTATAAGATGTGGCCCGTGTATAAGATGTGGCTCGTGTATAAGATGTGGCTCGTGTATAAGATGGCTCGTGTATAAGATGTGGCTCGTGTATAAGATGTGGCACGTGTATAAGATGTGGCACGTGTATAAGATGTGGCTCGTGTATAAGATGGCTCGTGTATAAGATGTGGCTCGTGTATAAGATGTGGCTCGTGTATAAGATGGCTCGTGTATAAGATGTGGCTTGTGTATAAGATGTGGCTCGTGTATAAGATGGCTCGTGTATAAGATGTGGCTCGTGTATAAGATGGCTCGTGTATAAGATGTGGCCCGTGTATAAGATGTGGCCTGGATGTGGCTCGTGTATAAGATGTGGCACATGTATAAGATGTGGCCCGTGTATAAGATGTGGCCTGGATGTGGCACGTGTATAAGATGTGGCCCGTGTATAAGATGTGGCACGTGTATAAGATGTGGCCTGGATGTGGCTCGTGTATAAGATGTAGCTCGTGTATAAGATGTGGCTCGTGTATAAGATGTGGCCTGGATGTGGCTCGTGTATAAGATGTGGCTCGTGTATAAGATGTGGCTCGTGTATAAGATGTGGCACGTGTATAAGATGTGGCCCATGTATAAGATGTGGCCTGGATGTGGCACGTGTATAAGATGTGGCATGTGTATAAGATGTGGCACGTATATAAGATGTGGCTCTCGTGTATAAGATGTGGCTCGTGTATAAGATGTGGCCCATGTATAAGATGGCTCGTGTATAAGATGTGGCCTGGATGTGGCTCGTGTATAAGATGTGGCTCTCGTGTATAAGATGTGGCTCGTGTATAAGATGTGGCTCTCATGTATAAGATGTGGCCCGTGTATAAGATGTGGCCCGTGTATAAGATGTGGCCTGGATGTGGCTCATGTATAAGATGTGGCACGTGTATAAGATGGCTCGTGTATAAGATGTGGCCTGGATGTGGCTCGTGTATAATATGTGGCACGTGTATAAGATGGCTCGTGTATAAGATGTGGCTCGTGTATAAGATGGCTCGTGTATAAGATGTGGCACGTGTATAAGATGTGGCTCGTGTAAAAGATGTGGCCCGTGTATAAGATGTGGCCTGGATGTGGCACCTGTATAAGATGTGGCCCATGTATAAGATGTGGCACGTGTATAAGATGTGGCCTGGATGTGGCTCGTGTATAATATGTGGCCTGGATGTGGCACGTGTATAAGATGTGGCCCATGTATAAGATGTGGCCTGGATGCGGCACGTGTATAAGATGTGGCACGTGTATAAGATGTGGCACGTGTATAAGATGTGGCTCGTGTATAAGATGTGGCTCGTGTATAAGATGTGGCACGTGTATAAGATGTGGCACGTGTATAAGATGGCTCGTGTATAAGATGGCCTGTGTATAAGATGGCTCGTGTATAAGATGTGGCTCGTGTATAAGATGTGGCTCGTGTATAAGATGGCTCGTGTATAAGATGTGGCTCTCGTGTATAAGATGTGGCTCGTGTATAAGATGTGGCTCGTGTATAAGATGGCTCGTGTATAAGATGTGGCTCGTGTATAAGATGTGGCTCGTGTATAAGATGGCTCGTGTATAAGATGTGGCTCGTGTATAAGATGGCTCGTGTATAAGATGTGGCTCGTGTATAAGATGTGGCCCGTGTATAAGATGTGGCCCGTGTATAAGATGTGGCTCGTGTATAAGATGTGGCCCGTGTATAAGATGTGGCACGTGTATAAGATGTGGCTCGTGTATAAGATGTGGCCCGTGTATAAGATGTGGCCCGTGTACAAGATGTGGCCCGTGTATAAGATGTGGCCCGTGTATAAGATGTGGCTCGTGTATAAGATGTGGCTCGTGTATAAGATGGCTCGTGTATAAGATGTGGCTCGTGTATAAGATGTGGCACGTGTATAAGATGTGGCACGTGTATAAGATGTGGCTCGTGTATAAGATGGCTCGTGTATAAGATGTGGCTCGTGTATAAGATGTGGCTCGTGTATAAGATGGCTCGTGTATAAGATGTGGCTTGTGTATAAGATGTGGCTCGTGTATAAGATGGCTCGTGTATAAGATGTGGCTCGTGTATAAGATGGCTCGTGTATAAGATGTGGCCCGTGTATAAGATGTGGCCTGGATGTGGCTCGTGTATAAGATGTGGCACATGTATAAGATGTGGCCCGTGTATAAGATGTGGCCTGGATGTGGCACGTGTATAAGATGTGGCCCGTGTATAAGATGTGGCACGTGTATAAGATGTGGCCTGGATGTGGCTCGTGTATAAGATGTAGCTCGTGTATAAGATGTGGCTCGTGTATAAGATGTGGCCTGGATGTGGCTCGTGTATAAGATGTGGCTCGTGTATAAGATGTGGCTCGTGTATAAGATGTGGCACGTGTATAAGATGTGGCCCATGTATAAGATGTGGCCTGGATGTGGCACGTGTATAAGATGTGGCATGTGTATAAGATGTGGCACGTATATAAGATGTGGCTCTCGTGTATAAGATGTGGCTCGTGTATAAGATGTGGCCCATGTATAAGATGGCTCGTGTATAAGATGTGGCCTGGATGTGGCTCGTGTATAAGATGTGGCTCTCGTGTATAAGATGTGGCTCGTGTATAAGATGTGGCTCTCATGTATAAGATGTGGCCCGTGTATAAGATGTGGCCCGTGTATAAGATGTGGCCTGGATGTGGCTCATGTATAAGATGTGGCACGTGTATAAGATGGCTCGTGTATAAGATGTGGCCTGGATGTGGCTCGTGTATAATATGTGGCACGTGTATAAGATGGCTCGTGTATAAGATGTGGCTCGTGTATAAGATGGCTCGTGTATAAGATGTGGCACGTGTATAAGATGTGGCTCGTGTAAAAGATGTGGCCCGTGTATAAGATGTGGCCTGGATGTGGCACCTGTATAAGATGTGGCCCATGTATAAGATGTGGCACGTGTATAAGATGTGGCCTGGATGTGGCTCGTGTATAATATGTGGCCTGGATGTGGCACGTGTATAAGATGTGGCCCATGTATAAGATGTGGCCTGGATGCGGCACGTGTATAAGATGTGGCACGTGTATAAGATGTGGCACGTGTATAAGATGTGGCTCGTGTATAAGATGTGGCTCGTGTATAAGATGTGGCACGTGTATAAGATGTGGCACGTGTATAAGATGGCTCGTGTATAAGATGGCCTGTGTATAAGATGGCTCGTGTATAAGATGTGGCTCGTGTATAAGATGTGGCTCGTGTATAAGATGGCTCGTGTATAAGATGTGGCTCTCGTGTATAAGATGTGGCTCGTGTATAAGATGTGGCTCGTGTATAAGATGGCTCGTGTATAAGATGGCTCGTGTATAAGATGTGGCCATGTATAAGATGTGGCACGTGTATAGGATGTGGCCCGTGTATAAGATGTAGCTCGTGTATAAGATGTGGCACGTGTATAAGATGTGGCCCGTGTATAAGATGTGGCACGTGTATAAGATGTGGCCTGTATATAAGATGTGGCTCTCGTGTATAAGATGTGGCTCGTGTATAAGATGTGGCTCTCATGTATTAGATGTGGCTCGTGTATAAGATGTGGCCCGTGTATAAGATGTGGCTCTCGTGTATAAGATGTGGCATGTGTATAAGATGTGGCACGTGTATAAGATGTGGCCGTGTATAAGATGTGGCACGTGTATAAGATGTGGCCGTGTATAAGATGTGGCTCGTGTATAAGATGTGGCCGTGTATAAGATGTGGCTCGTGTATAAGATGTGGCTCGTGTATAAGATGGCTCGTGTATAAGATGTGGCTCGTGTATAAGATGTGGCCTGTGTATAAGATGGCTCGTGTATAAGATGTGGCACGTGTATAAGATGGCTCGTGTATAAGATGTGGCTCGTGTATAAGATGGCTCGTGTATAAGATGTGGCTCGTGTATAAGATGTGGCTCGTGTATAAGATGTGGCCTGTGTATAAGATGGCTCGTGTATAAGATGTGGCCTGTGTATAAGATGGCTCGTGTATAAGATGTGGCACGTGTATAAGATGGCTCATGTATAAGATGTGGCTCGTGTATAAGATGGCTCGTGTATAAGATGTGGCCCGTGTATAAGATGTGGCACGTGTATAAGATGTGGCCCGTGTATAAGATGTGGCCCGTGTATAAGATGTGGCTCGTGTATAAGATGTGGCCCGTGTATAAGATGTGGCACGTGTATAAGATGTGGCTCTCGTGTATAAGATGGCTCGTGTATAAGATGTGGCCCGTGTATAAGATGTGGCACGTGTATAAGATGTGGCACGTGTATAAGATGTGGCTCTCGTGTATAAGATGTGGCACGTGTATAAGATGGCTCGTGTATAAGATGTGGCTCGTGTATAAGATGTGGCACGTGTATAAGATGGCTTGTGTATAAGATGTGGCTCGTGTATAAGATGGCTCGTGTATAAGATGTGGCCGTGTATAAGATGTGGCTCTCGTGTATAAGATGGCTCGTGTATAAGATGTGGCCCGTGTATAAGATGTTGCACGTGTATAAGATGGCTCGTGTATAAGATGTGGCTCGTGTATAAGATGGCTCGTGTATAAGATGTGGCACGTGTATAAGATGTGGCACGTGTATAAGATGGCTCGTGTATAAGATGTGGCTCGTGTATAAGATGGCTCGTGTATAAGATGTGGCTCGTGTATAAGATGTGGCACGTGTATAAGATGTGGCACATGTATAAGATGGCTCATGTATAAGATGTGGCTCATGTATAAGATGGCTCGTGTATAAGATGTGGCCCGTGTATAAGATGTGGCACGTGTATAAGATGTGGCACGTGTATAAGATGTGGCCCGTGTATAAGGTGTGGCCCGTGTATAAGATGTGGCATGTGTATAAGATGTGGCCTGTGTATAAGATGTGGCCCGTGTATAAGATGTGGCTCGTGTATAAGATGTGGCCCGTGTATAAGATGTGGCACGTGTATAAGATGTGGCTCTCGTGTATAAGATGGCTCGTGTATAAGATGTGGCCCGTGTATAAGATGTGGCACGTGTATAAGATGTGGCACGTGTATAAGATGTGGCTCTCGTGTATAAGATGTGGCACGTGTATAAGATGTGGCTCTCGTGTATAAGATGTGGCACGTGTATAAGATGGCTCGTGTATAAGATGTGGATCGTGTATAAGATGTGGCTCGTGTATAAGATGGCTCGTGTATAAGATGTGGCTCTCGTGTATAAGATGTGGCTCTCGTGTATAAGATGTGGCACGTGTATAAGATGGCTCGTGTATAAGATGTGGCTCGTGTATAAGATGTGGCACGTGTATAAGATGTGGCTCTCGTGTATAAGATGGCTCGTGTATAAGATGTGGCCCGTGTATAAGATGTTGCACATGTATAAGATGTGGCACGTGTATAAGATGTGGCACATGTATAAGATGTGGCCTGGATGTGGCCCGTGTATAAGATGTGGCCCGTGTATAAGATGTGACACGTGTATAAGATGTGGCACGTGTATAAGATGTGGTTCGTGTATAAGATGTGGCACGTGTATAAGATGTGGCCCGTGTATAAGATGTGGCCCGTGTATAAGATGTGGCTCGTGTATAAGATGTGGCCCGTGTATAAGATGTGGCACGTGTATAAGATGTGGCTCTCGTGTATAAGATGGCTCGTGTATAAGATGTGGCCCGTGTATAAGATGTGGCACGTGTATAAGATGTGGCACGTGTATAAGATGTGGCTCTCGTGTATAAGATGTGGCACGTGTATAAGATGGCTCGTGTATAAGATGTGGCTCGTGTATAAGATGTGGCACGTGTATAAGATGGCTTGTGTATAAGATGTGGCTCGTGTATAAGATGGCTCGTGTATAAGATGTGGCCGTGTATAAGATGTGGCTCTCGTGTATAAGATGTGGCACGTGTATAAGATGGCTCGTGTATAAGATGTGGCACGTGTATAAGATGTGGCTCTCGTGTATAAGATGGCTCGTGTATAAGATGTGGCCCGTGTATAAGATGTTGCACGTGTATAAGATGTGGCACGTGTATAAGATGTGGCACATGTATAAGATGTGGCCTGGATGTGGCCCGTGTATAAGATGTGGCCCGTGTATAAGATGTGACACGTGTATAAGATGTGGCACATGTATAAGATGTGGTTCGTGTATAAGATGTGGCACGTGTATAAGATGTGGCTCTCATGTATAAGATGTGGCACGTGTATAAGATGTGGCTCTCGTGTATAAGATGTGGCACGTGTATAAGATGTGGCACATGTATAAGATGTGGCCTGGATGTGGCCCGTGTATAAGATGTGACACGTGTATAAGATGTGGCACGTGTATAAGATGTGGTTCGTGTATAAGATGTGGCACGTGTATAAGATGTGGCTCTCGTGTATAAGATGTGGCACGTGTATAAGATGTGGCTCTCGTGTATAAGATGTGGCACGTGTATAAGATGTGGCTCTCGTGTATAAGATGTGGCACATGTATAAGATGTTGCCTGGATGTGGCCTGTGTATAAGATGTGGCCCGTGTATAAGATGTGACACGTGTATAAGATGTGGCACGTGTATAAGATGTGGCTCGTGTATAAGATGTGGTTCGTGTATAAGATGTGGCACGTGTATAAGATGTGGTTCGTGTATAAGATGTGGCCCGTGTATAAGATGTGGTTCGTGTATAAGATGTGGCACGTGTATAAGATGTGACACATGTATAAGATGTGGCACGTGTATAAGATGTGGTTCGTGTATAAGATGTGGCACGTGTATAAGATGTGGCACGTGTATAAGATGTGGCACGTGTATAAGATGTGGCCCGTGTATAAGATGTGGCACGTGTATAAGATGTGGCACGTGTATAAGATGGCTCGTGTATATGATGTGGCTCGTGTATAAGATGTGACTCGTGTATAAGATGGCTCATGTATAAGATGGCACGTGTATAAGATGTGGCTCGTGTATAAGATGGCTCGTGTATAAGATGGCTCGTGTATAAGATGTGGCACGTGTATAAGATGTGGCCCGTGTATAAGATGTGGCACGTGTATAAGATGTGGCTCGTTTATAAGATGTGGCACGTGTATAAGATGTGGCACATGTATAAGATGTGGCCCGTGTATAAGATGGCTCGTGTATAAGATGTGGCACGTGTATAAGATGGCTCGTGTATAAGATGTGGCCCGTGTATAAGATGTGGCCCGTGTATAAGATGTGGCCCGTGTATAAGATGGCTCCTGTATAAGATGTGGCCCATGTATAAGATGTGGCCCGTGTATAAGATGTGGCATGTGTATAAGATGTGGCACGTGTATAAGATGTGGCACGTGTATAAGATGTGACACGTGTATAAGATGTGGCACGTGTATAAGATGTGGCACGTGTATAAGATGTGACACGTGTATAGATGTGCGTGTATAAGATGGCACGTGTATAAGATGTGCACGTGTATAAGATGTGGCACGTGTATAAGATGTGGCCCGTGTATAAGATGTGGCATGTGTATAAGATGTGGCACGTGTATAAGATGTGGCACGTGTATAAGATGTGGCACGTGTATAAGCTGTGACACGTGTATAAGATGTGGCACGTGTATAAGATGTGGCACGTGTATAAGATGTGACACGTGTATAAGATGTGGCCCGTGTATAAGATGTGGCACGTGTATAAGATGTGACACGTGTATAAGATGTGGCACGTGTATAAGATGTGGCCCGTGTATAAGATGTGGCATGTGTATAAGATGTGGCACGTGTATAAGATGTGGCACGTGTATAAGATGTGGCACGTGTATAAGATGTGGCACGTGTATAAGATGTGGCACGTGTATAAGATGGGTACCATACTTTGCCTTATAAGGTTGACTTGTCATGCATCATGTGGATTAAGGTAGTCCAGATGTGTTCCCTACTATTGCCTTATGCTGCAATAATTGTGTCTTGTTTCCTGATTTGTGATCAGTAAATTGGTAATGTAAGATTTTCCTCTCGTAGTAAGTTGGCATGAGTTGCAGAACCTTTCAGCTACCTGGTCCTATGTCATTCACCAGACAAAAATGTGCAAGCTGGTGTCTGTGTTTTACATTTGTTGAAATCTCAGACATTATTGAAACATGAAAAATGAATTACATGTGTATGTTTGTTTATACAAATTTATTTTAGCTTGATTGCGAAACAAGTTCTTACAATTGATATTAATCACTCTCGAGGACTCATTCCTGATGGAATCCATCGCCATGAGTGAGAGAGAAGAGGCAATGTGGAATTTAAATGCGTTGCCTCCGTGGTCGAGTGGTTACGGTCGCTGACTTGTATACCACTGTAACCTATCATCACTGATGGTCATGGGTTCGAGCCCCGCTCAGGCCGTGTCTCATTTATATGAAAAAGTTGGCAGTTTCTTACGGAGGTTGGTGCACCCAAGTACTGGTTAACCGCTGGAGCCTGCCCAGGAAAGGTGTTGTTAGGTAAACTGCCCGCTGGCGATATAGCCCAAAATGGTGCTGATGCAGGCGTAAAACCCGAAATATAACATATATATAAATATAATGCCTAAGGACACAATCGTAACAGCTCCAACGGGACGCAATCTCTGTGCCTTTTGCACCTGCCAATGCTGTACAGGTGTAACACATAATCCACCCGGACATAATACCTCCCATGTTTTTCTGACACAAGCAGATATAACCGTATAAAAAAATCAATAATTTATAATGAATCATTTTTCAGGCGGAAGCAATTATTGACAATGACTGAGGAGAAATCGCGGAAAATCCTCGATGGTACAATGAAAATGGACAAAAGTCAAGGCGAGTTTGTGGGGCGTGCAGGTCTCACATACCCAACAGACTTAAGTAAACAGCAGGTATGTCTGAATGTTGCAATTCATGTATATTTCTGGGTGCGGTTCATGTGCGGTTTTACAGTATTTTAGAGTCATCCTCAAAATGAATCATGTTTCTTAACCATTTCCCTCATAGAAGCACCTCTTGATGCCATTACTAATACAACATATATTGACAATGTAGTAGCCAAACCAATGTTCATAATAAAGGCCAGAAACTCATTTAGTCCCAGTAATATCGATGGAGGTGGGATAGATATGTCGACTACTTATCCACTGCATGATAGCTAAATGGCTGTCGTTTGTATGGAGATATAATATTATATTAACCTAAATCTCTATGTAGTCCCAGTAATATATATGGAGGTGGGATAGATATGGCGACTACTTATCCACTGCATGATAGCTAAATGGCTGTCGTTTGTATGGAGATATAATATTATATTAACCTAAATCTCTATGTAGTCCCAGTAATATATATGGAGGTGGCATAGATATGGCGACTACTTATCCACTGCATGGCTGTCGTTTGTATGGAGATATAATAGTATATTAACCTAAATCTCCATGAAGGAAAGGTTTAAATGGCTGTCGTTTGTATGGAGATATAATAGTATATTAACCTAATTCTCTATGAAGGAAAGGGTTAAATGGCTGTGGTTTGTATGGAGATATAATAGTATATTAACCTAAATCTCTATGAAGGAAAGGGTTAAATGGCTGTGGTTTGTATGGAGATATAATAGTATATTAACCTAAATCTCTATGAAGGAAAGGGTTAAATGGCTGTGGTTTGTATGGAGATATAATAGTATATTAACCTAAATCTCTATGAAGGAAAGGGTTAAATGGCTGTGGTTTGTATGGAGATATAATAGTATATTAACCTAAATCTCTATGAAGGAAAGGGTTAAATGGCTGTCGTTTGTATGGAGATATAATAGTATATTAACCTAAATCTCTATGAAGGAAAGGGTTAAATGGCTGTCGTTTGTATGGAGATATAATAGTATATTAACCTAAATCTCTATGAAGGAAAGGGTTAAATGGCTGTCGTTTGTATGGAGATATAATAGTATATTAACCTAAATCTCTATGAAGGAAAGGGTTAAATGGCTGTGGTTTGTATGGAGATATAATAGTATATTAACCTAAATCTCTATGAAGGAAAGGGTTAAATGGCTGTGGTTTGTATGGAGATATAATAGTATATTAACCTAAATCTCTATGAAGGAAAGGGTTAAATGGCTGTGGTTTGTATGGAGATATAATAGTATATTAACCTAAATCTCTATGATGGAAAGGGTTAAATGGCTGTGGTTTGTATGGAGATATAATAGTATATTAACCTAAATCTCTATGAAGGAAAGGGTTAAATGGCTGTCGTTTGTATGGAGATATAATAGTATATTAACCTAAATCTCTATGATGGAAAGGGTTAAATGGCTGTCGTTTGTATGGAGATATAATAGTATATTAACCTAAATCTCTATGAAGGAAAGGGTTAAATGGCTGTGATCTCAAGGGAGGAAGAATAACCTCAGTGGTTAGCGCACTCGCTTCTCACCAATGCAACCCGGGTTCGATCCTCAGACCAGGAAGTATGTAAGATGGTATGGTTGTCACCAGATCGGACAGGTGGGTTTTCTCCAGGTACTTCCAGTTTCCTCCCACACGAATGACCACATTTACGCTTTCATCCGCGCCAATGAGAGTGATTAATATAAGTTGTTAAAACTTGTTTCGCAATCATTGTAAAATAAATCAGGTCTAATTTTGTTTTCGAAAACACCAAATAGGCTTGAATAGCATCAATAAATAGCAATTAGTATTGCTTTGTCTTCTCGAGAGATTAATATAAGTTTTAAGAACTTGTTTCGCAATCAAGCTAAAATAAATGTGTATAAACTAAGCAATGCAACTGTATTCCTGTTGCATATTTGAAACAAAAACACCACCTGTTTTTAATGTGTTTGATTTTGGATTTAAAGTCGCAACAACAGCTTAGATGGTACGGTGACTCTTCAGCAATTATTGGTGGAGGAAGACCCCGAATGCTCCTTAAAGCAGTATTTTAGACATGGACTTGTAGTAACATCAACCTTCCGCATACCAACTGAATAGCATGAAAGAATTAAATACCCCCAGTGGGATTCAAAGTCAAATCAACGATTGTAACCACCCTACCCACGGAGGCCCCATGTAACCACCCTACCCACGGAGGCCCCATGTAACCACCCTACCCACGGAGGCCCCATGTAACCACCCTACCCACGGAGGCCCCATGTTTTTTTATTGGAATTTTTCATTTTTAGCATTTTGTTTTCATTTGTGCTAATCCTGTAAGGATATCTCCTCAAGTGTGGTTGTCAACAATTGCTAAAGGAACATTTAGGATAGCTTTCTGTTTGTTTTGACATATATATTCCTATTTTGCAGGAAATACAAGGAAAACGGACATTTGCAAGAAGTTATATAAATGAAATGACGAAAGAGGCCATAGTTACCGACAGAAAACGGAATGAACTGATTAAAATTTGGCCTCAGATATTCTATGAACTGGTATACTCTGCCTTGTCTGATATGTCAGACACCTCTAGTTACATGAAGAAATGCATGGATGATTTGGACAAGAGTTAGCATTGGCTGCAAACCAGTTCTAAACTGGCATCCAAATTCAGTACTGGAGAATCGACTGCATAGTAGACTGCACAGATAAGTACCTGCACAGATGTAGCATCGGTTGCCAACCAGTCACAAATTGGTACCTGTATTTAGCATTTCGTTGCAGACCAGTCACAGACGGGTACCAAAATTACGCACATTGGCTGCAAACTAGTACTTTGACTGTCACACAGACTGGTTACCTGGATATTGCATGTCACAGACTGGTTATCTGGATATTGCATGCTCTGCACACCAGTCATAGACTGGTTACCTGGATATTGCATGTTCTGCACACCAGTCACAGACTGGTTACCTGGATATTGCATGTTCTGCACACCAGTCACAGACTGGTTACCTGGATATTGCATGTTTTGCACACCAGTCATAGACTGGTTACCTGGATATTGCATGTCACAGACTGGTTACCTGGATATTGCATGCTCTGCACACCAGTCACAGACTGGTTACCTGAAGTGATTCACTAGTACAATACTAAGCTTACATAATTGACAAGTGGACTGGGATCAACAAGAACACTTGATTGTTAACTATTGCTTTGTGTGTTTCATCAGTCACACATGGATAATGCTCGTGTGATTTGCAGAAGAATGTACCCGGTATGAGTCAGATATTTGCGTTGACACTATGTTATTACTTAAAGCAGCACTATATCGTAATAAAGGATGTTTTGGGTAAAATATAAATACTAATGTGTGTGTGTTTACAAAAATCGAAACAGTCGCTCAGAAACGATAAAATTCCAATAAATTGAAATAGTCGTATACACGAATTTGTTTATCAACACACGAAATGTAAACACGCACAGCGCGCGTGCGTGAAACAACAGAGGATGTAGAAAACAACATATATATTTTGAACATGAAAGACTATCTATCTATCTTCCTCTAATGTCGAACCCCTCGCGGGGATGTAGAAATGTCCCTAAAAGACTTAGCTAACAGAGGTATGAATCAACATATCAAGTAATTTAATTAAAAAAGACAACGTGGGACAAATGGGGACGATGTATTCCGAATGTAAACAAGTGCGGACGATGCGTTCCGGTTGTGAACAAGTGCGTGACCGATCGACTCGGAAAGTCCTACTATCAGTTTCGAGTATGTTTTATCGCAAAAAACACTGTTTACCAAATGAACATAGGCATACACAGTATAATGTTAGAATATGTAGCAGCATTGCTACCCATACGTAAAATTGAATTTTTCAAATATCTTTTTATTTCATACGATGTAATGCTGCTTTAAACATTTTGAAATACACATATCATATCATTGTTACTAGTCCGTCTTTTGACTATTCTATGGTGTTAGTTATATATATATATTTATTCCTTCGCACCATTTATGTCCAGAGGGCATTAACAGTTACCTATCTCCATCCATTCATTATTCAGTAACTGGCATCCAATCTTACTAAACTTTGACACATTGTGTATGGGTACAATGTCTGTTACAACATGGATGAATAACTAGCTTTTTTACTTAGATATGAATTTTAGCCCGTTTTTTCCACGTTATTTCCCAACCACAATACTGTCTACCACAGGTTGATACGCTGTGTTTTCCAGTCTGATAGTACGTTTGCTGGTTTGATATAGTCAGCCTGTATCAAACCAGAACAATTTGTATCTTAACTAGTTCCTGAGAAAATAATGCATGCACACTCCATGCTAGTTTGTTTACTTCCTGTACCGTCCCAGTGTGTCAAATTTGACATAACAGATGTTTGTAGTTTCGTGATAATATTTCAGCCGTTTTCATCCATCTAATTCAGTAATTGGGATTAATCCTGATACGGTAAATGAATAATGAGAGTATGATTTCGATTATTAAATGTTCAAATTAAAGTAATAAAGATGTTATTACGTGGCTAGTTTCATGTCAACCTAGGTATCGACCCAATGTAACTTGATATCAGCCGGAGACCTTCGGACTGATGCTGGTATGAAACTAACCTCTAAATACTGACACCGGAATAATAATGGTTTTTCTTGTTAATAAATGGGCCTCTAATTCTTTAAATGATTATCCAATCTTGAAACAACTTGGTACAGGTCATAGCTGACAACATCTTGCAATCACACACAGGTTAGTAGTGTCAAGGTCAGTTGCAAAAAAAAATGATTTTCATCCAATAAATTGGTCATGCATCGAGGGATTTTGGAATAACTTTGCACAAATGATTACCATGACAAAATAACTTGCCACATGCAATACCAAAGTTGAAGGGATTGTTTAACTAGTTTCTAAACATATTAGGGATGGTAACAAATATTTGTTTGAACGCCCGAATTTAAATAATGGATTTTAAGTTTTTCAATTAAAATTTCAATAAATTACAGTTAAATTGTTTGTTTAAGTTTCAATCAAATAAAATTTAAGCACAATATAATTGAACAGTTCAACCCATGAGGTGCGAAGAGTGGCCTCGATTTGACTTCAATTAACAAAGGCAGGTGATAATACATGCACTATTGATTGATTAATGCTATGCACTCTATTTGACAGACACAGAAAATTTACAAATAATAATTGTATCTTGTCAAAACAGACAAGATTCCCAGTTTCACACTAAAAGTATGACTGTCCCCTTTTCGGAATCCTTGATGTTAACACATTTAGGTTACCCTGTTTCTTTCTCCATGCTATATGATATCACGTAATTTGGGATCCCCAATACACAGCTGACATTTTGATACTGTATATTTGCTCATATTAATGACACACAGGAGTTTAATTGAGCCAAAATTGTCACAGATAATATAACAGTACAATGTACATATGTGAAATACCATGTTGTTTGTTGGATTATTAAACTATGAAAAACATGATCTTTGTATACATGGACGACAATCACGACTACAAATTATAACCATTAATTTTGATATCATTATTGTGTGATTATTATTTGTAGCAAGTAGAAAATCAATTAATGTAAACAATCTGAATCTTGTGGAGAGTGTGTGGTTCTGAATATTTGAATACCTAGCCAATGGAATATTCGAATACCTAGCCAATGGAATATTTGAATACCTAGCCAATGGAATATTTGAATACCTAGCCAATGGAATATTCGAATACCTAGCCAATGGAATATTCAAATACCTAGCCAATGGAATATTTGAATACCTAGCCAATGGAATATTCGAATACCTAGCCAATGGAATATTTGAATACCTAGCCAATGGAATATTCAAATACCTAGCCAATGGAATATTTGAATACCTAGCCAATGGAATATTTGAATACCTAGCCAATGGAATATTCGAATACCTAGCCAATGGAATATTCGAATACCTAGCAAATGGAATATTCGAATACCTAGCCAATGGAATATTCGAATACCTAGCCAATGGAATATTCGAATACCTAGCCAATGGAATATTCGAATACCTAGCCAATGGAATATTCGAATACCTAGCCAATGGAATATTTGAATACCATTTTTGCCATCCCTAAAAAATACACTCAATAACGTAATCATTTGTGGATGGCTGTTGAAATAACATGGCACTCAGTCGTGGATGGCTGTTGAAATAACATGGCACTCATTCATGGATGGCTGTTGAAATAACATGGCACTCATTCATGGATGGCTGTTGAAATAACTTGGCGCTCAGTCATGGATGGCTGGTGAAATAACATGGCACTCATTCATGGATGGCTGTTGAAATAATTGCCACTCATTTGTGGATGGCTGTTGAAATAAATAACTTTGCACTCATTCATGGATGGCTGTTGAAATAACTTGGCGCTCAGTCGTGGATGGCTGTTGAAATAACTTTGCACTCATTCATGGATGGCTGGTGAAATAACTTTGCACTCGTTCATGGATGGCTGGTGAAATAACTTTGCACTCATTCATGGATGGCTGTTGAAATAACTTGGCACTCAGTCGTGGATGGCTGTTGAAATAACTTGGCACTCATTCATGGATGGCTGTTGAAATAACATGGCACTCATTCATGGATGGCTGTTGAAATAATTGCCACTCATTCGTGGATGGCTGTTCAAATAACTTTGCACTCATTCATGGATGGCTGTTGAAATAACTTGGCGCTCAGTCGTGGATGGCTGTTGAAATAACTTTGCACTCATTCATGGATGGCTGTTGAAATAACTTATCACTCAGTCATGGATGGCTGTTGAAATAACTTGCCACTCAGTCGTGGATGGCTGTTGAAATAACTTGGCACTCATTCATGGATGGCTGGCTGTTAAAATAGCTTGCTGCTCATTCATGGATGGCTGTTGAAATAACTTGCCGCTCATTCATGGATGGCTGGTGAAATAACTTGCCGCTCATTCATGGATGGCTGTTGAAATAACTTGGCCCAAAAACCTGGCTGGGGCATTCATGTCCTATATCTCTAATTATTTTATATATTTTTGTGAAATATAGATTTTTCTCCAATAATGCCATTTAATATTTCAAAATGAGGAATAATATATTCCTATTTTTCGTTTAACGGTTTGAACCAAGTTTGAGAACTCTCGATGTGTTGATGTTTATCATCTTCCGTACATAAAATGTGTAGTCCGTAGACTAGTGTTCCACATTCACATAGACAGTTTGATCTTGATATTTTCAAGGTGAAGCAGTTTCGCCTTGTGTGTTTACTATTGTAACGCATGCCATGCCGCTAGCAACACTCACTGTTGATGTTACGAGATTGTTATTAATGGGGGATCTGTGTGGAGTTGGGCCTTCAGGTACGAGATTGTTATTAATGGGGGATCTGTGCGGAGTTGGGTCTTCAGGTACGAGATTGTTATTAATGGGGGATCTGTGTGGAGTTGGGCCTTCAGGTACGAGATTGTTATTAATGGGGGATCTGTGTGGAGTTGGGCCTTCAGGTACGAGATTGTTATTAATGGGGGATCTGTGTGGAGTTGGGCCTTCAGGTACGAGATTGTTATTAATGGGGGATCTGTGTGGAGGTTAATAATAGGGTTAAAATGCAACCATTAAATACAACATTTGAATAGAAGGAGTGCTTTATAATGGGCCAGTGTATCTTACTAGACAACATTTTGTTTGGAAATCGTAAAAACCAAAAAACATTTTTTATTTTTAGGGAGTAGTGGAGCCCCCAGAGCACAGGGATTCGGCACGTTTGGGGGTACTAGTATATATATTTAAGTACAGGGATTCTACTCTGTGGGATGTCAGATTTCGCATCGATCAGTAAAATGGCCATATCTGAAACAATTTTGTACAAAGCTGTCCAAATATAACGCCTATCCCGAGTCTTTATATTGTTCTTCAAATAAAACACAACTTTAAGCTGCATGCATGTATACTTTGCAAACAATTGCCACATACATTGGCCATAGCAGGTCACATTTCCATACTAGAACACGGGTTCTGTCAGCAACAAAAAAAAATCTTCGACGGGAGAGTTTTAACTGTGAATAACATTATCAATAAAATGTGTTTCCACTAACCTGTATGTTTATTCGGCAAAAATGTACGTCAAAGAGATTTCGTAGCATTTTCAATTTGTTTTGAAAAATTCTAAAGCGGCGCAATTCGCATTGAAACATGCGTTGAAACGAGCGTTCTGATTGGATTATGATTGTTCTTCATATATAAAAAAAACATCTTGTTACATTCTAATAATCCAATCAGAACGCTCGTTTCAACGCGAATTGCGCCGCTTTAGAAAATTTCAAAACAAATTGAAAATGCTACGAAATCTCTTTTTGACGTACATTTTTGCCGAATAAACATACAGGTTAGTGGAAACACATTTTATTGATAATGTTATTCACAGTTAAAACTCTCCCGTCGAAGATTTTTTGTTGTTGCTGACAGAACCCGTGTCCTAGTATGGAAATATGTGACCTGCTATGGCCAATGTATGTGGCAATTGTTTGCAAAGTATACATGCATGCAGCTTAAAGTTGTGTTTTATTTGAAGAACAATATAAAGACTCGGGATAGGCGTTATATTTGGACAGCTTTGTACAAAATTGTTTCAGATATGGCCATTTTACTGATCGATGCGAAATCTGACATCCCACAGAGTAGAATCCCTGTACTTAAATATATATACTAGTACCCCCAAACGTGCCGAATCCCTGTGCCCCAGAGGGCAAAGTCAGGGTCCTAGGGCGACTATTTCGCCAACATTGCCCTCTAGAATGATCCCTGGTTTATACAAATTTATTTCAGCTCGATTGCGAAACAAGTTCTTAAAACTTATATTAATCACTCTCTAGACCTCATTCCTAATGGAACCCATCGCCACGAGGGAGAGAAGAGTCATGTGGAATTTAAATGCCTTGCCTAAGGGCACAATCGTAATGGCTCCAGAGGGATTCAAACTCTGGGCCTTTCACACATGAAGCGAAGGCACAACCACTGCGCTATCACGACTTCCACTACTTTATTATAGTTTGTTTGTTTAATAATGTATCAAATCTATGTGGAATCGATAACGACGTGGAGGTGCGATTCTACGGAGAAATGTTTAAAACCAAAATATTCACTACTGCCTGCTTTCAACACTGATTGTTTGGAGGTGATTTTGAAGTATGTAAATCATGTATGTCTTTACAGTGTGATAAAACAGTGCCACCAGACGTTATTTATAAATTGTTGAGATACACCATACATACTCGGCTATAAGTGCAACTCATTCATAAGGCAAGGTGCTACTTTGGAGGCTAGAAAAATATTTTGCAAACACTCGCACATAAGTCGGGTATCTTTTTTCAGAAAATTTGTGTTCCTTAAAATCTCTTAATACAGTAGCGGTCAACAAATAAACTAGATCACAGTAATATACAATAGTGACAAATCACAACTAGATTCGTTTTTTAAAATAAAAATTAATTTATTAAATAAACCATTTTAGAGCTATTTTTAGTAGCAAATTCGGTCACCGTATAGCCGAGTATAGATGGGGTCATTTGTCTGTCACAGGATGTTATCTATCAATTGTTGAGATATATATCTTTTTTTATATTAAAATTTGAAAAATTGGACTTGTGTTGTGTGTTAGATTACATTGTTATTGTTGTTCAAATGTCAATCCGGCTCATCTGGATCTACACATTTTGTAAGCCTATTTAGAGGTCTGTAGTGTTGAAAGGGATAACAGTATTTGTATCCCCCCACGTGCAATCAGATCTCAATTTAGTGTTGAAAATAAACTCCATAAAATAACAGTCTTTAATTTCCATAAAGGTAATACATCTTAGAATTGTCTCCATTCAACCGGGGACTGTTGTCAGTTCATCTGGGTAGCTAGGCTGGGCTGCCGTAGGATACTGCTGGTAGGGCGGAGGTACCGCAGTGGGGTATTGCTGCGGTATAGGTTGATTATACCCAGTTCCATAATTCGGTGTCCCTACATACACTGGTCTGTGAACGCTGGCGGCCTGTTTGGGTGAAATATATAGCAAATATTATCAAAACAAACTTTTCCAATTCAATTTTGTTATTAATTAGCATAGAATGATATTGTTATGTACATAATGTGACCGTAGCCAGGATTACTGTAAACCATACAAACTAGATAAACAATCTACATGTATACAGGTGAGTAATCACTGGTGACCTATATAAAATCACTGCTGACCTATATAAAATCACTGCTGACCTATATAATCATTGGTTGATTATGTAAGTTAGACAACGACTAAGTCACATGGTCCAATGAAAAGGCCACATTTCTCGCTTCTAAATCGCATAGATGCGACCTACTTATGTACGTTGTCCAAGTCAGATAGATCAACTCATTGGCCCGTCTTAACAAAATATATACCTCGCTTCGCTCAGTGTATATTTCGTTAAGACGGGCCAATTCGTGATCTATCCTATACTAATAACAAACTACATTTATGCCATGGGGTAGATGGGGACTTCTAGCCCCACTCTGTGGCTCTAGTTACCTCCCCTGGCATTCGTCCACAGAAGGAATTTTAATGACTTGATAATAACTTTCACGTGTTGGACTAGTGACCTCCCTATTAGTCTATCTGATAGGTTATTCATTTATGCCATGGGGTAGATAATGACCTTCCTATTAGTCTATCTGATAGATTATTCATTTATGCCATGGGGTAGATAATGACCTCCCTATTAGTCTATCTGATAGATTATTCATTTATGCCATGGGGTAGATAATGACCTCCCTATTAGTCTATCTGATAGATTATTCATTTATGCCATGGGGTAGATAATGACCTTCCTATTAGTCTATCTGATAGATTATTCATTTATGCCATGGGGTAGATAATGACCTCCATATTAGTCTATCTGATAGATTATTCATTTATGCCATGGGGTAGATAATGACCTCCCTATTAGTCTATCTGATAGATTATTCATTTATGCCATGGGGTAGATAATGACCTCCCTATTAGTCTATCTGATAGATTATTCATTTATGCCATGGGGTAGATAATGACCTCCATATTAGTCTATCTGATAGATTATTCATTTATGCCATGGGGTAGATAATGACCTTCCTATTAGTCTATCTGATAGATTATTCATTTATGCCATGGGGTAGATAATGACCTCCTATTAGTCTATCTGATAGGTTATTCATTTATGCCATGGGGTAGATAATGACCTTCCTATTAGTCTATCTGATAGGTTATTCATTTATGCCATGGGGTAGATAATGACCTCCCTATTAGTCTATCTGATAGATTATTCATTTATGCCATGGGGTAGATAATGACCTCCATATTAGTCTATCTGATAGATTATTCATTTATGCCATGGGGTAGATAATGACCTCCCTATTAGTCTATCTGATAGATTATTCATTTATGCCATGGGGTAGATAATGACCCCCTATTAGTCTATCTGATAGGTTATGCCATGGGGTAGATAATGACCTTCCTATTAGTCTATCTGATAGATTATTCATTTATGCCATGGGGTAGATAATGACCCCCTATTAGTCTATCTGATAGATTATTCATTTATGCCATGGGGTAGATAATGACCTCCATATTAGTCTATCTGATAGGTTATTCATTTATGCCATGGGGTAGATAATGACCTTCCTATTAGTCTATCTGATAGATTATTCATTTATGCCATGGGGTAGATAATGACCTCCATATTAGTCTATCTGATAGATTATTCATTTATGCCATGGGGTAGATAATGACCTCCATATTAGTCTATCTGATAGGTTATTCATTTATGCCATGGGGTAGATAATGACCTTCATATTAGTCTATCTGATAGATTATTCATTTATGCCATGGGGTAGATAATGACCGTCATATTAGTCTATCTGATAGGTTATTCATTTATGCCATGAGGTAGATAATGACCGTCATATTAGTCTATCTGATAGATTATTCATTTATGCCATGGGGTAGATAATGACCTCCCTATTAGTCTATCTGATAGATTATTCATTTATGCCATGGGGTAGATAATGACCCCCTATTAGTCTATCTGATAGATTATTCATTTATGCCATGGGGTAGATAATGACCTCCTATTAGTCTATCTGATAGGTTATTCATTTATGCCATGGGGTAGATAATGACCCCCTATTAGTCTATCTGATAGGTTATTCATTTATGCCATGGGGTAGATAATGACCTCCCTATTAGTCTATCTGATAGATTATTCATTTATGCCATGGGGTAGATAATGACCCCCTATTAGTCTATCTGATAGATTATTCATTTATGCCATGGGGTAGATAATGACCTCCCTATTAGTCTATCTGATAGATTATTCATTTATGCCATGGGGTAGATAATGACCTTCATATTAGTCTATCTGATAGGTTATTCATTTATGCCATGAGGTAGATAATGACCTCATATTAGTCTATCTGATAGATTATTCATTTATGCCATGGGGTAGATAATGACCTTCCTATTAGTCTATCTGATAGATTATTCATTTATGCCATGGGGTAGATAATGACCTCCCTATTAGTCTATCTGATAGATTATTCATTTATGCCATGGGGTAGATAATGACCTCCATATTAGTCTATCTGATAGATTATTCATTTATGCCATGGGGTAGATAATGACCTCCCTATTAGTCTATCTGATAGATTATTCATTTATGCCATGGGGTAGATAATGACCTCCCTATTAGTCTATCTGATAGATTATTCATTTATGCCATGGGGTAGATAATGACCTCCATATTAGTCTATCTGATAGATTATTCATTTATGCCATGGGGTAGATAATGACCTTCCTATTAGTCTATCTGATAGATTATTCATTTATGCCATGGGGTAGATAATGACTCCATATTAGTCTATCTGATAGATTATTCATTTATGCCATGGGGTAGATAATGACCTCCTATTAGTCTATCTGATAGATTATTCATTTATGCCATGGGTAGATAATGACCTCCCTATTAGTCTATCTGATAGATTATTCATTTATGCCATGGGGTAGATAATGACCCCCTATTAGTCTATCTGATAGGTTATTCATTTATGCCATGGGGTAGATAATGACCCCTATTAGTCTATCTGATAGATTATTCATTTATGCCATGGGGTAGATAATGACCTTCATATTAGTCTATCTGATAGGTTATTCATTTATGCCATGAGGTAGATAATGACCTCCATATTAGTCTATCTGATAGATTATTCATTTATGCCATGGGGTAGATAATGACCTTCCTATTAGTCTATCTGATAGATTATTCATTTATGCCATGGGGTAGATAATGACCTCCATATTAGTCTATCTGATTTATTCATTTATGCCATGGGGTAGATAATGACCTCCCTATTAGTCTATCTGATAGATTATTCATTTATGCCATGGGGTAGATAATGACCTCCCTATTAGTCTATCTGATAGATTATTCATTTATGCCATGGGGTAGATAATGACCTCCCTATTAGTCTATCTGATAGATTATTCATTTATGCCATGGGGTAGATAATGACCTCCCTATTAGTCTATCTGATAGATTATTCATTTATGCCATGGGGTAGATAATGACCCCCTATTAGTCTATCTGATAGGTTATGCCATGGGGTAGATAATGACCTTCCTATTAGTCTATCTGATAGATGATTATTCATTTATGCCATGGGGTAGATAATGACCCCCTATTAGTCTATCTGATAGATTATTCATTTATGCCATGAGGTAGATAATGACCTCCATATTAGTCTATCTGATAGATTATTCATTTATGCCATGGGGTAGATAATGACCTTCCTATTAGTCTATCTGATAGAGTATTCATTTATGCCATGGGGTAGATAATAACCTCCATATTAGTCTATCTGATTGATTATTCATTTATGACATGGGGTAGATAATAACCTCCATATTAGTCTATCTGATAGGTTATTCATTTATGCCATGGGGTAGATAATGACCGTCATATTAGTCTGTCTGATAGATTATTCATTTATGCCATGGGGTAGATAATGACCGTCATATTAGTCTGTCTGATAGGTTATTCATTTATGACATGAGGTAGATAATGACCGTCATATTAGTCTGTCTGATAGATTATTCATTTATGCCATGGGGTAGATAATGACCTTCCTATTAGTCTATCTGATAGATTATTCATTTATGCCATGGGGTAGATAATGACCTCCATATTAGTCTATCTGATAGATTATTCATTTATGCCATGGGGTAGATAATGACCTCCCTATTAGTCTATCTGATAGATTATTCATTTATGCCATGGGGTAGATAATGACCTCCCTATTAGTCTATCTGATAGATTATTCATTTATGCCATGGGGTAGATAATGACCTCCATATTAGTCTATCTGATAGATTATTCATTTATGCCATGGGGTAGATAATGACCTCCCTATTAGTCTATCTGATAGATTATTCATTTATGCCATGGGGTAGATAATGACCTCCCTATTAGTCTATCTGATAGATTATTCATTTATGCCATGGGGTAGATAATGACCTCCCTATTAGTCTATCTGATAGATTATTCATTTATGCCATGGGGTAGATAATGACCCCCTATTAGTCTATCTGATAGATTATTCATTTATGCCATGGGGTAGATAATGACCTCCATATTAGTCTATCTGATAGATTATTCATTTATGCCATGGGGTAGATAATGACCTTCCTATTAGTCTATCTGATAGATTATTCATTTATGCCATGGGGTAGATAATGACCTCCATATTAGTCTATCTGATAGATTATTCATTTATGCCATGGGGTAGATAATGACCTTCCTATTAGTCTATCTGATAGATTATTCATTTATGCCATGGGGTAGATAATGACCTCCATATTAGTCTATCTGATAGATTATTCATTTATGCCATGGGGTAGATAATGACCTCCTATTAGTCTATCTGATAGGTTATTCATTTATGCCATGGGGTAGATAATGACCTTCATATTAGTCTATCTGATAGATTATTCATTTATGCCATGGGGTAGATAATGACCTTCCTATTAGTCTATCTGATAGATTATTCATTTATGCCATGGGGTAGATAATGACCTTCATATTAGTCTATCTGATAGATTATTCATTTATGCCATGGGGTAGATAATGACCTTCCTATTAGTCTATCTGATAGATTATTCATTTATGCCATGGGGTAGATAATGACCTCCCTATTAGTCTATCTGATAGATTATTCATTTATGCCATGGGGTAGATAATGACCTCCCTATTAGTCTATCTGATAGATTATTCATTTATGCCATGGGGTAGATAATGACCTCCTATTAGTCTATCTGATAGATTATTCATTTATGCCATGGGGTAGATAATGACCCCCTATTAGTCTATCTGATAGGTTATGCCATGGGGTAGATAATGACCTTCCTATTAGTCTATCTGATAGATGTTATTCATTTATGCCATGGGGTAGATAATGACCTCCTATTAGTCTATCTGATAGATTATTCATTTATGCCATGAGGTAGATAATGACCTCCATATTAGTCTATCTGATAGATTATTCATTTATGCCATGGGGTAGATAATGACCTTCCTATTAGTCTATCTGATAGATTATTCATTTATGCCATGGGGTAGATAATAACCTCCATATTAGTCTATCTGATAGATTATTCATTTATGCCATGGGGTAGATAATGACCTCCATATTAGTCTATCTGATAGGTTATTCATTTATGCCATGGGGTAGATAATGACCGTCATATTAGTCTATCTGATAGATTATTCATTTATGCCATGGGGTAGATAATGACCGTCATATTAGTCTGTCTGATAGGTTATTCATTTATGACATGAGGTAGATAATGACCGTCATATTAGTCTGTCTGATAGATTATTCATTTATGCCATGGGGTAGATAATGACCTTCCTATTAGTCTATCTGATAGATTATTCATTTATGCCATGGGGTAGATAATGACCTCCATATTAGTCTATCTGATAGATTATTCATTTATGCCATGGGGTAGATAATGACCTCCCTATTAGTCTATCTGATAGATTATTCATTTATGCCATGGGGTAGATAATGACCTCCTATTAGTCTATCTGATAGATTATTCATTTATGCCATGGGGTAGATAATGACCTTCCTATTAGTCTATCTGATAGATTATTCATTTATGCCATGGGGTAGATAATGACCTTCCTATTAGTCTATCTGATAGATTATTCATTTATGCCATGGGGTAGATAATGACCTCCATATTAGTCTATCTGATAGATTATTCATTTATGCCATGGGGTAGATAATGACCTTCCTATTAGTCTATCTGATAGATTATTCATTTATGCCATGGGGTAGATAATGACCTCCCTATTAGTCTATCTGATAGATTATTCATTTATGCCATGGGGTAGATAATGACCTCCCTATTAGTCTATCTGATAGATTATTCATTTATGCCATGGGGTAGATAATGACCTCCTATTAGTCTATCTGATAGATTATTCATTTATGCCATGGGGTAGATAATGACCCTATTAGTCTATCTGATAGATTATTCATTTATGCCATGGGGTAGATAATGACCCCCTATTAGTCTATCTGATAGATTATTCGCATGGGGTAGATAATGACCTTCCTATTAGTCTATCTGATAGATTATTCATTTATGCCATGGGGTAGATAATGACCCCCTATTAGTCTATCTGATAGATTATTCATTTATGCCATGGGGTAGATAATGACCTCCATATTAGTCTATCTGATAGATTATTCATTTATGCCATGGGGTAGATAATGACCTTCCTATTAGTCTATCTGATAGGTTATTCATTTATGCCATGGGGTAGATAATGACCTCCCTATTAGTCTATCTGATAGATTATTCATTTATGCCATGGGGTAGATAATGACCTCCATATTAGTCTATCTGATAGATTATTCATTTATGCCATGGGGTAGATAATGACCTCCATATTAGTCTATCTGATAGATTATTCATTTATGCCATGGGGTAGATAATGACCTTCCTATTAGTCTATCTGATAGATTATTCATTTATGCCATGGGGTAGATAATGACCCCCTATTAGTCTATCTGATAGGTTATTCATTTATGCCATGGGGTAGATAATGACCTCCTATTAGTCTATCTGATAGATTATTCATTTATGCCATGGGGTAGATAATGACCTCCCTATTAGTCTATCTGATAGATTATTCATTTATGCCATGGGGTAGATAATGACCCCCTATTAGTCTATCTGATAGATTATTCATTTATGCCATGGGGTAGATAATGACCTCCCTATTAGTCTATCTGATAGATTATTCATTTATGCCATGGGGTAGATAATGACCCTCTATTAGTCTATCTGATAGATTATTCATTTATGCCATGGGGTAGATAATGACCCCTATTAGTCTATCTGATAGATTATTCATTTATGCCA